>JANHMN010000010.1:68043922-68111621 GCA_030674055.1 Rhabdomys pumilio | reverse complement strand
GAGGAAGGCAAAGGGAGAGAGAAAGAGAGACAGAGAAAGAGAGAAAGAGGAAAGAGAATAAATGCAATTTTAAAAATAAATAAAAATTTAACAAAGTCCATTTGAGACTTTATGGTTTTGGATCATGGTCCTCAAATTGCTAACGGTATACACATCTAAGACCTTCTGTGTCTACATATGCAGATGCTGAACTGAACTCCGGTCAACTTCACTGAAACCCTTCAGGGTTAGATTTATTTTGTTCTCACAGGAATGTGGTTCCTTAGGATTTTTCCTCCTCCTCCTCTTCCTCCTCCTCTCCCTCCTCCTCCTCCTCCTCCTCCTCCTCTTCTTCTTCTTCCTCCTCTTCCTCCTCCTCTTCCTCCTCCTCCTCTTCCTCCTCCTCCTCTTCCTCCTCTTTCCCTTCCTCCTCTTCTTCCTCCTCCTCTTCCTCCTCCTCCTCCTCCTTCTTCTTTGAGACAGCACGTCATTTCATAGCCTAGGCTGTTTTCAAACCCCTGTGCTTCACCTACTTTCAGCCTCCCAGGAGCCTCCTAAGTGCATATGCATACCTCCCATGTTGAAAGAGAGCTTAATTCCTTTATGGAACCAGACTTGTGTTTCTCATAGTTTGGATATGAAGTCTGCCATCCTCACTCCATCCTCATGTGTGGATGCCTTGGTTCCAGCCGGTGGTGCTTTTGAGAAATGATTGGGCCTGAAGATGTTATCCTCAATGGATCAGTTCATTGATGAGTTTATAGCTGAATGGGCTAGTAGAAGGTGGGGCCTGGTTGGGGAGAGTGGGTCATGGGGGTATACCTTCATGTTTTATCCTTAGCATCTAATTTTCTCTCTGTCCCCTTCCCACTCCACCACCGTGAGGTGAGGGGCTTTCTTCTTCTATTCTTTTTCAGCATGATAGTTGGCTTCCCCTCAGGCCCACAGAGATGAAACCATGAGCCAAAATACAATTGCTTGCGTCTAAATCATTTCTCTTGGGCATCTGGAGCAGCATGAAGCTGACAAATGATCTTACTATTTGGTAAACTTTCTTTCTAGCTCTCTCATGCTGTACCTGACCAACAAGAACTTTAAGTATTTATTTATATGAGCAAGATTCGGTAGGGAGAGAATCTGTGTTTGGAGTTTGAGTAAATGTCTCTGTGGGTTACTTTAAAAGCCCTTATAAGGGCTCATCCTCAGCCTTTGTCTGTTTTCCTGAGAAATGCTCGGTTTCATTCCAGCTGCGCTGAACTGGGAGATTTTATCCATCTTTGGATCAGCAACAGTTGGTCTTGGGCCAGACTCCCAAGACACCAAGCTAAGTACCTCACAGGCCATTTGGGTCTCGAATGTCTCTTACAGCTGTGCCCACTCCGGACTAACACCTGCCTCCTTCATTGCTGTAGTCTCCATGTATGATAACATACACCCTTAGTTTTTCAAACGGCACAATTTTTTTCAGGGAGAATTTGAAATGCTATTGCCGTTTGGGGAAATTTTGACATGAACAAGATTGTTCATTCAGGAAGTGGATCAGAACAAAAGAACGAAGAAACTCTCATGAGGACATTGTTGTCTTGCTTGTCTGAAAGAGTGAAAACTTTTGTTTAACCTCAGAAATAAGGCCTGCTCTGGTTTTTGTACTTGGAGATTAATAAGAGCTGACATTGTAATTGTATGGCTTGATAAAATTGTCAGGGACTCAAATGATGTTGAAACCAACCGCATGTCGTGTTCTTTTGTGTGTGTGTGTGGAGTATTTATTTTTCTATTTCTAAAAACCTTTTCCTCTCCTTGCAAAGGGAACATAATTAGCCTTTTTCAAAAATGATTTTATAATTTTTGAACCTGAATACCTCACATTTTTTCTTTTCTTTTGCTTCTTGTTTTTCTTCTCTCACAGAACTTTAAAGATTAATTGCTTTTTACAAAGTATGTAGCTGCAAGCTCCCTCTAGGAACACAGGCCAGATAAGCAGTCAAAGTATCTGAAAGAAAGAAAACAGTTATTACACTGTGCTTCTTGTTGACACTAAAAGTATATTTGCATAATAGCCCATCTAACAGCTGGAGATAAGAGGGGAGAGGGGCTTTCATTCTAAGATAAAAGATTTTTTGGGGGGGAGTCTTGATTGAGTGTCTTTAAAACTACTTTGTTACATAAAAGTACTGTGAGCTTAGTTCTTTAGCTTGTTCAAGGTCAGGGTCAAATCCCTTATGATTCAGTATTTTTTTTTTAACATTGATTTTATGAGTTCAATAAATCCCCAGTGTTTCTAAAGCTTACTGTAAGTCCATGGTGATGTATCTAAAACTGTCTTCAGCTAAACAAGATAAGAGACATCTGCTTAAAATGGTTCAACTTCATGAATTCTGTACCATGTTACAAATTATAAGGATTTATGTCTTGCTAAAGTAGAATATTCAGATGAATGATTAAGCAATTAGATAATGCTTGGATGCAAAGATGGTTTCCAAAAAAGAAATGTAGAACACTGATGCTAAGCATACATTTAATTTATTTTGCCGGGCGGTGGTGGTGCACGCCTTTAATCCCAGCACTTGGGAGGCAGAGGCAGGCGGATTTCTGAGTTCGAGGCCAGCCTAGTCTACAGAGTGAGTTCCAGGACCAGGGCTACACAGAGAAACCCTGTCTTGAAAAACAAAAACAAAAACAAAAACAAACAAACAAAAAAACATTTAATATATTTCTGTTGCTTAAATCTACAAGACTCACTAAATACGCAAATACATTTAGAATATTGCCTGATTATTCATTGGTGTAATATTAGAATATTTCTGCCTCCTCAAATTTGTTAGAGTTATATGTAATAAGCAGCTTTTGATCTTCAATTCCCTAAAAAAAATTTGGGGCTGGAGCAAAGGAAAGTTGATTTTCTGTGTTAAATACGATAATTAAGAGTGAGTGTAGCTCAAAGGTGGAGTGTCTGCACAGCATGCACAGCTCTGGACTCACACAGTAACCCACATAGCCAAGAGAAAAGGAAAACAGCAGAAGGAACACAATACAGAAACAGGGGGCTAGTAATTAGATTTGTCTAAAATTCTCTAGAGGTTAACAAATTCAAAACACATATAAGGAGTTTTGTTTGTTTGTTTGTTTCCTATGTAGTGTTGAGTTTAGCTACACCACTTTGCATTCCTGGTGTGTTGCACGTTTCCACACACTCACCCAGGAAGTCTATTGGTCTGTGATTAAAAGACACACACACACACACTAGCTTATTTTGGAAATGCCTTGGCTAGCTCAAAGGGTGGGCACTTCTAATCCTCTCCCAGCTATCATAGATTTCCCTCCGTTACTCCTGACTCAGCATCTTCTAAATGATCTATCTTTACTGCCCTGTTCCTTCTCAGCAGCTCTCTAGTCTTTGCTGTTCAAGACGCTTCTGGGCAGCTCTCTTGAGGGCTGCGTTTCTTCTTACCTACATTTCAGATGATTTTCCTTCTGCAGCTCTAAATCTGATCCATCTCCCTCTGAAACCTGGTAATTCTTCTCCTCTCTCTCTTTGTTCCCAGCCCAAACAAATCTCAAGGTCCCTTTGCCCAACCATTAGCTTCTGGCATCTTTATTTATCAATAAAAAACCAACTGGGAACAAGGATCTTCATTGTTTGGACATTTAGATTCCCAATAAAATCAAAGCATTAGAACCAATCCCCAACATCCTAAACTTAGAATATAAAAATAAGATGGACAATAAAGACAAGATTTATACTCAGGTAAAATCTGTTATTACAAATACAATTGCATGATTGTATACTTTTAAAAGTGTTATTTTATTTTATGGGTATGAGTGTCTTACCTACGTGCATGCTCATGCAATTGTACGTGCTTGGTGCCCAAGGAGGCCAGAATAAGGCATCATATTCCCTGGAACTGGAGTTACAGCTAGTGTAAGCGGCTTTGTGGGTGCTGGGAATCGAACCTGCGTCTTCTAGAAGAGCAACCAGTGCTCTTAGCTACTGAGCCATCTTCAGCCACGTGGTTGTATACTTTTCAAGTTAAAACAATTAATATACATATTTATAAATATGAAAGTCTGATATATTGACTGTCTACTCAAATGCTTTTTCAGGATTATTTTAAATCTGTTTTTGCAGTACTGAAGATCAAGCACAGGACCTCATGTATTCCAGGTAAGTGCTTACCAGTGAATCACATTCCCAGTCCCTTTCCTAGGATTCTAATCTCACAATCCCTTTTTATTTATAGGAAGTCTTAATAAACACTAGTGGTAGCAACACACTTGTGTGGTATATTTGTTCATTTTTCTTCACTGTAACAAAGTACACAAGGGTTAATAATGTTTTTAAAAAGAAGTGCACTTAGCTCCCACTTCTAGAAGTCCAGACATATCGTACCAGCCTCTGTGTGGCTCTTGGGAAGGAATTTGTGTGGAAGAGATCAGTTCTCTACTTTTCCACGGATCAGCTTGCAGCACGTCACCCAACCTTCACAAAATGTTGTTAGCATAGTCACTCACTGTCCCCTGCTTTGAAAAAGAAGAGCCCTTCGTAACCTCCTGTCAGAAATCTTCATTCCTTGCAGAACTTCTAAGACCTTAAGAATTCTTAATTTAATTTTCTCAGAAGCCATACTTAAGAAAACAAACAAACAAACACACAAATCCACCCCCCAAATAAAATTCACCAAGTAGATCATGCTCATGCTATCACAGCCTTGAATTCATCCTTGAGCTTGCACTGACACTAGTGCTTGAACCCAGGAGTATATGGTAAGCAAAGTACTCTACCACTGAGCCGCATCTTCAGCCTGATGTCTAATCTTGTCAGATACCCGCATTAATTGTTCTTGCTCAGGCCTGCTGGTTAACAATCGATATCTCTACTGATAGAATTTATACTGATCATAGTTGTATTAGTCAATGATTTTAAAAATGCTCTAGAAACAAGGAAATGTTTTGACTATTGTGGGACACTTTGTAAACTGCACAGTCAATTTGTACATCCTGTGATGATTTGCTAGATCTAAGGACACAGCCAAAATAACAACACGTAGCAAAAATCTCTCCATGGCATCACCCAGAACAGCCATAACATGTGCTATGTTCAAATTCAAAATGTCCCTTGAGGTTCATATGTGGACAGCTTGGTCTTCAGCTAGTGGAGCTAGTTTTGGGAGGTTCTGATAACTAGGAAAAAGGGTCTCACTGGAGGAAATAGGTCATTGGAGGTGTCCCTATGACAGTTATACATACCTCTTTCTCTTATATCCTATTCACCCTAAGATGAACAAGCTTCTCCACATACTTCTGTTGCTGTAATGTTGTGCCTCACCATGAGTCCAAAGGCAATGGAGGCAGCCATGATGGACTAAAATCTCTGAAACCATGAGCCTAAATAAATCTTTCCTTCCTTCAGTTGTTTGTCGGGTATTTACCCCCAGTGATGCAGACATGACTAACAGTGTTGACCCACATTGGTGGAGCTGTTTTTAAAGACTGTTAATTTATTTAATTATTTTATGTCTATGTGTAGGTGTGCCTGGGTGTCTGTATGTGCAGCATGTGCAGGCCTTGTCTGAAGAAGCCAAAGAAGGCATCTGACAGAAACCCCTGAAACCAGCATTACAAGAAGTTATGAGCTGCCATGTGGGTGCTGGATTCTGAGTTTTGGTCCTATGGAAGAGCAACTAGGACTCTTAAATGCCGAGCCATCTCTCCAGCCCATGGTAAGGAAATGTTACCAATATTGTATTTACCTAGTAATTGTGAGTGAGTCCATCATTCCCTTTGAATAGCATTCTGAGTAAGGTTTTCCCCGATTTCCCTGTATGGTTAAGAAATGTCTCCTCCTCCTTCACTTTAGGACTTTGTCTATCATTACTCTTTGTCTATTAGAATGTAAAGTAAGTGTGTGTGTGTGTGTGTGTGAGAGAGAGAGAGAGAGAGAGAGAGAGAGAGAGAGAGAGAGAGTCATGTAGCCCAGGCTGTTCTCAAACTCATCATTTAAAAGGAAAACCTTGATCTTCTGATTCTTCTGCTCCATCTCCCATGTGTGTTAAAATTAAAGCTATGTGCCACTATATCTAGTTTATGTGGCCTTTGGGTCAAAACCGGGAGCCTCATGTATGTTGGATAAACACTCTACGAAATGAGCTACAAACTCAACCTTCATAAGATTTTTGTTTGCCATCCCTTCCTGTTATTCTTGGTATCTCAAAATAGAGGCCACATAATAATACTGGATGAGCAGGATTCCAGATGCCTGTTCTCTAAACTCTCACCGCATTTGGAAATATTCATCTATTCATTCCACACACCATACCTGCTACATTCAATAACGGTGTCTTTTTGCCCATGCTAGGACCTCACACATGCTAGACAAATACTCCACCTTTGAGTTAAAGCCCGAGGTCCCTGTTTTTTTTAAGCACCATGCTGACAACTGGTGACCAGCAGTGACTAAGCCCTTCCTTTAAGCTGGTTAGAATTGAGTCGGGAAAACACGAACAAGTAAATTATCAACTAAAATCTGGTGTGATTGTTGCTGTGACCGGCAGAGAACTACCAGAGCATGAAGCAGCCCCCAGCCCTGTCAGACTCAGCAAGCTCAGACTTGTACGAATGAGAATTTCCTGGAGGAAGCAGTGTCTCAACAAAAACAAAAACAAACAAACAAACAAACAAACAAAAACCAACAGGAGTTAACCTGGGTAAAAAGTGAAAGAGTTGAGAATATTTCACAAACAGAATCACCTAGCTGGGCAGTGATGGTGCATGCCTTTAATCCCAGCACTTGGGAGGCAGAGGCAGGCGGATTTCTGAGTTCAAGGCCAGCCTGGTCTACAGAGTGAGTTCCAGGACAGCCAGGGCTACACAGAGAAACCCTGTCTCCAAAAAACAAAAGAGAGAGAGAGAGAGAGAGAGAGAGAGAGAGAGAGAGAGAGAGAGAGAAAGAGAATCATCTATAGAAAGTCAGAGCACCAAGATGTAAAAGCTCACGCCTCCCCAGACCTGCTGATTTGCTTTTGTCTTGGTCTCTGTATCAGCTTCCAGTTTGGTCTCTGGGTAAGTTAGTCACTCTGTTGGGAATGGTGGGGGTGTCAGCTGGTAAACCACTTATTTTCATCTGTATCCCGAGAGCCTTATGAAGGGTGGCTTCTCTGGATTATCAAAAGCCAGAAGACACACTTTCTTCCTTGTTCCTTCACTGTAGCCTCTTTCCCTATTTAACAGCTAAGCCTACACAATTAATGATGTCACCCAAACAGCTTTGATACTTTTTCATACTGAAATATACATATTCAAAACCAAGGCACACTAATGTACACCTGTAATTCCAGCACTTGTGGGGATAGAGGCAGAAAGATCCAGAGTCCAAGGCTAGCCTCTCCCAAATAGCAAGTTTGAGACCATTTTGAGCCTCATGAGGTACTTCGTCGACAAACCATAAACAAACAAACAAAGGCAGGTAGATAGATGTGTGCTTTTTAATTTTTGTCTCTCTTGTACTGTTTTCCTTCAACAGTAGATGAAATTCAGTAGGAAATGAAGACATCTTTCCCATGCTTTGTTTCTTTAGACAAGACTCCAAACAGACACCCACTCAGTGTTCGTTGGAGGAATGGATGGATTGTTAGCTCACTTCATTTAGACACTGACGTGACAAAGCACCTGGCAAATGTAAGCCAAGGAAGAAAGGGTTTATTTGGTTCATAGTTTAGGAGGACAGTCCTTCACGGGGGAGAATGAATGGAGGAGCAGGTTCTGTAGCTGCGCTAGCAGGAATCAAGGGACTAGGCCAGATAACATCCACTTTCGGGAAAAGGGACAATTCTGGTGCCTCACTCTGTGACTCCACTCTCAGTCTAGAACCCTAGCAGATGGGGTGGATTGCCTCCATTCAAGATCAATCTCACCACAGTTAAATCTCTTCAGAAACACTCACAGACACACCCAGAGATTTGTTTCCTAAGTGATTCTTAATCTCTTCAAGTTGTCAGCCAAGACTATTCTATTCATACTGCAATTGAATGGAATTTTGTGATTCATTACCAAGAGAAGACCGGAAGATGCCCAGATTTTTCCTGTACCAAAAAAGAAATAAGAGAGTTACATATGACTTTAATACTATACTTGGGATGCAGAAGCAAATGAATCTCTGTGAGTTCAAGGCCAGCTTGGTCTATATATCAAGTTCCAGGCCAGCCAAGTCTACATGGTGAGATTGTCCTTAAAATTAAAAAGAATAATAGCGTCATCCATCTATAGAGTAAAACTGCTGTAGCTATGGGCATAATTCTAGAGGGAAGTGTAGCTGTTATCCATCTGTATTCTAACTTCCCCTGAGTAGAGCAGGAAAGAACCGCTAAGGAGCCTCTTTTTATAAATTTACTAATAAGTGTCTCTGCTCACATCTGTGGTATCAGAAGCTGATATGGGACTGGCAGCAATGCGGGGCACTCATGGAGGACATAGGACCAGCAAGAAAACTGTGTTCTGTGCTCTGTGAAGCTTCAGTTAGTGATTCAAGGAGCTGTTTTTGTTATTTCATGACAGGGTTTCTCTGTATAGCCCTGGCTGTAGAAGTAGGATCCGATTCTACCTCCCAGACCCATGCTCCCAGAAATAAGACCTTGACCATATAGCTAGGCTTTTCTCAGACTAGACCATAACTTAAAATAATCTATTTATTTTAATCTACATTCTGCCATGTGTCTGGTTACTCTTAAAATATGTTAGACCACAGTCAGTGTTGCCCCATAGCGACCCGAAGGAGTCATACCTCTCCCCAGGATCAAAAAGTTGGATGTAGGTTTCTCAGGATGGTTGTGTGTTGGTCATGGCAACAGTTTAGAGAGCCCCTGATGGGAGTGATAGATGGAGAAATCTGATCACAGCATCCAAAAAGGCCAGAATGATGAGTCCTTCCTTGCAGCATGATCTATCTATCTGTCATGGTCTTTTTCTATAAATATAAACATACAGTCATGCTCATAAATGAGTAGGTCATATCCAAGTCTCTAACAAGAAGGTGTAGGGGCTGTAGAGTTGGCTCAGTGGTTAAGAGAACTTGCTGTTCTTACAGAGGACCTGGGACTGGTTCCCAGCGCTCACATGGTGGTTCACTATCATCCGTAACTTCAGATCCAGGGGACCTAATGCCTTCCTCTGGCCTGTATGTACACATATACACACACAGACAACACACTCAAACATATAAAATAAAAATCTAAAAGGTTTTATAATGTGTATATTTTATCTTATTTAAAAATATGTGGAGTGTGTGTGTGTGTGTGTGTGTGTGTGTGTGTGTGTGTGTGTGTATGTGATATAAGCATATACAGGATGAGGAGTGATGAGCATGCCTGTGTGTGCTTGGAGGCCAGAGGGGTCCTGTTCTATCATGCTCTACCACTGGAGCTAGGTTGGCAGCCTGGGAACCCCAGCAACCCTCCTATCTCTGCCTGTCTTGTCTTCCCATTAGTGCTGGGCTGTAGCTGCACACGTAGCCACAACTATCTTTTAATACTGGTGCTGGTATTTCACTCAGATCCTCATCCTGTCCACTTGCTTGCTAGTAATTTTACCCACTGAGCTGTCTCCCTATTCCCAAGAATGTATTTTTTTTAAAGTATGGACAAGTGCCCAATATGTATAACAGAAATTCGTGTATTGAAATACAGTAGGAATACTTTTCTTTCCGGGAGACTAGGGTTCAAAGCTGCTGCCATGTGCCTTTACATTTGATGGGCAATATTTTTATTCCAGAATTTGGGCTTACTTCATCCTGTAAGATGTCTAATAGTTTCCATGGCAGGCTGCAGCCCACTCTGTCCTTTGATTTTCATGTTTCCAACCCTTTTCCATGACATCAGGAGCCAGCTATCCGAACCAATTTTAAAGGACTTCACATTGTAGCCCCATGCTTTGAAGTTTGGTGTTATTTTTTCATAGTAAAGAGTGTTTCTTCAGTTGGTTTTTTAAAGTAACAAACTTAACTGATTTATTGAAACTTTTCAACATAACAGAAATTCTGGGAGAATTAGAGCAGGGAGTGTGGCTCAGTGATGGGCTGGTTCACAATGCAGCTACTCTGGAGGTTAAGGCAAAGTTAAGCTGAGAAGTTTGACACGAGCCCAGGCAACAACACAGTGAGACTGTATCTCAATTTTTTTTTAATTTTACTTACATATTTTTAACTTTTTAAAAGATATTTATTTTCATTTTAAGTATTTGGATGTCTCGAGCACTTCTATTCCAGACTGTCAGTTGATTCTGACAGGAGGTGCCTCGGGAATTATGACAGACAGGCAAGAGTCGAGATCTAGTCTTTCAAATGCTTTACTTTCAATATCGGGTTCATATAAGAAAGTCACAGTGTCATATAATAGAGTCACAGCACACATGTAAAACCAAACTAGGGAGGCACACACTAAGGCTATGGCTGCTACTATCCACATCACTCAGTCACTCATAAATACGACCTGTTCTCGGCTCAGGTTTGGGCTCGGACTTCTCTGTCACCTCTTTCGGCCTTGGCTGCGGCCTCAGTGAGTCTTGCTCCACTGGCAATACCCAGTGCGGTGGGGTATTGGATGATCATTTGGGTCTCATCAGAGTCCAGACTAGCGTGGAGTCAGGGGGCTAGTCATGATGGACTGGCGAGTGGAGTTTCTCTGGGGTTTTTAAGCTCACTTCCAACCAGGGAATGCCCTGAGGCTTCCCTATCTATGTATGGCACTCTTCACACACCACACATCTGGTTTCACTCTTTATCTAATAGTTAGGTTCTGTCCCTCTGGCCTTTTGCTAGGTCATCTAGCCTATGCTGGGTCCAGCCGGACCCTCACAAGAATGCTCTTTACATTGGGTCTTTTACCTGCACATACGTCTGTGTATACATTGCCTATAGAGGCTAGAACAGGCATTGATCTCCTGGAACTGCAGTTATTGTGAGCTACAACGTGGGTACTGGGAATCTAATCTGAATCTTCTGAAAGAGCACAGACACACATGTGGGGGGTGGGGGAACAAAAAATATCATTCACATAAATAAAGATAAATGCATTATATACACGTATGCAAGTACCATAATGGAACTCATTCTATGGACAATTAATATATCTAAATTAAAAAAAGATTTCTCAAGGCAGTGCCAGATGATCAGTCTCAAAACACTGGAGGAGTCAGTCAGCCTCAAGTTTCTTTTGTATTTCATGTTCATATAGATGAGGCTGGAAAGGCAGCCAAGTAGCATTGGCACGCTGGCTGCTGTCACCTTGCACACCGTCACCATTGGGGATCTAGTCAAGAGCCTGTAGTTCTTTTGTTTGTTTTGTTTTTGTTTTTTCAAGACAGAATTTCTCTGGCAATCCTGGAGCTCACTCTTTAGACCAGGCTGGCTTTGAATTCAGCAATCTTCCTGCCTCTGCCTCCCGCGTGCTGGAACTAAAGGTGTGCTACCAAGCCCGGATCCATGAAAGAGTTTTAAGCAAAGAAGTGTCCTGTAGTTTTCACAGTCCCTAGTACGGCAGGACATCAGCTTGAGGCTGCTTCTCCAGTAGCAGTTCTCAGTGTGCCCGAGCTTTGACACTGCCGTACATGCCTGTCAGACACACACATTCTCAGGCTGGGATATAGCTCACGGGAGGAGTAGAGGGAAGGAAACCATAATTAGAATATATTGTAAAAAATCTATTTTCAATAAAAAAGAAAGAAAGAAAGAAATGTCAAAAGTACTGAGGCTACAAAGATCCCTCAGGGAGAAAATTTCCAGTGCCACAAATTAGATAGCAATAGCAAACGTGGAGCTGTCTAAAACTTGCTGATTCATCAGCTAGAAGGTAGTAGAAAAGAAAAGGCCTTCCAGAATTTTCTCTTGCTTATGGCTCAGGTAGTACAGAGAATTTGGCAGGAATCATTGGCTAGGGAGAGGCAAAAAGAAAGAGGCCCTCAGACAGGAGATCCAGACAACAAGCTCTGAAGACAGGGACTTCATCTGGTTCCTCTGCCAGGCTAAGGCCTCAGGCTAGTCCACCTCTCCTACCTTAGAGAATGGTGCCTACAGATAAAGGAGAAGAAACGCTTTTGTTGTTGTTGCTAGTTCTTTAGTTTTTTGAGATAAGGTCTCACTACATACCTTTGCTGGCCTAGAACTTGCTATTTATACCACGCTTGTAACTCAAAAAGATCTACTTGCCTCTGCTTTCTGAGTGCTGGGATTAAAGTCATGGGCCACAACCAGCCCTAAGAAATATATAAAACTATACATTGTATGTATATATATTGGCTTTTTTTAAGTTCCAAAAGGATTTTCTGAAAATTGTCTTGCAGAAATATATTTTGTGGGAAGCGGCTCCGCTCTCGCCATTCATTGCTTGGGAGAAAAACAACTCCGTATATGGCGAGCCCTCGCTGAGAGGTGTGGTTACCTGATCGCCTTACCTTGAGTCATTGAGAGTGGCCAATTAGTAGTGACATCGTGGCAATCGCTGATTGGAACAAGGAAAAGGCTTTAAGGGGATGCACAGAGAAGAAGAAAGAGAGAAGAGAAGAAGCTTGCTGTACAAGGGTTGGTGAATAAACTGCTTGAAGAAGAACATGGTTGCCGTTGCCTTATTCCGCTGGTCGGATGTGGGTAGCGACAATATTTGTCCATTTCAAGTATTTAAGCTTATATCTAAAATTACAGAGTTCACTGTCATGTTGGGGACAACAGGCAAGAATCTTTTCCTTGAGAGAATTGCTTTTCTTTGAGAGGAATTAAAGTTTACATCATTGCAGAAGAGGAAGAATAAAGGGAAGCAGATGAAGGAATGGCTGAGACCATCAATCAGATCAGGAAACACCAAATAGTTCGGAGCAGAGAGTTGCAAACTTCTCAGGATGCACTTACACAGATTCGAGGAGCCAGCCTGCCTAGAGTTACCAAAGCACTACCTGTGGTGGGAACGATTCATCAGCACAGCCTTTCCCCAGGAATGACACCTGACTGTTGGCAGTCTTCCTTTCCAACAGTGTACAGCCTGGAGCTCTGGGATACAGGCAATGCCCCATCATGTCTGCTTGGTTACAGCCAAAGGGAACAAGGGAGTCAGGCTCTTTTACAGATGAACATGGAAGCCAAGCCGCAGTGTTTTGATTAAACCTCTGTAGGGGTATTTCTGGAGGGTCTTTTCTTCACTGTTTATATGAGCAGAGCTCAAGATTCTCGACTGTTGTGATGAAAAGCAAAGACTTTTCTTTGCCACTAAGTCTCATGGAATACACTTTCTGGCCATCTTTGCCTTTTGTTTGTTTTTATATATATATTTTTATAACCCTGTGTATTTCTTTCTGTTCTCTGTATTTCTGGATCCCTTTAGGGGAAGATATATTTTATCATCCTACTCTGAACCTCTAGACCTAGTTAGGGTTAGGGTTAAGGTTAGGGCTCTGAGGAGCGTAGATGTCTGCAGTGGATGCTGCGGTGTGCCTCTACCGCCAGGATCAAGGAGCTTCTTCCCCTTCAGGCACTCACTTTGTCTGCAGTAGCTCAGGGCTAGTCCAACGGCTACTGGATACAGAAACATCAAGGTTCCACAGCTCACAGCAGGATTGGCCCAGGCCTCTGTTGCAAGTTCATCTCAGTTCAACTCTTCCCAGCCAGTTCTTTTTCCCTCAATCCCTTACAAGGGTTGCTCTCAAGAGTAGTCTTCATCCACCCTCTCTCACGCACGTCTCTGCTTGAGGTCTGTTTCCAAGGAAACCAACGTAGACAGTGTTTAATAAATATTTGTTGAAGGAATGAATAGATGGGCTCTTCCACGGTTCTCACGCAGAGCTGAAATATTGTGGAAAACGTTTAACCTTCATTTGTATATTTAACATTTTATTTTGTCATCTCAGGCCTTACAAGTCAGATCTCACACTCAATCCATTCACCTGACCCCAAGGTCACGGGTGGCTTACATTATGACAGTATCAATGCCCGGTTGTTGTGGTTATATTGTCATTTGACCACCAGATGGCAGAGGTGACACTTGGAAAGCCAATCTTTCTGACCCTGGGTCATCCATTCCGGGATTTAACATGAAACCCAAATTACCCATTTAGTACCATTAATTCCCAAGCCCTTGTAATTATGCCTTTGTTTCGCTTCATGGGGAAGTGTGGCTGCTATAAACAGCCGTGTTTGCATTTAGAAAAAGAGCCCTTGCCTGAGCATCAGGATCGTGCACACCTTTAACCTGTATCTTTATCTGTCAACCAGATGACAATTTCAGGGCTTTGTGGGTCTGCAATGAGGTACTTGGCTGAACTCCCTCTCAACACATGGCCGGGGATCCTCTTGTCTCTCTGAATCTCCCAGGAGTCTCTAAGAAGGTCCCAATAATATGTCCTTCAGCCTAAGGCAGACCCAGGGCCCAACACTGATTCCTCCTCTGTGAGGCCCTTCCAAGTTTGTGGCTACTCTCAGAACAGCACAAAGGTCCCCTCCATGCTGGGGCACACAGCACATTTTATTTCTCCCAGGAATTCTCATCTTGGCCCCTTTTTGCTTGTGCATGCTGTGAAGTGATGGATTGTTAACTGCGCTTGAATGAGCTTTTCACAGTACACTGTCTGAATGCCCCTATTCCCACACTATGGCCAGGTGAGAACTGGGAGTCAGTCTCACTTGAAAACTGAGGCAAATGGAGCGGGAAGTCTGTTGACATGCTCTCACCCTAGATTATTTAAACTTGAATGTATGAGTAGTGTACTGATGCTGTAACAAATACCACCTCGTTAATGGCTTAGAACAGCACGCACTCATTGTTCTGGTAGGCCAAAGCATGAAATAGGTCTTAATTATCAAAGTAGCATAGGATGAAGGAAGTTTCCTTTTCTTGTTTATTTTTTATTTTTAATAATTTCGATTTATCCTTACTATTTTATGAGTATTTTGCCTGCATGTATGTCTGTGTACCATATGTGTGACTGGTGACCAAGGAGGTGGTGGGTGCTGGAAAACGAACCCCAGTCTTTTGCAACAAGGGCTCTTGAGCACTGAACCAGCCCTCCAGCCCACCCTGACTTTTATTCTTTAACAGCATTGTATAAGGCATTCCTAGATTTTGGGATTACCATGTGATAGCCTTTAGGGTCATAGTATTTAGCCTACTGAGAAAGTTTATGGCCTAGGGTCAAAGGAGAATGAGACTACTGTGTTTCAGAAACTGTGGCAGGGTTTTTCATGTACAATCCCATTTAATTCTCACACCACTGTGCCAACAAATGGGTGTGCATGTGTGTGTGTGGGCGTGTGCGCATGCGCGTGTGTGTGTGCGCGTGCGTGTGCGTGTGCGTGTGCGTGTGTGTGTGTGTGTGTGTGTGTGTGTGTGTGTGTGTGTGTAAGTTAGAGAACAACTTCCAGAAGTCAATTCTCTCCCTCCACCATGTGGGTCCTAGAGATTTTACTCAGGTTGACAAGAGCTCTTACTCAGCCATTATGTACATACCCAGCTGTCTTCCCAGCCCATTGCAGTTATTTATTTATTGTCTTATTTGCTGGAGATGGGGTCCCGTGTAGCGCTGGCTACCTTGAACTCACTCTATTGAGTATGGTCTTGAACTCCTTCCTAATCTTCCTGTTTTACTCCCAAATATGTCAGCCACTGTCCATGGCTTTGCACACTCAGTACTAAATTTCATGCTAAGGTGTTTTATGTGTATGTGTGTGTATGTGTGGGCATGTGCATATGTGTGTGGAAACCAAAGGACAACCTTGGATATCCTCCCCTCCCCCAAGCACCATCCACTTTGTGTTTTGAGACAAGGTCTCTTATTAGCCTAGAATTCTGGCCAATGAACCCCAGAGATCTATGTGTCTCCACCTCCCTAGTACTGGGATTACAAGTGTGCTAGGGTATTCTTTTAAATTATTCAATTATACCTAGGCAAATCTTTTTCTGATTTGTAAAATGGGACGGCTAAATAGCCAAGAGGTTTGTATGGGGACTAAGATGACAAGTCTAAGTGGGTAAGGGTGGGGCCTAATGAGTGCCCAGCTGTTATTGTTACTCTCTGTCAGTCCTATCTTTCCCTGGGATCCCTTGGATCAAATTCCTGTTCGTTTTGGCATGCAGAGTCCCACTCAGTCCAAGCTAAATCCAGCCAAAGTGGGCAGATGTCAGTGTGAGCTTTGAAATTAATTTGACAACATTAACTTAATATTGCCATAGGGACAGTGTCAGGAGCCACTCAGTACAGCACTCGGTTGCTCAGAAAGACAGGATTTTTGTAAAATATTTGAATTTAAAGTAAAATGGTCCTACTTTGCAAACTTCCTTCCAGGACAGTCTGCCATGTCCAGCACAGCTCCAGGGACGGGCCTGCTGAGGCTGACAAGGTGGTGAAGAAAGGACAGGCACACAAAGACAAACCGGGCCTGGCCGACCTGGGCCCGCTGATGGAGCTGCCTCAGCACCCAAGAACCTCAGCGTGTTTATTATATAAGCTGAACAAGGAGCTGGGGTTAATGCAAACATCTGAACATGGAGGCGGTTTTAGCAATTCTGGGTAGAGACAGTCTCTGTAGGGAAGCAGTCTTCAGGCCATAAACATCCAGGAAGAAAAAGCTATGGTGGAGATATATGTACTATCTGTGTGTACTAGCACCATCTGTACACGACCAAAGGAAGGCTTTGCCGGTCCTCTGAGCCTCCTCATGCGTGTGTGTCAAGGTGTGGAGGGGGTGGAGATTTCCATTTTCCCATGGGTCTGAGGCTGTGGTCCTTCACATGGCTGGCTTGCGTCAACAATACACATTCACTTAGGACTCCACACACTCAGGGCTTCTGCGTCTCCTCACGTTCTAAGAGGTGAATCAAATTTTGCCTTGAAACATCAAAAGTGTTAATTAACTATGTTAGCTGATGCCTAAAAATGCCTCAGTTATGAGCCAGAGAGATGGCTCAGCGGTTAGAAGCATTGGCCACTTTCCCAGAGGACCACATTGTGGTTCAAATAGCCACAGCTCCATTTCCAGGGGACCTGATGCCCCTTCTCTCCTCCCATGGGCATCAGGCACACATGTGTTGCATTGACATGTGCAGGCAAAACACTCACACACATTTTCTAAAAATGCCCCCAGATAGCTGCTTTGTGGGCTCTTTCCCCAGCCCTGCTGGACGGTAAAGGTTGCTGTGCCTTACTGCCTGTTCTTATTGTCACTGTGCTGTTAATCTGGGTCTGAGTGCATTCAGGAATCTTGCACAACTCTCTCCCACAAATGGAGCCGTATGTACTAGTCTCTCCTGTAGAAAGGACTGAGACTTGTGATTGCATATGGATAACCCATTTCTATCTTTAAGATGACAGTAACACAATGTAAAAAAAAATGACTTAATTTGTTTTTGTTGTTGAGATGTTTTAGTTAGCAGTTATAGATGAGCAGGGCTTGCTAGCAAGAAGTGGTGTACTTCTTTAATCCCATCCAGTACCTGGGTGGATCTCTGTGAGTTTGAGACCTAGTCTACAGAGCGAGTTCCAGGCCAACTGGGGTGAGAGCTTAACAAACAAAAAAATGTACATAATTTTTTAAAAATTATCCTATTTCTTAGTTTATGTGAACGCATGTGTATATTTGTATGTTGAGTGTACAGGGGTGCCACAGGAGGTCAGAGGAGGTCATAGTGTATCTTGTGGGTTACAGAGCTGCCTAATGTGGGTGAGGGGAGGAAACTCTGATTCTCTGTGAGAGCAAGCACTCTTAATGAGCTGTCTCTCTAGCCTCTGAAAAAAGTCTTAAAAGGTAAGTTCATTTAGGAAGGCATGGTGGCATTTGGGAGTCAGGGACAGGAAGAACAGGAGTTCAAGACCATCCTCAGTTACACAGTGACTTTAGGGCCAGCCTGAGCTACATGAAACCCTGTGGGGTGTTCTGTTTTAGAAGAGAACAAAGGCATATTCTTTACATCAGTATTACAAAACTAAAGCTTAAGAAGAGAAATATTTAACTAAAGATGTTACCAGTCTGATCAACTACTGTTCCCCATATATTACTTTTCAAATCTTATTCACAGCATGCATATTTTATGAACTTGTGACTTACACATAAAATTTCATGTTCTAATAATTTCAGGCTATATTATTTCTGTTTTACTTATTACTGTTTTCTTATGAGGTTTAAATATTTGCTTAAGTAAAAAAGTCTAAATAACTATGTTCATGACTTTAATAAGCAATTTTTATGAATTTTATTTTATAGTGATTATTCATAGTACATATATTGTTTCTATTTCTTTCCTTTTTTTCTTCTTTTCTGTTCCTTTGCAAGGAGTTTTTCTGTGCATTCTTGGTGGTCCCAGAACTTGTTCAAGACCAGGCTGGCCTCGAACTCAGAGATCTGCTTGCCTCTGCCCCCTAAGTGGGAGGACTAAAGGAATGTGCCACCAGGCCAGGCAATTCACTTGCTATTTAAACTGAGTTAAATTATTCTTGCATACTTTTGAGTAGGAGGTAAATAAGCAAACGTCTTTTTAAAAAATAAGTATTTGGTTTATACACTTTATGGTGTCAAAGCTGTATTTCACATTAAAACATGTTATTATAAGCTGCCTACAATCTCAACATATGGAAGGCAGGAGGAGGATCCAGAGTTTTAGGCCAGAGTAGCCTGCACAGTGAAACCTATCTCTAGAAACAAATCTTTTATTCATACAACACAGAGCTACACAGCACTGACAGTGAGGCTATGCATAATTTCATTCACCTAAACCCAGTGTCGTGGGATGAGGGCCTCCATGTAAAGTAGGTGCCGTCTATAGCAATTTGCTGTATCTGCTTAGAAGAGCCCATCACAGTCTGACCTGTTGACTGCTGGCATTCCCTCATAGAGGAGGAGGAGGGCAGGTCACTGGATCCTCACCTCAGAGTCCAGTTGCCCCTCCCGGTCATGTGCATGCAACTTTGCCCTAACTGTATGGGCCTTAGGAGAGACTACAGCATGTTGGTTAGGGGAAGTCACCTGAAGGTGGTTGTGTCAATGCAGCCATGGAAAAGCCATCAACCATGCTGGATGAAGACTTTCCAGTGTGACAGGCTTGGGGTCACCTGCACAGTAGCTCCTCAGGAATTCTACTGCTGCGATCAACACCAGGACCCAACAGCTACGAGAGAAAGAAGGGGTTTGTTTTCACACCACAGTCCATCAGTGAAGGAAGCCCACACTCCCCCACAGCTTCTGCTTCAGTTCCTGCCCCAACTTCCTTCAGTGATGGACAGAGATATGAAGGCAGTTTGCTCCTCCTGGTTTGTTTGGCCTTCCTTGTACCATCCAAGACCACCTGCCCAGGGGTGGTGTCTCCCACACCAATCACTAATGAAGAGAATGCCTTACAGACTTTCCCACAGGCCCATCTTATGGAGGCATTTTCCCAAGATTCCTTCTTCCTGGCTATGTCTTAGGCCCGTGTCAAGTTGACAAACAACAACAACAAACAGCACACCGTTGGTTCCCAAGCTGAACTTGGGTGGAATGGGACTTTCGTTTTTCATTGGGACCTTATGAGAAGGGAACAGATGTTATTTACATCTTGTCAGGAAAGGAATTCTCACAACTACCAGTGTCTTCAACTTGCATAGGCTGGCTGACTACTAACTAAAAGGGCAAGAATTCTGTGCTTTGCTGCCACACAGTGGTGAAGAAGGCAGGTATCTCAGTGCACTAAAACTGGAGGGAACTTGCTGGCCTTGTTTTAACTCAGCATAATGTTTGCGGAGCTAGTTATGCTTGGCACAGCTCAGTCACCAGGGATTTAAAGATGGTCTCTGTATTGGGAAACTCCTAACTTTGCAGGAGGCCTAATGAATGTGCAGAACTAAGTTCTATATGTTAACAAAGTTGACAGTGCTCTGAGGAAATAACCCAACAACAAATGGAGAGGGACATTTCCTTGGATTTAATTCAAGAAGTGATATTGAGCCTTTTTCTCAAGTGAGAGGAAGTTTATAGCAGTTAGTGCTTTCAGGAGTGTTGAGGAGATCTTTCACGTTGGACACTGTTACTATCACTTTAATAGCAACATGGTTGTTCTGGCAAGGGATCACATCCAAAGATAGGATCTGCCAGAATGCAGACACTCTCTGCATTTTAGTGTGATCTGTCTAGAATGCAGACACGCCCTTAGCACACACCTCTAATTCCTAACAATGAAGGTAAAGCTACTTTGTAGAAAGGAGCAGCCATATTCAAAACTGACATCTAACTGAGGGACAGACCAAGTTGAACTGGAGGAAGATTTGACAGAATGAGTCAGAGATAGGATATGTCCAACTCACATTAGCACAGAAAAGAGAGGCTACTTAAGAGCAGTGAGAGAGAAAAAGAGCCAGAAGATTAGAACATATTGCCAAAGTTATGAGGCCAGGGGAAGCAATTCAGTCAGAAACTGAGAAAAGCCAGACTGAATCAGTCAGCTTAGAAGATTAGATTGTACAGAGGCTTCTAGGCCTAGGCCTAGGGATGGTCAGAACAGAGAAGGAAACATTGGGCTCAACTCAAGCTTTGTTTGCATAGCTTGGGTATGGCTCTCATCTCATCTCATCTCATCTCATCTCATCTCATCTCATCTCATCTCATCTCATTATTTCGTCTGAGGAAATAAAAGCCACATTTACAAAACTGAGAAGTTTTATTATGCTTTCTGTAAAGAAAATAATTATTTGTATGAGAACCTTGCTGGCCAGTTGTCCTGGTTCTCAAAGTCGGCTCTACATACAGGTAGCAATTGTGCTGGCAATTAAAACCTTCTCTTGTCTGTAAAGGCTGAATTTCATTATTCAAATGTACTTATGCATGCAAAAATTAATTGTATATGAAATATTCTACTATTTTTAAAAAGAACAACAAAAATCCTCCTTTATCTAACTAACGGGAATTTATTTTCTAAGATGGAATCCAGGGCCTCAAGCAACCTCCAGGTCATCGTTGTCTTCTCCTCCTGCTCCTCCTCCTCCCCTTCTTTCTTCTCTCCCTTCTCTTCCTTTCTCCTTCTTTTCCTGCTTCTCCCCTCTTCTTCTTCCTCCTTTCTCCTCCTCCTCCTGCTCTTCCTCCTCCTGCTCCTCCTCCTCCTGCTCCTTCTTCTCCTGCTCTTCCTCCTCCTGCTCCTCCTCCTCCCCTCCTTCCTCCTCCTACTGAGACAGAGTCTTGCTATGTAGCTTTCTATAGCCCAGAAGAACTTACTGTGTAAACAATGCCAGCCTCAGACTTGAAGCAATTCTCATTTTTTTCATATTAAAGTTTAGATGAAAACAAATTTAAATGGCACTGTAGAAATGGATAGATAAAATAATAAAAGTAATCTACATATACATAATTTTACTTAATATTATAAATACTCCTAAAATCCTTTAAGTTTTAGAAATACAAGTTACCTTTTTATTAACTTTATTATTGTGTGCACATATGCTCAAGAACATATGTAGAAAAGAATAGATTCTGGGAGTTGGTTCTCTCCTTTCACCATGTGAGACTGATTTAGGTCACTAGACCTAGGAGCAAGACCAGAGCCATCTCTCTGGTCTCAGTTCTTTAAAAAAAAAATAAATAATAAAAACAAAAGCTTATGGCTCAGATTCATGTTACCATGTTTTGAAAAATTCAAATACTTTAAATCAGTCACACCTTATAAAAGCAGCTTTGTAACCATCAAAACAAGACTATTTTCCCCACATGAGTTATGATTTCAACCTTTAAAACCAACATTTTTTCTGGTCCCCACTTCCTCTAGGAGTCACTCCTCTATTTATAAGGCATTTATTTCAGGACTCCTGCAAAACAATGTCAAAATCTGAGGATGTTCAAGTGTTCCGTATCTAGAGTCTAGAATGGTAGCATCTCAATATAACCAGAGTAGATTCTTCCATGCAGTCTGAATCACTTGTAGATTATGTATAATGCCAATCCAGTATGAATGCTATGCAAATAGTTGTCCTACTGCATTGTTTAGGGGACAATAAAAAGTCTCTATGAGTTCATTGCAGACCTGTTTTTCCTGCTTCCAAAATGTTCTTAATCTACAGTTGGTCCAATGTGCACACTTCACCTCTGATTTGTCTGGACAGATCCTCTTCTTTTCCTAGTTGTATTTAAACCTGCTCCAAGCAAACTTCTGCCCCTACCTCTCTACAGACTCAACATCTTTACATGGCTCAGGCCAGAAACTTTAGAATTTTTTTTTAAAGCTCATTACCCCACCGCACCCCACCCCACCCAATCCTAACCTTTGAAAAGCTCTGTTAGCAAGTACTAAATTTTGTCTGACATCTGTCCATTCTTCCCATTCTCTAACAGGCTGAGCCACTAATACTTTGCCTTCCTAGATCATAGACTAGAACACCTCTGTTCATAGAAAGCCTCTCTACTGGTTTTCTTACATTTACTAAGGCCTCTCTCTTCCAAACCAGGTAGTTCCAGTGATTCATCTAAAATGTAAATTGGATCTCCTTACTTCTCTGCCCAGAATGACACCCCAGTTCATTTAACACAAAAAGTCCAATGATCTGAAGGCTTTACATAACAGGAACTCCTTAATTTCATTTCTTAGAACTTAATTCTGTGCTCTTAGCTTCAGGCAGCAAAGTTCCTTGCTGGTCTCCCAACAAGCAAGTGCTTGCCCTAGGACTTTGGTACTGCCTGTTCTCTGTATGGAATGCTTTCCCAGCCCTGGGGTCTTCATCTCTCATAAATTTTTTCTCAGTGATTCCTATTTGTCCAGTCTATTCAAAACAGCAACAAATCTCTGCCACAATCTTAGCTAAATTCCATTTTTTTTTTACTACAACAGTACCTCCCATTGTGTTGGCAGAAAGATCAAAATGTCTGTTTCATAGTTTCAAGTAATTTAGTAAGAAATAAAATGGTTGGAATCCATTGAAAGATATATACTCATTATAGTGGGTTGGAAGCAATACATACTAACACATACTTAAATACTTTTTGAGCCTTATGGTTTGTTTGTTTGATTACAGTGTCTGTCTACATTGCCCTGTCTGTCCTGGAACCCATTATGTAGACCAGGCTGGCTTTGAACTCACAGAAATTCACTTGCTTCTGTCTCATGAGTGCTAGGATTAAAAGCATGATCACCATGCTCAGCCCTAGTTTTTTTTTTTTTTTTTTTTTTTTTTTTTTTTTTTGAGCCGGGCAGTGGTGGCACATGCCTTTAATCCCAGCACTTGGGAGGCAGAGGCAGGCGAATTTCTGAGTTCGAGGCCAGCCTGGTCTACATCTTGAGTTCCAAGATAGCCAGGGCTATACAGAGAAACCCTGTCTTGAAAAACAAAAATAAAAACAACAAAAAAAGTTTCTTTGAGACAAGGTTTGTATTTAATTACTTCTCTTGTTGCTATAATAAAATGAAAGAGTTAAAAAATTTTTTAAACCTTCCACAGATGGAGTCAAGAGTGCAGATCAGCTTGTTCTGTGCTCTGGGTCCTAGGAAACTAGCTATCCACAAGACAAAATAAATAAGATAGGAGTTCAGAGCTGGGAGTTCAGGTCAGTGTGCCCGTGTACCCTGGATACCAGAAACTGAACTGACCACAAGATAAATTAAATAGGGTTTGATTCTTAGAGAAGAAAGGCTTGTATGAGATATTTCCCCCCACCCGACCGTTTCTTGAACCTGTCACAGAAGCTGAACACTGGACAGATACTTTCTATAGATACTTAATCATGATTCCCCCCCAACCCCCATCTCCCCTGGGTTGCGTTTTTTTCCTTTAAAAGCTCTACTTCTTCTCTGAGTGGGAGTCATACTTCATTGCTTGCCTCTGCGTAGGACAGGCTAGAAGTTCGACTTCAACGCATTGAATTAAACATACCTCTTGCTGTTGCATCAAGTTCGGTGTCTTGTGAGTTACTGGGGTGGCCATGAATTCCTGAGGAGAGGGAGAGAGTTCCTCCCTTTCTGGCAGGCCTTACAAAAACACCCCAAGACAGGTTTTTTTTCTGCTCACAGTTCATCACTGTGGGGAAGTCACAGTGGTGAGAGTTTGGTGAAGCTGTCATAACTGACTCCGTTGTCAGGAAGCAGAGAGCAATGAGTGCTAGTGTGCAGCTCACTTTCCTGGACCACAGAACAGTGTTACTCATATAAGGGAGGCCACCCCACTCATTAGCCTAGTCTAGACAATCCCAACACCCTGCCCGCCAAGAGGCTAACCTAATCTAGCCAATCCTCTCCTATAGGAATGCCCTTGTCTTTAACTGATTCTAGGTCCCGCCAAGCTGACAGTCAGCATTAATCATAAAAAGGGCTTACATAATCCAGGAGAGCCTTGAATCTTTATGAGGCTGAGGCTGACCCTGAACTCCTGGTCCTTCTGCTTCCACCTTTTAAGTGCTGTGAGATATACAAACTACTACGTTAAAATACACATTTGCCAGAACTGGTGGTACAGACCTGCAGTTGCAGCTGTTTGGAAGACTTGAGGCAAGACAACGAGTTACCTAGACATCCTATGAGACACTGTTTCTAAATACAAGGCATAAGGTCTGGGGATGCAGCTCAGTGGAAGAGTACTTGATTGTAATGCAGGAGGCCCTAGGTTCAAGCCTTTATACTACAAAGTAAAATTATAAAAATTATGTTTATCAGTCTCAGAGAGCTCCTGATTAATATTTCAAGAAAATTTTTGTTTCAGTTATATATGTATGTTACAGGAAGCCCACTTAGACACATTTTACAGTATACTGGAAGGAAGTCTTTTTCTAGCCAGCTGGGACTACATGCAGGTGTTTGGGTGCTAAGTGTAGCCTGCTTGTCTACAGCAAAAAGGTGAAAATCATGTGCTGGCATCTTGCTCAGCAGTTTCAGGGGTCTTTGCACAAGTAAGCAGTTTAGCAGAAGCTACGTTAGTTGGGGCATCTTGACCCTGGGTTCCTAGGATAGAGTTTGGTAATTCTCTGTGCACTGTCTTGCCCTGTCACATTCCCCATTGGTTCTATAGGAATGAGTCAAATGACTGACTTATGTTCTAGGGGGAATAGTCAGTCCTAAGGACCAGTAGCTTATCTGAGTTTATTCTCTGTGATGTAGTTGGCCATGCAGTTGGGAATGAGGGGTTCAACTTTTCGCCCTGTCAGACTAAGAATCAATAGTGTGGCTAACGCTCATAGTAAAGTGGTCAGCCACGGAGACCAAGTAAACAAGAGACTTGATACTAATTTACCTTATTAATGTCTCCTTTTTTCCCCCTTTTAAGGTTTTCTTTGACCATGGCAGCTTTCTCTAGTTATTCCTGATTGGTTGGCATATAAACAGCAAGTTTCTCCTAACGCTATGCAAGGTCCTGTTGTATAAAAAGAGGGTCTAGACTCCTTCAGTTCTGTAGGACTACCTCTGTGAAGAAGTTAACTTGGCTCTCCAGCCTAGAAAGAGAATTCCCCAAATGATCTATGTCTAAATCTGTCTGGAACCCAGGTTCCTTAAAGTCTTGGTTCCCCCAACACTCAAGGCTTAGGTGCCTATGTTAGTTTCACTGATGATTCCTGCCCCTTCTAGCATCAGGACCAGATTGGGACCCATCTGTCTTTTGTTAACACTGAGTCAAGGCCAATATGAATTCTCTCTTCTTCTCCATTATAGTCATATACCTGCAGGATAACATATACATGAAGTATGACTTTCCAGTGAGTTGGAGGAGGATCCAGTTAGTACAAGCAAGCCAGGTGATTGGAGGACGTGATGTAGGTACCTTGTCCTTGGCACAGGTACTGTATGTCCTTGGCATAAACACTGTACTCCCTGACAGCCTTTTTCTAGCCAGTCTTCTCCACAACCTGATTTACTGACTTCCTACCCGGATCCTAGACTCATATTGTTCTACCCTGGAAGGGACATAGGAGAGCAGAGGTCTACCCAACAGACAACAGTTTATCATCCAGTTTTTCTGAGTTCACACATCCTGGTTTTAGGCTGACATGGATTGTGTATCCTGGGTTAGTAAGTTCTGGTCAGTCTTATCTTTAATAGGTTTGAGGTCCAAGTGATGGTCCATCTGTCATAATTCCCAGTGATCTTTATTCAAGAGACAACACCAGCTACTATGATAGCAGTTAGGGTGATGAGGATGACTAGTGTCATGGTTTGTATAAGCTTGGCCCAGGAAGTGGCACTATTTGGATGTGTGGCCTTGTTGGAATAAGTGTATCACTATGGGTGTGGGCTTTAAAACCCTCATCCTAGCTGCCTGGAAGTCAGTATTTTCCTAGCAGTCTTCACGAACATACAGAACTCTCAGCTCCACCTGCACCATGCCTACCTGGACACTGCCATGCTCCCACCTTGACTGATAATGGACTGAACCTCTGAACATATAAACCCATCCCCTACTGAATGTTGTCCTTTATAAGATTTGCATTCGTCATGGTAACTGTCCAAAGCAGTAAAAACCCTAACACAACTGGGTTGAATCCCTTCTAGATAGGTTCCAAGGTTGAGACAGGGAAACTCTTTACCCAAACCAAGTCTCCTGACTGGAACTGCTAGGTGGATTTGGAAGCAGGATATGGCAGGATTCCTTCACAGTCCAGTCAATGGGCCCTGTAAATTTCCTGCAAAATCTTCAAGGACTGGAGAGAGGGGTGATCATGCATTTCTACTTGGGGGGGTCTCTCAGAGTTTGAAAAGGATGGGAGGTGTTTACCAAACATAACTTCAAAAGGAGGAAGCCCCTCCCAGTAAGGAGCACATCAGGTCCTGCCCAGGGGAAGGGGAGGAAGTTGGTCCAATGTTTTGTCAGTTTTTCAGGATCAACTTGGTCTCCTTAAGAGTTCTATTCATCTTTTCTACCTGACATGAGCTCTGTGGGCTTTTCACACACTGCAATTTCCAATTAATATTTGATTCCTTTGTAAGATTTTGAGACACTTTTGAGACATGGAAGGTCCGGCAACTGCCAGACCCCAAAACTAGGGGCAGTCCAAATCTAGTAGTTTTTTTTAGTAACAATTGGACCAATCTCTGTTTGGGTGGAATAGGCCTCCACCCATCCTGAGAAGGTGTCTACAAATGGCAGCAAATAATTATTCCCAAACCAGTAGGCCCAATTTCAGTAAAGTCAAATGCCAGTGCTCCCCAGGCCCATTTCCTCAAGCCTGGATCTCTTGTTGGACCTTCCTTCCCCCTTTGGGATTTACCTGAGCCCAGGTGGCTTAACTTAAAGTGGTGTCTTCAATCAAGCTTCCCAATTTTGAACATAATACCTGGGTCTGAGGAGTTCAGCAGTATTATAGTCTTTAGGTGGGTGGTTTGGTGAAGACCCAAAGCCAGTTGTCTTCTCAGTCTGCCCTACACCATCTACCATCCTTGTTTATGCTGACTAGCCAGTTTTTTCCTCACCCATGCTAGATGGTCCAGGAAGTGGGGTGCAGGCAGGGATATCAAGACTTGAAATCCCTACTGGTTTTAAGGTTCCTTCTTGGGGCAGCCAAGTCAGCCACTCTGTTGTCTCTGGCTTCTGGGAACAATGGCCACCTTCTTGGGTAACCAGATGGCTTCCAATAGGGCTAAGATTTCTTTTCTATTTTTGATTTACTCCCTGCTGAGGTTAGCAATCCTCTTTCTTTATATAGAGCTATCACATGGGCCTTAGTGAAAGTATATGTGCTGTCAATGTATATGGTGACAGTCTTGTCTTCTCCAGTTGTGTACTTGAATTCAAAGGTAAAGTTCAGCTCAATGAGATGAAGGTCCCCCTGCTTAAAGATTGTGCCCAGATAGTCAGTCTTATCTTAGGTCACCACTTTTGCCCTAGTATATTCCATTTTGGATGAAACTGTTCCCATCTGTGAACAATGCCTCATCCAGTGTTGCCAATGGTACACCAATCCAGTGTTGCCAATGCTATACCAATCATATCAGGTTTAATAGACTGGATCAGGTCAGTCACCTCAAGTCAGTCATGCAGAATCCAAGGAGTTGTCATTTGGCAAGAGACTAGCAGAGTTGAAGGCTGATGTCTTGTGGAACCAATGCAGGGTTGATCCAAAGCAGGGCTTGGTATTGGATCACCTGGGTGTTAGACATCCATCTCTTGGATGCTTCCATTAAGAGTGTCTTCTTTCTTTCTTTTCTCTCTCTTCTTTCTTTCTTTCTCTCTGTCTTTCTCTCTGTCTTTCTTTCTTTCTTTTATATGAGTACACTGTAGCTATCCTCAAACACATCAGAAGAGGGCATCAGACCCCATTACAGATGGTTGTGAGCCACCATGTGGTTGTTGGGAATTGAACTCAGGACCTTTGGAAGAATAGTCAGTGCTCTTAACTGCTGAGCCATCTCTCTAGCTCCAAAAGGGTTTCAACAGAATGTGGGACTGCCAGTTTGTGTGCTAAAGTTAATCCATCAGCTTTTTTTTTCTTATCAGCAAGGTGGCAGTAAAGTAATGACACTCATAACTACTGACCATCCAGCTGTGACCAGCTCTAGTTTCTTGTACAGATCTGCCACCAATCTTTTCCAGGCTGCCAGGGTTTGTATGAGGATCCCCGAGACAATGCCTCTGGCATTGTTCATGCACAAGTGAATGGTTTAGTAATGTCTAGGAGGGCCAGGCTGGGGCAGACACCAAGGCCTCTTTCATGGCTTTAAGGCCCTCTCTTCAGTCTCAGTCTATCCCAAGGGCTGGGCTCTTTGTGTGCTGGCATAGAGGGGCTTGACTGTTTCAGCACATCTCATTATCCATGGCTAGTAGTAACCAACCACCCTCAGGAATTCCCATACTTATTTTTTATCAGAGAGTAGGGATTTTCTTCAACTGGTGATTCTGTTTGATGTTTGAGATTTCTTTTCTGCTACCTGTTGTGCTCCAGATTTTTCCTGCTTTTTAATTCTTTAGCTGGCAGAGAAAATTAATCCAACCCAAACTCCTAGATTATCAGTAGTTTGCTACTGCTAGGAAAACCCCAGGGACCCCAAAAGGGCAGGCCCACTGACTTGGTCCAAATGACAGTCTTGCCTCAGCACATGCTGCACTATAGAATTGCTGACTGACATTTTCAGCATTCCTCAGGAACTTGAGAAATGGTTTCTGTCTGCCAGGAAGAGCCTTTCTATTTGCCCTGCTTCTGACAAATACGACATCTGCTCCTTGTAATGTACCTGTGCTACCTTCCAAACTCTTCTGGTCCCCTTCCATACGTCCTAGTTAGGCATTTCCAAGCACAGACTAGTATCCTGGCCCTTTTCATTGCCTCCTCTAACCTAACCTCCTGGGCTGCTCCAATTCACAGGCTTCCCTGCTGTTCATCCTCCTTAAAACCTTCATGCCCCGCCCCACGACTGCACCCCGCCCCCCGCCCCCGGACTCCTCCAGAGCAAATGTCCCTACATACCAGCACAAATGCAGCCCAGTAGAGAATGGCATATTATGTTAACAGTGAGTCGAATTACCATCACCCAGTGTTAGGCGGGCGACTGAAAGCACTGCTAAAAGATGTGAATAATATACACAAGATCAAGCAAGCTATTGTTTAGTGATACATGCGGCAGAACCACAAAGAAATACAAAGCGCAGTAATGTAAAATTAGGAAAAGAATTTAAGGCTTAAAGCCATTCGGCCGATGAGCCTAATTTTCATTGTTTTCCCCAACTATGCATCTCAGAGCCCAGGCCAGTATCCTGGCCTTTTCAGAATCTTGTCTGTCCTGTGATCTTGTCCCTTGTCTCAGCTCCTTATTGCGGTGATAGGTCTCCAGTTCTTACTCATTTTTAAAGCACTGGACTGCAAGGCAATTTGTGAATTGTGTAAAAGATACAGCCTTTAAGGCAGCTTTCAAGGCTCGGACAGTGGAGTTCAAGTCGTCGCTGGTGGCTTCAGCTGGCCCAACCGTCCTCGAGTGTAGTTTTTGCCTGTCTCTGAGTTGGGCACAGTGAGTGTAGAAAGTCTGGGTCGAGACAGAAATGTCAGCCTGACGCCTAGAGGCGTGGAGGCTGCAGCCCTGCCAGCCAGAAGGAGATGAGGGGTGCGCAGTTCTCACAATTCCCATCACAGAAACGCTAATCAACAATTGTGAAGTCGCGGTCTATCCAAACCACCTCGCAACCGCCCTCTTTGATGACGTCACGACTTCTGATTGGAGGAGCGCACTCGTCAACTCTCGCGATATTTCCTTGCCAGATTCCCGACTTGTCTCCCTTTCCCGGGACCGGTTGTAGATCGCGCGCTAGCTACTGAGACTCCGTACGCTTTCACAGGCCTCCGGGACTCGTCCAGAGGTGGCGACACTTTACAGACGTCCCCGGGCACGAGGTTTGGCTCGCGGGCGTGCTGCCTGTTAGGCGCGCCGGCGCGTGTGACTCTCCACGGCGCGGCCGGGGCAGCGTACAGGCGACCCTGAGGGTGCCAGCCGTGGCCCTTCTGCGTTGCCAGGCTGTAGCTTCGGGCGCTGAGGTCTCCATGGAGACAGCCCTTTAACCACGTTTTCATCCGTCTTTTTGTCAGTTCGAACTCCACGTGGGAGTCGGAAAGATGTAGATGGGAGGGAAGTAGCAAGTGGTACCCTACGGGCAGAGACATCAGGCTGGACAGGGGGTTTTTCGGCCCAGTTCACCAGGACACACGTTTATCCCTCGAACGCGCAGAATCACCGAGTCCATTTTTGTGTAGTCCCTAGGACTCCGGGATCAAATAGTGCTGCTAACTTGCCATTTAAAATCAGAAGTGTCCCCTCAGTTTTCTTCCTCAGTACTTTCTCAGTGCTTTGTACGCTGGATGCTTATTTGGGAAATTCCCTAAATTTAACCCAGAACTTAAAGTCCTTCCCTTGTTGTCTCTCTCTGTCTAGCTGTGTTTATTCTTTTTTGGTTGACTGCCCACTTGCCATTATTGTAGTGACTTGCTGTCCAAATGAACTATAAATTACTTAGTTTCTGGAGCAGTCTGTCACTTCGCTGTAGCATGTTCTTTTAGGTAGCAGGTAGCTTCCCATAATATCTCTAGCAAATGTTAATTAAGAATTCCTTGATTTATTTCACCAAATTTTCATAAAGCATTTACTGCATGCCTGAATGGTCAAGGAGTTGAGAACTAAAATACTGAACACAACCATTCTGTTAACTGATTGCAACCTTTACGGAGTTTACTGCTAGGAAAAACAGGCAATATACAGGTGTGCAAGTTAGTGTAATTTTAGATAGTAATACATGCTGTGAAAGAAATAACAGTGGCATATGTATCAGAATGATGGCATTTTAGGTAATGTTACAGAAAGCTCTAGGGTGGTATTAAATCAAAACCCTAGATAATAAAAAAACCTTGTCATGTGTGGGGCAGAGCATTATTTGTCAGATCTGGAAGTCTCAGGTCTTAAGGTGGCAGAACAGATTCATCTGAAGTACGTGGCAGAGGAAGCTGGGGCCAGATTGTTTTCAGGACAAACACCCAGATTTGGATATTAGTAATTAGTAAATTATATTTAGTGCAAGGGGAGACTTTTGGGAAATTTTAAAGCAAGTACATGGTTAGACTTTGTTAGTGTTTTTAAAAGATTGCTTTGATGACTGACATGGATTCTTCAGAGGCAAGTGGGGGCGGTTAGGAAGCTATGACAGAAGTTTAAGTGAGATATATTGAGTCATTTTCTGCCTGAGAGGTCTGAAGGTAGCCCATGCCTCATTTGACCTCAGAGGTCTTCTTTTGACTTAAGCTGGAATCTGTCTCGGCAAAGCTTTCGTTGAATTTCTCCAAATTTCTCTAATCCTTCAGTGGGACAAAAGAAATTTCTCCTTCAAAGCAGCACCTAATTTAAGGACAACAGAGTGAGACCCCATTCCAAGCAACAGTAGTAAAAACCCTAAACAAACAAACAAGCAAATAAAAAGTCCATAGTTTTTGTTTTTCAAACCTGACCTCCTTAGCTCAGTGATGATTCTCACTCAGCCTGGGGCAGTTGTGCCCTCCAGTAGTGGCATTGTTGGGAGACATCTATTGGTCATCTTAATTTGCTGATAGTAAGAAGTTCCTGGCATCTAATGGAGTGCAGGCTGGGGAGGCTGTAAGCACCCATAGTGCACAACACAACATCCTCATCAAGAGTCACATGGCCCCAATGTCACGGTGTTGCAGGAGAAACCCTCCACTGGACCACTGCCTTAAGTTCTTCTTCCTTACAGGAACTGCTGACCGTCCTGTTTAGGATGGGTGTGAAGAAGAAAAGAGAAATGCAGTTTGCTGTACTGACTGTCAGTCATCAGGACCTGGAAACCTTGAAATGTATGTGACTTTTAAATTTCATTTGTCCAGTGAACAAATTTGCAGGTTTGCAAGCAGAGTGTTTGAATCTCTGGAACCTATAGAATATAGTGTTAATTCTTTCTGTTTAATTTTTCCATGAATTTTTTTTGTATCTAGTTTTGGATAAAAACTAGTTTTGTTGAATTTTTTTGTCTTTAGACTGAGTTCTACTTGCTTTTGGTTTGTATCTGTCTTTTACTAATTTTTTTTAGATGATGTATATAGATACTCCCTGTATGTGCACATCTGAAGCTCACAGAGGTTGTAAGAGGGCATCAAATCCTTAGGAACTGTAGTTATGGAGTGTAGTGAGCTGCCATGTAGGAACTGAACCTAGGTTCTCTACAAGAACAGCAAGTGCTTTCAGCATCAGAGGCCCTTGATCTATTTTTATTTTATTTATTTATATGTGTGTGCTGGTTAATTTTTTTTTTTTTTTTGTCAGTTTGACAGGAGTTAGAATCATTTGGGAAGAAGGAACCTCAGTTGAGACACTTTTTCCATTAAATTGGTCTGTGGGCAAGTCTGTTTGTGTGTATGTGTGGTAGGAGGGAATTTTCTTGATTAATGCTGTGAGAGGGCCTAGCTCGTTGTGGGCAGTGCCACGGTGGATAGGTGGTCCAGCATTGTATAATAAAACCAAACTGAGTAAACCATATGGAGCAACCAGTAAGCAGAGTTGCTTCCATGGTCTTTGCTTTGGTTCCTGCCTCCAGGTCCCTGCCTTGAGTTTCTGTCCTGACTTCCTTTTAGTGATAGATGGACTCTGACTTGGGACTTGTGAGATAAAATAAACCCTGTCCTTCTCAGTCTTTTTTGGTCATGGTATTTCACAGCAATAGCATACAAACTAGGACAGTATGTGTATATGTGGGCATGTGCTTGCCCTGACACAGGGGTAGAGGTCAGAGGACAACTTTTGAGAGTTGGCTCTCTGCTCCACTGTTTGGGTTCTGGGGCAGAGAGAGAGAGAGAGGGAGGGAGGGAGGAAGAGAGAGAGAGAGAGAGAGAGAGAGAGAGAGAGAGTGTGTGTGTGTGTGTGTGTGTGTGTGTGTGTGTGAAACTCAGTGTCAGGCTTGGTGGCAAGTGCCTTCCTCACCCATCTGCTGCTCCTGGTTTCTATCCTTCTCAGTTTTGTAGAATGTATAAGAAAGGTACTATTAAACTCTATGTAGTTACATTATTGAAATTTTTGTTTGTGTTCCTTAGTTTATGCTGATGCCGAAGGGAAAAATCTAGCTTCTTTGCTATTACATTGTGTACAGCTCAGAGATGGAGTGTTACAAATTCACTGTCTTAAACAGGTAAAGCTGAGATTTTGTTCATGGGTGTGTTTTGAATATTATCATGCTAGTATAGATTTTAGAAATTAACTGACAGTTTTGGTTGCAGTTACTTAATGCTAATTTGCCACCAAATGGTAGTTTTTCTTTTTCTGTTCATTGTATAATGTCCTTTTATTCAGAGCACCAATAGAAACAGTAACTTTCTTCTACAGACATGGGACTGTAAATAGATAGGAGACAACTGCGTGCAATTTTTGTGAAGATATTTTTTAACAACATTATTTATATTAATTTTGAATCTTTAAAGCTTTTTAGCAGACACATTTGGAAATTAAACTATAGATTGTTTTTATTTGTCTTTCAGCATTTATATTTTCCACACATGAATACCTATTTTGAAACTAGTTAAGTATTACTCACTTTTAAAGACTGCTATAGATTTTCAGTGTTGCCATCCATTAGGCATGTGACTCTCAGTGGAAGTGGTCCAGGAAGTAAAGAGTGTTTATGTTAAAGGTTTATAAATCTTGGAATCAGAATGGGTATGTAGCCTAGTTGGCAGAGTGCTTGCATGTATAAGGCCCTGGGTTTGATCCTTAGCACCACATAAATCAGACATAGTGAGACATGCCCTAGTCTCAACTCTCAGGTCAGAGAAGTAGGAGAATTGAGAGTTCAAGGTTATTATTACCCCCTTCTCTTCAAAGAAAAGAAAAATGACTTAAAAGAATATTTGTAATCATGTAAGTTTGATGTATTTGACATTAGAAAAAAAAATACTTTTTTTTTTTTTAAATTATAGATTGTGCCTTTCCTGGAGAAGGTTGATAAAAACGACGTGTACGATCCCGTTATTCAAAGTTGTTTGAATATTTTAGCAGGCATTTATTTTTCCTTGACTCTGAAGAACCCTTTGAAGAAAGTTTTGGCAAGGTAAAGAAAAAGAAGAGAGATAAATTTAATGCTACAAAAAGTAGCTAGAACTGGGGACACACTTGATGGTAGTGTGAATATCTACCTAGAAGGTAGAAGGCCTTGGGTTCCATTCTCAGCACTTAAAAGAAGAAAGGAAAAGAAAAAGCAAGTAAAGTTCATACACTGTTTTGGTAAAATTAAGCCAAAGTATATTGCTACATGTTTCATCTCTACTGTCTGTCTGTTGCTACACGTTTCATCTTTACTGTCTGTCTGAGGGGCTTTAGAAAGCAAAAACCTTAGGTTATAGGGTTTAAAAAAAAAGCTGTGCATTCAGTGGGCTTTAGTTTCTTGGCTTCTGGGTCAGTTCTTTTATATGTTTTTTTTTTTGTTGTTGTTGTTTTTTTTTTGTTTGTTTGTTTGTTTTTTAAGATTTATTTATTTATTTTATGTGAGTACACTGTCACTATCTTCAGACACACCAGAAGAAGGCACCAGACCCCATCACAGATGGTTGTAAGCCACCATGTGGTTGCTGGGAATTGAACTCGGGACCTCTAGAAGAGCAGTCAGTGCTCTTAACTGCTGAGCCATCTCTCCAGCCCCCTTCTATGGATTTTTAAGTTTATCATCTTGCTCTTTTTCTCTGTTCCCATATATTCTAACAGGATTATATGTGTGATATAAAATATTTAAGTAATACAGAAGTGTACAAAAGCAAGTAAGGCTGGAATCTATTTCTGCTTTGTTTCACTGTCCTTAGGAAAGGGTCACCACTGTACTTTTGGTTTTTGGTTTTTAAATCCTTTTCTTTGAGTTTATCATGTGTGTACTATGTTTAGCTTTAAAATTTTTATATAAACGTGATTATATTCTACATAATACTCTGCAGTTCGTGTTTTTACTAAAATATATCTTGGAGGGTTAGTTAGATGGCTGTATGGATCTGGGTACTTCCTGTCAAGTCTGGTGGCCTGAGTTAGATATCTGCAACCTACAGATAGAAAGAGAACCAACTTCTGCAACTTATCTTATTTCCATATGGATACTGTGTTACCTACATGTTCCCCTCAGGAAACAGACAGACAGACAGGGAGGAATTTCCATATCAGGATAGCCCTCTTTAAAAAAATATTCACTTGTTTTTATTTTGTGTGTGAGTCCTTTGCCTGTATTTATGTCTGTGCACATACTCCACTTTATGACTATATCTAAATGTGTATCATTATACATGTTATTTGGTTCATTTAATGTCCTTGTCATCAATGAATACCTAATGTTTTAGATTTTATTATTCTGGCAATGCTATAGTGCATTTATCATATGCAAAGTTTGTGTAATCATTTGTCAGTATTCCTAGTGTGGGATTTCTTGACCACAGGCCTATTTTGTAGATGGTGCTGTCTCCTTCTCCTACGCTGTTTACTTGTACTGCCACAGCTGTGGGTGACACAGCTAATTGCTTTGTGTCTCCAGCACTGGGTGATACTAGTCTTTATAGTTTTCAGATCTAAAGATGAGAAGTGCTGTTTTACTATCATTTACTTTCCCCGGATTATTACTAGTGCTGACCTTTTCTTGGTACTGGGTTTTCCCTGTGGGGATCCTATATGTTAGGATCTCTACCACTGAACCCCATCCTCAACTCACGGTTGGACATTTTATAAGGTGTGCAGTTTGATTATCTTTTAAATTATTACATGTATTTTCATTGTGCCAAATGCAGTCTCTTATTTTTCCACCTTGTAACAGATATGTTGTTTTTATAGAAATAAAAGACTGTGACTCTACTGATACTTCTCATTACATAGATTTCTAAACTTTATACCTTGTTTTCTTTTTTTTTTTTTTTTTTTTTTTTTTTTTTTTTTTTTTTGGTTTTTCAAGACAGGGTTTCTCTGTGTAGCTGTGGCTGTCCTGGAACTCACTTTGTAGACCAGGCTGGCCTCGAACTCAGAAATCCGCCTGCCTCTACCTCCCAAGTGCTGGGATTAAAGGCGTGGGCCACCACTGCCTGGCTATACCTCATTTTCTTATGCTTCCTATAATTCTAGATTGTTTGCTTGTCTTACTTATTTTGCTCAGTTTAAAAATCCATCTAGAATTGGTTTTGAGTATTCAGTAAGATAGGGATTCAGTTTAGTTTTCTGTTTCACATAGAACTTCTGTATCCCAGACCGTTGGCTCATGTAGGTCTCTTCATCTGTGGAATATGTATTGCCATTACGTATTTTATATAAACGTGGATTTGACTATTTTAGACTTGTGTATATGTTTTGAACCAATCCCACTCTTTCATGAGTTACTTTTCTACTGAGTTTTCTTTTTCAGAATATTCCAGTTTTTAGATTTATTTCTTCTGGAAAAGCAGTGAACTTTTCAAATACAAAATAAAATGCTTCTTGTTTTGATTTAATTGGACTAAATTTGACATCAGTTTAGTTTTTATATTAAGAAAATTCTTGCTGAGCGCTTAACTGTGCTTTAAGCACATTTCTAGGAATAAAAACAGGTTTGATTTTTCTTTTTGAATCTTACATTCTGAGGATAGAAAAGCCTCTGCACCATGTGGTAAAGCCATTCTAATGGTGACTGCATGGTGCTTTCATACTGTTGCTCAGTACTGCACTGAGAACAGCCTGGGGGTCAGAAATAGCAAAATGGAGCCAGGGAGACCTGTGAGAAATGGTAGGCCAGGGAATTTCACTGGTGGTGGTGTGAGGTCCTAATAAATGTGAGGTCATAACAACCTGTGTGAGCTCATAACAGTGAGGTCATAGTATGTGAGGTCATAATAACTGAGGTCATAATAACTGTGAGGTTATACTGTGAGGTTATAATAACTGAGGTCATAATAACTGTGAGGTTATACTGTGAGGTCATAATAACTGAGGTCACAACTGTATGAAGTCATAGTAACCATGTGAGGGTATAATAACTGAAGTCATAATAACTGTGTGAGGTCATATTAACCATGTGAGGTCACAATAACTGAGATTTTGTGGCTGTATTTTGCAGGTGTGGTTCAGTATTTAACATTTGTATGGTTCTCACCCTCTACACTTAACCCAGTGATGTAAGGTTTTGCATCCTTTGGTTCTTTTTTGCAGCTCACTCAATGGCCTCCCTGAGTTTTTTGTAACTCAGGCTACATTCAGTTTTATTTTTCATCTTCAAGAAGAATTAGATACTACTGACTTATATTCTTATAGAAAAGTAATCGATAACATATCTTCCTGCATGGAGAACTTTAACCTGGGTAAGCCCGCTCTTCCTCAGTGCCTTTTCCTGGGTTACGTCTGTGACTACGTTACTGTTTTTAAATGTTAATTTTGGCAAAAACTCCTTAGCAATGTTATTTCCCTCCTGCAGGTAGAGCAAGTGTTTTTTATCTACTTAAAGATGGTAAGTCTTGATATTTTCTTTTGCTCTGAGGGGTAACAGTTTCTCTGAGTCATTTTAGAACTGACTCCTTTAAATTTCTTGGCAATACTAGGGTACTCCACATAACTAAAGTAGACCATGCTCCTGAAGTTTCTGCTTCTCCATGACATCATTTGTGGTAGATGGTTTAAAATGTTCCCGCACCAAAGCTGATACTCAGGTAGTCATTGTTATCTCTCTGTTTCAGTGCTTCGTTTTCTGCGGAAGAGTTTAATTGAAATCCTGGAAGAAAACAGGTAAGTGCTGCATGTTTGCATGCTTGTGCACATGTCTGTGTGCACATTTGGAATTGTTTGTACAAAGGAAGTGTTCTTAAAGGTTTCAGAATGTACTGTTTTCCACATTTGGATTCATTATTTAATTTTTTTTGGAATATATATAATATAAATTTATACATAAATTTATATGAAATTTAGAATATATATGTATGTATGTGTATATGTATATTAAAAATTATTAAAATTAAAATTATTTACTAATTTTAATTTTAAAATTAAAAATTACACATACATACATATATATTCTAAATTTTAGTTGATTTTTTTTTTAAGATAAGTTCTCACTGTGTAAACCAGGCTGGTCTCAAACTTGTAATCTTTGTGCTATAGCCTCTTAGGTGCTGGATTACAGGTATATACCACTATGTTCAAATGATAACTCATTTTTAAAGATCAATACATCATTATGAGAATAAATGAGAAAGAGAAAAGTCATGTCTCTTACCTTTGATTGTGAGATATCTTATGGGTAAAAGTTTCCTGTTATCTCTCTGAAGACATTAATAATAGTATAATAGTTATCTTTTTTTTTTTAAAGTTTTCTTAGCTTTACTTAGTCTGATGTTTTTCTGAGTTTTTGTTTTTGTTCCCCTGTTCCCCATTTGTTGTGTTTGTCTGACAAGAAACTTTGCTTAGAAGTCTAGTGATCCTTGGCTGAGCACTCCTTTTCAGGAATAGGTCATTAAAAATTGATGCAAATCTGAGCACTTGGTTGGAATTGACTTCAGGGTTTTCCAGTCTAGTCTAGTGGACAGTTCCCGGGGATTCTCTAAGTCCTGGTCTGAATACTTGGGTAGTAGATCTATGGCATCAGCATCATCCAGTCTTTGCTTTAATATTCTAATTGCATAAAGTCAGCTGAGAGAGACCTTGGCTTTTGATAACCACATTTGGTGCACACATTTACCTAGTTCTCCTTTCTGCGTTACGGCATAGCTGCTTTATCTATGTGTATTGTTTTCCTGACAGACACTTGCTGGATTGTTATGTTTGTTTCTTACTAGAGAGCTCAGGCTGCACTTGAATTGACAAGCATTGCTTCCCCTTCTCCACAGGTGAATCAGTTGTCTGCTGGCTTAGAGGTTGGTTTAGAGTGTTATTTCTATTTTCTGTGCTCATTGATCTCCACATCAAGCCAGCACTAAAGTGCCCATGGTTTGTAAGCGTTTTGCAGTTGTAACTCTGGTTACCTCCAGTTTATTCTCTGACTTGGTTTTTACCTTTCCTTCTTCTGTTAAGTCTGTTGCCAGTCGTTCATATGCTTTGCGTCTTCTAAAATATTGATGTTATGACCTTGTTCCTTATGCATCTGTTTATGCCTGTTGGTATTTTAAATCCTGACTGCTGGCTGGTTTAGATAAGTTCCTGCAATGGAGTAGAATTAATAGCTGTATGCCCACTTTAACCTGAGGTTGTCTGCTCCTTTGTCTCCTTTTTAGATTCTTGCTTCATCTGATGGACCTCAGTCCAATCCTGCACTTTATCTTGTTCCTGTTGCTTTATGTTGTCTACTTCTTGGTGTCAGCCACTGTCTGTTGAGGCCCGTACTCTGCCTGGCTTGGGGGCCAAAAATGTCCCGGCCTGCGCTGCTGCTCCGGTCCACGGGTCAGAGTTTAGCGAGAGAGAGAGAGTAGGGGGAAGACTCGAAGAATAATGACAAGCCAGAGGTTCTGTAGTCAAGACTCAAGTCTCTCACATCTCCTTTATTGTCTCTCTTATTTTCTCTCTTATTTGTGCTCTCTTATTTGTCCTCTTGACTCATTACAAGGAAATCCTGGGTATTTTATAGGCTTTTGGCATGTGCCTTGTAGGCGCGTGGATATCACGTGCCTTGCAGGTGTGGATATGACGTAAGTCTTACAGGTGTGGACAGCACGTGCACCTTACAGGCATGTATGGCGTGGATAGTATGTGGATAACACGTGCACCACATGCTTTGTAGGCATGGATACCACGTGCTCCTTGCAGCTGTGGGCACTAAACAGCAAAACAAGATATGTGGGATAAACAAGATATTTATCAGAGTGTGCTCAGCTGTTGTAGGCTGTTGAAAACCAAGTCTCTCATCAGGGTATATGGCTCCCGATGGCTGCAAAGTTGATAGCTGCTTTCTAGCTGCTTTCTGCTAAAAGTTGGCTCCCAACAACTGTCTACATAATATTTGGGATATCCAGTTAGCTCTCTTCTATCTTAGTAGACTCAATAGTTACTTGGTTCCTAGACATTTTGACTTGGCTATTTTATATGTGCTTCTAAGTCAATGTATGCTCTCTCACCCCCCAAAATTCACTGTCTTGAGATGACACAAACCCTGGTAACTTGCACCCTACTTTCTGTCTCTTTGAATTTGTTCATCTTTGATATTTCATATAAATGAAATCATGTAATATATGAATATTCATTATATATTTTCACATATATGTATATTCATGATTTTTATATATTTGAGTGATTAAGATATAGTCTCACTGTATAGTCCAAGTGGGCACTGAATTCATGATTTTCTTGCTTTAGCCTCCTGAGTGCTGAGATTACAGGTGTATACCATCATGCTCTGCATCATCATGTTCTGCTGTCATGGCTCTAGACCGTCATGCTCTGCGCTGTACCGTCATGCTCTGTACCATTATGTTCTGTACCGTCATGCTCTGTATTGTCATGCTCTAGACCGTCATGCTCTGCGCTGTACCGTCATGCTCTGTACCATCATGCTTAGTCTGCTTGTCCTTTCAGGTCAGGATGACTTCACTTGGGATGTTTTCAAGACCTATTTATGTAGTAGTAGGTGGCAGGATTCTATTCCTTTTTATAGCCAACTACTTCACTATATGTATATGTATATGTATATGTATATGTATATGTATGTGAATATGACACACTTTGTCTATTCATCTGCTGATTTTTTGGCCCTTTCTACCTTCTGGCTGCTGTATAATGAAGCTACAAACTTGGTGTGTATACGAGTTTCAATTTCCGTTTTATTTCTTTTCTTTTTTCCTCATTTATTTGTTTTTTCAAGTAGTTTCTTACTCTGTTGCCTCAGCTGACTTGAAAGTCAACTGTTGTTTATGCTGGTCTCAGACTTGTGGCAGTTCTCCTGCTTCAGCTCCTGTGTGCCTCCCTGACTTGGCTCCTCTTTCAGTTCCTGGAATTATATACCTAAGAGTATAATAGCTGGGTCCTTTGCTAATTTTATTTGTTTTGAGGCAGTTACAAACTGTTTTTCCCTAGCTTGAGTTTAAATAGTATCTGTTCTCCTCTATTGAAAGTAGCCCAAGAGGGACAAGGTTTAAGGATGGGAGACTAGTTGGAAGTAATTGTAACCCAAAGGAGGCATGAGAATGGTCCAGATCAGATATTGCCGTGGGCATGGTGTGAGTCCAGATGTATTTTGAAGATAGAACTAAGATTTCCTTACAGATGGGATAGAGAGGCTAGGAGGCAAGCGTGATTGCAAGAGTTTTAGAGATAGAGACCCTGGGAGGTAGCATGGGTTTGCAGTCAAGTATACATTTATATATTTTGAGATACCTATTAGATACCCAAATGAAGATGATGAGTAGGAAGTTAGAGTCGCAAGTTTGTAATGGGAGAGACGTGGTTAGAGCCAAAATGTTGACAATAGTAAACATACAGAATATAATTGAAAGCCTAAGAGCTATATGAGATCAGCATCAAGGGAGAGAATTAGAGAACTAAGAACTGAATCTTGGGGAACTTTGCCATAGAGTAGGGTAGGCTGGGACTATATCTCACTATCAGAGAATCTGTTTAGTGTACCTGAAGCTTTGGTTGGTCCTTCACACCAGAGAGAAGGGGATGAGGTGTGAGAGGGAGGAGAGACATAGACATGCAGGTAAATAGTTTAGGGAGAAGAGAACTATCTAGTGATATGTCTGAGGACAAAGCCTAGGAGAGCGAGTTGAAGGCAGGTGGGAAAAGAGTGTGCAGACAGTATGTTCACATCTGTATTTGTCTCATCCCGTCTTCACTTCTTCTTTTCAGCATTTCTTATCTTTACCCTAAAATAGGGAGTAAGTAAGGTTAGTGTGGCTAAGGAAGAGGGGCCTATTGAGGTAAGAGTATCAGAAGTTTACTTATTATCTGTGTAACTGGAATGCTTATGCAAATGGGAGATAGAGACATGTCTGCTTTAATCCCAAATAGACGGGTGAAGGACAATGCTGGTTTTAGGGTGGGGAGCAAGGGTGGTGACAATTATATTTAAATTTCCTTCTGAAATCCTCTCTTTTCTTCTTTGTAGCAAATTTGCTGGAAATCATATTGTTCAAACACAGTTGATGAATGATTTGCTGGTAGGTGTTAGGGTTGCCATGACATTAGTACAGAAAGTACAAGGGCCTCAGAGTGACCTGTTGAATGATTCCAGCTCTCCCATCTGGCAATTTATGTGTGGCTTGCTGAGCATTTTCACCGAGTTTTTAAGTGATGGTAAGTGTGTCAGTGTTCAAAATGATGGGTAGAACTGCATGCCAGTCAGCTTTTGCTGATGCATGTAATTTAGATATGGAACTTATCTGGCAGTCTATGGAGAAAGGGCCTGGATTACATGATTTTAATGCTTTCTTTTGTTTGCTTGTTTTTTGTCTTTTAATTATATGAGTTCAGCAAGGGAGGTTGAATAACTTTTCCCAGTTTGTGAATGTATATGTGTCAGCATATTTATTGTGTACAAAGGAGAAAACCCAATAACCTCAGTGTTAGAATGCCACAGACTTTAGGTTATAAGAGAAAGTTCTTTAGAAGTAGTTACAAAATTTAAGGAAGATTTGGACAGATGGGTTGAACTCTTAGTGGTATTATATTCAAGTAATGACACCAGTTGTTGATTGTGGGCCTGGTTACCTGATTCCTCATTGAATCTCTTATGTCCGTGAGTACTGTACCAGTAGGAAGCTAATTGAAATGAAATTCCTCTTCATGAGAATATTTAATTAATAAATGAAAATGAAGTAACTCAATAGACTGTCACCTTTGTAACACCTGGTGGTTGGTATAGTTGGCATTAGGCATCAGTAATCACAGAAGCAGAAAACCAGAGAAAACACGCCTCTTCGATTCTTATAGCTGCCACCTGTTATCTTTCCAGAGGGATTGAATTCGGGAGTGGTGCTATCTCTAGGTTAGCTGCCAGTTTGCAGGAATCAGAGGACTGCATTGAATTAGACAGAGGACATAACAGGAATAAACAAATGCAATATCCTGGTTGAAGAAAACTCTGCAAATCAAATGGGCTAGAGTTTCTCATTAGAGATAAAGGGATAAAGTCAGATAAGGAAGAGATAGTGTAAGATATCGACATTTAAAAGATGATGTGGCTGCTGCCCTGTCTAGAAATACTCATTTGTTAAGACTACTGAAGAACATGTGAAAGTCAGAATAGTGTTTACTCAGAGCACAGAGGGAATTATGGTTGGGGTGAGGTACATGGATAGATCTTCTGGGCCAGGAACCTCAGTTCTCCTTTTCTGATGATGAGTCCAAGCATAGTCACTTTCTATAACATATTTAACTGTATTTGTACGTATAAAATCTTTAAAAAAAAAAGAAAAACAAAACCAAAAAGGGGTTACATAACATTTAAGTATTACAGAAAAGGTTAAATTATCCTTTCTCTTCATCTGCTATTCTGTGTAGCAATGTAGGTAAGAATTTAGCTTAAATAAAAAAGAAAATTAAAAAACAAAGAAGTGAACAAAAACAAAAGCCAAAACAACAACAGCAGCAACTAAAACCCAGTAACATCGGGCTGGAGAGATGGCTCAGTGGTTAAGAGCACTGGCGGCTCTTCTTAAAACTTGGGTTCAATTCCCAGCTCACGGCAATATGTAACTCCAGTCCCAGGGGATCCTATGCCCTCTTCTGCTCTTTTGGACACTGTACACACAAGATGCACAGACACACATGCAGGTAAAACACCCGTATACATAACAGTTTAAAAAAAAAAAAAAAAAAAAAAAAGCCAAAAACCTCAACTTTGGCTGGACAAGATGTCTCAGTGGGTAAATACTTTGCCACCAAGCTAGATGACCTGGGTTTGATGCTTGATCCTTGGAACTCACAGGATGGGAGAAAATAGAGTCCTACAACTTATCCTCTGACCTTCATGTACACACTGTGGAGTGCATGTGAACACAACACACCTCAAAACAAAGCATGTGAACACACAACACACACACAAAACACGGGACCTGTTTAGAACTCTTCTTTGTAAGAAATGGTGATTTTTCTCTGTGTTTGCTGGGGTAATTGTTTTAACACTGGTAACTAGGAAAAGTCATAGCTTTATTGTTTAATTAGTTTTTCTGTTTGGACTTTTTGGAATTTAAAGGAAACTAAATTGCTTGTTTTTTTTTTTTTTTTTTTAAGTAGAATTTTAAACTTCTGTGTATGTGTATCTGAATGTGAGTGCATGTGGGTTTCTGAGGAGACCAGAAGAGGGTGTCTGAGTAGAGTTCTAACTACTAAACCCAGGTCGTCTGAAAGAACAGCAAGAGGTAAAGATGGCGTAACCTCTGAGCCATCTCTCCAGACCTAATGAGTTACTCTTACCAAGACAGAATTTATAGACAACTTTTCACAAGATAGTTAAAGGGGAATTTGATAATCTGAAAAATAAAAGATTTTGGTGAAATACAGAGAAGGCACAATTTTAAAATGTTTTAAAATTTATTTTAGTTTTATGTATATTGTGTGTGGTTATATGAGTTTATGTACACTGTGTAAATTTAGGTGCCTGTGGAGGTCAGAATAGGGAAGCAGATCCCCGGAATGAGGTTTATAGATGTTTGTGAGCCTCCATTTAGGGGATACTGGGAATTGAACCTGGGTCCTCTGTAAGAGTAAGTACTCTTGTCTGCTGCGTCATCTCTCTAGTCTCAAACACAGTTTTAAAGAGACAGCTTATTTTCTCAGTGATTGATGGTGCTTCACCAGTGCTATTCTTAGGGAATTTAGAGCTTTTATATTAGTAAAGTGTTTAGCTGTAGTAAAGTGTAGCTAGTAACAGAAAGTTGAGCTGATGCATTGTCAGCAAGGTTTCTAATTAATATAGTAAAGATTTTTTACATAGGCCCTCAAAGCTCTCTAAGAAAAATTGTGTTTGGAGTACAATGGCATTGGTGGTGGGAAGGGGCAGGTGATGGTGTCACAAGGATGTAGATAGCGAGGTTAAGAGTAAGATGTTGGGCCGGGCGTTGGTGGTGCACGCCTTTAATCCCAGCACTTGGGAGGCAAAGGCAGGCGGATTTCTGAGTTCGAGGCCAGCCTGGTCTACAGAGTGAGTTCCAGGACAGCCAGGACTACACAGAGAAACCCTGTCTCGAAAAACCAAAAAAAAAAAGAGTAAAATGTTGGACAGCAAGAAGGAAGTTCATGTACTGAATATGTACTGGGCTTAGCCTTTCTCTTCATTTTTCTAAACTTTATGATACTTTGGTATGAATTATTTTTTCTTATTAAAAAAGAAAACTGAGTTCTCGGGAGGTTAAATAATGTGTCTAGGATCTAGTTGCCTGGGAAAATAGTCAGGCTAGAACGAGTGAGGCCTGCCTGGTCCCAAATCACTTGTTCTTTCTACCACACCAGTCCCTTCATTCTTTCAAATGTGATGTTTGCTCTACCCTCCATCCCCGTAGACGACCTACTGCAGACTCTTCGGAGCACATCTGGATTAGCTGTTGTTCTTTTCATTAAGACCATGTTCCGACCGTCTGAAAAGCTTCCTGGATTGGTGAGTGCATCTTCTTTTTAGAATTTTCCTTCACTGAGAATTAGATGGACATTAATTTTCTTTCATTTAAATATCTTGTTATTTTATAGTTATTATTTGTGGTATGTGTATGGGCACACGTGTCATAATGTGTGTGTGCGTCCGAGTATGCATGTGGACAACTTGTAGATTTTAGTTTGTTCCTTCTTCCATGTGGGTCCTGGAGATCCAACTTAGGCTGTTAGATTTGACATGTCTGTACTCTGTCTGTACTCACTAAGCCATTTTACTTGCCTCTCAATTTTTAAACCACATTAGCTGATTTTTTAAAAGTTTATTTGGCATAGTTGGGATTTTTTGCAATAGGTCTTTTTTCTTATAATGATAATTCTAAATATACCAATGAAGTGAGGGCAGGGTGGACAGGGTAATTATAGCTGCCTGGGAATCAGCTGCTCAGAGAAACTGCTGCCAGCATGTTATTGCTCCTGAGGGTTTCTAGGCTGTTTTCAGGTCTGTGTGTCAGTATGTGTTAGTGTGGTAAGCGATGACTGTGACATAGAACTTTACAGTGGCTAATTAAATACACTGTAATAATATTGTGATAGTCTTTTTTTTAAGAATAAACTTTGCAATATGCTTAATCATATTCTTTGTGATACAAGAGACATATGAGGGTCAGTTTTTAGTGAATTTGGTCTCTAAGGAGAGTGTAATTTGGTAATGGAGAGTACAGTCTTTGTATTGCCTACTTGCGGTCTCCCCTCCTCTCAGTATATTATTTAGAAACTCAGTTTGTCTTTTAACCCAGTCTTATATTAAACATGTCTGTACTCTGAGATCATGCAGAATAATTATCCTTGAATACAATTGAAGTTTTTTATCAGCACTCCTCTAAGAGAGTCCTCCTCTCTGCCTCAGGGTGACCTTTCATTTCATAGCAGCAAAAAGATGGATGTGCTTAGATTGAGTTGTTTTCACTTTTAAAGTTAGTATAATAATTTCACTGTTTGTGCTGTTTCATCATGAGTTTTCCTAGAATAGTCAGGTTTGTATTTGAGATATTATATATTATTACCTTTTGTTTTCCAGATCAGCAGCTTGCTTCTCCAGTCAGCTGACTGCACCAGCATCCCTGAGTGGCTCATGAATAGCTGTAGGAGCCTTTGCTGTGCTGATGTGCCAGCCTCAACTCTCTTATTCCTGTGTCAGGGAACACTGGCTATGCTGGACTGGCAGGATGGGAGCATGGGCCCAAACAGGGAGGCTTTGCTCTTGGATACTGTGCATGTCTTATTCACCTTGAATTCACAGTGAGTTTTGGTTTTGCTAGCTTGTATTTTGTTTTGCTTATAAGACATTTGAAGGATACAACTAAGCCAACAAAATTAATTCAGTTAAATGTGGTAAGATAAATCCTAAATTAAAATATGTGAGAATAAAATAGGCTTGTGAGAAAAAGTGCAGATGACAAAAACAGAAGTTTACTGGTGCAGGCTGATGTGGAGTAACCTTTTCTACCCTTCAATATCTATGCCAGCTTTTTCTTGTGTTTGTTTTGTGTCAGTCTCATGTTATCTTGAACTTGGTGACCAAGGCTGGTTTGAACACCTGATCTTCCTGCCTCTCCTCCCATAACAGGTGTATGCTACCATATCCAATTTATGCTAGCATTAAAAAAAATATTTTTACTTCACTATGGGTATATATGTGGTGTATTTATTTGCATGTGTATGAAGTGCCATGGAGGCCAGAAGAGGGCAGTAGATCCTTTGGTACTAGAGTTACAGGTGCTTGTGACCTGCCTGCCATGAGTGTTAGGAACTGAACTTTGAACCTCTGAAAGCATAGTATGTGCTCTTAACTCCTGAGTATATCTTTTGCTCATGCCACCATTTAAAAAAAAACATGACCCTGTTTCATGAGCTTCATGAATTCTAGGTAATATAATGTGTTGTACACATACATTATATTATAAACATACATAGTATAAACACTTAGCTTACTGGATGAGGAAAGTGAAGATACACAGTAAAGGCTCACTAATGAGCACGTTATCATAAGGTCTTTATAGAGCTGAGTTTCTTTGCTATTTGGCCATTAAAGGTGAAATGAGCAAGGATTTAAAATGTCAAACAGGGTCGGGTGAGATGGCTTAGCTGTTAAAGGTACTTACAACCAAGCCTGAAGATCTGAGTTTGAGTCATTGAACTTACATGGTAGAAGGAGAGAACTGACTCTTGCAAGTTTTCTTCTGACCTTGGCACACATGTGCACACATGCAATAAATAAATCGTACATAAATAATAATACATCTTTAAAAGTCAGACCGTGAATACAACTTAATAGCAGTAAGCATTACTATTAAGATAAGGAAAAAGCTCTAATTTTTACAAGTTGTAGATACAATTTACGTACTGTATATTCACAAATGTAAAGGGCACAATTCTGTCTTTTAGTATGTTCGTGGAATTGCACAACCTTAACCACAGTCAACCTCAGAATGTCCCCATCTTCCTAGATGGTCATGATGGTGCACTTGGGCGGCAGAGTCAGCAAGATGAGTTTGAGTGTAGCCTAGGTTACCTAGTGAGACCTTGTCTCTAAATGATATCTTCATCATCCTAAAACAGTAGATCTCCCAAGACCAAAACATGGTTCTGCAGCCTTTCTTTATATTTTATTTACATTTCAGATGCCATCCCCTTTCCCCATTTCCCCTCCCTAGAAAACCCCTATCCCGTGCCCCCTTTTCCATTTTGCTTTTATACAATTTTTTTTAAATGTTAATCAAAGGCTTTATAAGTATGGTAATGCTCAATCAGAAGTGTAACCCAATACCCAACCTAGATATATAAACTATCTTTGACTGGTGGAGACACGTGAACTTCTGCCTCCATGCCCCACCCCCTCTCTCTTTCTCTCATCACCTAGCTTCTCCTCTACTTCATCTTCCCCTCTCCTTACTCCATCTTTTCCTCTTGGTGCTCCTTCCACCTTATCTCCTCCTACATATCACCCTTCCTGTTAAAATAAAACTTTTCTCTCAAAATACAATTAGAGCATAATTATTCCTATTTGTTCCAGTGAGGTACAAGATAGTCTTAATACCCAGTCCATCCTTTTGTTGACTAACCAGAATCTCTGTCGTCTCTCTTGACTAAAACACTTAGTTTTGAACCTGGCTTTTTTCTTGGCTTTAGAATGAATGTCAGCTGAAAACCATCCACTCAGATCTTTTCTCTCAAAGTAAATAGCCAGGATTGGCTATGAGACTATAGGTCTTCAACCCCGTCAGAAATCCAGAATGACTGAGTTAACTGAAGTTATGGGAAGCACTAAGCATAGCTTCTAAAACTTAGCCAATTTATAGAGACTGCTGAACACCTGGACAGCCCCTATACTACTGAATGTTGGAACATCAAATCTTCAGCCTTCTGGCCCAAACTCATCTGACAGACCTTAGTGATGCAGAATTATTAAGGGCTGGTTACTCTGTCTTGGCAGATATAATCAGTCGACTATTCTGCAAGTGTGTCCTTTTCTGGACAGTAATTTGTCTGTAGATGGAGAGAGGCAATTCTTGCATAGTGGCTGTCTCACCACAACTGGAGTAATTCCAAGGATGCTCAATTTCTTCTTAGAATCCAAGACAGGAAGATGTCAGGAGCAGACAGGTCTCTAATCAAAATGAACATTAATATAGAAATATTTGTGACGTCAATTCTATGGATTTCTGACGTTTTGAAATCCATCTATCCATTGTAAGGTAACCTGGACTGTTGTCTGTTAACTCCTCTCAGCTATTTCTAAATGAAATATAGAAAACACCCTAACAATAAACTCAAAGTCATGAATTTGCTATAGTCCCTTAACTCACAGGCTAACCATCCCAAATCAGTTAAAAAAGTTAAAGAAGGACTGGGTCTAAGCCTTGTATTCCTAAATGTGTTATACAGGCACAATGCCCATGAGAGTATCAATATTCATTTCACTTTCATATCAATAAGAAGCTCATACCAATGAAAACCTTAAATTTGAAATCCAAGTGAATTTTGTACCAATTAAGAAATTATAACTTCATCTTGATACTAATTATACAGATTTCTACCAATAGGTTATGGCTATGCCATAAATCCTAGCTAATCCTCCCTGTTCCAACAAAACCACTACTTTTCCCCGGAGAGACAGCCCCATATTAACCACCTTAGTCTCCAAGCCCAGGGAATAGGGGCACTGACTCTTCTTTAACTTCTTCAAGCTGATTACGGGTGTTGAGATATTAGAAGAGGGGTGGGGGGGGGAGAGTAAATTGATAAGCCTCTGACGCTGTGTCTTCACTGCATCCAGATGGAATTCCCGGACACTGGAGGTTTGAGCAGGTCTGCTCATTTTGCTTGATGAGTAGATACACCAAGGCTGTGTATTCTGCAATATACAATTCTCAGAACAAGTTTTAGTATCAAGAAAAAAAAATTTTTTTTTTTCCTAGAGGGCTGACATTTTTTAAAAAGATGTTGGTTCTAACAACTTTTTTTTTCCCTTTTATGTAGTTGGTTATAAAATTTACATTTCAAGTTTTATCCTCTTGTCCCATTTCCCCCACCACCCAGGAACCCCTTATCCCATCCCCCCTCCTTGTGCTTCTATGAGGCTGTGCCCGCACCTACCCCCGACTCCCACTACCCCCTCCCCACTCTCACATTCCCCCCAATTCTGTGTTCGTTTTTCATGGGACCAAGAATCTCCTCTCCCACCTATGCCCAACAAGGCCGTCCTCCCCTACGTATACCGCTGGAGTTGTAGGTCCCTCCCTATGTGCTCCCAGGCTGGTGGTTTAGACCCTGGGGGGCTCTGGTTGTTTGGTATTGTTGCTTTCCTCTTGGGGTCACAAGCCCTTCCTGCTCCTTCAGTCTTCTAAGTTCTCCACTGGGAAACCCTTGATCATATCAGTGGTTAGCTGTGAGCAAAGTCCTCTGAATGTGTCAGTCTTTGGCAGACCTCTAAGGAGACAACTATATCATGTTCTTGACAGCATGCACGTCCAACCATCCACATCAGTGTCTAGCTTAGGTGACAGTACATGGGATGGATGCCCAGGTGGAATGGTCTCCTGATGGCTTCTCCTTCAGTTTCTGTCCCATAATTGCTCCCTTGAGTATTTTTGTTACTGGTTCTAAGTAGAACTAAGGCATCCCAACTTTTCTCCAGCCTTTCTAGCTGGTCCCTCAGGTAAATTTAAAATCTCTGAGAGGCCAGGGAAATGGCTCAGTGGCATAGAGCACAACCTGTGCAAGTATGTGGACATGAATTCAAATCTCAAGCCGCACATGTGCCTGGAACCCTGGCATTGCTAAGTGGAGACAAGTCAGTCCCAAGAGCTTACTGGCCAGCACAGGTCAGTAAGAGACACTGTCTCAAGGAAACAAGATAAAGAGCTATAAGAGAAGACACCAGACATCGGTTGTCTTCTGTTGACCTCTGTGCATGCATATATGCACTCAGTTGAATCTCTCTCTCTAGTGCACACACACACACACACACACAGACACACACACAGAGAGAGACACACACACACACACTTTAGAATAGCCATGAAACCATCATCACAGTAAAGATAATGAACATTTCATTTATTTGTAAAGGTTTTCTTGTATTTATTTTATTATATTTTATAAAGTAAAAAGATTCATGTGAAAAATTTTACTATCAGTTTGGCCTTATTTGTAATTTTGTTGATGTTGTTGTAAATCTCATTAAATTTTTTGTTCATTCTTTATATTTAAAGGTTGTGATAGCTAACTAATTTCTTTTTGTGGCAGTTTATAATGATATACATCATTGGTTTATTTTTCTCCAGGATTAAGGAGTCAACACTAGAAATGTTCCTGTCTAGAATCTTGGCATCTTGGACCAATTCGGCTCTACAAATCCTTGAATCAAGTTCCGCAAGCTTAAAGGATCATCTGGATGGGAACTCAAGCATACCTAGGAGTCTTTTGGAATATGTCTATACACACTGGGAACATCCATTGGATGCTCTGAGACACCAAACCAAAATCATATTCAGAAATCTTTTGCAAATTCACCGGCTCACTATGCAGGGGCCAGATTTAGTCACTGACCCCTTCTTTCTGGAGTTGACTAAGAGTCTTCTGCAGTTGGAATGGCATATTAAAGGGAAGTACGCTTGCCTTGGCTGTTTGGTTGAGAGTCTTGGAATAGAGCATATTTTGGCAATAGATAAAACTATTCCATCTCAAATCCTTGAGGTGATGGGAGACCAGTCATTGGTACCTTATGCAAGTGACCTCTTGGAAACCATGTTTAAAAATCATAAGAGCCATTTGAAGTCCCAAACTGTCACCAATACCTGGATGGACAAGTGGCACGAGACTTGGGTTTTTCCTGTCCTTTCTGTACTGTGTGGAGGAAACTTGGATCAGAGGTCTTATGTGATTGATTATTACTTGCCAAGGTTACTGAATTACAGCCCTGAGAGCCTGCACTACATGGTGCAGATTCTTCAGACATCTATTGATACTGAAACTGGTAAGATAGTTTTTGTTTTATTAATTTCTATTTAGGATACTTAAATGTAAGCCTCTGGGCAGATGTTTAAATATCTAGTTTGACTATCTCCCCTCCCCCCTTCTATAAGCGGTAAAGAAAGCTGTTAATGATAGCCACTTCAGACTGAAACATTTTACTTTCAGCAGCAGAGTGGAGTTTTTGGCTGAAGTAGTTTCAGCAAGCTAAGCGGTAATTTCAGTTGTAAGGTTTTGTTTTGTATTTTGTTTTTTTAAAAAAGATTGATTTGTGTGTGTATGAATGGTTTGCTTGTGTGTCTGTATGTGCAACATGTGTGTGCCTAGTGCCTTTGGAGGTCAGAACAGGGCATCGAATCTGTTGGAATGGAATTAAGGATAGTTGTGAGCTACCATGTGGATATTGGGCTACTCTCTGGGAGAGTAGCCAGCATCTTAACTCAAGAGCTGTCTCCTTCACCCCTTAGTTACAAGGTTTTAATTTATTCTTTTGTTCTCAAATTAGAGGAATGATGTCTGTGTTTTATATGATATTTTAATCTAGATGATTGAGATAGTAATTAAAAATGTTCTAATAGGCAGGTCTAATAAAGCAGGTGAGTTTTTGTGTTTAGTAGGAAGCACAACTTAAAGACGAACTATGTAGTCATTTAGAATTGGGGGAAACATCCCACTGAGACTTGTGCTAAAGGAATCATGGTTTGTAATTAATGTGTAGCCATACAAAGTGGTATGTGTTTGTTCATTCCAGCACTTGGGGGACAGAAGCGGATGATTGCTTCCAGTTCAAGGTCAGCTTAGTATACATAGTGAGTTCCATGCATGCCATGACTGCATGAAACTCTCTAGATAGATTGATGGATGGGTGGGTGGATGGGTGGGTGGATGGATGGATGGATGGATGGATGGATAGATGAAAATTATCCCTTTGATAAAGAAAAAAATATCCTTATATGCAATTTAAAAAACATTGAACTAACTTGGTTCTGAGAAGAAATTTTGATTTCTTTACACAAAAACAATCTATTATTTAATAGTCTTAACAGGTTTTCTTGCATTTTTGAGCAACCAGTTGAGACTTCGGAGATATGAACCTGTTTTTCTGCTAGTTTGTGCTTATTATGTTAAGGTTCCTGTGAGCCACTGCGTCCTGTACCTTCCTTAGCAGCTGATGCTCTGCTGAAATCAGCAGGTCTCTGTAGTCTACATTTTGTATTCTTTATAATGAGAACAACTCAAAAACCGTGTTAAGGTTTAGTCTTTATTTTCAAGGAAATAATAGTCTTCGAATTATTACAGTGTTTCTACTATTCTTGTGTAATTGTTTATAACTTTTCTCTACTTGATTAGTTTTCCTCTAATTCACATACCGTGAATTTTTTTGTTTTGTTTTTTTTTGCTTTTTCAAGACAGGGTTTCTCTGTGTAGCCCAGGCTGGCCTCGAACTCAGAAATCCGCCTGCCTCTGCCTCCCAAGTGCTGGGATTAAAGGCGTGCACCACCACTGCCCAGCTATGGTGAAGTTTTTTTTTAAGTGTTAAGGCCAAAAGTAAAAGTATTAGAGAATAAGTTATGATTTCTTTAAATTAAGAAATAAGATAATTGTGCTTACTTGGAATAATTGGCATGAACAGTTATTTTCAGTCATTTTTATTTTTGGATAGCACTTTAATTCATGTTAGAATTTAAAATTTAATGTTAATTGGATCATAAAAGTTGACATGTCATAGTCATTGCATAGCACAGGAATATTCTTTGCTATTGTGCTTTTGGAACAAGAATAGTCTTTTCTTTTTTTAGGGTCTTGTAATCACAGAGGGGCTCTGGGAGCTTTGATGGCTTGTCTACGAACAGCTAGAGCTCATGGACATCTTCAGTCTGCAACTCATGCCTGGGAGAACCTTGTGTGCAGTGCCAGGGTAAAGCAAGGCTTAATTCATCAACAATGCCAAGTAAGGAAACTTGTGTTGCATATGTAGTTCCAACTAATCTGATTGCTTTAGTAGCCCAGCTAGAGGCCCCAGAGTTGAACCTAGCAGTGTCAGGAGCCCGTGAAGGAGACAGTAGAAGTGTCATCCTTGTACTCAGTCCATGCAGTGTCTCGTAGGAGCATAGACAGCTTGCACAAAGAACCTACAACTCGGAGACACAACCCACATGGCAGTGTGCTCCAGTAAGGTGATTTATTTATAAAGCTTACAAGAGCCTGATCAAGGTGCATGGTGTTTGGCTGGTGTGAGCTGAACATGAGCTGTGGAGGATTGGAGTAAGGTAGCACTAAGAACACAAGAAAGCAGTGGAGCAGAGTGCTATGTAAGTAAGGCTTTGGCTTGTGAATTTGTGCAGGCCTCAGTTTTATACATGTAAGGAGACAGTTTTACAGGATGTAACTACAAGGTGTATTGATTAAGAAACCTTTCTGATGCACCTCAGTGTCAAAGACAGACACTATCTCAGAGTAAAGGGCTGGAAAACAATTTTCCAAGCAAATGGTCACAAGAAACAAGGTGGAGTTCCCATTCTAATATCAAATAGAATCGACTTTCAACCAAAAGTTATCAAAAAAAGATAAGGATGGACACTTCATATTCATCAATGGAAAAAAAATCTACCAAGATGAACTCTCAATTCTGAACATCTATGATCCAAATGCAAGGGCACCCACATTCATAAAAGAAACTTAGCTCAAAGCACACATTGGACCTCACACAATAAGAGTGGGAGACTTCAACACCCCACTCACAGCAATGGACAGATCATGGAAACAGAAACTAAACAGAGACACAATGAAACTAACAGAAGTTATGAACCAATCGGATGTAACAGATATCTGTAGAACATTTCATCCTAAAACAAAAGAATATACCTTCTCAGCACCTCATGGTACCTTCTCCAAAATTGACCATATAATTGGTCACAAAACAGGCTTCAACAGATACAAAAAGATTGAAATAATCCCATGTATCCTATCAGATCACCCCAGACTAAGGCTGGCCTTCAATAATGACAAAAACAGTAGAAAGCTGAATTCCAGATCTTAACTTAACCGCAGGTCCACTGCGGTGAGCCAGATGCTTCACCTGTGCTTCACAGCGCCTGCTTCCCACAGCAAGACAGTGACAGCCAGGCATTGCTGCCCCAGACTGAGTTAAAATGTGAAATGTTTGCAATGGCTTCTGCTGAACGTTAGTTACATTCTCCCATCATAAAATGTGCCAAGGATTCTTGAACCATTGCAGCCTGTATTGGCTTATTTTTTTTGTAGATCAATAGATATATGTCTGTTTGAATAGCTGAATGTATATATTGAAATACTTTATGATTCAAAATGTCCACATATCCTTTCATCCTGAAATATCTTGTAATTTCTTGAAGACATTTTGGAAATCATTGAGTTAGCAGTTTTCTATATAATATGCACAATGACCAGTGTTGTAAGATGTGAACACCATGAGTCTGCACACTGGTGATGTGACATTAAAAAAATAAGAAACCTTTTTGAGGTATATGTGGGCAACATGAAGTTTACTGTTTTCTTTAGTAGATTACACAAGTATCATATGTTGTAAGTATTTTAGGCTTTTCTAATTTTAGAGAAAAATTAGCGTGTTGTTTCTTGTATTTTAGGTGCGGATAGATACTCTAGGCTTGCTTTGTGAAAGTAATCGAAGCACAGAAGTGGTTTCTACAGAAGAAATGCAGTGGCTTCAGTTCTTCCTTACGTACAATCTCAACAGCCAGTCTCCAGGGGTGCGGCAGCAGATTTGCTCGCTCCTTAAAAAGGTAGAATTTCGCATCAGAATGGGAAGATAGTAATTGCTCTAGAAATTACTTTTTGAAAAGGTCCCCGATTTGGGGAGAGTGAAACAGTTGGGATATTGGGCTGCCACCTGTCTTCGTCAGGTTTTGCTTCAGAGTTTTGCTCTGAGTTCAGCAAGCTTACCTGTGGGATTCAGATCTAGCATACAAAGTTCTTTCATTTGGGTGTAAAAACAATCAACCCTGACCTCTTAAATAATATAATTTTAAACATTTTATTCATTTATTTGGGGACAGGTGTGTATCCCAGAGTGCAATTATGGAGGTCAGAGGACAGTGGGTGGGAGTTGGTTCTCTCCATTTGTCATGTGGATCCTGGGAATAGATTTAGGTCGTCAGGCTTGGTGACATGCACTGTTACCTCACTAAGTTGTCACACCAGCCCCAACTTTTTTTGAAATTAAAAAAAAGCTCAGTACCGGGGTTTTTAGAGCATAGGTGGTGTGAAGAAAGCGGTGGTGATGAGGGAAGAGGCACCATGAAATGGTGAGCTCATGAGTAACTCAGCGGGGTCAGTCATATCTATGGTAAGGAATTGGTAAGCTATAGAAATGGCTCTGTCATCTACAGGTTCACACCAATTTAAAGGAAATGGGAAAACGGTTTAATTCTGGTTGTAGTAATACGTTGTTTTTGGTAAAACTATAAAATGTTGATTTTATGTGAAAAAGAAACTGTGGGTTTCAATATTTGAAAATTTAGACACTCTCTTAGCCTTAAATTGTCCCTGCAGGTTGATGTTTTAGTTTACTGTGTGGTTCATATATATTAAAAAAATGTCCTTTTCTTCTTAAAAGTTGTTTTGTAGGATACAAGAAAGTTCTCAGGTACTTTATAAATTGGAGCAAAGGAAATCCACACCTGACTCAGAGAACTGTTCCATCAGAGAGCAGCCTTCTGTTTCTTTACAGCAGTATAAGGTGGGTGATGTGCCAGACATGCAGGGTCTCAGAAAACACACACACTTGTGAGTAAGTGCCAGAGGGCAGCAAACAGAAATCCCAACTTTGTGCTTTTCTCTCAGGCTGGGAGTTATATTCCTTCTGGGTCTGGGTATTCCACTGGAGTAACCTGAGCTCTGGAACCAAGGGTGTACTGAAGACTGTGTCCTAATGACGTAACTCAGAATGACAAGACATAACTGGGCTCACCTCAGTAGTTCACTTCTTGATGGGCCAGTTTACTTATTACTCAGACATCTGAGTAGTTGCTATCTCTAAATTCCACCTCTTCACATGGCATACTTCACATACTCCTTGGGTTGTGGCTCAGATTGACAACTTTCAGTTCTCTCTCTCTCTCTCTCTCTCTCTCTCTCTCTCTCTCTCTCTCTGAGTGTGTGTATGTGTGAATGTGTGTGTGTGTGTGTGTGAGTGTGCATGTACAAGCATCATGCATGCCTGTAGAGGACAGAGCTCGATAGGAAGTGTCTTCCTTGATTACTGTCCACCTTACTTTTTGAGACAGGTTTCTCACTGAACCTGGTACTTGTTGATTGCACTGGATTGGTTGGCAGCAAGCTCCCAACATTCTATCGTCTTTAATGCAGGACTGATTACAAGTGTGCATTGCAACCCAGGACCTCATGACTATATAGCAGACACTACATTGACTTACTCATACACTCCTGACCTCCTGTTCCAGCCAGGGCTGCATAGTGAGCTCTGTCACAGACAACCAAGTCATACAGAGAAGTCAAAATCACCAACACAAACAGAACTCTGAACAACTTGGTTTTGAGGATTAAGCAAGAAGACCCTTTTTAAACTTTACTTGGCTCACCAAGTAAAGGGGCTAGCTAGATGCCTGAGATCTTGAGTTCCATGCCTAGAATCCATATGGAGATGGGCAACCCCTGAAAATTGGCATCTGATTGCCACATGGCACAGTGACATGTACTGCCCGTGTATGAATACACACATAATAAATAAATTGATAAAAATTTTTTTTAAAAAGTCTCACTAAGAGCCATTAAAAGTGGTTTAGAGTGTATAGTGAGCCCAGCCCTGTGTGTGTGAGTGAGTATGATGTTTATTAGCCTCTCTGAGATCATTGCTGGGTTTGAGGGGATACCTATCTATCTACCTACCTACCTACCTACCTACCTACCTACCTACCTACCTATATCTTTTGTTTCTTTCTGAAAGGAGTAACATGGCATTCATGAAATGTCACTTAAACCCTTGGGAACATAAAACCTCACGTGTGGATTGAGATTCTAAATTTTCATAAAAGCTTGGTTTTAGCTTTTGCTTATGGATCTTCTTTTTTTTCCTCCTTTGAGACAAGGTCTCACTGTGTATTCCAGGCTGGCTTCAAACTGTGGTGCTCCTGTCTGAGTGTTTTGAGAGCTGTGATTATAGTCGTGTGTATCATGTCCAACAGATAGGTATCATGTGAACATTAGGCCTTAGAGACTTAATTTGAGTCACTCTGGTAGAGTGCTGTCTTACTATACACACAGTCCTGTGGGATCCTAAGCACGGCTCTGTGGGGACAGAAACTGGAATTCGAGCCAAATGCCTATTGTCTTAGTGCTTAGATGGTAGAGATAGGAGGGTCAGAAATAAAGCTCATCCTCTGCTACATAGCAAGTGCAGAGCCAGCCTAGGGTCCATGAAACTGTCTCAATAACAGAAATAATATAAAACGACAAAGGCATATACTTAGCTCTTGCGAATATATGGAATATTGCTCCTGACCGGGGGTCCTGTTGTCTATATATGGTCTCCTCATTTATTGGAGTTGTAATATAGTTGAGAGAAGGAACCATATTTAAAAGGACAAATGATAGTATATTTAGGATAAGTCTTAAAGACTTAATGTGAACATTGTTTTACTTAATAGTTAAAATAGAGTTAAATAGATACATTTTGGGTAGGTATTCTAGTCCTTGATACCTCAAAGAACTATAAACTCAAAAACAAATGTTTAGGGTTTATAAGGGCCTCAAGATCAAATCTCTTAAGGTTGCATGCCTACCAGAAAATGACTGTTGGGGTCTTGTGTTCTTGACTGTCATTTGGGGCTCGGCTGCATCCCAGTTGCTCAGGGTAAAGCAGCGTTAGGATGCATGACAGTCACTGCCGAACTTTTCAGTTCTTCTCTGTAGTTTACGCTGGGAAGACGGTTTTTAAATTAGAGGAAGAACACTTGATGATAGACAAGGAAGTAGTACTTTACTGTTGGGGAAGAAGAGTAAGAAAGTCTCATGTAGCCCAGGCTAGCTTCAAACGCAGCATGTCTAATAAGAGGACTTTGAACTCTGAGTCATCTGTTTGTGCCTCCCAAGTGTTGAGATTCCAGGTGTGCAGCCTGGCGCTCCGTTGATGCGGAGTGGAGCTAGAACTCAGCTTGGTGCCCACTAGGAAGGAAAGCACTCTTCAAGTGTGTTTCCAGCAGCTATCTTGCTTTTTTGATTAAAAGTTTTCTTTAAAGAAAATAATTTGTATAAATAGAATGGTAGAGTATGAATCTCAGGAGGCAAGTAGAAAACAATCTTTGTATAAATTGTATCACAGTCAGTTTAGTAGTATTTATTGGCAATTTCTTTGTTTTCTCTAAAACTTTGGAAAATTGTATATCTCTGATGCCTAATGTCCAGAGAAGTCAGGACATAAAGCCCTGGTATAGACAGGGCTGAACAGATCTTGTTTTTTCTAAAACTATGTTTGTTGGTTTATCTTGTTGAGTCTGTGAGACAGGGCTTATTAAGGTCATGATGTAGTTTGTGCCCTGAGTACTGTCCATTTTATGTTGTTGTGTCAAATACTTGGGGGAGGGTGCTTTGAAGGGATCTAGGTTATGAAGAATGTTAGCGGCCGAAAGACCAAAGAGCAGAGTTAGGGGCTCCCTGACCATGTTATGGAATAGCAGAGTGGTAGGCATAGTGTGGAAGGAGCATGTGGTTAGGAGGAAAGGCAAGACAGCCAGCAGAGAAAATAAATCTGTAGCCTAACGGTCACACCATGTAAACTAATAGTTTAAAAGTAACCTGATTCATCCCTGCCAGAACTAATCAGTTCCTAGGGTTGGAGTCCTCTAGACTTAATTACCTTCCACCTGGCCTTGCCTCTTTAAGCCCCCTTCCCACCTGCTGCTATACCATCTCACTGGGGGTCAGACATGAAGCAGATGAGTCTGTAAGCTATAAACTGTCCAAAGTGTAGTAGATAGCAAGCTGAATACTCAAACAGCTAGGACAGCTTTGACAGCCTTCCCCTGAGTTAGATGTAGCAGGAGTACTTACTCCTGAGGAGACTCACCTGACCAGCTGCCAGTTAACTTAATTACACTTAATCGTAATATGTTCTTAATTTTAGAATTTCATGTCATCTGTTTGCAACATTCTTTTCGAAGCATTGTTTCCTGGATCTTCCTACTCAACTAGATTTTCAGCTTTAACCATTTTAGGATCAGTAGCTGAAGTGTTCCCTGTTTCAGAAGGTAAGCTTCAGCAATGTCTGGGAAACATACACTTTGTTAGCATATTGTTTTACTTGAAATTGGAATTTTATTGTCTCTTTATAGATTCCCTTTTAATACATAGCTCTCATTTGTACATAATTAAAGTAGCTAGTGAAGGGAAGTAAAAGAACTGTCTTCCTTTTTTCATCACTGTCTCCAAGCGTATGCCAAACCTGGGTCCTTGCTATGGCTCTTCTTCCTCACTACACCCATATGCCTGTGCTTCCGTGCCATGTTTATTTGTGCTCTTATAAGGGCTTCATCTCTTAAGTTTAGAGTGAAAACCGTGATGGGTTACCTTATATTTAATATGAAAGATGAATGAGCCTTTGTGGTTAAAATGTGGTTTCTCACATATGCCACCTGCTTGAAGATTTCTACAACTCTTTTAAATCACATAAAATAATACAAAAACCATTACATACCAACAAATTATCTATATGAAATATACATTGATTCTAGGAAAAAACTATGAAAAAAGGGATAATTCTGTAATTAGTAAAGAGATTGAGACAGTAATCAAAACCTCTCATCAAGTAGCTGTGGTGATACATGCTTATGATCTCAGCGCTTGAAGGGCCGAGGCAGCAGGATTAGATTAGAAGCCAAGACCTTGTCTCAAAATAAATAATTGAAAAAGTATTCTACTAAAGCAAAGTCTAGGACTAATGGCTTTATTGGTAAATTCCACCAAATCTTTACAGTTATCCTTCTCACAGTCTCACAAATCTAATGAGGATAGATAACCCCTGACTCATTCTCTCAAGCATTAGAAAAGCAAATGCAGTTTTGTAAGAGGGCCAGCAAGACAACTCAGTGGGCTAGGCCTTTGCTGCCAAGCCTGCCTCCCTAGTTCAGTCCCTAGTTCCCACAGGTTGTCTTTTGACTTCTGTACATGCACATACATGTGTGTGTCCAGGCCCCATAAGTGAATGAATGAATGAATGAATGAATGAATGCAATAAAAATGTAAAAGTAAAGGGTCTGTAAGAAAACTCTAGATCAGTATCTCTTATGAATACAGATGTAGAAGCTTCGAGAAAGTACTACAGCAAACAAAACCCAGCAGTATATTAAACATACTGTACATAGGGCTGGAGGGATGACCAAGGTGGGTAAGAGTAATTCCTGTGCCTGTAGAAGATCCAGGTTCTAGTCCCAGTACCCACATGGAAACTCACAACCATCTATAATTCTAGTTTCAAGGAATGTCATGTCCTCTCTTGACTTCTGTGGTCACTAGAAACATGTGTGCTATACATACATATATGCAGGCAAAACACGCATATGCATACAATAAAAAACAACTCTTAAAAAATTGTACACTATGACTAGGAATTTGGGATGGGTCAAAAGAAAAAGATTATAGGCTGTGTCATGCTTGTCATTTTGTATCCGTTTCCTCTAAGACTTTGGATCTTGGGTCAGTAAGTTGTGTGTTTTAAGTATTTTTATTTTATGTACATGAATGTTTACCTGCATGTATGTATCTTCTGTGTTCTTGGTGCCTTCTAAGACCAGAAGATGTCATTGGATTCCATGGGATTGGAGTTACAGATGTCTATGAGATATGGGTGCTGGGTTTTCTGTAAGAGCAGTACATGCTTTTAGCTACAGAACCGTCTTTCTAGCCCCAGGAAGATTTTTAAAAAGATGTGTTCCTAAATGTATTTGTTTATTTTTATCTTAAAAGTAACTGAGAGATCTTTCCTACCTTTTGAAAAGGAATAAAATATTTTTAAATCTTAAAAATGTGTGGTCCAAATCCACACCATTGAGTTCTACCTTTTAAACTGCTGCAATGCAGGAGAGGTGGAGGAGGCAGGAGGTTTACTGTTGACAAGGTCATTGGTAGGTTTCCGGTATGTGTTCTCCGTAGTTGCCTTGTGCTTGTCATACTTGCTCAAAGCCTATCCCTTTTCATAGTTTTAAAGCTGTAGTACTTCTTTGTCATTTGAAGAGATACAGCTTTATGCTATTGTGCATAGTGTATGTTGTATAAAGTACAAAGTGAAAAATCTTAACTGTAGATGAAGCAGGAAATATGAATTTTTGTATTGATCTTATGTAAGTATTTGGCCATATAACTTTGGGCACTTTGATTTTTGTTTATTTAAATTTTAAGGTACCATCCAAACAGTGTACCAACTGAGTCATGATATTGACGCTGGCCGTTTCCAAGTACTTATGGAGTGTTTTACTAGTACTTTTGAAGAAGTGAAAACCTTAGCATTTGACCTTCTGATGAAGCTGTCGTCAGTAACAGCTGGGCAGTTCCAGGTATTTGGATTTACCTACGTCAGTGTGTGTGAATGCAGAACTTTTACTTTACCTTAGGGAAAACAGTCAGGATTGTTTGTCCCAGCTCTTTGCCTTCTAGGTCTTTTGGATATTTCTTTCAGTTACTGTCTCTGCTCTTGCAAGTGTGGGAAATGGTCCAAATCCACACCATTGAGTTCTACTTTTTAAACTGCTGCAATGGCAGGAGAGGTGGAGGAGGCAGGAGGTTTACTGTTGACAAGGTCATTGGTAGGTTTCCAGTATGTGGTCTCCGTAGTTGCCTTGTGCTTGTAATACTTGCTCAAAGCCTGTCCCTTACAGTCATTTCGAGGTTTTAAAGATAATCTTCCTGATCAGTAGACCAAGAAGCTGATTGTAAGTGAGGTAGACAGTGTGCTCTGGTCTTCCAATAAGCAGTAGCTAAACCGAGACTGAAACCTCAGACTGCTTGAGGTTAGCTGCAGTTTTCTGCTGCGGCACTGGGCCCAGCCCTACACCTGACACTCCTCTTCCTGCTGTGGTAGGAGTAAAGGCCCAGTGCAGAGTGGGTCTACAGGGGAGCCCTAGCCTGGCTTTCTTCCTTTCAACTTACTCTGGGGATGTTGGGTCAGCAGGGACATAGTGGGTGTTGAGTTTTGTTTTATCCTTTCATTAACACTCTCTAGAGACCAGGGGCCCTGCAGAGACTGCAGCTGTTAGGTTATATTTAGGGTATGAACGTACAGCCTGACATCATCTTATAGGGTAGGATTCAGAGGAGCAGTGATGTACAAGAAGGTTCTTGGTGCTCACTACTAAACTCTTGTGTCCTATAAGAATTTAATTTAGATTTTTCTACCGTCAGCACCATTTCCTTTACCGGTTATCACATGCAACTTTTTATCATATAGTTTAGCTATGTCCCATTGATTATTCAAATTGTTTTTGAGAGGATCTGCAGTGAGAAGGTAAATTATTGAGAAGCCCGCTTACAGAACCTGTGCAGGGCCTGGAGACGCCTTCTGCTCCTTTAATTCTATAAACATGTGCTTACCACAGAGATACTGTAGAATTATAAGACATTTTGTCTCATGTGGTTTAAGTTAAGATTTTGGTTTGGTCATAGTATTAGTCTTGTAGCATGTTAGTAAAATGGTTGACATATGTTAAAGGTCTTCATCTCTGAAGTGCTCAGTGATCAAGTACTATAACCAAAGTAGCCTATGTTCATAGGGAAAAGCAGGCCATGGGCATTACTGTTCATATTGACTCTCAGCCAGACGATGGGCATGAGTTTAAGCACATGGTTCTTTCAAGGTGTTTTTTCTGCCATGGTGACCAAGACTGTGCTCTTCTCTAGGATTCCGAGAAGTTGAAAGACCTGTTCCAGGCAGCGCTGGAGCTTAGCACCAGCACCAAACCTTATGACTGTGTGACAGCCTCCTACCTGCTCAACTTGCTGATATGGCAGGATGCTCTACCAGCCTCCCTGTCTGCCTCTTCAGCACAACAGCTCACACGTAGAGCTGGAGAGAAGTCTGCTGTGGTGGAAAGGAACACATTAGTGGGTTTGTAATGAGAAAATGACCTTCGGCTGTAACTTTCCAAACCCTCTATTTCATTTTCTATTTGGTTAGCACACAATGGCTTATTAGTTACTTGATTTTATTTTGAGGGTTTACCAGCACATAAGAGAACGCTTGTGTCATTTATGCAAATTAATAGTTTACTCATCTTTAACACCTCTTTCTCTGTCTGTCTCCCACCTGCCTCCCTCCCCCCCTCTCTCTGAGACAGGGTTTCTCTGAGTAGCCCTGGCTGTTCTGGAACTAGCTTTGTAGTCCAGGCTGCCTTCAAACCTGGAGATTGACCTGCTTCTGCCTTCTCAGTGCTGAGATTAAAGGTGTGTGCCAGCACTGCCTGACTAACTTATTTCAAAACAGAAGACTTATGCTAAATAAGAACACAAATGTACACTAATGAGACACATTTTCTAGAAGGGCAACTGTTTTCTTTCTTAACTCAAAGTGTACTTATTCCTATGGTAGTTTTTCCTTGACCACAGTTAGATGATCATCCTCGTTGTATCTATACAGAGCTGAGTTACTTTGATGTTCAGCATTTTCCTCAGCCACTTCTCCACCTTATTTTACACACACACACACACACACACACACACCCTAATAAAACTTTTAGTTGAGCTGAGTATATTATTTTTCTATAAATGAATTATAAATGTGTTGTATAACTGAGGCTATTTCAGTTTTCTGCTTGCTTTTTTTAGTTATTAAATGCTTGATGGAAAACCTTGAGGATGAAATATCTCAAGCTGAGAACTCTCTGCTTCAGGCTGCGTCTTCATTTCCAATGTATGGGAGAGTCCACTGTATAACAAGAGCTTTTCAGAAGTTGCCTCTAAAGTAAGACTGTCCATAGCTATATCTTGTCTGAGATACACTTAATGTCCTACCTTGGCTTCTCACTGGAGTATGTCTTGGGAAAAGAACAGTACATTGCCTTCAAAAGAATTGAAAATTAGATTTAATTATATATGCATATATACATGCTTTTACGTTCTTAATATTTCATATACAGCACAGTTTTGAGTCACAAATTCCTTCAGGTACTTCTTTGTGTTAATTTTCCTTTTCAAATGAGTTTTTTGCTTTTAGTATAAATGTCTGTACTGTGTTTGCTGCAGGGACCTGCAGCTGGTGAGTGAGTGGAAGCCAGTGCTGGGAAAGCTTCTGCTGCTGTCCTACAGGCTCTCCACTGTGGTGTCTCCTGTCATCCAAAGCTCCTCACCTGAAGGCCTCATCCCTATGGACACTGACTCAGGTTAGCAGGCAAGGGTCAGTGCGGTTCTGTCTCCATCTGTTTCCTTCTTATTTCTTTGGAGAGATACAGAAACTAAATTCAGAGAAGAATCTTTTTTCATGCTATTTCTCATTTTTTGAAATCTTTCTAACTATTAAAAAATAGCCCACAGCAGGAGATGCATTTTGCTCAGTGGTGGTGTCACTGGTAAGGTGTCCTTGTTCCTGTAAACAAACTCATTCATCTTCCTATAAGCAAACTTAGTATAAGCCATTAAGTTACCCTAAAGGAAAAAGAGAAGGAGGCAGAAAATAGGTGAGGGACTAGTTGGGATAAAGAAGGGGATCGATAGGAGTGAGGAGGACAAGAGTGGATAATGTAAGGTGAATATGATCAAAGTATGCTATAGCATTATACGTGTACTGGTATACTCATTATGGATAACCAGTATCTATGGATTAAAAAAAGATTTACGAACCCTGTGTATATAAAGTGACCCAAGCTCCAGAGAGCCAGGTACTGAATGAGATATGCTGAATTTAAGTACTGTTCTGAGAGCAGGTGTACAGATCTGTGAGGTGGGCTGCTGATGGAGTGCTCAGAGAACTCAGCTTGCTGGGGCTGTGAAATGGACAAAGACCAGTGGATGGGAATAAAGGGAATGAAATAGTTATCCAGAATTGAACTCAGGACGTTTCATCTGCCTCTTCCCTCCCACGCCCTGCCTCTTTGCCTAGCTCTCCGTGCAGGTGGAGGCTTTAGGATTGCTTGGCAATCCCTTCATGTGCCCAGTGCATTTCCATTTGCTCTTAAAAACTCCTCCATCTCTTTCCTTTTCCTTTGTATCTTCTTATCATCTCTAGGTGAGAATTTTCAGTTTTCTTAGATTATTCTAGATCCTTCTGTATGATTTTCTCTGCATTCCTTCTAATAAAGTTTAAATTACTTTTTCCTAATCATGTAGCTTATCATTTGAGTGACACATAGTCTTTAACGTTTCATTCTGTCCCACTTTGATACTTTCGTGCCCTCCCACTGTGTCCTGGAGTGGTTCGGCACTCTGGCTGTCTAGCCTGTTTCCTAATGCTCTTCCCAAGCGCTGGCTTTCATGGAATGAGCGTTACATGGAATGAAACGTCAGCACGTCATCATTCTGTTTTTCTGTCTTGTGATGAAAATCAGGGATGATCGTGATACTAAAAAAGTTAATTATTTTGGCCCATGTTATTCTATATTCCGAATTTTCATTCTTTAGTTTTCCTACTTAGTACCTAGGTCTAAGGAATAAGGAACCTACAGGCTTCTTGCTAGTAGTTGGCTTAGGCAAGAACTGGTAGAGTTTGAACGAGTGATCTTGGGTGTTTCAGTTTCCTAATGCAGATGAAGTTTGTAGAAGGTGCATGAGAGGTTTTGTTATTATTATTTGTGTCATATTTATTGTATTATTATGTAGATGGGGGAGGATATGATCAAAATGCATTGCATGAAAAAGTTAAAAAATTTAAGTTTAAAGAAGTTGGTCTCAGACACTATATTTATTTCACAGACTTTTCCTAAATTCTGTCTTTTCTTTTTTTCCTTAGTCTTTATATTTTTTTCTTGACCCTTCCCTGTTTTATAGGCCACAATCTGAACCCCTTAGTAAAGGGCCTTCCCTGAGAGCCACAGATAGATGATAAGATTCTTAAAATTCTGTTCTGGTTATTTCTCTTTCTTTTCTGTGCTCTTTTCATGGCCTTTGTGGGGAGGTGGTGGCAAGGGGGTAGCGGTATTTATTTTCCTTGCTGTTAAAATTTGCTTTTTTGACAAAATTTCAAGGAAGCAACAAACAAGCATAAGATGTTGGTTCAGTGCAGAGTGAGAGCCTGTGTGTGTCCCACAGGCAGAGTGAGAGCCTGT
>JANHMN010000010.1:68026112-68043912 GCA_030674055.1 Rhabdomys pumilio | reverse complement strand
CTGTGTGTGTCCCACAGGCAGAGTGAGAGCCTGTGTGTGTCCCACAGTGCCTGAGTGGATGTGTGCCGTCTTATACCTTCTCTTAGGTTTTTGTGTTCATTTGTGTGATCTGTTGGTGCTTTGTAAAAACTAGAGCTTGGATGACTTACTACCCATCTATCACCTCATTCATTCAGCCCAGTTTCTTGAACCTCTGTTGAGCCAAGTTTGTTCTAGGCCCTGGTGATGCAGCAGTGAGCGAAGAGCCGCCTTCCTGTAGTTTATTCATTTTTAGTGAGTGCCTGGCAAATAAAGAAGACACTCCACAAAACATTAGCACTGGGCACCATGCTATGAAGGCTGTGTCTCCTGCTTTTCTAAACTAAATATGAACTCTTTATATGCCTATATTATAAAAGATTTTGTGGCATTGAGGGTTTTTTTTAAAAGATATTATAACACTTTCATCTTTCAATGTTGGTGTCTTCTGTGGTGAGCTAGGGAAACAGGCTCTGCTGTTCTGCCACGTGACTAAGCACTGTACCTGAGTATCTAGATAACTGGAAGGCAGTGATGGTAGCCTTTGAGCGGTGGATGTTTGAGCTTTGTTTTGGTCATGTCTTCAGTGTAAACTCTCATATTATAAGAGTACATACTAATATCATGAAGACCGTGTGTAAGTAACTTTCACATTATCCATCTTGTGAGTACAGCTGATTGTCACTGGTGAAAATTACAGCAACTGTAAGTTGGTCTGAGGAAATATGCATGTGATGTGGAACTGGGCATTCATGCACATTTTCCTTTGATTTAGAGTCAGCAAGCCGCTTGCAAGTCATTCTCAATGAGATTCAGCCACGGGATACTAACGATTACTTCAACCAAGCCAAAATACTGAAAGAATGTGATAGTTTTGATTTGGAGGACTTGAGTATCAGTGTCTCAAATATTGATGGTTCTGCAGAAATTAAAGGTAAGATATATGAAACTGATATTGTAATCAGTGGGGTGTGTGTGTGTGTGTACTGGGGCCTTGTAAGACATACTATGCTAGGGTTGTACTGAGCCTATACCACTGTACACTAACCAACCACAGTATTTCAGTATTTCAGCCTTTCTTTTTTAAAACTTGTTTTATTTTAGATTATGTGTATGTGTACACACATAAGTGCAGGTATCTATGGAGGCCAGAGGTATCAGTACCTTCTGGAGCTGAAGTTATAGGCACTTGTGAGTTGCCTGATGTGGAGACCTGACTTGGGTAAGAGCAGTATGCACTCTTAACTGCTAAGCCATCTTTCCAGCCTCACAAAGCTCCTTTGATAATATAAGAGAGTGCAGATTTGCATAACATTTCTGGAAAACAGCATTTTTTTTTTTTTAATTTATGTTTTGGAATGAATTTAGAAGCGCCTTAACAAAATGGTGTGCCTTACTTCAACACAGATGGTGCTACAACACAAAGCTTTTGAGCATAAGACCCTTTACCAACCAAGCTGGTGGGAGAGCAGGGACACATGGTGATAGATTGGATAGCATTGCTTCATTGTTCACTGGTGTCTGCTGGGAAATGCTTGATGTGAGCATCCTTTTAAATGAAACTGGATTAATGAGCAGAATGTGTGCTTCTGTGTTACACCAAGTATAACTGTACTTTTGGGCTATTTTATTGGGTTCTTATATCTACCATCCTTCTCCTCCCCAATCCCTTCTACTTCCAACACTGGTAGAAGTAAGAAGCTTACAGGGGAAGGGGCATGGATCTCTTTAGACAACTTCCTGATGGGTTAGGGCGTATTGAGTTTCTAGGGGCAAGTCCAGTCTTCGTAATCAAAATATGTCCAACCAGCAATCTAACAACCAGCAAAAACAGCATCAGGAACCAGCAGCAGCAGCAGGGGGAGCAGTAGCCTCTGACCCTCTCATCCCCAGAATTCCAAATATAAACTACCTTCAGCTAGCAAAATCACACCCTGCCAGAGATCATGAGACAAATCATAGTCAGCTGCTGTGGACAATCTGAAGTCGCTCCATATTCCACACTTGGGATTAAAACAAAAACATAACACAACTGGGTTCTTAAAGAGACCAAAATTCTCACTACAACCAAGTCTCTAGAATTCCAGTCTGCATGACTTACTTTATCAGTTGTTACTGAAAAAATTCATCACTAGACGTAATTTCTTAATGATTTATCCTGTGACTATGTTCTCCACTAGGTGGGGTTATTGTCTTGCAAAAAATTCTTTTTGCGATTGTATTTTTTTAAATTACAAAAAACATGTTTTCACTGTAACAGTGAAATATGAATTTAAGATGAAGTCATGTTCCATTTCCTCCCCAGTTCTACCTATCCCACCTCCTTTCTGTGTGTAAGCTGTTTTGTACATGCTGTGTATCTGTAAGTACATTTAGCTTAGGAAACTTTTTGAATAAAAGCAAGTAAGATAGAATAAATTTTTGTTAACTTCCTTTTTCACCTTAATAGAACTTTGTAAATATCAGTATTAAAATACACCTAAAACCAGATAAGAGAATAGGTAGGAAGTACATTTAGTTTATTTGCCAAGTTATTTAAATATATTTTGAAAGATAATAGGTATTTTCTGTGTTTAATTTTAAGAGTTCTGTGTTGGAGCTAAAGACATAGGTCATCAGTTAAAAGCATTGGCTGTTCCCACATACCTGCTCACAACTGTCTGTAACTAGTTCCAAGGGGTCTAGTGCCTTCCTTTTGCCTCTGAGTACCAGGTACACATGTGCACAGATATACAAGCAAGGAAAACTTGCTTTTAAATGTACATTAAAAGGAAAAAAAAAAAAGAAGGAAAGATTGATTAAAAGTTCTGTCTCAGGCTCTGGAGAAACAACTAAGTGGTTAAGAGCAGGATTTGGGCTCAGTTTCCATCCAGCACCCATGTCAGGTGGCTCCCAGTGGCCAGCTCACACAGTGGAGTGCTCTCACACATGTGCCATATACTCTCGCCTACATTACGTAAAGGAAGTAAAACAAAGTCGTCAGAAACAGAGAAGAAAGTCCCCTCAGCTGATTCTGGAGACCCACGCTATAATCCTGACACCCAGGCAGCTAGGTGAGGAGGGTTGTGAATGAATTTGAGGTAGTCTGGGCTACATGAGGTGACCCTGTGTCTTAAAAAGCAAAATCAGAAACAACAACAAAAGTTTTCACCATTCCTCAACTGATAAAACAGCCATTCTCACCAAAGTAACCAAGAAGTACTTTCTTTTATAACCAGCCATGTAATTCTTTATGGGTAACAGAGTTGGAAAGTTTGTTTCATTAACATTCAAATATTAGTCCTAAGTTTTGAGGCAGTACTGGGTTTCATTTTAATTTTTTTTGAAAGTAACAAGTTAAGAAGCCAACATGCTTCCTGCTCAATAGCACGTGCTCTACAAATGTTAGTGTTTTGTTTTTGTTTTATAAACAGAACATATGACAGATTTGTTTGTTCTAACAGATCGGTCTAGGGGAAATGATGCGTTTTGTTCCTTAAGGTAAAGAAGAAAAAGCGTGTGATGTAACTGCTCAGATGGTCCTCGCGTGCTGCTGGAGGAGCATGAAGGAAGTGGCTTTACTCCTCGGCACACTTTGCCAGCTTCTTCCTATGCAGCCCGTGCCAGAGTCCTCTAATGGGGTATTAACTGTGCAGCAGGTAAAGTGGATTGTTATACTTCCAGGTGTCATTTGTGGCCAAGGCATAAGCTGTTATTTGTAAGACTAGCTTTTTAAAAAAAGGTTTGGACCTTAAATATTTTACAGATGCCAACTGAAAAAGGTTCATGAAGATTTTAGGATAGTAGATGTTGCACTGTATTTTTAAAATACATTATTTTAAGAAATATTTTGCATCAGTAACTATAAATTTACCTCATTTTTTGACTGCAATATTATTTTATATTTTATTTCTTTTTTTAACATATATAAACTTAAATTTTAGCTGAAATTGTCTATTTTGTAAGATTCCACAAGTCTCTTAAAAATTTCAAAGAAATAAAAAGTAACATTAGCTGATGATGGCTCCCATGTTTCCCACTGCTTCAGTAATAAAGTTGTAGTCACTAGTGTTTTGAGCTGACTTTCATTTAAGACCACAAAGTCAGCTCAGCATCTGGGACTGTTCAAGGGATCGAGTGCAGTGTTTACAAGAAATTAGCTTACCACAAGCATTTCATTTGGAAATATTTTAGATTTATTAGATTTCTGTTTTTAATTGACTCCTTCTTCCTTTCCATATGGTTTCAACAAATCCATTTCCCACAGTTTCCCCACAAAGATGTATAGTATGTACTTTCATTTTTAACCTTTTTAAATAAAGATAATTTCTTCCCTGTAGGGTATTACAACATTCAAGGACAAAACAAATATTGTAGTATGCTAATGCTGATTACCCCTACAGTAACCACATGACTAGTACCATGGAAATAATGCTAATATGTTTATTCTCACACTCAGGCTCATGTCTTACATCTGGCTAACAGCTGGGCCAGTGATGTTGCAAGGCCTTGGAACAAAAGTGCAGGGCAAAGGAAGCAGCACATTGTGGGCGGCATGTTCCCCAGTCTCTTCCAGATCAAATAGGCCTTGGTGTCCCAGCGTTACTTAGAGCCATTACTCAAATTGCCTAAAGTGCCAGTGCCCGCTTCTGGCTCTGAGGAATCCAGTTATGATCAGATATTTCACTGGTGTGAATCCATCTTGTTATGAAGTAAACACATGCTAAATCCTTTGGCTTGCCAACTTCTCTTTTCAAGGACAAATTAAAGGAAATATATTTTGCTTTTCATTGTAAATGAGAAAGACTTGAGAGTTCTCTATGAAAATTATTTTGCCTTGGCTCCCTTTCCACTTCACCCAAAGTTTATATATTATAATGAAATTATGTGGGACAACCATGTTAAAATTGAGAACTAATATAAAATAAAATTTTTAAAGAAACTAAAAATAGCAAGTAGATAGACTTGTAAACTACAGAAGTCTTCAGTGACTATTTGCATCAGTGAGCAGACTCCTGCCCACTAACATAGAAGCATCACTGTCTGGTGAGCTGCCCAGTCTTCCAGTGTGCCTTTTACATGATAGCCTCATATGTAGCAGAGTGAGAAGACATTACAAGCTTGAGGAAGGGTGGGGTATATGTAATTGCTGTGTGCTAACAGAAACTGTTCTCTGTAGAAAACTTTATTCTTGGCTCTGTTGGCTTTTAAACCAATGTCTTAGCCTAGGAACATTTAATCCATTAAAATCCTGTCATCCAAAAAGTAGTGTTGTTCATATTACTATAGGATTTCTGCTTTTCTAAACATAAAATTGCTTCTTTTAAAAAAGTTTTTTTTTAATTATAAATATTTCAGGTTTGTTTGTTTTATGGGTGTTTGTTTACTGGCATATAGATATGCATCAAAAGTGTGCTCAGTCCCTGTGGAGGCCTAAAGAGGGCATCAGATCCCATGGAACTGGATTCCAGTGAGCCACCATATAGCTCCTGGGAACTGAGCCCCTGGGTCCTCTTACAGGAGCAGCAAGTGCTCTTAACTGCTCGTCTGGCTTGTCATCCTGTTACTGTTGAGACAGGTCTTGTTATGTAGCCCAGTCTGGCCTTCCAAGTACTTGAACCACAGCAGTTTCTATATTCTGCTTCTATAGATAAAAAATAGTCCCATATACTTAATACTTTTCAGAATTAAAAATAGGAATGTCAGAGAACATTAGTTTGTATGACTGGTTGTACTTAAGGTAAATCCATATTCCCAAGGACATAGTCGCCTGGCAAAGCTACGTTTGCTGTACCTGCTGACAAAACCCAGCATCTGAGTGTTCACCACTCAGGTGAATGTAAACCTAGCAGACTTTCCTTTGTAAAGCTGAAACACTGACAGTCAGCTGGAGTCTCCTTTCTCACTTCTCACTCTTAAGTTCTGTTGGTGCTGTTATTTTTCTCACCCAGAATCCTGATTTCCTGGCCTTTGTTAAGGGCTGGCCGCTCAAATAGCACACACATGAGTATTATTTACAGTGGCTGACAGGAGGCAGGGTGACTGTTTGGGGACTTTGTTGCTATATGGAGAGGACAGCTGGTGCTTGTTTTTAATTCTGATTTTTCAATGCTTGGTTCATTGAAGGAACATTGCTATGATACTCCCCAGCTCCCTTAGATATGAGGAAATGGATTCATTACCTGGTTTGACAAAGATCACAAAGCTCATTTCTGGCCTCGCTCAGACAGGAACCCAGTTCTCTCCTTCCCCTCATGGATTCACATGGCACAGTGCTCTCTTTGTTCTGAGAGGCTCATTTAGGTTTTCTTTAAGTTGATTTTCCCCCTTTCCATTATACAAGTCAGTTTTCTCAAGGAATAAAAGACCAGTGGAAGATAACTTCCTACTGGAGTTTTTACTGTCTGATGCTTCCTGTAGAGCATTTCTTGTGAAGCAGTATGCTCTCCCCAGCTTCTTCAAGAGGAAATTGTTCACCTGGTGGCAGGTCTGGCTGTCCTCCTGCTCTGTAATCACACAATGAAAGGTTCTTTTATAGTGTCCTGTACTGGTGGCAGAGATAAGGCCGCTTTGAGGGCTGTAAGCTGAGACTCTTCAAGAGTGAGCAGTGCACACAAGCTTATCTCACTGTTTCCTGACTCACGGGTGTGTGTCTAGGTTTCTAGCTTGATGCTTTGCTGATAGACTTTTGCTTGATATTTTGTTGGCCTCTTTCCAGTGTGATGGCTGATACTGATCTTTAAATGTCTACTGATTTTTAAAACAGCTTCTGTGTTGAATATCAATTTCTTTGTAAAGTTCACCTAATATTTTTAAAGCAGGCTTTTGGGTAGGTTTTCATACTTGTTTACCTCACTCTCTCTAGTAATCATTCCCACAGAAACCATGTGAGTAAACATTTCCAACTAGAAGATTACTTCTGCTTTCGATTCTATTGATGCTTGGGTGATCAGTGGTCCTGATTGGCTTGGTACATTTACTCTATTGTGTCATTATTTAAAATTTTTTGTGTGATGGATTACAAATGGAATTTTCACTCATTAGTATTCATAAATCACAAGTGAATTGCCTGTTTTATTTTGTTTGTATTTAGATTTTAGAAATTATAAGTATATTGAACTATCATAAGTAGAAGTTTTAACTTTTAAACTTTAGATGAGACCACATCACTTAGTCGTCGCCTGTTTATTGACTGCCTTACTACATGGGTGTTGTGGGGACATAAAGAAGACTCATATGTGGTTTTCATCTCAAAGAGCTGAGTTTTACCCTAATAAAACAAAGCAGTGATTTCACTCGAAAAACTCAGGCCTGAAGGGTAACTGTTAAAATGGTGTATGTTGAGAATTTGCTAGAACAAGAAAAATAAACTTTCTGGTGAGACAGCGGCTACACACCAGAAAGCCTTTATAATGAGATAGAGGAACAATGCTTAGATGTTGAAGAAAGTCTCATTGCGACAAGGAATCATTATAATGGAGAAGTATTGGTTTTAAGCATAGTTATTTTATTAGGGTTTAAAGTTCTGTGGAGTGTCCCATGTAAACAAAATGGAATTAGAGTCTTCCAGCTGTCTACTGTCCCAACAGTATAAGAAATGGTTCTGTTTTAAACTCAGAATTTAAATTAAGGGTTACTATTTTATAGTATAATGTCAAACCAAAAGTAGACATTTATAGACTGCTAATTTGTCTGATGGTAAGCTAGACGCCTGAAGACATAGCAAGTAGTTGTTTTTCCTTCGGACTTGTGATCTATAAATCTGTAAACATTGCTGATTTGCTTTAGAGTTTTATAAAAAGTCAGAAGTAGGATATGTTAAATTTAAAGGGCAATGCCATGTCTAATTTTAAGATTAGAAATCAGTATCTTTTTTTTTTTTCACTTTAGCCTTGGTTTTTTCCTTCAAAGTACCTGAAACTTGTGTGTGCTGGCTTGTGCCTGTAAATCCTAGTACTTGGAAGCTGAGGCAGGAGGATCATCAGAGATTCAAGGCCAGCCTGAGCTATGTAGTGAGTTTCAAGCCAGCCTGGACTGTAGAATGAGATCCTGGCTCAATTAAATATAATAATAAAATATCCTGGGAGAATTCATTTTTTACATTAAAAGTTTATTTAAAAAAAAAAACCACCTGAAAAAGAAAACTTTAAGTTCTATTTCTGACCATTTCTTACCATTGTTACCTGTTTTCTGATGCTGTGTGTCACCTCTGTTCTTTGTAGTCTGGTTATCTACTGAGAGGGTGTCAGCAGGATACATCTAACTGCTTGCTCGAAGGGCAGTTACCACCTTTAGAAACTGGGTTCATCCCTCCTTGCCATGCCCTACTTTCACTGTTGTCTAATATAAATCCTCTAAGTCATTCATCTGGGTCTGCCAACCCTAAGCCTGTGTAGATTAGATGTGGACCCAGCAAAGTGTCTGATCGACAGCAGCTACTTAGTTAATGTTCATTTGTTTATTGTAGCCTCAGATACTAACTGCTCCCTTCTTGTCTTTTGTTCTACCTAAGCATGTATACCTTGTGTGAGATGTGAGCGTGAACTCTATTCTAATCTTAGTGCAGCTATCATTACTACTCAGCATTTTAATTTTCTCTACTGAAAGCCTACAAAAGTCACATCTTCTTTTCAGCTTCTTCATCTTCCCCAGCAGTAAGCGGCAGAGCATTGGACAGGATGTCAAAAAATACTTGACAATAATTTTATATAGTCATCAAGGGCAAAAATTCACATTTGTTTAGAGATTAAATATGAAGAAGAATTGTCTACATATCACTCTTGTCCTTAGAGTATTGTTGTGATTCCTGTGGTCAGGATTACCTAGGGTCGAGGGTCTACTGGAGAAGACCACCCTCCAGGCAAGCTTCTGATTGCTTTAGTTGTATTATTTGCTGTTTTATTTACACCCTTTGAAGGGAGTTAGCATAAAGAAGCAATGGAAAAGTGATGTCTGCTTAAGGAGAAGATAGTGGGCTTCTGCAAGTCCTCAGAGAAACCCTTTGTGAACAGCATTTGTTTTTATAGAAGTATGTTACAATACCTGTACCCTGTTTTAGGGAAAAGGCTGGTTTTTTGTCTTTATTTCCTCTGTTCTGAAATGCCTTCTTAATAACCTTTTACTTTGGTAATGATAGAAATGATGCTTTGACAAAAAACATAAGCTTTAGCTGAAGGACATAGCATATTGTTCTGAAATAGTTTTAAAAATTCAAGTACTGCTTTGTTGGTCTCTGATTTCCTCTGCTTGTATCACTCTGTATAACAGATACACACTGAGTGCACTCTTCATAACAGATACCCTCTCTTTAGAACAGACAGCTCATATTGAACTAAATTAGGTTATAGATAATTGCTCTGTTCTGAACTGAGTATTAACTCATTTAAACACAATCACCTATGAGGCAAGTGCCATTAGTAGTACCCTTAGCATCCAGAAGAAAAAAATGAGACTGCTTGCTCTGATATGTCGTGATGTATGCAGAACACTAACCCAGCCACTGCTGAGGTGAACAAGTTTCTGGGTAAGCAGATCTGAGACACTGTGGGGCAGCTTCCCTGTTCACCATACTGCGAGCTGTGGATGCAGTGAACAGATAATTGATTACAGCTCTCATCCAGAGTTTCTATAGTCTGGATTTTCTAAAGTCAACAGCCACTGAATCTGTCACCAAGTAACATAAAGCCCAGTTGAGCTAACTAGCTTGGCAGCTCTTTTTATTCAGAACAGCAGACACAACTAATTCTCAGTTGTTTTCTTTAAAATTAATCCGTGTGCTTTGTGTTTCATCTTACCTAGAGAAAGACAGCGTGTTAAGAATTGATAGTGTGGCATTCTGGCTAGTTCATGGTTTGACTTAAAAGTGCCTCCTAGACTTTCAGGATGCCTTTTACTAAGCCTCACTTGTAGCCTTAGTGTATCTCTAGGATGTAAGGTGAGTGGGTGTGGCTGTCCAGTTTATGATGGGAAGCTGTTTGCACAGACTATGCTAGCAGTTGCTCAGCAGTGTGACTGCACTGTCTATCATTGAGCCACACACTGTAAATGGTTGAAATGGTAAATTTCTTATGTATAGTTTACCACGATAATTGCAAAATATTTGAAGAGTAAACATAATTATCTCAGAATCATGTATTTGAGTGTGCTACTTTTTGTGATTTTTATGTTGGCACTGAATGACATGATACTATGAAACTTGCAAGTCTGGTCTAGGAAGGAAGTTCTAGTGTAGTAATTAAAGATGGGTAACTGCATGGTTTCCTGTCCTGCTTACTTGGTATCTGACCTTAGATTAAGTTACTTAGCTTCTGTGCCCAAGTTTTCTCATTGTGGACTACATATAACAATAGTATTTATTAATACTATTATGATATATGTTAATATTATATTAAATAAATATATAAAACAATGTATTGATCATATATTAAGTGAGATGGTATTTTTTAAAAGGCTTAAGGCAAGTGTTAGCACATATTTGTAATCCCCACCGGAGGTATGAAAAGCAAGAGTTTAGGGTTATTCCTTATTGCATAGTTCAAGGCCAGCCAGAGCTACCGGAGACCCTGTCCCAAAAAATAACAAAAAGATGCTTAAAACATGATTTGTTACAAAGTAAATCAATGTTAAATGGGTATCAAATCATCAGTTCTGAATTATATTGCTGATATATATTAATGAATCTATAAATTATGAATAAATTGAATGTTTTTCATTTTTTTAAAGGTTAAAGAAATTGGAAATTACTTTAAACAACACCTTTTGCAGTCCAGACATAGAGGAGCATTTGAACTGGCTTATACTGGTTTTGTGAAACTCACTGACGTATTAAACAGGTAAAACAAATATCCTTTTGGGTAGGTCTTTTAAAGAGCAGACTATAGACCATGTACATGGAGTAGGTGTTGCTTGTGTCTTTAATGTTGGAGAGAAGGAAGCCTGCTTGCCTACAACACTGGCAAGGGTAGCTTTCTTAGGTTCCATGTGTAATGGCCTGCAGATGGCGGACTCAAGTGTCCACCTACACTGCTGTCGCACTGAAAGCTGATTGGAAGTGGTCTAAAGACTTTGCCAAAAGTAGCTTTGAGGTGACTGATTCTTTTTGTCAGATGAAATGGATGTTTTGTCTGTTTGAAATAATTTGGTGTTTGGAATCAAATAAACCTGGACTTCTTTGGGCTTATGTGTGTTTCATGGAATAACATAATGATTTTTTTATAGTTTTCTTTTATTGAAAAATCTTAAAATAACAATAAATAGATGTAATTCATTTTACCTGGGAAAATATTTAGATAAATCTCATGTATTTAACCAAATGTGTATTTTTAACTTTATGAGTACTGATAATTTTGTTCATTCATATAGTAGATTTTTTCTAAATGGCTTGTAAGGAAACCTTAAGTTACTTAATAACTAAGTATTTGCGGCGAACATTCTCTAAAGAAAAGGTAGTATTTTCCAGGAAAACATTTCTGTTCCTAGAAACATTGAAGTAAAGTGGCCAGTCTTGTGGCTTCAGCAAACCTTTTATTTTATATTGCTAAGAGGTTTACATCTTGATTATTTGTGACATGTCCCCAACCCCCACTCCTGGTAAAACATTTCTAAAATGTCTCGTCAGTTTTATAGAATTTATTTAGATGGTACTTTAAAAATATTTCTAACATTAAACTGGTGATATTTAAATATTTCATTTTTAATTGTGCATGTGTCTATCTGTGTCTGTCTGTCTATCTGTGAGTAGGTATGTGGACAGAAGTGCAGATGCCTGTGGAGGCTAGAGAAGCTAGTGAATCTCCTTAATCTGGAGTTACAGGTGATTGTAATCACCTGATATAGGTTCTAGACACTAAATTCTGGTCCCTGGAAGTAGTAACGGCTCTAGATGCTAAGCCGTCTTTCTAGCTCCATAAACTGCTCACCTTGAAAATATTTTTATCTTTTCTGGGCTGGAGAGATGGCTCAGCAATTAAGAATACTAGCTACTCTTCCAGAGGTTCTGAGTTCAATTCCCAGCAACCAAATGGTAGCTCACAACCATCTGTAATACCCTCTTTTGGCATGCAGACATACATGTGGAGAGAACATTTATGTATGTAACAAAATCTTTTTAAAAATACTTTATCTTTTCAATTCTTTGTTACTGTTGTAGACATGCTGTGAGTATTCTTTTCTCACAGTGCAGTATACTTCATTCCTTCAAATCAGTTAATGAATGTTAACTATGTGCTTTGGCATCATGCATGGGTTGAAGAATATAATACCTCATCATCAAGAATATAATACAATTTCTGTTATTAAAGAGCCTTCTAAGTATCAGGGCTGTCTGACTGCAACATTTGACACCATGTTAACAGATAGGATTGATTTAGCTATTCTTTCTAGCTAGATGGTGTGTATATCCTCCTCAATAGTTCTGTGCTAGTTTGCATAGGAATAGTGCCTGTTAGTCTCATGTGTTTGAATACTTAGCCTATAGGGAGTGGCACTCTTGGGAGATGTAGCCTTGTTGGAAGAAGTATGTCACTATGGAGACAGCCTTTGAGGACTCTATATGATGCTCAAGCTAGACTCAGTGTGGCTCACAGTCTCCTTCTCCTGCCTGAGGATAGAGATGTAGAATTTTCAGTTACTTCTCCAGCATCATGTCTGCCTACATGCTGTTATTTTTTTCTTGCCATGATGATAATGGACTAAACCCTGAAACTGTAAGTCAGTCCCAGTTGAATATTTTTCTTTATAAGAGTTGCTGTGGTCATGATGTTTCTTCACAGCAATAAAACCCAGACTAAGACAGGTTCCATGTATGTCCTCTCTGAAGCTGCATCCTCACTGGAAAAAGGATGACCTTCCCTAAAGAGGAGAACCTTCCTTAGAGTGGTGGACTGTTCTTTCTTCAGGAATATAATGATATGTGTCCTTTGTTATTACCTCCAAACAAGAGCTTATGATTTATTTTGGGAAATAAGCAAGGGTAAAATTCAGAATGTTACCAGGAAGTGTATAATAGGCCTCTACTGGTTCCAAGAGTTATTGGGTATGAGCACTCAGTACTGCAGTGAATGTATGTTAGCTTAATACCAGCTGAGAAAGTGAGATCTGTGTGTGTGAACAGAGTAAAACTGCCAGGTGGTGTGTGAAATTGATAAATATCACAGGAATGCAGAGAGAGTAGACAACAAGGATGTGTGGAGGAAGCGAACTTGCAAGCATGCATGAGTAATGTTTAAGGACAGAAGAAAGATGTGACTATTAGAACATGAGGACACTAGATTAAGATGATGTATTCTGTAGTGCTGCTGTTGCTGAACTAGATGGATCTAGACCAAATTATTCTGTTCTGTGAAACTAGATTTGTACGGTAGGAGTGGGAGAGGCATTGTGGTGTTTTTTTGTCTGGTTGGTTTTGATCCCTTTAGGAACGTTTCAGATGGAACTGTTTGATATAGAATACCTGGATCATGTGTAGCACTTTTGTGGGGAGTCAGGAGGTGTTGGTTGGTTTTTAATTTTAAAAGAAAATCTGTTTCCCTTGGGCTTTTTTTAGTGGGGAGGGATTAATAAGCACTTAAATGATATAAACTTGCTTTGGCATATAGCATTTAAGAAAGCATTTGCAAGAATGAAATCTGGGCGTTGCTGAGAACCTATAGAAATCAAGGCCAGCCGCTGGCTACCCTTTGCACTACAGCTGTGTTAAGGAAGAAAGCACTTAAAAATGGCAAGTAACTGAAGAGTTAAATATGAACTATATCCTTTAAATTGATTTTTAATAGGATTATTCAAAATGTTTTCAAATGTAAACTGACTTTACTATTAAACAGTTATCTAGGATTAGCAAGACTGGGAAATATATTATTTTTTTCTGGGAAATTTTTTGAAAATAATATATATATAAAACACAAACAAATCTGGAGTTAATTTTCTGTAATCTGATTTTCTCATAGAGTAAGTTCTGTTTGGGACTTGATGAACTAGTCAGACTTTCTTTAAAACACCGTAACTGCCGAGTATGTTTGTGTGTACCTGTATCTTCCTATTCTAGAGGCTGTGGCGGGAGGAGCCACATAGCAAGACCCTTTTCCAAACCAAAACATCAACAAAACAAACGAAAGCTAGGATTATTTTTCTGTACATAGTTAGCTACCCAAAATGTTTGAATGGAGTGGTTAAGTATATTTAAATTAGGAATAAATTCAAATTTCTGGTGAAATTCATACATGGAACTCTCCTTTGTATTTGAAGATGTTTATTTTGATTTAAAGATTCCCAAACTAGAGTGGGGACTTGGATTTACTCAAGTATGGGGGGAATTGTTGGCTGGAATTCTAAGTGTAGGAGGGACTTTTGTGAGTACTTAATGATATCTTGTCATTCATATGAGAATTTCTCTGCATACTGAGGTGTGGTTATTCTACAAATAATCTCTATAGTAATTATAACCATATTCACAGTATTGACCTCTGAATGAACTGTTGAAAGCTAGCACGTTTAGTTATAAAGTACTAGTGATGATTTGTGATGTGAATAATTATGTCAGAAATAATTTAAATATTTAATTCTACCTTTCTGCAGAACAAAAGAATGCATCTTCACACAATTGCATAAAAAGAAATGTTAGGTGTAATATATTGGGGGAAGAAATTTGTTCAGCTTTGATTAACATTGTGTTGTCTAAACTTTTACTTATGTTTTATGTGACAAATATTCCTGAACAAGATACTTATTGCTCATTAAATGTCCTATGAATTTTATTTGAAATGTGAATGATTAAATTATGAATCAGTTATGAGGGGCTGGAGAGACTGACAGTGTATTCACATACATAAATAAGTAAATCTTTTTTAAAAAGCCATAAGAACTGGGAGAGTAGTGGGCATATTGATCAGGGTCTCCTTAGCCATAAGACTCACAGTGTAGACAGTGCTGGCCTAGGACTCACAGAGATGCTTATGCCTCTGCTTCACAAGTTTTGTACTCAGGGAGTCTGATTAATTGGTACAAAATAGTCTAATGACCAATTAGTGGAGTATATGACATATGTAATTTGATCTTATGCTGTGGGGTTTTGCTTATCTTCAGGTACTTGTCTACTAGGAGTGAGATAAGTCTGTGGAGAGAAGCTGGACTAATCTGCTTATGGAACATCACTTTGCTTCAGTGTTCTGTTCACGATAACACAGGCCTGGGCACCAACCTTGTGCTTTTCTACTACTTTTCTAATTTAAAAATGTTGAAAATTATCATTATTTTCAGTGCTGAATATTGAATCTCAGGCATTAGCATTCTAGGCAAGTGCTGTACCACTGAGGTTAGCCCTAGCTCTCTGTTACATTTAGTATGGGCTCAGGCCATACCACTTGAAGAAGAGAGCAACAACGAAAACCTACCTTCTGGCCCCTTCTTGATTTAATAAAGAAAATCACCGTGGCTTGATTTTTGCCACCTTGGTTTGAAGTATAGACAAAAAAATATAAAGGTAGAAATTTATGTGAGTTCCACCACTACCTTGCTCACAACAGTACAGCATCTAAGCTATGTGAGATATTTACCCCTTTTCAATAAGTGGAAGGAAGAATTTAAGCTCCTTTCATCTCTGCATTTCACTTACTGTGTATAATGTTGCCTTCTGATTTTTGTGAAAATCTAGGGGGTTTTACTTGTGAAAGAGTTTAGGAAATTGGATATATTTCTAAAAATGATTTTGGTTTTTGTGAGTGATGTGTATGTGTGGGTATGCACACACCATCACATGTATGTGAAGATCAGAGGATAACTTGTGAGATAACTCCTTCTCTGTTATATAGGGTCTTAGGTGTTAAATACCTTTACCTGCTCAGCCATCTCCACAGCCCTGGAATTGGGGACATTTTGTAAGGTTTCTTTAGAACTGGTAAACTGATTTTATAGGTGTATGTGTAAATTAATAATATTTAGCTACTAAGTTCATTTTTGATAAGACTTGAACCCTCTTAGTAAGGAACTTAAAATTGTATTTGAGACTAAAGACATATAGTGTATTTCTTATGAGTTTGACAAGGTTGTTAAAGCAATAGAGTCTGTAGACAAACATGGTGCCTACTCTTTAATTGGGAGGCGTTTGCTGACAGAAGCAGGACATTGGAATTCCCCTAGTCTGTGGTTGGTGACTGCATAGGGTTGGCAGACACCATCTCTCCATTCAGGATACTTTCTCTTTTCCTTACTGACCCCTGGATTGTGTCATGAGGAACCAAAACAAACAACTAGAATTTGCTGCATTGTTCTTGGGACTCTTCCCTGGCTTCATTTTTACCTGGCAGTTCCTTCCTTATCACAACAGTAACCCTGGTGTTTTGAAATCACATCCTTATAAAGCAATCTTTCCTTGCTGGGGAATGGACAGAAGATCCATTGAAGAGCCAGAACTTGAGGGTGTTTTTATTTTCCAGCCACTGCGACCTCATGTTGAGAAGTCTTAAGGTTGTAGCCTCTCCTTCTACATCTGCCTTTTTAGTTTTATGCTCAGAAGACACAGCTAATGTACAGCAGCTGCTACCAACCCTGCTTGTTTGGTTCGTTTGTATTCAATCATTCAACAAAGATTCTAGAGCATCTTCTGTGTGCTAGATGCTGTGCTGACCAAGCTCTTTGGACCACTGAAAATCTGATGTCCTAGGCTAAGGTGACTGGAAACCTCGAGAGCATTTGTAGTCAGGGGCAGAGGCTTATGTGAGGTCATGGTAGGTGTTGGGGGCAGTTCTTATCAGCACCTTTCGGAACTTTGTAGATTTAGGGTGATAGCTCCTCTATTTGTAGCGTCATTAGTGAAGTGAAAGAATATCTCTTTGAGACAGGGTCTCTGTAGCCCTGACTATAGTGGAACTGTGTACACTAGGCTTGGCTTTGAACTCAGAGCTATCTTCATGCCTCTGCCTCCTGAGTGCTGAGATGAAAAGAGCTTGCCCACCACACCATGCGTCTTGATTTTTCAAAGCATCTTTGTAATGGTTTTCTTTTTTAAACACTCTGTTCATAGCCACACAACTAGCTGATAAAACTGGAACTAAAATTCAAACGGGATAGGGTGCGTATTTTATCTAGGCTGAAGTCAAGACGCTTATTGGTCCCTACTGTACGTAGGGAACTGCGACAGGAGGCTGTTAGTAGAGGGTAAACTAGTGGTGACATGTGAGCTTTGCTACTGGAAGAGCTTTATTTGCTTGTGTGTTCATGTGGAAGCTACAAGGTAGCATTCCTCAGGAACTATCACCTTGTGCTAGGAGAAAAAGTTTCCTATTGATCTTGAGCTCACCAGGTAGGCAAGTCCCAAGGATCTCCCTTTCTCCACCTTCCCAGTGGTGAGAATTTGAGAGCACTTGGCTCTTTTACATGCTTCTGGGGGCTGAACTCAGGTCCTCAGGTTCCTTCGCAGTTTACCAGCCGATAAGTCTTTACCCCACTAGAGGAACTTTCAGCCTATCAGCTTAGTGTTTGGGATGAGGTAAGTAAAGTGGAGGATTTACTGGACAGAAATTAAAGACCAAGATCAACTTGTTGAGCTGTGTGTCCCAAGTGATGGGAAGAATAATTAGGAACAGTTAACAACAGGAGCAACAAGAAAAGCTAGAGAAGTCCTTGGTGAAGACAGTCCAGTGCTTTGGTATTTGAGGTGGTGTTGGGAAGTTGCCTAGGGGGATAGCAGATAGTTGAAATACAGGTCCAGAGATGGGGAGAAGAGTCGGAGTTGGAGATGCAGGACCTGGAACTACTCCGATTTTTGCTACTGGAAGTTAAGCATTCTGGGAATGCACCTAGTGCTATGTAA
>JANHMN010000010.1:67856532-68026102 GCA_030674055.1 Rhabdomys pumilio | reverse complement strand
AAAAAAAGGAAAAATGTTACATGTTTTTACCTGTTGCTAAAATTCAGAAACATGGATCAAAGTTTCTACCCATTAAACAATACTCCAGAAGAATATACTAGTCTTCATTTTAAACTTGACTTGGTTTTGTTTTTTGAGCCCCAGAAGAAGTTTATCCTTAGGGGCAGGATTTAAGCCAGTAGAATTGCTGTTGATAGGCTGCCTGTGAGGCTGAGTCGCATGCTCACCTCTAGTAGTGCCCTCATCCAGGGGAAGCCCGAGGGCGCTCCTCCTTCTCTAGTTACCGTACCCTCTTCACCCTCTTCTTTGCCAGTGTACTGTATTAGAATGATATGCCCAGCAGAGTTGATCACTTAGCCAGCAAATACTTGTGCTCCCAGTTGGATGCCAGGCCCTGTTGTAGGTACTTTGAGACTTAAAAATGGATGGGAAAGATTATGTCATTGGTTCCTCCGAGCTTTTATTTTAAAGGACGCTTAGGAAGTCAGCACACTGTCAGCTAGCCCTGTGTGCACACACTAGCTCTTGTGAGATCAAAATACAGCTCTTGGGAGTCAGTTCTCTCCTTCCATCTAGTGATTCGAGGGTCAAACGTACACACCCAGCAACTTCACCCTCTGGGTTCCCCTGCCTGCCTTATTTTGTTGTTTTGAGACAGGACTTCATATAGGCCAGGCTTGAGCTCACTGTTTAGCTGAGGATACTTGGGCCCTTTTCTCTCTGCTTTGCAGTGCTGGGATTGCAGGTGTGCACCTCCAAGCCCCATTTAGCAATGTATGTTTTGGTGTGATAAAGTTTGGTGGTAGAGAAAGGCCCCCTTTTTCATTTAGATTCAAGTAGTATGTGAAAGAACCCAAATAACTGGAAGCAGAAGAATTCTGGGGACGAATGGTCATAAGCACTTGAGTACTCAAGAGAAAAATGGATAAAATGAAATTTAACAAGATTGTCCAAATCCATAAGGCTTTGTAAGGCCAGATAATGGATTAAATGCATATGGAGGTGCATGGTTTTTGGTTTCTTGTGAGACATATTCAGAGTAAATTTGATATACAGGCAATCAGGAGAAGGTACCTGGCACTGGCCTAAGACATGACTATAACTCTTGTGTCTTTGCATAGTGTTTTTTTAGAGGTCTAAAAGTTTGGTGTTCTGAAGAGCCAGTCTGAGGGATTAGTCTTGAAATCTGTCTCCTGTCACGTGTTGCTTTGAGTAGCTGGTGATGCTGAACTTCAACAACACATATCATTTACTTTATATCAAATTCCACTTTTCAAAGCTTTTGTTGGCATTATGTAATAAATGAGTTAAGTGACTGTCAAATGTAAATGAAGGAAGGAAAAGTCAAGGGTGTGGGAATGTGAGCGTTTATCAGCAGTCAACCTGTGTATGTAACTTCATTTTTGTTGATGCAGCTTTTTCTTGACACCATAACTGAACTGAGCTGTTTTTAAATCTGACAATTTTCACTTTTATTTCTGTTGATGGGCAGGGGGGAAGGGCTTCCTTTCTGTACTAAAAGTCCTTAGAGATGGTAGCCTGGTAAGTGAATTATTTGGTAAACAAAGGTATAAGTACAAGCCTTGGCCTTGTGCCAGTGAACTTGTACATGGATAATTTCTTGGCAATATGTGTCTTGGTGCATTTCTGGGAATTTGCTTCATATATTAGCTTTCATGTTCTTCATATTTCATTGTGAGAGTGGTTGCTTTCTGTTTGCAGGTGAAAGTTTCTTTAGGCCATTGTGAATGATTCAGTTAATATAAAAAAAGTGGCATATTAACAAGAATAAATTTCCCCAGGTTCCCAGGGGAGTTGGAGTGCCTCCAGAATTGTTGAGACACAGTTCCCTTCATGCCAGGCACAAGTGGGTTCCCTGTCAGAATTTTCTGTAGGCTTTCCTGATTGCCAGGGTGTTTTCTGTCTATACTGTTCAGTCCATTCAGCACTATTTTTAGCATTTTAATTCTGATGGTGCATGTTCAGAGACTGAAATCAGTCTGAAAATAACCTGAATAGAACATGAGTAGGAAGATAATTTCTGTTTTGTTATCTTTAGGAAGATAATTTTCTCATAACAGTGCACCCCAAAGTGCCTTTTGAATGAATGTCTTTTGGAAGTTGGTTCCAGGGAACACAACCAGCTACTTCTTCATGGGTTTTGTGTGTTTGTTTGAGAGTGAAAACTGAAACAAATAACAGAATAATAGCTGGTAGTGTCTTTATTACCAGCCAGATGAAGCCAAGATTCTAATGGAAAATAGAGTCAGCTGCCTTAAAGTAATGCTTTCTTATTAAGCTGAAGTCTTGATTGTCTGCTCTTGCTTTTTTACCCAGTTTACAAAAGTGCAAAAATCTGAGGGACAGCAGTTGGCTAATTGAAATGAGGGAACATGGATAAGCCATGTATAACTAACATGGTATAAACAGACTGTGAGAGTTGAGACCAATGAAGACTTCAATTATTCCTTGGGGGAACTTGGGAATGCACAGTTCGGGTTTGTAAATAGATTTGAAACATGACTGAGAAGTAATCTGGGTTTGTGGATTGTCTCTTTTAAGGTTGGGTCTTATTATTTAGCCCAGAGTAGCCTCAAATTCAGGATCCTTCTGCTAGAATTAGGCTACACCTAGTTTGATCTTGCCATTTAAAAGAATTATTAAGAATACTGTGTTGAGAATAAATGGTACTGGTAAAAGTAGAGTGACCATTTGAGAAGTTACAGTACGACTTTAATTCAAAAAGAGATATGGTGGCGGTGACTTGAAGGATGGTGGAGATAGAAAAACCTGAGCAGGATCTGCATCATTTCAAAGTTAAATGCCTGTAGTAGTGACAGGTTAGATATGGAGCTTTCTAGAAGCAATGGTGCTAAGAGTTTTGACTTGACCTCTGGAAGAAAGTTATTTGTTATTCTTTAGACACTACTTGGATTTACTTTAAGTAAATTGCTGAAGTACATCTTCTAGGATTTCTCTAATTTAGAGTCCCTGGGAGACTATTATTGTTGTTGTTATTATATTTAATTAATTAATCAATTAGCTAACTGTGTGTGTGTGTGTGTCCATCCCACTTGGGAGTATGTGAGAGTTAGAGGATAACTTGTGAGAGTCTGTTTTCTCTTTCTACCATATAGGTCCCACTGAGACCTCTAATTCCTCCAGCAGACATGTTTCTAATATGTCTCAAACAATCTCAGTTTTACTTCTACTTTTGAATATAGTTTAATGTGGTGTAGACATCCAGCAATGGTTAGTTATCCTTCAGCTTTTTAAATAGTTTGTGTCCCTTGTTCTGATAACAGAACTTACTTTTGATACAATTTAAATTTTTTAGCATTGATTTCATCTTTTTTAAAACTATACTTTGGTGCAGAATATTTCTAGTATTTTTATGTGTGCCTGTTTTCTTTTTTCAACACTTTGTTTTTCAAAATTTCTTGCATTTAAAAAATTTTCAGAGTTTCTCTTAGCAAAGGCTGGCTTCCAGCTTACTCTATAGCCAAAGCAGGTCTTGGGATCATGGTCCTCCTGCCTTACCTTCCAAGTTCTGGGATTACAGGTGTGTACTATACCTGGCAGGCAAATATTCCTTCTGTGTTTTTCTCCTTTGTCTCTAAGGTATTGAGCCCAGGGTCTGGCATGTACTAGGCAGGCCCTCTCTACCATTGAGCTACATCCCCAGCTCTCCCATACTACTTAAGAAGACATCATTCCATCAGTGTTTCTTCAGCATACTAAAGCCAAGTTATACTAAGGTCTTTGTCAGTCTGCCCTATAAAATTGCTTTCTTTTAGAGTCAATTTTTATTTATTTATTTGTTTGTTTGTTTGTTTGTTTATTTATTTATTGGTTTTTCGAGACAGGGTTTTTCTATGTAGTCCTGGCTGTCCTGGAACTCACTCTGTAGACCAGGCTGGCCTCGAACTCAGAAATCCGCCTGCCTCTGCCTCCCAAGTGCCAGGATTAAAGGTGTGCGCCACCGCCGGCTTAGAGTCAATTTATGTTCCAGTTATTTTTAGTATATATATAAAATGTCTTTGTGTTGTGACATTTGGTTTCTTGCCTATAATTAGGAACCTTTTAATTACTTTGTTACTTATTTGGATTCTATCTCTGAGGAGATAAATCAGATATTGTCATTTTGGTCCATCTTTTCCTAGTCCTACTGGAATATCACAGACGTAACTAACAAGTTGATAGTCAGCATGGTTCAGTTTCCCTGTGCGTATGGATTTTCTGGTCTATAGCTCCAGCTCTGGCCTCTCATGGGGGAGGAAGCCACTGAAATTCCCTTCCCTGGAGGAGAGACTGGTTGTTTACCCCACAGAAGCCAACTCTGGCCACCACTGCTGCTTCTACAGTCTGCCGTGCTGTAACCGCTTTCATGTGTCAGCACTCTCACTTCATGTAACTCCCTGTGGTTATCTTATTCTTCAGCTGAACCGGTTTTAGGGCTTCCTTCTGTATATTTTGGGTGTTATGAGTAGAGGGTATTGTGTCAGTGTAGGAGGATGCTTTTAAATGTAAGTCAATTGTTGTATCTAATTTAAATTTCTCATAATCCGGTAATATTTTTATAAAGTTCCCTGAAGAACTTCTTAAGGATGCTCCAAGGTAAACTCATTTGTAACCACATTCCTGTGATGGAAGAGAAAAATGGGAGTAGAGCTCAGTAACTTATCCTTGAGCACAGAGCTTTTATATGGCACAGACAGGATGGGTCTTATAACTTGGCTGTGTAGTTGGTATGCCTACACATCCACTTAGATGCTTGTCCACCCTGACTTCCTAGTTGGTGGTCTTAACCGCTGTTCATACCTTCATTGTCAGGAAACAATGTTTGCTCCTGCATTTGTTATAAGAATGATGGCAGATCAGATGTGTGGAGCTGGTATGCTGGATGCATAACAGACATGCTTATATTTTCAGTATGTTTTGTTTAAATTACAGTGTGTTTCATATGAATAAAGCAAGTGAGAGTTATGTCATTGAATGAGATTTTCCTATATGACTTTGGGGTGGGAGGTCTGGTCCAAGAGAGAAGCAGAGTAAGGGAATTAGAGAGTTCATCAGCAAACCCCAGACTGGAAACCAGCCAATCAGAGAATTCTTCAGAAGAGCTGGCTTGGTGCTGGGGAATTCCAGAGCGGAACAAGGTCTGGACTAAATGGCAGGAGTGAATGCCCTGAGCATTTCTTGGAGCTCCTTCCTGAGGTTGCTGAGTCTTCAGTGGGCACAGGGGGCTCTTTTGAGGATACTTTGCCAGCTGTAAACTTGTAGAACATTCTTCTGGTCCTGTTTTGGAAATCCCCAAATTAATAAGGAACATTTGGTCCTTAGTATGTAATACCCAAGGGAATAAATAGGCCTGGCTAAGTGTTTACAGTTCAAATAGCCAAGAGTCTAAATGAGGGAATTGTCTTTGGGACCTTGGCTAATGTTTGTTCCCTGGTCATCTCCTGCTTTCTGTACCCTACCCTGCAGGCTCTCTGCCATTCTTTCAAAGTCTCGCTTCTGTCTTGTTCCCTCCAGGACACCACTACCCCTCTGTACACCTGTGCCTAGTAATTGCTCCATAGAAGTTAAAAAACTTTATCAGTTTTGATGAAGAGGAGTGTGTGTAGAGACCACACAGATGCTTAGTTGGAAATATGGGCTTGTGTGCATATTTGGTGTGTGTGTTGTATGCTCCTGTAGAAGCCAGCAAAGACAAGAACCTTATTAAGACAATGTCTGTGTGGAAATTGGTCAAGTTAAAGTACAAAGCTTATATGTGGCCATTCACAGTAGGAGAATACTGTTATTTAAATAAACATTTGGTTAGTAGTGTAGAACAGTTGTCAGTTCATAGGGTGATCCCTGCTCAAAGACCTGCCTGGCTTCCGTGACCTTCATTTCATAGCCCAGGAAGGCACAGGAGGTGTTGTGTGGAGAAGCCTCACTGAGCTTGTGTCCTGTACTAGTGCTCAGTGATTTGATAGGAACACAAAAAGCTTCTGTCATTCCTGCACTTTGTTTCTTCCTGTTTCTCTGTGTAGTGGGTTTGGGAGACGACGCCTTCCCTAGACTGCAGCCTTGCCGTTAAGCCAGTTATATAATGGAGCAGAAAGTGCAAGAAAATGAAATTCACAGATAATTCTACATCAAGTCACTGTAAAAGCGACTTTCTTAACTTTTGTATGGAACTCCAACATATTCACACACACACACACACACACCACCACCACCACACCGCCTTTTGATTTAGTTTTTTTTTAAGTGTCCTTGCCTACTTATTGTGAGCTAAACTAACCCATATATAGTCTTCCTGTTTTTAATAATGAAAAGAGCTTAGAGAAGGCAGCAGTCTAAGCTATTACTGTGTTGTTAGCACTTAAATAATTGCTTTGTGGAGTCTGGAGGGTTTTTGTTTTTTGTTTTTTTTGGTAGGGAAATTAAAGATTCTATCAAGTTAGTTTTATTAATGTTTATTTCTGTGTTCTGTGTGTGTATGTACATGTGAGTGCAGGTGCCTTCAGAGGTTAGCAGAGGTGCTGAGGCCGCTGGAGCTCGAGGATTATGAGCTGCCTGACATGGCTGCTGGGAACTGAATTCAGGTTCTCTTAAAAGAGCAGTATGTGCTCTTAACTGCTGAGCCATCTTTTGGGCCTCTAAGTTGGTAATGTTTATATAAGCCAAAGAAATTACTAGCTGTGGCTGGGAATGAAGCTTACTGGAAGAATATTTACCTGACCGGTGGGAGGCCCGGGCTTCCTCCTCAGTACTACCAACGTAGGACATTTATCTTTAAAATGATAGAGGAAGAAGCAACATTAGTCCTTGCAATATAGATGTGTGATTAGTCCTTACAATATAGATGTGTGTATATGTATGTATATACATGTAAACCATGTTTAAAAGTAGAAAGAGTAATATATCAAATTGCCTTTATTTATATAAAGAAAAACAGTATAAAGAAAAACAAATCCCAAATGTGTGTCTTAAGGTGTAACTCCTGCTTCAAATTACAGCCAGCTGTCTTTCTGATGATTTTTTTCCTTCTGCTTAAAATAAAAAGCATTTTTTCCAACTTGATATCTGTTTATTTTACTGTGTTAATTTTAGTTAAGCTGGACCTGGTTTTTAATTTCTACTTGGAAAGGCTGAGTCATGGGATTGCCAGATTTCAGGCTTGAGTGGGCAACTTATTGAGACCTTTTCTCAAAATAAGAACTGGAAAAGGACTGGGGATCTAGCTCTGCAGTAGAGCCTTTGCCTGTTGCAGTGAAGCCCACGGCTAACCTGTAGCGTCACTTCCCTTTTCAGGAAAATTTTGTTCTTAATATTCTACAAATTTGAAAAAATTATTTGTGAGAAGCTACATTTTAAATCCAATACAAATAATATTAAAATGTAAATTTAAATGTATTTAATTTGTGTGTAATCTCTCTAAATAAGCAAATTATAGAAAACTATATATGATGTTTTCATTGGAACTTGAATATTTGTAAGAGTTTAGTAAGCTTTCTTCAACCATTGTGAGTATGCAGGCAAGCCTATGTGATGATCAAGCTTATCTGTAGAGAAAGCTTTACACACAGTATTTGTGGTAGGTAGAACCTTTAAAAGCTTCAAGTCTAAGACACAGAGTAAAGAGGGTGTCTTAGGAACTTTCTTGTTGCTGTGTTTGAAATATCCTATAAAAAGCTGCCTAAGGGAGATGAGGTCTGTGTGGTTCATAGACACACATGTCCTGACAGGGAAGGCCAGACATCAGAAACTGCAAGTGGCTGCATCCATTGGCAGAAAGTAGGCAGAAAGAAGAGAGGGATGGTTGTTTGTGCTGAGCTCACTTGCTTTTTCTTACGAAGTCCACTCACAGTTGATGGCTCTTCTAACCCCAGTAAAGATAATCCCTCACAGGCATGCCGGGAAGGAAGCGAGTCTCTGGTGATTCTAGATTTCATCAGACTGACTGTGAGACTGGCAGATGAATAGGTGTGTGATAGTATAGGGATCCAGTGTGGTAAGACACCTTTTAGTTTTAGTCTTCTCGATAGAAAATGTTTACTCTTTCTAAAAGTGTTCATGTATCTCATCTGTGTGCACTTTTACCCTTCAGTACCCAACATTTGCTTGTACCTTTTAGGTGCTCTAATGCGAGTCTGCAAAAGCTGCCGGAGCAGTGGTTGTGGGATGTTTTGGAGGAAATTAAAAGCAGTGATCCTTCATCCAAACTCTGTGCTACAAGGCGTAGTGCTGGAATTCCTTTCTACATACAGGTACTCTTCTAAGAGCAGGCACTGGTCTGTTTGTGTTTTAACACTGCATTTCTCTTCTTAATGTGTGAGTAAACAGACTTAGATGTTTCTGTCTTTTCAGTACCATAGCATTTGTGACTTGATTATTTTTATTTTTTATTACATTTAATTATTTATGTGTGTGTATAGGCTGATACATGCTATGGTACACGTAGAGATCAGAGGACAGTTTTCTGGAGTTGGTTCTTCTTTCCATCATGTAGATCCCAGGGATTGAATTGAGGTTGTTAACATTTGGTGGTAAGCACCATTACTGGCTGTGCCACACTCTTCTCCTCTGAGGCTTTGTTTTAATGTGTGGACAGTATGTTCTGTGTCAGATTTGTTCTTGGAGCAAGAGATCAGTCTTGTAATATAAACAGAGGGTAGTATAGATTTCCATCTGTGTATTCAGTAGTCAGAGATCACTATGGGGCAATGATTACTTACTTTTAGGAAGTATCCATCTTTGAGTCCTTCTATTATCCATCATAAAAAATTATAATCGTTTGTTTGTTTTGTTTTGTTTTTTTGAGACAGAGTTTCTCTGTGTAGCCCTGGTCATCTTGGAACTCACTTTGAAGCTGGCCTCAAACTCAAGAGATTCACCTGCCTCTGCCTCCTGAGTGCTGGTAATAAAGGAATATGCCACTACCACACAGCCTAAAATATCATCACAATCTTATTAGTAGCTCTCGGGCAGTGTGGTTATGTCACGTTTATTATTCATGTAATTCCTACCTAGTTCCTACCTAAACTCTATGAGATAGGTACAGCTATCATATCAAGGTATGAGACTGGGAATATAGAGGTGACTTGCCAAAGGCCACAGGGATGACTTGCCAAAGGCCACAGGGATGTCAAACTTGCTAAGGCTTAAGCCCAGTCCATCTGACCCCTGACCACATCTTCATGCGGGACTGTATATGAAAACAGTTCCTAAACACAGATGAAAACATGCTTGACCTCTTGCTTTTTAAAGTAATTCTACTTTACAAGATAGAGAGTTAGAGACTGTTGCTTTCATTATCCTGAAGAATAAACACTAGTACACTCCAATACTAAATCAGATGCCATTCTTGTTTATAGTAAGACAAAATCCACAAAATGGGTAGTGTAGTACGTGCAGTGCAAGTAAAGTAGCCTCCTTTAGGACTCCTGTAGTTTTTTCTTTCTCTGTTTTCTTTCTCATACTCCCAATCTCTTCATGACGTTTTGGTACCCAGTGGCAGACGTGATTGACTGAGATCACTAGGTAGACCTGAGAAATAAGTTGAGCTACTTTGGTTGAATGTGGTTTAGTTTTCTATCAGTTCCTGCAGACCTGCTGTGCTCTTGTGGCCTTCTTTTCTGAGTACAGATATCAGGCAACTAAGTGTCCTGTCTAATATTTGTGCTATGTGCTCATTCCTACTGAGATAGTCACCTTCTGCTACCTTGTGGTCATAGTTATGGAGTGATCAGCAAGTCCGTTTCCTAAGCTCAGCAGGCAACATTGCCATACTGTTTGCCCAGTTCTTTGGGGCTAAAGTGAGACAAGTCATGTTTCTGGGAACAACACCTCTCAGTCACTGAATGTAGCTTTCTTTTTTATCTTAATGGAATAAAGCTTTAATTATCAGAAAAATTTGTTCAAAAGGATCCTATTTTTCTTAACATGTCTTACAAATAAAGTAATACCTTTTGTTCTGCTGACTTCAGTTTAAAGTTAGCTGTGGAAAAATACTACCATTATGGTATATTAGTTTCCCCTTTGTGTAAACAGACAAAATTATTTAACATTTATAGAGCATGTTTTCTGAGCATAAGTATATTGTGATGAATTTAAGTCTTTTTACATGTTTGTCTTATATATTCTTATTGCATAGCTTGTCATTGATTTAGAAGATGCAAAGTAGTTGCAACTTTGGCTCTTGAAGCCAGAAGCAACATTTTACAAGACAGATGTGAAGGAAGAGAGTCCAAGAGTATGATTGAAGTGCTTTTGACAGCTTTATTGAGATATAATTCACCTGTGAACAATTCATGCATTTAATGCATGCAACACAGTGATTTTCAGTATATTCTCAGCTTGAGAACCATTAACACAATCTAATTTTGGAATAACTCCCCATGCCACCCCACCTCCCTTTGCTGCTGTTCCCAGCCCTAGGCAACCTACTAATCTTTCTGTCACTGTGGATTTGTCTCTTCTGGACATTTCACATACATGGAATCATACAGTATCCAGTCTTTTGTATCTGGCTTCTTTCACTTATCAGTGTATTTTCAGAGTTCCTTCATGTCGTCATACATATCAGTACTTTGTTCATTTTTATTGCATTGCCTCAAGTGGGCTGATAGCCCATTATTGTGTTTATGGAAAGCTAGTCACACAGTAAATAGGACACCCCTTTGAAATCCAAATTCACAATCCTTTTGGAGTTTGTAATGTTTCTTTTTGTTCAGTGGTGTTTCAAATGCTGCGGTGTGATTAGACTTTCAGTAGACTCTTCTGTGATTGGTGATTAAATTGTTGATCAGTCTCTAGAGGGCCTGGAAACCTTTAGGTGAAATCTAATTCAGTATATTTTTGTCATTATTTAAATAACAAAAATTTTCTTATTTGATCAGCTTACCTCTGAGAGTGCCTTGCTTATTGTATCTGATGTTTTACCTAATTTTGGTCCTTACAGAGTGGTCAAGCAGAACCATTTATTCATCAGCTGCTTATCATTATATAATTAACCAACAAACAGAAGGGGTTGTGGAGTTGACATGATTTCACCTTAACCTCATTTCATACATATGAACGAGCTAGGGAAGTTAAGCTACTTGGTTAAAGCAGCGTGACCTAATTAACTCACTTCAGTAGTCTTGTTTTTAATAAAGGGTATTTTAAATTTGGGGATTGATTCCAAAGCCAACAAATAGGTGTGTGCAAAATAAAAGCCCCTTGATTTGGGGATTTTTTTTTCCCCATAGGCATTGTTGGCATCTGAACCAAAGAAGGGTAGAATGGACTTGTTGAAAATAACAATGAGGGAGCTGATCCCCTTGGCTTTGTCTACAGATGACTCAAAGGGCAGAGTCCCCCAGGTAAGGACAGAAGGGAGGAGTTAAGTCTCTGCTCTACTTTTATTTCTTTAAAGAACCTGCTAAAGATTAGAACTCCTGATTACTACGACATGTTCAGAAGGTTTGGCTTATTTTTGCCTTTTTTGTTTTCTTTCTTTTTTTGGTCTTTCCTAGTCACAAAATAAACTTACCGTGGTTGATATGTAGTGATGAAAGTGAATGACTTTAAAACTGTTGAAAACATTCATTTGACAACATATTTCACAACCTTACTATTATACCTAAAAATCTGAAAATGATTATGTAGTCACACTTGAATTTCATGTGTGCTTCTTTGAGTTGATGTACATTTTGTAGTTGAACAATTGAATTTTTCTTTAAAATGTGATGTAGGAATTTTAGTGTTACATTTTATTTTTAAGCAATATTTTAATTCCTAATCAATTCTGTGTATATGCAGTTGGGTCAAACACTCCTCACAACTATTCTCTACCACTAGATAGAAAGTAATATGTGCACCTTGTCATCCCTGGTAAATAATACCTTTCAGTAGGATTAGGTTCTTTGGCATCGATAATATTGCTTATTTGTGACTGTATTTCTTCCTTGTTAGGGTTGTGAGAAACCTGACTTTACAAATCAGCTTCTGTTCTTGGGCTGTAGCTCTGAGGCCTGGCCCTTAACTAGTGCAGGCAAAGCCTGAGTCTGGTTTCCACTGCCACAGAGGCTTCATCAGCTCTTAATTGTGATTCTTTTATTTAAAAACAATTTAAAACTTTATTTTCCTTTTGTTTTGAGTATTGTTTTACTGTCATGTTAAGTGGACATGTAGCATTCATTTTTTATTATTTTTAAATAGGGCCATGAAGAGGTACATTTAAAGTATATGTTTCTTTTCTTAAGATTCATTTACTACATTGTACAGTGTCAATGTACAGAAGTAGTATTCAACTATAAATATTAAAAATGTTTGAACATTGCTTAATATTTTCAATAATTATTTATTTTATGTGTATGCATGCTTTGACTGCCTTTATGTATATTCACAGTGTATGTACCTGGTTCTTATGGAAGTCAAAGCAGGCTGTCAAATCCCATGGAACTAGAATTAGGCAAGTTGTTACTAGAGTTGTGAGCCACCTTGTGAGGACTGAACCTAGGTCCTCTGCAAGAAAGGCCAGTGCTCTCAACCTCTGAACCATCTCTCCAACCCCTTGACCAGCATTTTAAAATGTATTTATTTCAGCCAGGTGGTAATGGTGCACCCTTTCGATGCCCGCACTAGGGAGGCAGGTGGATCTCTGTGAGTTTGAGGCTAGCCTGATCTACAGACTAAGTTCTAGGATAGCCAGGGCTATGCAGCAAAACCCTGTCTTGTGGGGGGAAAAAACCAAAAAGCAAAATAAAATGCATTTTAATTAAAAGTAGTAAAACAGTATTTCTACCCAGTTTCTCTGTTATCAGGGCATAATCTACAAGATAGCAATAGTTGATATTTATTGAGATTCTGTTTCTGGCTGGGTTTAGGATCATTTTTAAAAATTAAGTGTTCCATGTATCCTTGGAAAGAACCTGCTGTTCTTATGTACTAGGTACAGAACTGTACATATGTTCAATGGATGAAGTCTTTTTGGTCACAGTGCTCCATTTTATAAGTTCCTTACGTCGATTTTCATTTCTTAACTGTATTCTCTTAAATGTACATTTAAGGAGCACCGAGAGGAAAAGATGGAGTAAGGAGAGGAGAAGATGAAGTAGATGAGAAGCTCGGTAATGAGAGAGAAAAAGAGAGAGAAAGAGAGAGGGGGCATGGAGGCAGAAGTTCACATATCTCCACTAGTCAAAGATAGTTTACATAGCTAGATTGGGTATTAGGTTACACTTCTGATTGAGCATTACCATACTTATAAAGCCCTTGATTAACATTTAAAAAAATTGTATAAAAGCCAAATGGAAAAGGGGGGGGGCATGGGATAGGGGTTTTCTAGGGAGGGGAAATGGGGAAAGGGATTGGCATCTGAAATGTAAATAAAATATCCAATAAAAAAAATGTACATTTTTATTTGAGAACTCTTCACTTCTGGTAATTTGTGTACATATTTAGAATGACCATAGTTTTAAATCCAACACTGATTTTTGAACTTTTCATTCTAGGTTCATGCTTTAAATATCCTCAGAGCTTTGTTCAGGGATACACGTCTGGGAGAAAACATTATTCCTTATGTTGCTGATGGAGCAAAGGCTGCAATTCTGGGCTTTACATCGCCTGTCTGGGCAGTGAGTGTTCTTGCCATGTGTCTCCAATGAGTTAATTATGCTTTTGAATAATGAGGTTTTATAAGCTTGTAAGTTTTTCAGGGGATGTTTTTGGATCAGACTACATTTTATTCCTTTATGGTTCCATTTTCTCTCCTTTGTTGGCTTCTAATTGATAATGATTTTATTTTGTGTATCTTTCACGTACTCCACATAAAGTATGAGGACTTACTAATAGTGGGCTTCTACTTCTCTCATCTCTGGGCTGTACCTGCTGCAGTTTTCTTTGCAGTCTATAGTGAATTGACACTGGGCGGTTACTTCTTTTAATAGTCCATTATCATTTTTTAATTTACGACTTCAGCTATTTGTAAGTGTATTCAGCTCAGTGGCATCAAATACAGAGGTATTAGCACTATTGCCTATTTCCTGAACCTTTCATTACAAGCAGCAGGGTTGTTGTGACTGCTCACTGATTGCTCGTCTTTTCTTCTTTCCTTGCTTGTGCTCCTGCTGAGCTTTCTCTCTGAATCTGCCTTCCCTGACACTTCAAATAAATGAAATCATGTTTTGGGTATATTGTAGCATGGATCAGAATTTCTGTACTTTCTAAGGCTGAATAATATTCTGGTATGCCAATATTCCATTTTTCCTTATTCTATTGATAGATGATAGACATTGAGATTGTTTTCAAGTTTTTAATTGTGAAGGATGAAGCAATAAATAACAGTTGTCTGAATTTTTGCTCTCAGTTTGTTTGGGTGTAACCCAGGCTAATTCTGCTTCACTTTTTAGGAACCTGTAGCAGAGCCATTTACATTCACGTCAACCATCCAGAAAAGCTCCCGTTCCCTACATCATCAGTAACACTTATTATTTTCCTTCTGTTTAACGAGAGCCCATTCTATTAAGTGTGAAATAGTATTCCATTCTGGTTTAAAAAAAATCTTTAGACTTATTTTTTTGTTGTCTTATGTGAATGAATGTTTTGTGTTTGCACATATATATGGGTACCACACAACATGCCTGGTGCCTGTGGAGGGCATTGGATCGCCTAGAAGTGGAGATACAGATGATTGTGAGCTGCCATGTGGGAGATGGGAACCATACCCAGCTTCTCTGTCAGAGCAGCAAAGCTCTTAACTGCTGAGCCGACTCTCTAGTCCTTCCCATTCTGGGTTTGATTTGTATTTCCAAAGTGACTAGTAATAATGATTTGGAAACAGAACAACTCTTAATATCTTAATGTGGTTTTCAGAGTCTATGGATTCCTTTAACCAAAGTGTGTTGTACCTTTAGTGGTACAGTCTTCCCTTCTAGTCCTGGTGGACAACCACAACAACAGCACTAACAATAGCACTAACCTTTGTTGTTTTGGGGACTTCTGTGGCCTTTCTGACCAGTAACACATAGGGAGATATACTATGCCTGGCACTGAGATTTTAATAACCCTGTCTTCCCATGCAGGGTACCTGTGCTCAAAATCCTTAAAAAATTATTTCTATATTTTAAAAGTTAGCTTGAAAAATGGTGGATTTCCATAAAGGTTTTTTTATATGTCTTTGGTTTTGGGTAAACCACCCTCCATTTTCTTTCCCCTGCTTCTCTCCATGCCTTGTGAAGTGTGAAAATGAAATGTCCCCCATGGGCTCATGTATTTGAATACTTGGATCTCAAATAGTGTCACTGTTTGGGCAGGTTGTGAAACTTTACAGAGGTCAAGCCTTTAAAAGTGATCACTGAGAGCAGGTCTTGAAACTCATTCTCTGCTTCCTGACTATGTATACAGTCTAACCAGCCAGTTTCCTACTCCTGTCACCTGCCTTCTGTACCATGGCAGAACTGTAGCCCAGAATAAGCTCTTTCTTCTTGTATAACTAATATAACCCCTGTTTAATACCATGGTCACATGACCAAGTATGGCGGGTTCATGTCAATAATCCCAATCCCTGAGAAACTGAAGCAGGAGGATAGCTTGGGTCACACAACAAGGTCCTGTCTTATTAAAAACAAAACAGTAACAGCTGGGCTTATGGATCAGTGGTAGAATACTTGCCTAGCATGGGAAATAAAGATTATTTAAAACTCCGTAAGAAAAAGACATCCCAATTAAAAGGTACATACATTTTTTCAAAGAAGATATTAAAGTAATCAATGGACACATGGGAAAGTGTTTAATAGCATTTGCTCATTAGGGAAATGCAATCAAAGCCATCCATTAGAATTAAAAACAACAACAACAACAAAATAACAAATATTCAGGTAATCTAGATCTGACCTGAGGCAGAGGCAGTCCTGGTGATAGAACTTCCAGGTGATGGATGGATGGTGCTGCTTGGGGACATTAGGCACTGCTATGACAAGGGCTCTGTGATTTGCTGCAGATCTACCACTGAGTGGAGATCTGTCCAGTCTGGGGACTATACTGTGAATGGTATAAAGTCTATTTTCATGGTGATTAGGGATGAACTGGCAATTCACGCTTCTAGAGCAGAGGTGGCAGTGGGTGGCCATTAGGACAGATGTGGTCTACTGCTGTGTTTTATTTGGCTTACAAAATGGTGCCTCACTTTTCTTTAATTTGCTGCCAGCATTTCCAAATACTGAGATTTCACATAAAAATGGGGTTTCTGGCTTCCCTTGAAAAACACAGAAGATCTGGCAACACTGGTCTTCTATTCTCTGGGGGCCACTAGTCAGCCTGAGCTGGATATTAACTGGCCTAGACACAGTGCTCTGCCATCTCTGGACCCCTGAGTCTGTGGCTCTTAGTGCAGTGGCTTCAGAAAGCTGCTTTCTAATTTTAATGCTTTCACTGTTATCTTCTTCAAAAAATGTATCACACTTTTGTGTGCGTGCATATATAGTTGTATAGGTCACGTGTGGCAGTCACATTATACTTGTTAAGAGCTTATTCAAAAACAGAACAAAACAAAAAATAACAGCTGGGTTATGGGTCAGAATACTTGCCTAGCATGAGAAAGGCCCTGTGTTTTAAGTAAAGATTATTTAAAACTCATTACGAAAAGACAACCCAACTAAAAGGTACATACATTTATCCAAAGAAGATATTAAAGTAACAAAGGACATATGGAAAATGTTTCATAGCATTTCCTTCTACCATATTAGCCCCAGGTATGGAGCTTATGTCATCAGGCTTGGCAGCAAATGCCTTTATCTGTTGAGCCATTTTGCTGGCTCACATTCTTAGTTTTGATAATCTCACTGCTTATATGACTAGTTGACATACATTATGATGATAATGCCTACTTTTCATATTGGTTCTGTGATAGAAGTTTTAAGTGTCTGATTCTGAGTGTTCTTCCTGGTTCTGATATATATAACTCAGTGCTCACTGATCTTGTAAGATAACTAAGGAAAGCTGACATTAGATAGTGAGGATCTTTGTGGGATTTCCAAGGATCTTGACATGATGGCTTAGTAAAGATAGGTTCTGTTAGTGTGTTGGAGTAATAATTATACTTTATTCATAATAATTTTTCTTTTATTAAAAGATTTATTTGTTTATTTTACCTATGTGAGTGTTTTGCCTGCACATATACATATACATATACATATACATATACATGCACCGCATGCGTGCCTGGTTTCCAAGGAGGTCAAAAGACAGCATTAGATCTAAAATTGGAGTTGTGATTGGCTGCGAGGAATCACATAGGTGCTGGGAACTGAACACAAGTCCTCTGCTGTGTTGTATAACTGCTGAGCCATCTCTCCAACATTATTTTTCCCTTTTCTTTTTAAAGGCATTCTATAACCTCATATAATCCAGACAGTCCTACAGCTCATGATTCTCCTGCTTTGGCCTGCCACCTCCTTGGATTACTGTGACTGGTTGATTTACTTTTTACTAATCAATTATCATAAAATAGTTTTAGAGGCTGCGTAGTGTTGGTTCACACCCTTAATCCCAGCAGAGGAAGATGGATCTCTATGAGTTAAAGACCAGCCTGGTCTTCAGAGGGAGTTCCATGACAGACAGGGGTATATATGCAGAGAAACCCTATCTTGGGGGAAAAAATAATAAATTGAAAACAAACAAAGAAAAGGAATTTTCAGAGTTAAATTATTTGAGTGGGCTATTGACATTGTAAGATTAATAAGTAGCATCCTGAATCACATGGATTTTAATTACATGCATTCTATGATGTTAAATCTCACCAGTATTTTTCATAGATAAAAGGAGAAGCTCAGGTCTTTTCTGGTGTATTCATTGACAAGATGTGGAAAAATAAAAGTCTGGTTTGTTTTTTAGAAGTATACACATATATGATGAATCCGTTGTATTCTTGTGATTGGATTTGCAGAGCTGGTTCAGTTTAAGAGGAAGTCATTGAATGAATTATCAGAAAAGTTTTTTTCCTCAGTTGCCTTTTTTTTTTTGAACACAAAAAATTTCTTTATTTTCTTTAACCTCAACTAGTTAGGTAATGATTTTGAATATCTAGTTTAAACATTGGTTTCATGCTATAACTATTTCTTAACTCTTACTTTCTGTTTATTTTTACATTAGGTGAGAAATTCATCCACACTTCTCTTTAGTTCCTTGATCACAAGAGTTTTTGGAGTTAAGAGGGGAAAAGATGAACTTTCCAAAACAAATAGGTAAGCTCAGTCTAACTTCACCTTTACACAGAATGCCCAGGCTAAAATAGCCTGATTCACAGATTCATCAGTGATCTAAGACTGTAGAAATGCTACAGTGAGGCTAACATGCTGCCTGAGTCTAAGTCCTTGGGTGGAGCAGCTGTGTAATAAGTGGGTTTGGGAAGCAGCAGGAGTGGTGCAGAGTTGCAGGGCTGCAAGGCAGTGGTGCAGGCTGACCACCTCTGGATACATAAGCAAGGCTTCTGTCTGTACTTCTTATCTTCGTCAAGTATTGCTGAAATGCCCCCAAATAGAGTAATCTTTCTAGATGTATTTAAAATACTATTCAGCACATAATCTTGTCATGACCTGGTAGAGATGTAACCATCTTTGCATCTCTTCAGTGTATGTCCCTGACTCCCTTTTCCTTATACTTTGTATGTGGAGAAGTTAGAGACTTGACCACTTGGGAGAATCAGAGCTTTTTTTGGCTCTTTTTTTTGAAAGAGTTTACTCTTTCAGATATTTTTCTCTTTACATGATATCCTTGGTGAGCCTATACATGCATTTTGATTGTGAACAATTTAAATGCTCTGTACACGTTGTATAGGTTTCTGAAGAAGAGAAGCTTTAACTAGGGAGTTGTTTACACTGCAGAGGACTTGATGCTTGCCTAACTACTGACACTAGGTGTCACTGTTGTTTTGTGTTCAGTTGCTTCCTTGCCGTTACTTAGGATCCAGTTTGGTTGGCTAAATGGTCTTTTTCTTGATGATCTAGATGTACTCTAGGCCTAGTTTCCCCTCTCACCTAAAAAGGTTGCTATGCTTCATACTTGTTTTAGGCTAATTGCTTATAGAATATATTTTTTTTGTGATAGAACTTAGTCTTAGGAATTAAAAAAAAGTGTGCTAGACACTGTGACACTGTGGCACACCACTGTAATACCATTGCTAGAGTGTCTGAGATAGGAGAATTGTGAATTTGAGGCTAGCCTGGACTACAAACTGAAACCATGTCTCAAAAAAAAAAAAAGTGATGAAATATGATATGCTATCAGTGAAACTTTGTGTCCATCTAAATTGTAATTTAAAAAGCTATTTATCACCCTGTAAAATTCATATTTTTAAAAGAAAGGTAACTGAGTATAATTATGAATTGCCTAAGAATTTGATGAAAATACTAGACTATTAATTTTTTATTTTTAATTTCTCTGTGTGTATCTATGTGTGAATATGTATACATGTATTCAGTACCCACAGAGACCAGAAGAGGGCATCAGGTCCCTTGGAGCTAGAGTTACAGGTGTTTGTGAACCACTGATGTGAGTGCTGGCATCTGAACCCAGGGTCTCACAATTGAGCTGCAACTGCTTTTAATGGCTGAGGCATTTCTCTAGTTCTTGGTTTTGAAATCCAAATTGTAGTTTAAAAGTAAAACATTGTTTGTTTGGAAGGATGATGATAATTTTTGCTTTTCTTAAAGTAGTTTGTCCATTGAGTAGTTTAAAATGACTAGTGCTGCTTCTCTTTAGGTCTGCACACTTGGGTCATAATCCTGCAGTTCCATATCGTTCAATCTGCATATAAAACCATGATTACTGGTGATATAAACTGAGCCAGAGAGGATACAAGCCTGTAGCCCCAGTACTCAGAATGTAGATGTAGGAGTATCTGGAGTTGAAAGTCACCCTGGGTTACATAACTAGTTTGAGGCCAGCCTGTGCTGCATGAAACTTTGTCTCTGAAGAGCAAAAATAACTGATTTCTGCTTATATTTGTGAAATGGTTCTTGGATGTACATACAGATTTGACTATGTACTAGAGAAAATGATGAGATTTGTTTCATTTAGGTTGAAAGAAAGTGGAAGAATGTAACAGTGATAAACATGGTTTCACAAGGTACACTGATGGAAATACCTTCTCTACATTGATTCTCTTTGAGTGGGAAAGGGTAGGAAATTATAACTTTCCTAGAAAGAAGGAAGTGGAATAGTTTCAGAATGGTTTTAGTGCAATGGAAAGGGAAGTGAGGAAATGTAGGAAATCAATTCTTTATTTCAGTGCAATGGTCACTTTTGGTAAGAGCCCTTATTTTTTGTCATCAGAAGGTTTGTCAGGGTCATCCTTATACAAGCATCTGCTTTCTCCCAACTGGAAAGTCTGTCTCATTGGATTTGCTCTCTAAAACCTTCATCACCTCAAATTTGCAGCAAGCCTTCTACTTTGGAGATGTGTTTAGCTGTGTCCCTTTCTGCTGCAGTGAGTATTTACTTATTCTTCTTAAATCCTTTCTGTCCGTTCTTTGGTATATGCTGGAACTGATGACTTGACTATTTTTTGCAATCGGATAACTAGCCTCACCTGGTGACATCTCACAGGATGGTGACGTTTGCTTTCACAATGTCACCGCCCTGCCAGAGAACTATAAATGCGTGCTACTGATCAGGAAGGAGTTGACAGGAAAAGAACATCTGCCTTTTTCATCAGCTGTGAAAATTCTGTCTCTTGGAGTAAACAACTTGGTTTCTAGGTTTTCTGTTGCCATTGGCGATGACCTTAATAGACTCCTTTCGGAACCCTGAACTATCATCCCAGGACTAATAAGACCTAGGTGTATGTTCTCATGGGGTTATTGTGAGCACAGAATTAAGCATTAGACTGTCCTTTCCTCTGACAGTGTTGGAGTCTTGCACAGAGACAGACACATTTGCCATTTTCTTCTGCCCTGCTTCTGCCATCTTTCTTACCCTGCTCTCTGGCTGCAAGAGTTTTGACAAAAGTTTAGTATCTTGACATTCTTTGTGTACTTGGTGCCTCACATACTGTCTTGCATGGAGGAGACTAACAAACATACTTGCTTAATAAATAAACCAATTTTTGGTGCTAAACGAAGGAAGAAAAAACTTGTTTCTCCTGCTTTCATCCCTAGATGGCTGCAATAATTGACTGAAACAAGTTATAGTTTGTTGTAGTAATTATTTAAAATGGCCTCAAGTCATGCCGACTATCTAAGCTGTGGCCATGTTCCCTGGCCAGAGGCCACATGTGCTCCGTAGCTAGAAATGGCCACCCATGAGACACCAGCATGGGAGATGGCTCTGCCAGTCTTTCACGCTGTCTCCGCAAGGCTGGGCATTGCCCAGACTATCCTGCCATCCATGCGGGCCCAGTAAGAAAATGAGACTCCAATACTCATTTATCAAAGGCTTTATATATTTAGTAATGCTCAATAACAATATGCCCATACAAAAAGAGTTGTTTCTCAATTAGCTAACCTAAATAAAAGTTGTTACTCGCGACTGTTCTCCATACCTGTGTGGCTCTCCATGGCTCCTACATCTCTCGTCCCTCTCCCTCTCCTAGCTCCTCCTCCTCTTCCTTTTCCTCTCCTTACTCCTCCCACCTTAGCTCCTCCTACAATAGTTGATCTCTCTGTGCCTGGAGTTTTCCCCTGTAAAATGAGGGTTCTTGGAGTACCCTGAGGTCCTTCTTAAAATTACTAAGCCCAGGCTTTCCATAAAGTTCCTAGAATTGCAACTTTGGTTAGGTGCTGTTCCTAGTGCATAGTCCATACCTGCCACATAGTAGGGTCAAACAAACACACACACAAAACCTACTTTCATAAATAGAGAGGGGAACAAGGGTCGGTCCATCTCCCTTTGTATATTAAAAGAAATGTACTTTTTGAGCCCATTGGCCTTGTTTTCTATGTGTTCTTTGCTTTATGAAGAATTGGTATATTTTATTTGTCTACATGTTTTAAACTGTGCATCTGTTGAAGGGTATCTTGTATTGTTTGTGGTTTTGGACTGTTAAAATAACGCTGTGATGGCCATTCATATATATGTGTGTGACCACAGAGTTTCACTTTCCTGGATTGAGTGGTGGCAAATTTAAAAAATTTTATATTTATATTTGCATATGGGTGTTTTGCCTGTATGCGTGTCTGTGCAACATGTGCATGCAGTACCCACTGAGGCCAGAAGAAGGTGTCCGGTCCTCTTGTATTGAACTTACGGATGGTTGTTAACAGCCATGTAGGTTCTGGTGATCAAATTCAGTTCCTCTGGAAGATGAGCCAATACTTTTATTTAATCATTGAGCTCTCTCTCCAGCCTCTTACTTGTGTGTTCTTGTGTAATACTATCTTACTAAGATTTTCTAAACCTCATTTCCTTGTTTCTTGTCATCTAACAAACTTAGAACTCAGCCTGACTCAGCTCTGATCTGCAGGCTGTGCTGTGCTTTCTAAAACAGCTTCATCTGCTTGGAGGAGGTTTCCTTCATTACTCTTCATTTCTTACAACAGGAGCAAATATGTGAGGTCTTTAACTATAGGTCTTTCTCTGATTTACTCCCTGTGTGAATTAACTCTCAAGTAGTCTTGTTCAAACTCTATAACCAAGGTCAATCAATATATAACAGTCTGAAAAGCTTTATTTTTTGACCATGTGACATCCATGTCCACAGTGTAGAGTAAGAGAGTGAATTAGGATAGCTTGTGCACATTCCTGTTGCAGTGTTGAGCTCATGACAGGCACCTGCTGTGAACTCAGTGTTAACATGGGAGAGGAGAGTGTGAGGATCTGAAACCTGGTCTAGAATCAAAAAGCTTACAGTTCAGCTGAGGAGACAAAGATCAAGACTTGTGAATCGGGTGAAATAAAAGATATATACCATAATATACCAAAATATATATCTGTATAACATGATACAAGTATTGAATTCTGTAGATAATTCATAAATGGGAAAACTAAGTGGAATATTTGTAGGAAAAGTTTCTTTAAAAGGCACAGTGGATGAGTAGATTTGGGTACATGAGAGAAATCCAATCTAAAAAGGAAAACAAAATTTGATCTGTTGCTAAGCACTTTCTTTATTTTGTCTTATTAAAGAGAAATGTATAGTCAGAGGAACAGTATGGGAAGATTTTGTACAATGTCAGAAGAAAATGTGTCCATAAAAGCATTATTGGATCCAAATACAATGACCTCAGGGACTATGTGTAAAGATACTGCATGAGTTTACTTTCTAGTGTGGAAAGGACAGAACCATTTTAGTTATTGTTGTTTTACTATCTTGGTGGCACTGATGTGCCAGCATCTTCTAAAGAGTGTCTTGCTCAGCCCAGCACTCTGCTTGTAGGAAGATTGTGAAGCAGTTGCCAGACAGAACTGCTTTTCTCTTATTTTTCATGTTTTCTAGGAAATCAGATTCCATAAGTTTCTGTGGTTACCTACTCCATTGTTGAGAGAAGAATTGGATTCTCAAAACTAAAATTGAGAGCTATAGAGTATGTGGGATTTTGTGTTTTTGAAAACGTAATTATTAGAACTCACAATGGCTTATTTGATTTGAACAGTATAGTAGCTTGCAGCAAGTACTTATTTGGCCAAACTGTAAACATAATTTTCTTTGACTGTGGCCAGGATTATATCAACATCTGTAGACCAAAAGAATTCTCATTTTCTTCACTAAATGGACATTTGTCGTGCCCTTACTCTGGGCCAAGTAGAATACAGACAGGGATCAGAAGTATTGCATGCTTGAGCTACAGCTGGCGCTCAGTTGGTAGCAGGTCTGGATGGTGTGCACAGAGCCTTGGGCTCAGGCTCCAGCACCACCTAAATCCCAGGTGGTGCTGCATACATAACAAAGTCCCAGTACTTGAGAGGCAAAGGCAGGAGGGCTGGAAACTCAAGTTTGTTCTTAAGAATTAGAAGCTAGGGCTGGAGAGTTGGCTCGGTGGTCAAGAGTATTTGTTGTTACAAAGGACCCAGGTTCGATTCTCAGCACCCACATGGAGGCTTACCACCTCAAGGACCAGCAACTGTAGTGCACAGACATACATGAAGGCAAAACTCTTATACACATAAAATAATAAAAATCTAAAATATATCTTTTTAAAGTTAGGACTTTTTTTTTTTTTTTTTGGTTTTTCGAGACAGGGTTTCTCTGTGTAGCCCTGGCTGTCTGGCTGTCCTGGAACTCACTTTGGTAGACCAGGCTGGCCTCAAACTCAGAAATCCACCTGCCTCTGCCTCCCAAGTGCTGGGACTAAAGGTGTGCACCACCACCGCCCGGCTCTTTTTAAAGTTAGAAGCTAGCCTTGGTTACAAGACATCTTTTCTAAAATAATTTGAGAAGAGGGAGGGGAGAGGGAGTTGTCACAGCAGTAAAGGCATGAGTCACATAAGCCTGACCATGTAAATTCAGTCTCTTGAACCCAAATGAAAGCAGAAGAAAAAGAAGAGTGACTACAGAGCTGTCCCTGAACTCCACATTTGGCCCTGCCCTCCCCATCATATGTATACAGAAAACAAAACAGTCCATGTCCTTGGGGAAACTGAAGGGTTGGTAAAGATTATCTGCTGTGTTTGCGTCTCTTTTGAAGGGCAGGAGAAGTTCCCTTGGTGCCCGTTCCCCATTCTGTGTTTGTATGAGCTAGGCCTTACCAGGCTCCCTTCCTTCACTTCATGCCTGTGGAAGTAATGGAAGAGCGGCTTCAGGATCAAGGACCCAGTATCATGCCGCAGAACCAGGAAGGTAGCCGTCGCGGGTTCAGTTTAAATTGCCCCAACAAGGTGTCAGTGTTACTGTTAGACATTTGCCATTTTTACAGTTAGTTCTATAAAACTTTTATGTTTGATAATAGTTGGGTGCTATGGGATGAGAATTTGGGGGCTTATAAAAATTCTTTCCTGTAATGTGATATCTTTTAGACTTAACTAGTGGTGGTGCACGCCTTTAATCCCAGCACTTGGGAGGCAGAGGCAGATTTCTAGGTTTGAGGCCAGCCTGGTCTACAGAGTGAGTTCCAGGACAGCCAGGGCTACATAGAGAAACCCTGTCTCGAAAAACCAAAAAAAAAAAAAAAAACCAAAAAAAAAACCCTTAACTTAAAAATAAATTCTTGAAAAGTAATATGTTCATGAACTTGAAGTGGGAATTAGTCATTGTGTTCTTAAATATTGACTCTTGTATGGGCCAAGTAATCTTTGTTCTTAAGTACTGCTTCATGCCACTGCCTTCTTTAATAACTAAGGCATTGTTGTTTTTGTTAGAGCATGTTCTATGGAATTTTGGCAATGCTTGTATCCTCTTTCTGTATCTTAGAAAAGCATGAGTAAATATGTTTTCTTTGCTTTGGTATTTTTGTAGCTTAAATTTTATATGAGCCAGACAAATAGAATGTAGTATCAAGATTATATAATTTAAGACGTCAGGGTTGCTTCCAGGCCTATGAGATAAAGTCTTCATTTATCAGGAGGGTTACAGGCAGTACTTGTTGCACATTCATTACCTGTAGAGACACATCACAGAGCTATTTTCGAAATGAGAAGACCAAGTCAGAAAGGTTCAACTCTGAGGGCACAGCTTAGTTAGCTCATGGAGATAGTCCCTTCTCATCCCAACCTTGGTTCCTGGAATGATTCATTTTAGTACTGGAGAATTTGAAATTTCTTGAATGTTGTTACATACTAAATTTTTAAGATATAATTAATTTGTATTGAATACTTACTGTATACTTGGGCACTGTAGTGTGCACAAAAGTAGTTCATGACATGGTCTTAGACTTCCAGCATTTTATACTTTAGTGAAAAATAAGACAACTTTGAACTTGTCCAATAAATATGATTACTAAACTTTATAGTACTGACTGTCAGAGACAGGCTAGAGGAGGGAGAGGCCATTCCAAGGAGCAGCTCAGTTTATTCTTGACTTGTAAGGAGGGCTGGGGTTGGATATGCAGAGGAGAAGGGATTATTGTATGTGGTATTATATGGTACATAACTGTGTATTACATGGTATACATAAGGATGGAGAAACAGCCTAGGTCCGAAAGGGTATGGCAGATGTTTTCATTATTCATATGACAAGGATTGGTTGGCCTCCTGTTCTAGGTAGGTCACTTGGCTTATAAGTAAACATATCAAGGTTTGTTTGAATTTTATACAGCGTTAGGAATTGTTTGGAAGCTTCTGTAGCAAAGGATTCTATGATAAAAAATCCCCCCCCCCCCGTTTTTTTTAAGAGTCATTGAGAAACAAGGGACTTCTCTGCCACTGGCTAGTAGAACTGGAGAACATAGTGCAAGGCCTCTAGATAGTTCCTCATGAATTGCAGTCCGTGCACATCTGTGAGCATTTCATAATTGTAGATGTTAAAAATTCCATACAAATTAAAGTGCTTCCTAGAGAGGAAAAGCTTCATATTTTGTATTAGAATTTGCAACCATTTTATTAGGAAGAGATCCATTACATTTTTCCAAAGTCTTAACTTTTGGTATGTTCTAATTTTGATAGTTCTAAAAGCATGGTTGGTGAACTATTCAGAAAGCAGAGGGCCCGATCAGGTCATGAGTTTGTGTGTGTCTTTGTGAGAACGAAGATTTAGCAGCTGGGCCTGGAAACAGTGGTGACCAGCTTTGACATAAATAGATAGTCTTTGGGCCCTTTCTAGAAGCATATAACTGCTCTGAGAGGGGTGACTTCTCAACCAAAGTTAAGTTCCACTTACAGGAATGATGAGGTGGGGAAGTGAATGTTTATTAAGCAATTAATGATCTCAATTGCTATGTTCTTCTAGGTCCGAAATCTAAGCCATCTCTAAAGCTTTGAAAATGTCTTTATAAAGAATAGTGATGATAGGCATAGTAGTACATGCATGTTTTTAGTCCCAGCACTCGGGAGGCAGAGGCAGGTGGATCTTTGTGCACAATGTGAGTTCTAGAACAGCCAGAGCTACATACTAAGACCCTGTCTTGAAAAAAACAAACCAACTAAACAAAAAAGAATAGTGACTTTATTATTGGAAGATAATATGTGCAGTATTTTGTTCTAGCCTATAAGAAAGCTTATTTTTCCTTTATATGTTTCTACATATACTTGTAAAATGTTGAAGTGGTGATGTTTTATATGACTCTATATGCATCATTTTTGTAATTAGCTTGCACTTAAAAACAATGTCATCTAGTGTTTTTGTGTTTCTGAATCAGACTGTCTGATGCTAAGTAATACATAAAGTTTGGCTTATGATTCTGGTGGCTACAAGTGGTCAAAATTATGAACTTGGCATTCTGGAGATGTCCCTATGTCTATATTTATAGTAGGGCAGCAAGACAAAGGAAAACAACTACACATATCAGGGCCAAGTGTACGGGCAGCCCTGTTATATTATAGCTTACTCTGTTGCCATGTGATCCATCCTTCAAGATACCATAGTCCACTTAAGACTGTGTAATCTTCCTGTAATCTAATTACCTTTTCTTACTGGTTCCATCACCATCACGTCTGAAATGTTATGCCGAGGGCCAGACTTCCAGGATATGTACCTTTGAGGGACAAACTACATCTGTCCTGCATTTAACTACCAAAACAAAGTACATCTTTTCAGATGAATGGTTTGGGAAACATTAAAATAGAGATTCTGACTATGATACAGTTACTTTCTGAGACTGACAATGCTATTCTACAAAATGAAATGTCTCCCAACATCATAGCTGTGGTGGTTTGAAGAGAAAAGGCGTTGATAGACTTGTATGTTTGAATGCTTGATCCTCAGTTGATGCAGCTGTTTGAGAAGGATCAGGCATTGTTGGAGGAGCTGTGCCACTGGAGATGGGCTTTGCCTACAACATTTTGGGTTAGTTTGCTCTCTCTGTCTTGTGCTTGTGGATCAGTGTGTGAGCTTTTGGCTATTGCTCCAGTGCTATGTGTTCCTGTCTTCTGCCATGGTCCCTGCCATGAGTATCATGGATTCACCCTCTGTAAGTCTCCAGTAAAGTGTTTTTTTGATAAGTTCCCTTGGTCTTGGTACCTTAGCATAGCACTAGAAAAGAGAGACAATAGCTGATCTGTTATAAGCTAATTGCAAACTGTGATTTACTTTGGAATTTGACCCATATGTTACAATGTTGATTTTCTTGTTGGAAGGTAAAACTGTGTGAAGTCAGATAATACAAGTTTATTGGAATTAGTATTTGATCTATTTTTATTTCTGGGTCCCAAATCCCCATTCATTTTAAATTGAATGTGGTATTTTAATCTGACTTTTCTGGCCTCTCAGCTCAAATTAGTCTAGTTGTCCTGAATAATCTCTCTTTTTCTGGCAGCCAAGTTTTCCTTTTCTGTCCTGTAAATGCTGAACTGTATGTTCTATACAAACTGCTTCTGTTGAAGGAGCACAAAACTGTCTGGCTCAGTGCAAAACCAGCTGTGCTCACCTGGAGAAGAGTAGATTACTTGCATTGCATAGGGTCTTATCTAGCTGCTGAATCTTGGAGGAGGGCTAGAGTTTCCCCTTGGTGAACTCAGCTCTGTGGCATCTTCATTTTACTGATTTATTTCTGTGACTACTGAGGTATCTGAGTCTTCAGATGCATAGAGGTGTCATTTCTGCCCCTTTATTCAGTTGAGTCCCTTTGCCAACCCCCATCACAGTTCAGACCCTCCTGTGCTTGTGGTACCATGTCTACAGAATTGGTGTCCATTCACTCAAGCCTGTGAGCACTGATGAGGTTTAGACTCTTATAAAATATGATCAGAATTTGAGAACAAGCAGAGCGATGGTGTGATCCACCGTGGACTGCTTCCTCCAGCTGCATCTGCCCAGGCAGGAAGGCAGGAAGCATTCTGGGTTCTTTCTCTTTCCCCTGCTAGGATCAGTCTGTATGCTGCTCTTCCAGTTTCCACTTGAATTCCTCTGAGCAAGTGCACCTCCAGCAGAACATGGTCTCAGTCCTAACGCTTACAGCCTTCAAGCCCTTTCCTTTCTCCATGTTTTCTTCCTGTGTGTACTTTATTCTTTATCAAGTTCCTTACCCTGCCAGTATGAGGAGGAAGTACAGAGAAGTGTTGGCACTCTTCCAGATTTATATTTGGAAATGAAATGATAACTTCAAGATACAATGTTCTGGTCTTTACAGATAGAAAATTTTCCGTTTTCACCAAAACAAAAATAAACTAACAACAACAAAAAAAAACAATACAAGCCTAGTATAGGCCAGCATCTTTATCTTCTTTATGATTTAATTAAGCTTTCTCTAAAGTGTTAGCACTCCAGAGAAATAAATGAAGTCTTTTGAATGGTACTTCCTCATTTTGGTTATTTAACAATAAGCTGATGTCTTAATATCTTTTCCTGTTGCTGTAGTTAAACACTCTGACAGAAGCAACTTAAGGGAGAAAGGATTTATTTTAGTTCACAGTTCAAGGTATAGTTCACCATGGCAGGAACATCAGGGCAGCAGGAGCCTAAAACGGAGATGATGAAGCTATGATGCTACTCTGTTGCCTTTCTCCATTTATACAGCTCAGGCTGCTGCCAGGGACCAGCCTGGTACACAGTTAAGATGGGTCTTACTGTGTCAATCAACATGGTCAAGACAATCCCTCAACAGGCATACTCAGAGGCTTGGCCCAGCTCCTCAATGATTCCAGATCTTGTTAAGCTGGATATTTAACACTAACCATCACAGTTTGATTTGACTTTTTATCATTATAAAAATATAATGGGTTAATAGTGAAATACCTCATTTCTGTGGGGTGCCTGCAGTGACCATATATAACATGAAATAATGCAAATATCCCTGATATTGTTTTTCACTTGTTATGTAGCCTTGCCACAGATGGACTGATCATTTTTAAATACTTGCTTTTATCCTTCCTGTTTCCCTCCCTGGCTGCCTTCAAAAACTGCTCTGACATAACTGCCACACTGGTTGGCTTGTCCAGGAAAATTGAATTCTGTGGATGGATTCCATTGTATTTTCTGGAGTTTCTTTCTCTGAAAACTCCCTTTTGCTCCTGTTATCGTTAAATTGAAATTTAATGATTTTTTAGAGCCTTACATATGTATGTAATGTTATTCATTATAAATGTTTTAAAGTCCCAGCGATAGTTTGTCTTCATCTGGAGTAACTTTGTGCACATAATCTGATACTGTTGATGAATGTGTGTGAAGAAGCATCCACCGTACTAGGTCTAAGGAGTATACTAGAGCATAATATGTGCTTGCAATGAAACAAACTCAAACAAAACTGTAGACAGAATAATTAAGGAAGAGACAAGTGTTATATTGTGAAATGATGATAGTTTTAAGAATGAGGAAATATTTGCTAATTATGAATGAAGTTATATATTCTTCTAGATTCTTACATATTCTTCCTATGATGCACATGCTGTGACTTATGGATATTTGGTTGGTGCTCAGCCAACTCAAGAGGCTTTGCTACTTTTTAGAGGGACAACGTGAGTTTTGATGTAGATCCTTTTACAGGGGAGGTGTGACGAGGGTAGTGGCTGGGGATCAAGTCTAGGGTGTGTGCCTGTCAGGCAAGGACTCCACAACTGAGCTTCATCCCTGGGCCTTTGGATATGTTCTTTATAGGCAAGACAATCTATAACTGTCAGTATCTGTATTCTTTCTTGGGGAACAGTGAGTGGTGCTGACAGTGTTCCTTGTTCCCTGCAAATCTGGAGGGATTGGCTCTCTCTTTCCATGGTGAATTCTGAGTCTAGGACTCATAATGCCAGGTGTGCATGGCAAAGCTGTTAACCCAGGCCAGCTTGCTAGCTTTTAAAGCGTTTCAGGAGCATCATGCACTTTACCTTTTCATCAGCGATGAAGTATGTTCTTTATAAAGAAAAAGCCATAGGGTTTTTTGGTAATAATTCTGTCACTATTTTTTTTTTTTTTTTGTCGTAGCTTATATGTTTTTTTGTTTGTTTTTTTTGTTTGTTTGTTTTTGAGAACCGGGTTCCTGGAACAGAGGCAGGCTTTAGACTTCCAGTGCTGTCAAGAATGACCTGAACTCCTGATGCTCTTGACTTCGCCTTCCGAGCACCAGGATTGCAGGCTGGCACTGCCATGTCTTGCCAGCAATTCTGTTACTAAATATTTCTTTCCTTCTAGCTTTAAAGATATTAAATCAGAAATGTTTTAATATATGTAATACTTTTCTTTAGTTCATGTCACCTGTGTGTAATTTATAGGACCCTGCATACTCCTTGTCTTTGGGTTCTGTTTGTGGTTGAAAAACAGTTTTCCATGTGACCTTCCTTGAGCAGTTGCCTGTCTTTTGCGGGCCCTCTAAGATTTCTGTTCCTTTAGTTGCTTCCCTCTCTGCTTGCTGCCTGTCATTTGTTGAGCATTTACAGTCTATCTAATTTTTCCACATAATGAAAAATGGTGTAAGGATTATTCTTGTGAACTTTTAATTTTTTTCCATTTTTTGAGGGATTATTTCTTTGGAATAAATATCAGAAATCGGAATACTGGGTTAAAGAATACAAACATTTTATGAATCTGATAAATGAGATTGTATCAATTTATAAATTTACCAGCATGTATAATCAATCTTCTCAGTAGTAGCTATAATTATTTTTTTGTAATGCACATGTAAGGGAATGTGGGAGGAAAATGAGCATGTTGTTTCAATTTCCTTTGCTTTTTATTAGTGGGAGATTGGACATTTGCCCACATTTATTTGTTGGCTAATTGTATTTTCTTCAGCTTTGCTTTCAGGACCCTCTATAATTTGCACCTGACCTTTTCACCTTATTTCCTATTATTCAAACTCACAAATATTTATTAAACTCTTGGGCTGCCGTGTTCCACCCAACAAATAACATAGACTCTAATCAGCCCAATCTGTCAATGATCCTTTGAATATGTTATGCTTTTCCTCTGAGGGCCCATTCCTCAGCTTTTGTGGGGGTTTTGATTTGGTTTGGGTTAGGTTTTTTCTACCCCTAAAATGCCCATCCTTTCTTTTTTCTTAAGCTGTGCTTTCTGTCCTTCAGACTCAGCTTCAATCATTTACTCTCTAGGAAGTCTTACCTGATGTGACTGTGGCAGACTTGGCTCAGGTCCCGCGCTCCTTGTTCCTTGTCACTTGGTCTGCATCTGCCTTTTGTAGCAGGTCTAGGAGAGCATGTTGAGGTAGATGGGGCAGTAGACAAATCTAGGTCTCACTTGATTTACTTGTGTTTTAGTGCCCTAAGCTCTGGCTCCTTCATCTCAGTGTTCTCAGGAAATGGGATAATAATATCTGGCTCTGTGGTGCTTGTGAGGGGTACAGTGGAGGTGCTTGTAGAGGGCCTGTTCAGTGCTCGGTGTACAGAATTCTCATTTCAGTGCTTGGGTGTGGTTTTGGTTGAGGTTATTTTCTCTTTAAGACCTGCACTGGATCAAGTCAGTTGGGGTTGCAGCACTGGGAAGTAGACACAGGGTCCCACCCTTAACCAAGAAACTGTTTGCATTTGATACCTGCTGGCAAAGGGAAAATCAGTTCTCTCCAATGGAGTATAATCCGGTATATCACCCACACTCCAGGGAAGATTCCATGCTCAGGAGTAATTGCCAATTCAAAAGGAATTCCATGTGTTGTTTGTTTGTTCCTTATTTTGTGTGTGGGGAGAACTTTTTGTTTTGTTTTGGCATTTTTTGTCTTACTTTTTATAGGGCTAAGTGAGAAAGCATGCTTATGTTTTAAATTAATTACATGAATATACCCACAGACTCAGTATTTGTTCTCTTTTGCTTCAGGATTCTTCTTTTTTGTTGTTGTTGACATTTTGAGATAGGATAGCTTGGTTGGCCAGGAACTGGTTGAGGCCAAGGATGATGACTCATCTCTCTATTCTACCTCTGGAGTGCATAGATTACAAGCCTGTGGGACAATGCCTGGCTTATGTAGTACTGGGGATTGAATCCACAGCTTCCCAAATACTTGGCCAGCATTCTACCAGCTGAGCCACAGCCATAGGATGACTTCTCCTCATATACCATAGACATGCTATATTGTCTCCTATAAACTAATTTGTATCCTCAAAGAAATACCAGAGAGAGGAATGCATTGTGGGTGTGGTGTGAGTCCCAACACGACGTAGACACTGCTTCAGTAGTGTTGGGTGGCCTGAGTAGCCTCAAAAGGCAGGTACTTCAGAGCTAAGGACCTTGAGTATAGTTTACCAGCAGAACTTTCTCCCAGGGCTAGCAAAACATCTAATCCTGATAAGGTAGTTGGGACACCATTCACTGAAAATAGAAAATTTGAAACTAATGGTACTGATGGGACCCACAAATCTGACAGGAACAAGGAATCCAGTGACCAAACGTGAGTGGCATTAACATGAGTGGATTTGAGAACAAAATTTCTTATGTAGTACAAGGGAAGTGATGACTTTTTGATGATTCTGAAGTAAAAGTTACAGAAGAGAAAGACTTTTTTGGATTCTCTTTTTTTCTTCTACATCACCAGCTTCTACTCCCTACTTGCTATTTTATATAAAAAAAAAATATAGTGAGTATATTTTCCTTGTAAATATTAAACAGACTTGGACAGATGTTGGTAAAGTTGATTATATCTGAGAGTCTTTAGCTTACCTATTGAAGCTATTAGATATTTTTGGTCTCTCTTGGCTTTTATATAAATAGTGAGATTTTAAATACTGAAAACAATGTTAATTTTTAGAATAATTTTCCTTAGTAGAGACTAGTGATGGATAATCTGGGAACAAACTTGTGTAGATCTAAATGATCCAAAATGGAAGCTTGAAACAGTTAACACTTTTGGATTTACCTGATCATTGTGTTTGTTTTTCAAAATAAAGTGCTTGTATTTGTATTCTCCATTAAAAATAAATGGTGAGTTTTGATGCTTGTTCAGCCAAGTGGAGTAAGTTATTAGGTAGAAAGTCCTAAAAAGATCCAAATTCAAATTATATCACCAGATTTTACTTTCCCATGAAGGGTTATATTCACTAATATTTGTGAGGAACCTATGCTTAATAATGCCATAGGAAGCTGTAAATGAAAGCAGAAGCTGATTCTTGCTCCTTGTAACTGTCGTGTAATCTGATTAACAGCACTGGTACTCCCTCATTCACACCTGGGATTTCCAAGGATTCTCAAAAAGCCGAAATGGTGACTCAAGGTTAGTCAACATGTGACAGGTTATTTTCCTTTATTTAAAATGTAAACAACAGAACCTGTTCTAGATGAAGATCGCCACTTATTTTAACAGCCGCAGATGCTGTGACCAGTATTTCTACTAAAGACCGGCAGGCACATTTTGTGTCAACCTCAAGCCTCACAATTAAGCTTTTTGCCTTTCCAAGCATAACAGTTAGCCAATAAACCAAAATATCAGTCTAGTCTGGCTTAGCTCAGCGCTCTTTTGATTTTTTTCCAGTCTGTTTGATGTAGAGGCTTACTGAGATTTATCTACTGAGCTGTTCATAGTCTGGAGGGTCAGAGCCCTGGCTGTATTATATAAGATTCCACTAGTGACAGGATATGGATAGTCTCTGTAGTGTGAATACTTTAGTTCCTTGTGTTGCTCCTTGTTTTGTTTTTGAAATTTTTGAAACTATTCTCAAACTTTTATCAATACTTAGTATTTTTTCATTTTCTGATTTTATACTGGAAGCCTTAAAACAGATGTGCTATAATTGGTTCAGTTTACTAGAGTTTTTTTTTTCAACATCTGGTAGAAACAGCTATGCAAATGTGAAAACTTTTCTAATTATTGGAAAGAGAAAATCAAAATAAAAGTATACAGTGACCAGTTGTAGGTACTGGCTGTATGCAGAGCAAATGTCCTCTCATTCTGTTGTTCTGGTTGAAATAACATTAATGTACCCTGCTTTATAAAAAGCCTGCAGACTGCTTCTCCTTATCTCATGTGTTCCCAGGCATTCCCAGTAGGATAAGTATTATTGCCCTGTTCCAGATGGCATTCTTGGGAGTTTCTGTGATTCATTTGCTACATGTTTCATATCTGGTGTGATGCAGAGCTGGTGTTATGACTCCTAACCTAGTTATTTTTCCATTATATCAAAGCTTTTTTGTTGACTAATACTATTTTTAAAAGCAACAGAGTTTTGCTAGTGGTTTAATCATGTCCTCTTTCCTGAGAGGTGGAATACAATTACTCAGGATAGATACTGGAGATGAGAGCATAGCTCATCCTGGAGGAGTGATGAAGCACATCCATCCCTGCTTCAGTCCCTCACGTATCAAACAGGACAGGAGGAGGAAGAGGAGGAGGAGGAGGAGGCAGCTGAGGCTGCTTTTGTGATTGTGTTAATACTGTCCATACAATACTGAGGGGGTGCCTGGCACGGGATGTAAACATTTATTCAGTAGACTTGGTTGACTTGCTATGTGCAGAGTAATGTACTGAGCATCTTAGTCATTAGCTTTAAGAATCTTCTAGACCAGGGCTGGAGAGATGGTTGATTGGTGAAAAGCACTTGTTCTTCTTACAGAGGACCTGGGTTTGGTGCCCATAAACACTTGATGGCTCACTCCAATTCTAAGCAATCCAACTCCCTGTTCAGGCCATTGCAGGAACCAGACATGGATGTGTTACACATACATAAAGTCAGGCACAGTCACGAATACAAAAAAAAAAAAGAAAAAGACTCTCAGAGTCAACTAGAGTAGGTGTACTCCAAGTTTCAGGCCCCAACTTCAGAGCCTTTTGTAGGGAGGGGTTTGGAAGCAGGGTATAGTTGAAGATTATCTGTTAGGGAGGGCTTCCTGTAAAACTCAGGGTCTGAGCTTGAGAAATAAATAGAAGTTAGGCAAGTGAAGAAAGTTGTGGGTTGGTCTAATAATATCATTTATAGAGGTGTTGAGGAGAGTTGGGTGATAATTTGCCTGCCTGCCTTCCCCCCTCCCCCCATTTCAGTCTTTCTTTCCCTCCTCCTTCTCTCCCTTCCTCTCTCTTTTCCTCTCACCTACCTTTCCTTTCTCTCTTCGTCCCCACCCCTATCCCCAGGGCTTTATGTGTCTCAGGCTACCCTTCATACTCACTGTGTAGCTAAGGATGACATCGAACTTTCGATCCTCCCTCTTCTACCACTGAAGTGCTGGGATTACAAGTGTGAGTTACCACTTTGTAATCCCAGTGTGTATCCCAGTTTGTGTGGTACTGGGAATGATTTTATGCATGCAAGGCAGGCACTGTACCAACTGAACATCCCTAGCTTTCAAAGTTCACTTTTGAGCCCAGTACTTGAGACACTAGAGGGAGATGCAATGAAGCATGCCCACTTGGCAGTTATATACACAGGATCTGGAGCCTAGGAGTAAGGTCTGGCCTAGACAAAGGAGTCTTCCACATGTAGATGGTATTTTATGTCTCAGTTCACCAAAGGGCTGAGAAAGACATCCAGGAGGCATTGCTAGTTAAATGATGTATATGGTAAAATCCCTCAACAGAGATAGACTGCTTTAGTATCAGATTTGAAGATGGGACATGTGTGCTTGTATATTTTAAAATCAGTGAGTATTTTGTTTTTTTCTGCAAAGTGCTTGGATTCACCCATGGAGCAAATGTGCTCCTGGGCTGTTCATACATGTGAGGAGGCCTTCTTCACTCTCCCACCCTCTCAGCTCTCTTTGAGAGGCCTGCTGATTCTTTGCCCAGCCATTGGATCTTAGGGGGGAAGGCAGAACTCTTTTTCTTTGTTATGGTTTTGAGTGTTAAGTCCTTAAATGTAATTGGAGAAATAATGAAAGTGTATCCTCAGGATTAAACAAGTTCAATGGATTTTCATTTTCCTGACAAACTGTTATTAAGAAATTGTTTGGGGAGATTTGCTCTCTGAGTAGGTTTAGCTTCCCTACCTTTTCATTTGGAAAAGTAGGTCTTGAGTGAGAAAGCAAGGTCAGAGTAGTCGTCTCCATTGCTTTATGTAGTGCAGAGAAAATACGTAAAGCTGACAGGTGAAATGTTCCTCGTGATCGGAGAAGCAGGGAGACAGACAATCAGAATATGGTAGAAAAGGATCTCTTTAGCCACTGTGCCTACTTTTATCTTCATTCTGGAAGGCTCTGCCAGCAGGGGTTTTTACCCCTATTCTTGTCCTGCCAAGAGTTGCATATTTTTGGCAAAATGTTCATTACTGGCTAGGAGTACACAGGAAAGCCTTTGCCAGAGAATTAAGCAAGCAGAAGTCTGTCAAAACAAATATTCTAGTTTGAAAATATAGTCCTGCAGGGGGAGTAGGAGGGGGAAGGGTGTGTGGTAGAGGAGACCAGGGCGTGCTCTGAGGCTGAGTATTCATTTCACAAGAATTCTGTGTTCTGAAAGGCTGCTGTTTGCCAGTGCTGAAGGAAGCAGGACCATGGTACATGAAATGTCCTGATGCGCAAGGATGGGGATTTAGGGTTTGTTCTTGGGTTTGGTAATGCTGCTCATATGATGACAGCCTTTTCTAAGAGTGAGACATTTTGATAACAAATAGCCTTTTAAATTAAATTTGAGGGGTATTTAACAAAACTTATGTTTACATGGAAAAAACTCTGAGGCCTGAGGATATTAAGTACACATAAACAGATCCTCACAGAAACACCAGCCCATTTCAGAAGCATTTGTTTGGCTAGGAAATGCTAACTTCATATGACTCCAACCTTAAAAGTGTTCCTTATTGATTCTAAAAAGCAAAACTTGTTTTCTCTCTCTAACTTTTTCTTCTATTTGTTTGTTATATAAAAAATTATTTTATAAATGAAAAAGATTATAGATTGGATAAACGCAAGTGTTTTTAGATTCCCTCATTATGTAAATATTCAGGGCTACTGCTTAAAAAGTTATGCTCTGAATTGGAGAAACATGTTTTCTTGTTAGCTGACGTTTCTGGTTGGACCTGCTGGGGTGGGCATGGTGCTAACTGTATTAACTTCAAGAGAGAGAGAAACAAAAATTCATACAAAATTGGATTTTAGTTCTAAAGGACTTTCTGATGGAACATCTACACGCTGCTAACTGCTGACAATATTTTCTAAAATTTTTTTTAAAAAATAAAGCATGCTACCTTGTAATATTTCAGTAAATGTCATATGTGATAAAGTATATTAAGAATACAATTAAAAACATCAATATAATATTAGTAAAATACATTTCAATTTATTCTTACCTTTTCCTGGCATAACTTACTTAGATCTGCTGCCTGAGTAGTTCAAGGGACACACGCCTGAGAACACAGCACAAGAGGAAGTATTTTTGCACTTTGATTCTCTGACTTGGTCCACTTTAGTTACTGGAAGAGAGGTTAATTAATGTAAAATTTCTTTAGTTTTAGTAATTCAGAAGAATAAAAATCTTTTGAAAGCTTCAAAAGAGCATGGTGCACCATTGGAATTTGCCTTTAGTAAATGTAACTTTTGTATTCTAAAGAATTATAACAACATACTTAAATTCCAGAACAGTAAGCAAAATAGCTTAAGTTCACTGACTTGAAAAAACATTCTTTTATACTGCACGGTTCTAAAATAAATACTTAAAAGAAACAGAGAGCAAGCCATTCTATCTTGGATTTCATTTTCCTTCAGATAGAACAGCTAGAACAAACATTCTTGCTAGTTAACATTGCCTGTGTTTTTATGAAGTTAATAACTGACCTGTCAATCACGCCCTATATAAATACGGTAGTTGAATGCTTTCTGCTTTAGAAGCACTTTTATTTACAAGAGCTGCCAGCCAAGATTTCCAAAGCACTCCACGGGCTGTTTGCTTTGATCTGTTTTGAGGGCTGGTCTCTTTATACCTGTTGGTTTGCTCTTTATGATACCTTTGTGTGATCAGATACTGGGAGAACAGATGTGCAGAATAAACAGAGAGAAACCAGGGCTCAAGAGAAATCATGTAATTATGCACCAACAACTCTAAAAAAAAGTATATTTTCCTAAATCAACTTAGTTGCTACTATGACAAGAGAACAGATGTCATGGTATCCACCCCGGAGAAGCTGGAGTTTTTCTTTAACCCACAGCTCTTTATGGAGTGGTGTGGGTACTCTGACTGCAGGTTGCTGAGATGGTGCAGGCCCTTCCTCCCAAGCCTTTGCCTTTGACCTTTTCTCATTTGCTCCTTCCTTGGGGAATGTTTACCACATGTCTCCATCCAAATAATCAGTTCTCTGTTGGGAGAACGACCTTTGAATTTTGAACTGGAAATGTGCCTTTTCACACTTAAGGGCACTTTCAAAACAGAATAGCACTTTGGTGGGTCCCTCTATGACTTTGATTTAGAATTTCCCCTGTACCGAGGGGAACTAAATACTGAAGGTCTTTACATCTCCCACCCCCAATGCAAGCATAGTCTTTCTTCAGTGAGTGAAAGAAGGGGAAGAAAGGAAGAGAAACTGCAGTGCTTGCCTCCAAAGTGACCTTTTCTGAGGGATTTCTTTTCTCCTTTTAATCAAATGCTGCCTTAGCACTTCCCATGAATTAATTACATTTGCATATTACTTTCCTCTAGGAAACTTAATGTTTAAAGTTTGTAACTTCTGTTTTTGTTTGAAACTAGAAAGGTTTTCCCTGTGCGTTTTAAGCTAGAAATTTTACCATCACTTAACGATGCCTTTGGAGGGGCCCTCAGAGGGGTTCTCTGTGCATGGGCAAGTCTTATTCATATTCACTGACCATATAGGCCAGCACTTTGCCCTCCTGTGACACTGGCGTGACTCAGGTTTTCTGTGGAAGGGTGCCAGTGCTTAGCTCCAGGGTTAGAAAGTAGGCCTTTTACTAATAGGTTTTCTCATTTCTTTCTGCCCAGAAAAGTTCTAAATCTAGTATTTCCAACAGTTACTATTGCGGTTTGTTGGACTTCTGGTGTATAGCTTTTAAATACTGCTGTCTTTGATAGTCAGCAGAGTATGAGTAATACCCAGGTACCCTGTTGTAGCACAGCCTTCCTTGGGTACTTGCAGAGTAAAATTATTTGGTAAATGTTAAGGTAGATTAAAGCTTGGTTTTGAACTCTGTTCTAATGCAGAGCCTTGTTGAGGAGCAAAGATTGGAAAGCTCTGAGGTTGCCAGGAACCAGCACAAACTAGCTCAGCTGTAAGGCTATAGCCTGTGTTTGGGCAGAAGCCTCCTAAGAGGTAGAAAAAGGCTGAAATCACCTCTGAGCATCTTTAAGCCTTAGTTGTAAGTGGAGCTACAAGACAGCCAGAGACCAGGCCAGAGGAGCCAGAAGCAATTACAGTAGGCCATGCTGCAAATTCCAGTAAAGAAACTGGTGCAGATGTGCCAGGGATGGGGGAGTGGAGGTGGGCGACCCTTGAGCTACTCAGTTGACAGATCCTGCCTACTCCCCCTCCAGTATTTTTATTTTACATTCATTCAGGGTTCAAGTCTGTAATTAAATTTTCTGAACAAAGACCCTATTAAGTTACACCATCCAGACTGCTGACTAACAGTCCTTCAAGACTTCAAGGTACATAAGGAAATCTGTAGTGTGTAAAGCAAGATACAGACTGTAGTGAGGACTAAGGAGGGGTTGTTCCAGTAGACAGCAGAGTTGTCCAAGTGCTACCGTCCAGCACTTGGTCAGGTAACTCAGTTTACCCTATGATCTAAAACAGTCTCAGGAATAGGCCTTATTTAAATACCCATGAATAATATGTGCATTTCTAATGAACAGAGGTTTGTTTTTCAAAAACTCTCTCTCAGGCCATGCAGTGGCTTAGTGGGTAAAGGCACCAGCAAGTGTGCTTTGTTTGATCCCTGGGTCCCAAGTGGTAGAGAGAACCAACTTCTACAGATTTTCCTTTGACCCCTACAGACACAAACGAACGCACAACATTCACACACACACACACACACACACACACACACACACACACTTAAAAATTATTTCTTTAAATTTTTAATTTAATATTATTTTTTGAGATAATGTCTCCTCTGTAAACCAGGCTGCCTCTGCCTCTAGAGTGCTGAGATTAAAGGTGTGTGGTACCACTCCCCCCAGCCCTAAATAAAATATAATTCAAAAAAATCTCTCTCCACTTTTGTGTACGCACCCAATACGTGCTTAAAACATTTTCAGAGTGACCCAAACACAATTTCTGATGTTTATTCTTGGTCCCAAATTTAGGGCAGTTTTCCAGAGTTTGATAACTCAGTGTTCAGCCCCATTAGCTTGGCATCTCAGACCTCCCACATCCACCCTCACCTCATCCATTGTTGCAGACAAGCCAAAGGCATCTAAGATTTCTCAAAAGCATCTGTGCTATCCCTTGCTAAAGGTGTTCTCCCTCTTATTAACCTCCCAGCAGTCCTAGGAGAGGCAAACCCTTGCTGACCTTCAAGGCCAAGCATCATCTAAGCAGTGTATGGTCTCCTCTACTTTAGGAAGCCTGACAGCATCCTGGTTTATCCCAGCTCATGTGAGACTAACCTTCCTGGAGAGCTTCTCTTTTGCTCTTGCCCACTGTTCTGGCCTCCATAACCATATTACCTCTCTCCTCTCTTCCCATCTCCCCCCCACCCTCCTTCCCTCTCTGTTGGTTTTTCTTTTGTTTTTGTTTTTCTGCTCCTTTTTGTCTTGTTTTGTAAATTTGATTTAAAATTCCTGGAAGGTGGGGCTAGAATTATCTTGGGTGTAGCTTTGTCCTCCAGAGAATTTACATAATAGTACTTATCTGTCTGCTGTTGACTATGGGCTCTGTGTCTCTGGCCAGAGCTTAATGTATTTGTAATCTCTGAGAGTAAGCAATTTTTGGAATCACTGGGCAACTTTGTACCAGGGTTATTTTTTGTGCTTGTCAGCACAGTAGTGGAAAAACTAGACTTAATTCTGTCCAGAACATCTAATTTCCAAATCTTTACATGAGCAGAATAGTGTCACAGTCACACACTGGAGAGCTTTCCCCTGGGCACTGCCAACTCTTTCTTATGCTGACTGGCTGACCCATGGCCAGTATTCCTCAGATCTTATTTCAGCTTTCTGGGTTATTTTTATTTTTAATTAAAGGCAAACTTATTTCTAAGACTTTTCTTGGACCAAGGGCAAATGAATATTCATGAAATGTTTGCTTTCTTGACTTTAATTGACTTCAGCAGGTGATAACTTAGGTGGGATTATGTCTTGACAGTGATCCGACAAGGTTCCTGTTCATGGTAGTTGTTGACTTGTCCAGTATTAGCCTTTTATATAGCACAGAGCCACCATCCTAGAATTCAGACCTTATAAGGAGCTGCCTTTCTCTTAATTTTGTGTTATGAGTTTGAGGAAGATGTGTATTTTGCCAAGTTGGGACTTTGAAGACAGCAGTATTTAACTCATCTAATCTCAAAATTACTGGTAAAATGACTGCTTGTGCCAAATGCAAAAGCAGGTCTAAATAGTGAATGGCTTTCTGTGACTGGCACAGCATGCTGTAGGCTTCAGAAAGCTGACTTACACCAGACTGAGGAGGATTTTAATAAGCCATTGTAGGCTTGTGCACACAGCGAGCAGTCTTTCACATTTCCATAGCACCTATGGCACTGCTGTAGATACTCATTCATTAGTTTTGGGATTTTTGGTTTTGAGTTTTTTTTCTTCTAGGAGCTAGATTTAGTGGGAGACTCATGGGAAACCATAATAAGCAATCATAAGATATTTTGACTTTGTTGAGACAGGTTCTCCTGTTGTCCAGGCTGACCTTGATCTTCTTGCCTCTTAACTCTCAAGTCAAATGTGTATCACAACGCTAGTCTTCTTATTATTTTGGCTTTTAGTGTCTGGTCTGGTTTCTCTTAGTGGGCCATCAACTCCTGGAAGTGGGACTTTGTCTCCCTCCTTGTTGTGTCTGGCACAGCTCAGTTTGGTGTGTGGTGTATGAATGAGGTCTTCAAGGAAGCCTTTAGTGTGGCTGTGAGAGCACAGGGCACAAGCTGTCATCTGGACTTGTGGGGAGAGATCACGACCGCACAGAGCAAAAAGGCTCTGCAACATTTGGTTGGGAAAGAGCGGGAGTCACACCTTTGCAGAGTGTGGGATGAAAATATGCCAGATGAAATAGAGCAGCTTAGGATGAATGGGGGTCTTGCCAGCCAGCTTGAGGGCATGGGAGCAAGGCAAGTGTTTTAAAGTGTGGGTTTAAGAGGATTCGTTTTGTTTTAGATGATCATTTTGGCAACTGAATGGAAACACTGTAACTGGATTGGAACTTAAAGCTGAAGCTGGGAGATTAGTATGTTTACTTGAGTGGTTTTGCTGGTTAGAACAGTATAGACTTTTGGAAGTCAGGCTTTGGGATTTCATACCCGAGCAATTTGTTTGTTTTTTTAATTGAGAGTCAGTGTAATAGAATTTTTTCACAGTAGATCCTTTCATTTTGCAAAAAAAGGACACTAAACTACTTGGTCAGAGTAGTTTCATGAAGTAAAAAATAATTTCATCATAGAAACATTGTTAGCTATTTAACAATTGTTTATTGTTAAACATTTAATCTTACTCTCCCCCAACCCATGTGTGTGTGTGTGTGTGTATGTATGTGTGTGTCTGTCTGTCTGTCTGTCTGTCTGTCTGTCTATCCGGTCTATCTGTCCTTTCTGATGTGTTACCTCATTTGATCCCAGTGTTAACTAGAAAGGGTGGGTAGATGAGCTGTTATCCCTGTTAAATAGAAGAGGAAACTGGGTTCAGAAGTGGGTGGCTTACCTACATCACATATCTGATGACTAGCAGAACTGAAACCACCATTCAATATATGGCACATTGTTTTGATTTTGCTCACAATTTCAGGGAATAAAGGAAAAAGGAAAAGAAACCCTGGCCTCATTATGAGTCATATCTTTTAAGTCAAAACATCTATGACTTGTCCTTAGACTAAAACAGAATTTTGAATTTTAATGATGACTTTTGATTCATCTTTATCTTTCAACATCAGCTCGTGAACTTGAGTAACCTTGTTAAGTAGGCCAGCGGGTGCTAGGTAGCTTTTTCAGCTGTATTTTCAGTTCATCCTCTGCCACTCCTGTGGTTTCTATAGATGAGCCTTGGCCATCCTTCTGGGTTGTTATGAGAACGGCACACACAGTGAGGCAGAAGGAGCATGCACAGTGTTACAGCCTGTCACCACGCTCTTGTTTTTAAAATTTTTTTAAATTTTTAAATATCTTCCCTGGTATACTAGCAGATTAAATTTGGTACATATAAATTCCAGAAAGAATGAAATAGATTTTATAGCTGTTTTAGTTTTTGTAGAAAGGAAAAGAAAGGAAGTGAATAAAAATAACAAAATTAAACTTAAAGAGGGAAAAGCTGAAGCAATAGTGATTTGAATTAGACAAAAGCAAAAACGGTTAGAGACTACCTGTGGTCATTTCCCTGTGGTGGCTTTATAAACAGTGCTGCTGGTCTGTCACAAAATCCTCTGACCTATGAAACACCAAGTCAACAGAATTCATTTAAAATAAGCAGGCACCATATTGAAACAGCAGAAATTGTTCCTCAGTTAGCAGTTGGTTGTTTATTCTTTGTATCCGCCATTTTTTTCTGGCAAATATGAGATTATTTTTGGAAAACTTTTTTTTAATGATTTTTTTATTGGATATTCTATGTATTTACATTTCAAATGTTATCCCTTTTCCCCATTCCCTGCTTCCCCAGGAACTCCCTATTCTATCCCCACTTCCCACTGCTTCTATGAGGGTGTACTCCCACCCATGCTGCTTCTATGAGGGTGTGCCCCTACCCATCCTCCCACTCTCCCTCCCCATCCTCGAATTCCTGCACACTGGGGCATCCCGCCTTCATGGAACCAAGGACTTCCTCTTCCACCAATGCCTGACAAGGCCATCCTCAATTTCATATACAGCTGGAGCCATAGGTCCCTCCATGCTTGTTCCCAGGCTGCCAGTTTAGACCCTAGGAGCTCTGGTTGGTTGGTACTGTCATTCTTCCCATGGGGCTGCAAGCCCCTTCAGTTCCTTCAGTCTTCTCTCTACCTCCTCCATTGGGTACTCCATGATCAGTTTGCAGTGGTTAGCTGCGAGCATCCACCTCTGTATATGTCAGATTCTGGCAGAGCCTCTCAGGAGACAGGTATATCAGGCTCTTGTCAGCATGTACTTACTGGCATTCACAACAGTGCCTGTGTTTGTTGACTGCACATAGTATGGATCCGCAGGAAGAACAGTCTTAAGACGGCCCCTCCTCCAGTCTTTGCTTTACACTTTGTCTCTGTATTTGCTCCCTTGAGTATTTTGTTACTCCTAAGAAGGACCAAAGCACTCACACTTTGGTCTTCCTTCTTGAGCTTCATGTGGTCTGTGAGTTGTATCTTGGGAATTGTGAGCTTTTGGGCTAATATCCACTTATCAGTGAGTGAATACCATGTGTGTTCTTTTGTGATTGGGTTTCCTCACTCAGGATGATACTTTCTAGTTCCATCCATTCGCCTAAGAATTTCATGAAGTTATTGGGTTTTTTTTTATAGCTGAGTAGTAATCCACTGTGTAAATGTACCACATTTTCTGTATGCATTCCTCTGTTGAAGGACATCTGGGTTCTTTCTAGCTTCTGGCTATTATAAATAAGGTTACTATGAACTTAGTGGAGCATGTGTCCTTGTTATGTGTTGGAGCATCTTTTGGGTATATGCCCAGGAGTGGCATAACTGGGTCCTGGGGAATCACCATCTCTGACCCCAAGCTGTACCACAGAATAGTAGTGATTAAAAACTACATAGTATTGGTACAGAGACAGGCAAGAAGATCAATGGAACAGAATTGAAGACCCAGAAATGAACCCACACACCTATGGTCACTTGATCTTTGATAAAGAAACTAAAACCATTCAGTGGAAAAAAGACAGCATTTTCAACAAATGATACTGGTTCAACTGTAGGTCAGCATGTAGAAGAATGCAAATCGGTCCATTCTTATCTCCTTGTACAAAACTCAAGTCCAAGTGGATCATGGACCTCCACATAAAACCAGATACGCTGAAACTAATAGAAGAGAAGATGGGGAAGAGCCTTGAACACATAGGCACAGGGGAAAAGTTTCTGAACAAGACACCAATGGTTTATGTTCTAAGATCAAGAATTGACAAATGGGACCTCATAAAATTGCAAAGCTTCTGTAAGGCAAAGGACACTGTCAATAGGACAAAGCAGCAACCAACAGATTGGGAAAAGATCTTCACCAATCCTACATCTGATAGGGGGCTCATATCGAATATATACAAAGAACTCAAGAAATTAGACTCCAGACAAGCAAATAACCCTATTAAAAATGGGGTACAGAGCTAAACAAAGAATTCTCAACTGAGGAAACTCGAATGATCAAAAAGCACCTAAAGAAATGTTCAACATCCTTAGTCATCAGGGAAATGCAAATCAAAACAACCCTGAGATTCCACCTCACACCAATCAGAATCGGTAAGATAAAAAAACTCAGATGACAGCAGATGCTGGTGAAGATGTGGAGAAAGAGGAACACTTCTCCATTGTTGGTGAGATTGAAAGCTGGTACAACCACTCTGGAAATCAATCTGCCACTTCCTCAGAAAATTGGACATAGTATTACCTGGAAAACTTTTAAGAGTGATACATTAAATTATTTCGGTATAGGCGGGCGGTGGTGGCGCATACCTTTAATCCTAGCACTTGGGAGACAGAGGCAGGTGGATTTCTGAGTTCAAGGCCAGCCAGGGCTACACAGAGAAACCCTGTCTCGAAAAACCGAAAAAAAAAATTATTTCGGTATAAACTCAGCTGACGGTCAGTCCGTTGTGATTAGAAAATAATGTAAGGATAGTTTTCTTTTTCAAGGATGAAATAAATATGTATTGTAATATTTGCACTTTTTTATATTCCTGTTCAGGCATAGAAGTGTGTTTTTACTACTAGAATGGACACATCAAAAGGAAACATTGTTTTCTGGGAATGCATAGGTAGAAGAGTATATAAGCAGCATTGAATGCATAGAGTACCATGGTTGTCTCCTTTGGTCACTGTGTCTGTGTGTCTATCTGTATTTGTCTGTGTGTGTCTGTGCTTCTATACGTGTTAACTAAATCTCATTTAGTAGCTTCCAGTTTTTGCCTTTGGCACTTAATATACTCAGTGTTGAGAAAAACAATTTAGTGTTTGCTCCCTGAAAATTATAGTTGTTAATTTTTTCAGAATGCTGAAATTTTATAACAAACTTAAATTTTAACATATTTTCAATGTTTGTATTTTATGTATTTTGAAAAGCCGTCTGTACTGTGAAGACAAATGAGTTGTGTTCTCTGATCTGCTGGACACTGGTACATTGGCCTTCATGATAACTTATACTAATATCTGTTTTCTTCCTTTCATCTCCTCTTCAAAGTAGGGAGGAAGGGGAGGAGGCCTAGTCGGCAGGATCCAAGGCCAAAGAGCTCTGGTTTATAATCTGTGGAGAAGGAGCAAAGTTAGATTTGTGGATGTGTTATCTCTGTTCTCACAGAAACGCTACTAAACAGGCATGACTCTTCCGTCTTACAGAAGACAGATGGGGAGGGCATCCAGTAAGAATGGGCAGGTCACTCCAGTCCTGCCCTAGTGAGTAGTCACTCCTCCACGCTGGCTGGCTCTCGGCTTCGCTCCCTGCCCACAGATGCTTCCCCATGCAGATAAAAATAGGGACCACGGTTTCAGATTGTATCCCCTGGTTAGTAGCAGCCTTTTCTAAAATACAATTTTCTCATTGTTTATAAAACTTTTGTTAGAATAGGCAATTTAGGCAATATACACAGATAAAATATTTGAACTGCCTTAGTTTTGTGGCATGTTATTAGATTTGCCAGAACTCATAGCATTTTATATTAAATATATTTATATTTAATGAAGATGGATGTTTTGCTTAACATTTGTGAGTTTTAAATGTTTTTTAATAATCGAAATATTTCTAGACTTAGGACATTCAGCAGGCAGTAGCTTTGTAAACTCCTAAACTAACTAAACTCCTAACTAAACTCCTGGTGTCACTGAGTCTCTGTTGAAAGGATAAGTTGCAGTGCACAGAATATTGTGACTAAGTTATAGTATGTAAAAACTGGTTCTCTGGAAGGGCTTCTTGCTTTCCTCCTGTTAGTCCTCCATTTCTTTGGAATCATAGCTGACTTGGGCTGAGGGTGGGAAAAAAAACTTAATTTTGTATTTAGAATAGGTGTTCTTTAGAGTCACATAGCAGATAATTTGTATAGACAAGTCTAAACTAGAATAGAACATTACTTTTATTTTAATAAATACCCTTAGACCATGCTGCTTATTCAGGTGGTCTTCATTTGGGTCCTTTGTTGGTTGTTAACCTGCTTTCTGGCTTGTATTTGATGCAGTATAGCAGTTAGTGTTTTTGTTTCTAACTGACAGAATTATTGTTGGGTTGTGAAGAGGGAGTGAGGGCAGGGACAGGAAAAGTGCCATAAGAATACTAAAACAACAGTAATAGAAGAAAAGAATACATCAAGAAAGAAATTCATTGGAAATATACATAGAGGTCAGGGACCAAAAGGAAACAGAACAAGATGATTTTTTTCTTTGTGTCTTTCCTCCCATCTTGAGCCAGAATGACCCAAAGTCTCTCTTGCCTTGGCCTCCTCGGATTAAGGTGGGTGCCACCATGCAGGCCTAGAATGAGAGTTTTAAAGCAGCACTGTGAACATAAGAAAGGGCAGGAGATTTCAAAATATGTTCATTTAGGCATGAGTTTAGTATGGTGACAAAGGCACAGGGAGAGAATTCTGAGATGTTAAACTAGAAAGGTGGGGGAGCACATGGGGGAGCAGAAAATGAGGTAATTATTCTAGTTGATTCAACACCCAGTTTAAGAATTCAGAAAGGAGACAAGAAATTATGACAGATACAGCACAAGAAAATCTTCTAGGACAGAGAAACACGAGTCCCAACACAATGAAGGAAAGGCAGTGCACATCCACCAAGGGCCTGGCGTTTAGAGTTGATAGTGGTGAGGAAACCACTAACAGTTTACACACTGAGAAGGAAGCATTGCACAGCAACAGCCGTAGAAGTTAATGAAGTGGGGCTAGAGAGAAGGTGGCTCGGCCGTTAAGAACACTTGTTCTTGCAGTGGGCCCAGCTTTGGTTCGCAGCACCCACATGGTGGCTCACAACCAACCATAATTCTGCTTCTATAGGATCCCAGGCTTTCTTCTGGTCAACATGGGCATCAAACATGCACATAGTACCTAGACATACAAATAGATAGAACACATGGAAATAAAAGTTTTTTAATTAAAACGAAATTAATGGAGCAATATCTTTAAAATTCTGAGGATATATAATTTTATTCTATTTTCCATATGTGGCTAGTTTATCCTTCCTAGTTTAACATCTCAGAATTCTTTCCCTTTGCCTTTGTCACCATACTAAACTCATGCCTGAATGAACAATTATTAACCAAACTTGAAGATAAAAACGAATGTATTTCTATTTTTAAAAATGTGTGTTTTAAGGACAAGGAAGATAATACTTTTTTTCATTCGGCTATTGAGTCAAAAGCAAGTATAGCATCTAAACATCAATTAAAATAATTTGGCAAACAGTATTGTTTAACTGGTTTGTGTCTGCCATTCCTTCAGAACACCAGAAGATAGTATATATACAGTTTGACATTGTACATGTGTATATAGGATCTCTATAATAAGATTTGATGTTTTGCTATGTATTTCTTACCTTTTTTAAAATGGGTAAATAATAATTGTAGTTAATAGACAATTAGAGGAAGAGAAAAGAGACCTGATTTATTCTTTCTTTTATTTAAAAAAAAACAAACCTGTAGAAAATGCATGGTTTGCCTGTCCCTCTCTGGGTGCTGTGGTAGGTAGTTAAAGAGAAAACACTGCCTTAACCTTTGAGGGACTTGGGGTCTGGTCATTTGGGGAAACAGATATGCAAGGGAATGAGAACAGAATGGCTCTGGTGAGATAAAGAATGGTCTCAATGCCCAGGCAGGCTGCTTTGGGGCCAAATGGATGGTTTTCTAGGATCCACAGAGGTGGCAGCCTGATTTCAGAGCACTTTAAAAACTCAACTTTCATGAGAAGAGTAAACACAAGACTCTGACCTGAGAATGTCTAATTTAATATATTTTATTAGCATTTAAACAGAAACTACCCTGCTTCCCAGTGCCAGCTGCAGGAGCCAGGGGTTGGGTGTTTTTGTTTTTTCAATAATAATAATAACAACAATAATGAGCTATACTTACTCCATATTATTTTTCTGGCTATTCAAAAAACAAATGGCTAAGATGCCCAACTATGTTCTTTGTCCAGGTCTTCCAGACACTGGCTTTTCCCCCTTGTCTAGAGATCTGGCTAATCAGTGGGAACATTATCCCATGTTTTGAGTACGTACAGACAGGTGTTGTGTGGGGAGACTGAATTTTCTGGACTGAGATAGACACCAATAAGCAGGAACTTGGTTTATTCTGTGGCAGAGAAAACGCATACTGTATAATGAGTAATCTGAATCGTCTTTCACTTAGTTGTTGGGAAATTATCTTCGTAGACATCATATCCTATTAGGTATGGACAGCAGTGAAGTAGAGTAGTGTTTACCCAGTGTCTGTTTGGTTTTTAGTTTGTTTTTGTGTTTGTTTGCTTGCTTTGTTTGTAAATAAATCTTGCTCTTCCAATACCCAGACTTTTTTTTAATGAAGCATTGAGCCTTATTAAGAGCAAGTGCATGCTCCCAGCCCCTTTCTGATTTAATGTGCATGAAAGTTAGAAGTTTGGGGGAAAACAAAGGAGGGAAAAGTTATTTTAGTGTGTTGGTAGATTCTCCTAATTTAAATATAGGAGAGACAAGAGACTTATTGGACCTAATGGAATTGTCTGGGGTCCAATAATCTCTGGAAGTGCTTGAGAACAGATGAGTAGATTCTTACAGACTAGTTTGGCTGCTGGTTTCCCTATTTAGATTCAGTATATGGTCCTGGCTCAGAGTATACAAGTAAGAAGCTCAGGTAGGGGACCTTTATCTGACTGGACCAGGCTGACTGACAGTATAAAGAGACTGTTGCCTGACCAAATCACAGGGGCATGAAGTTCTTGGAAAACCGACCTGTCTGGGTCACAGTCTGTCCTTGGCTTGCTGAGCATGGAGTAGGGATACCAGCTTAGTGGAAAGGTGGGGTGCCTAGTTCTGTACTCAGCCCCAGTGTGCTTCCATACTGGGAGGCTCACTTAACTCCTAATAGGAATTCAAGTAGACATTTACAGGTAGTTCTTAGTTCTAGCATGGTCCTTGAATTCTGGGATTATGGTAGTACATTCCCTTCCTCTATTTGACTTGAATTGGCAACTTAATGTTAACCATAGTGAAAATATCTGTATAATTTAGGATAGAAACCTAAAAGGTAAAAGATAGAATGTTAAATGACAGAAATACTGTGTTTTATGTGAATCTATTAATTCTCTTTTTTATAATTATTTTAATTTTTAAATTTTTTAAAAAATTGTATGTGTATGATTGTTTTGATTGTATGTATATATGTTCACCACATGTATGCCAGGTACCTATGGAGTTCAGACAAGTGTATTATATCCCTTGAAACTGGAGTTAGGGATAGTTATGAGCCACCAAGTGGGTGCTGGGAACCAAACTCAGGGCCTGTGTAAGAGAAACAAGTGCTTTTAACCACTGGGCCATCTCTGCAGTCCTGAACCTATTGACTTTTAATGAACATATAGAAAGCAGTAGATGATAGCTTGAAGGTATGCTAGATGAGACAGCCACTGAAGTTTGTGCTGGGAGCCTTGCTGAGGTAGGATCTGAATAGCAAGTTTAGTTACCAACTGAGAGTTTGTTCCTCTGTGCATCCAGAGGCAGGAGGATGGGACTGGGTCCTCAGATTGACAAGACAGCTCACTCTTACTTTGGACAGGGTTTGTAAAATGGATTGCTAAGGCAACAGTAAGGAGGTCAGGTTTTGCTAATTGCTTGAGTTGTACTGTCTGGATACTGGGGTTGGAGCAGAGACAAGGATGTTTTAGGTCCAAGGAGCCAACATTTTAGTGACGAGATAGTTTTTACATATGTTTCAATAAAAGCCATGAGCTGTTTTCATTATACGTTACCTAAAGCTTGTGAGAGAGTAGTTGAAAGTGGCAGATTGAGTGTTATCCCGCTTAAGCCAGACAAACTAGAAATAGGGGGTGGTAGGAGGTGAGAGACAGTGCTTCTTAGTCTCATTTTGTCCTGTAAATCCTACAAGTCTTATGTGGCCTGAAGCTCATAGTTGCAGGCCCTTTTCTTATTAGAAAAAGGAGACCAAGCTGAGGATCACCATTGCAGCCCCCTCTCAGCAGAACAGTGTGATTTGTTTCAGTGTCATGATAGCATGTACATAACAGACTGGCCATCTCGACAGTTTGTAAGTGTGCAGCTCAGTGGTAGTAAGTGTCCGTCCCTGAGGACGGCTGTTTCTTCTACTCTCAGCATTTCTTGGTTGCCTGTAGGCTTTTTATCATTTCTCTTTTATAATCCTAATAATTTCAGCACATAACAATTTAAAAAAAAAAGAGTCTAGGTCACCACGTGGCTGAGGAGGATTTGACTCTCTGACCCTCGTCTCTCCACTCCCACGTGCTGAGAGATAGATGTGTGCCATCCAAACTCAGGCAGTGCTGCAACTGAACTAGCTGAGCTGCATCCCAGCACTTGAGAGGCAGAGGCAGGAAGATCTCTGGGAGTTTGAGGCTAGTCATACAGTGAGTTAAAATCTCAAAAAAAAAAAAAAAACAGTATAAATTTTAAAAGTCTTTGGATTATAAAAGGAACCAAAATTTTTTTGTCTGTTACACTCCAAAGTGAAGAAAACTCAAATACAAAAATAAAGTTTTTGGTTTATTTTTTTTTTTTTAAGAAAAGTGAAGTCATAAAGTTCAATAATGTTAGCTTTCTTAGTTGCCAGTGTAGCTTTCTGCCTGACACTCATTTCTTGATGTGACTTAGGTCTTTCTTGGCCCCCTTTCATTTCTTTCTTTCTCCATTCTCCAGTGACTGCTTGTCATTTTTATTTTAATATTTAACTTTTTGTTGGTTCTTTGACTGTCACATTATTCATCCCAATCCCACTCATCCTCCTGTCCCCTTGTATGTGCCCTCTACCCTTGTAACCTCCTCTCTGAAACAACAACACCTCATTGTCGAAGCTGTAGTGTGTCACAGTGTCCCACAGTCTACCCTTTTGTCCACACTTAGAGATGTTCATTGCACTGAGTCTTTGATCTGGTTTGAGGCTTATGGCTTTGCCACACTCTCAGTACTGGGGTCCTCACTGGAATTCCTCTCAGTTACTCTGTTGTTGCCCTGTCACATAGAGATCTTGCGACTTTGTGCCTGTATGACCTGCCCCTGCACGAATTGATGGGGTAGGTGCTGGAGTGAGCCAACTCAAAGACTTGGATCTGGGCCTGGGTGGTGTCTTAGTTGGTCAGTCTACCAGCTCTCCTGTACCCACACCGTGAGGGTGAACTCTTAAGCATTGCCTTAGTGAGCTCACCCAGTGCCTCAGTCTGCAAGAGACACAGAGCCAGGTTTCCTACTCTCATGCCCTCTGGCCAGTTCACCCATTCCCATACCTTCAGGGCTAGCTCAGTTGTGGTGCCCAGGTAAGGTGCAGTGAGCCCCAGTTCTATTACTGATGTGGGGCTGGCTAGCTCTTCCATGCGTATGACCTCAGGGCCAGCTCTCCCACCTGCCATAAGTTACAAGGGGTGAGGGGGTTAAGGAGGAGGGCATCTCTCTCTCATCCACACCACTGCATGGGTGACAGATGACAGTGCCAGCCCTCCTACACTCAGACTCACAGTCCTCACAATCAGTACCAGCTCTACTGTGCCTCTCAGAAGCAGGTGAGGGTACCCTTTCATTTCAACCTATAGGGCACCTTTCAGCAATTCCTGCAGGACAGGTCTCAGGATAAGAAGTTTACTTTGGTTGGTTTGGTTTTTTTCTAGGATATCTTAATTTTTCCCTCCCTTTTTCGGTAACAGGATCTTGAAATCTAGTCTGGCTTTGAAGTCATGTCTTCTATGTCTCCCATGTATGGTGCAAGTTGGGGGAAATGTCATCACCTCTAGGTCTCCTTTACTTTTTTCTTCTTTTTTAAGAATTGTTTACTTTACATATATGAGTACACTGTAACTGTCTCCAGACACACCAGAAGTGGGGCATCTTTTAAGTCATAGTTTTACACAACATGTTTCTTGGTTGATGGTTTTGTTTTAGCTACCACTCTGGCTTCCAGAGCGTCTGATGAGAAGTCTGTTAGCTCTGACTCAGGCTTCTGTGAGGTGAAGCCTGCTTCCCTCTCACAGCTTTCTGCCATCTTCATGTTGATGAGAGCATGTTTAGGGTGTAGCTTGCTGCTTCTCCCTCCATAGAATTGGCTGAGCTTTTATGTTGATATCCATCTCTATTCAAACTTAGTGATTTTGCATAATTTTCCCTCACCTCCTAACCTTGCCCCTTTCTTCCGTTTTCTTTAGATGCTGATGGTGTTTATAGTGGTCTCCTTGGTGCTGCTCCATTGGTCCTGTAGGCTCAGCCAGCATTTCTTAAATCTTTGTTTCTGTTCCTCAGACACAGACCTTCAGTTGTCCTGTGTGCACCATGATTCTTCTCCTCCTTTTCCTGCCAGTGAAGCTTCCACTTTAGTTGTTCTCCTTTTTAGCTCTAGAATTTTTTTCCTTATTTGTTTAGGTTTATCTCTCTGTAGTAATCTGTTTTGTTAATACATACTTTTTTGACTTTTGCCATGACTTTCTTTAATTCCTCAAACATCTTTAAGACAGTTGTTCTAACAACTTTGTCTAGCAAGTCCACCCACACTGGTGTTTCACAGAGACAGTTTGTTGTTTTTTGTTTTCCTCCTGTGATACTTTGAGATTCTTTATGTGCCTTCATGCCTTTTCTTTCTGTTCAAATCTGTATATTTTAATCTAATGGAAGTCCAGCAGTCATATCCTCTCTATCCCCTAAAGCTGCTTGATTGTTGAAAGCTATGTCTGTGATAGGAATCAGTATGAGGTAAGCATGAATTATTTTCAAGTCTTTTAAAGCATGAGCCTTCTCTGGGTATGTGGGCTTACTTTCTTAACACACACACACAATTTGCTTCTTTTCATGTCTGGTTGGAGAAGCTGGAGGCAGGTTTCAACACATGATTCTTCGGACAGAAGCACTTTAGACCATAAGCAAGCCCAGCAGGTGATCTGCTGAGGTGTAGTAAGTCACTTAGACACCTGAGGAAGAAAGAGATTGGAGAGACAGAAAGGAAAAAACAATGTAACTGCAGAGGCAGACGGAGTAAACAATGTAACTGCAGAGGCAGACGGAGTAACGTAACCACAAGCCAAGGAATGTTCTACATCACCAGAAACTACAAGAGATGAAGATAGAATTATCCCATAAAGCCTCCCAAGGACCCTGCTGACACCATTAGTACTGATTTCAGATTTCTAGCCTCAAGAACACAGTAATTCAACATAATAAAGGAGCTTGTATGTTTCTTGTTACCAATTGTTGTCTACAATCTAAGTCAATGCCTTTTTTTTTTTTTTGGTTTTTTCGAGACAGGGTTTCTCTGTGTAGCTCTGGCTGTCCTGGAACTCACTTGGTAGACCAGGCTGGCCTCGAACTCAGAAATCCGCCTGCCTCTGCCTCCCAAGTGCTGGGATTAAAGGCATGCACCACCACCGCCCAGCTAAGTCAATGCCTTTAATTATAACACTTTGCCATACAACAAACCACCCCAAAATTTAGTGGCTAAAATAGCAGATTATAATTTCCCGCAATGTTAGGGGATGGCTGGATTCACCCACATAGATCTTTTGTACCATGTAACACCATCTGAAATGTCATCTGAATCCTGGGTGCACTAATGACTGGAGGCTGATGGGACTTCTCTAGTAGGGTGAATACAGAAGTTGCCTTGCTTCTCAAAAGCCTAAAGTCAGATCAGCACAGTGCCACTTCTATGATCTCCGATTAAAGGAAGTCATAAGGCATTCTGGGGACAATAAGTTGGGAAGTAAACATACACCCGGGAGAAAGAAGGAGCCTGCTGCTCATCTCTGCAAACAGTCTAGCACAGATTGCTTACAGAATGATTACAAAATCAAACTACCACCAATTGATTACTGAGAATTTTGAGATGATAGGCTTCAACAAGAAACATTTTCTCTTTTTAAAAAAAATAATGTGTGTGTATGTGCGTGCATGCGTACATGTGTAGAGGTACTTATGTGCTGCTGTGTATATGGGGAAGTCAGAGGCCAATTCATGGGCATTAGTTCTCTCCTTCCCCTATGTCGGTTCTAGAGATCAAAATCACTTTGTCATACTTGAGAAAAGTACTTATACCTACTAAGCCATTTTGTCAGCCCAAGAAAAAATTCCTAAGAAACAATTTCTATAAGAAAGAAAAAGGCCATATAAGCTGCTGGGATGGAAACTTGCACATAGTAGGAGTGTAAGAAAGGTGTACTGACTCACTCACCTCCTGTCGGTGACATGAGTGGTAATGTGCTTCTGAGCCCACTCCTGGACCACTGACTTCCCAGGGGAGGACTAGCAGCCAGAACACTTGAGAACCAAGGCTTTTCTCCCTGGATACAGTATTCTAATAGCCAGGCTAGCAGTGAGGAAACTCTCTGTTTCCAGAACAGCTTCTGAAAGGGAAGGGTTAGAAAAGCATTCAACAAGTCCAAGAATCTGGCAGCTGTCTCCAGAGGACAAGAAGGGAGGGCAAAGAGAGGAGGAGGTGGGAGATATGATCTACTTTATTGAGTTCAGAGAGGTCCTGCAGCCCAAAGCTTTCCTTAGTCCTGTTAAAACCACTGTGGGGATTGCAGAGGCTTGAAGGTTTGTTTTGGTAGTGCTGAGGGTCAAATCCAGGCCCTTATATTTGCTACACAGGTATTCTGTCCATGCCTATGGCCGTGGCTTTTAGACTGTTACTTGTGGACTGCTAATGGCATCCTTTTTCCCTTCCTCCCTTCTTCCTTCCCTCCCTTCTTCCCTCCCTCCCTCCTTCCCTCTCTCCTTCCTTCCCTCTGTCCTTCCCTCTTTCTTTCTTTCTGTCTGTCTGTCTGTCTGTCTTTCTTTCTTTCTTTCTTTCTTTCTTTTTTTCTTTCTTGTGTTATTGTTGTTTAGTCAAAATATATATAAGTCATGATGGTCTCACACTTGGTGATGCATCTGCCTCCACCTCCTGAATGCTGACACTGTAGGTATGCACCAGCCATCACACCTGGTTTTATCTCTGTCTAATTGCCATATAATTACTCATGCACTGACCTTGAACCACTCTAGGGTATGAGTTAGTGTCAACCCAGTCATGTTGGGGAGAAGATTCCAAGAACAGAGTCAGAGATGGTCTGGTAGGGTTCCAAATCCAGATCTCTGTTTAATGAGTTGTTTGTGCTTTATTGATTTGCATTTGATCATATCCTTTGAAATTCATGTGTATGCTTTGTCTTCTTTGCAGGCTTGTTTCCATTTGGAGACATTGTTTTTCTTAAGATGTGCTTGCTGTTTTATCAGCAATCTTTGTGGCAGAGAGACAGACCCTTAGCTGAATTTCTCTCCTCTGGGCTGGTTTTATTGGCCAGAATGTAGGGAGCAGGCCTGTTTTAATGGTTTATTGGTCTCCTATTTGAAACACCAACTGCAAACCTCCATGTTTTTGCCTTCAGCGTTTATTTCCACTAACAACAGAGTTTATATTTTTTGTTCCATGGCCTGGGAATAAGTCCTCTTTTTCAAAGCTGGGCAGAACTTCCATCTTTGCTGCTGTCTACTCTACAGCTCCTCAGGCCTGCATGCTCCTGCTTGCCTTGGCTCCGAATTCTTCTTTGTCCTTTACTGTGCTGATCCCTTTTCTGAGATGATTGAGAATGATGTGAGCTGTGTGTGTGGACTCTTGAGAGATAACTTCATTTTCTGTATACGTGTTTAACTAAAGGCCCTTTTCTATTGCATTATTGTTTGCAGAGGGATGTCTTTGTCGGGCTTCTGCATTTTGACTTTCTGTATATGTAGCAGATCTTAACTATAGACTTTCTAAAAGAGATTGAAGCTTGAGTCAAGTGAAATACTTGTGGGGGACATGTATGTGTGGAGGCCAACTTTTGGGAGTCAGTTCTTACCCATCCCATTCTTTTGAGGCTGGGTTTATCTTAGTCCTGCTGTGTATACTTCAGGTTTGCTGATCCAGTAGCTTCCAGGCATTTTTCCTGTCTCTGCCTTCCATCAGATAGTATACATGCTGGAGTTACACAAACAAGTACTTCTGCATCCAGCTTTTTTTGTCAGTTCTGGGGATCAAACTTGGGTTCAATAGGCATGCACAGCAAGTGTTTTTATGCACTGAGCCATCTTAGTGTGTGTAGTGCACAGGTATCCAAGGAGGTCAGAGGCATCTGGGACCTCCTGAAGCTAGGTTTATAGGTGTTTGTGAGCTGCCAAATATGGGACTCTGAACCAAATTCAGTACAATATATGTTCCTACTGATTTTATAACTTTTAAATTTTTTTCTATGTGTATATGTCTGTCTAAGTATATGCTATGTGTGTGTGGGTGCCCTCTCAGGCCAGCTGTAGTTTCAGGAATTTGGAGACTGAGTTCAGGTCCTCTGGAAGAGTAGCAATAGCTCCTAATCTCAGGCTAAATCTTTTAAAGCTACTAAATACTAGGCTGGATCCAGAGTATACCAAGTAGCCTCTAAACTCAGGTGCTTTTCACCTGAGTTTAATTCAAGGGCTAGATCCACAGTACGTCATGATTAGATGTGGAATGTGCAGACAGACCAAGTGGCATGCAGGACGTGACTGGAGTCAGAACCACCATCCATACCAGTCAGCAAGAGGCTAAGCCCCTTGATGTTGTTTCCTGGTTAGGAACTTCTGAACTCTGGGCAACCCAGACAGAGCACACACCACAGAAGCTGCTCTTGTAAGGTGGTTTCAGATGGACGTGGAACTGGGTGTATTTTGTTTTGTTTGAGACAGGGCTTCACTGTGTAGCCTAGGCTGGCCTTACACTCATGATCTTCCTGCTTCCATCTCTCAAATGCTGAAATTATAGAAATGTGCCACCATACCTGAATGAAAATATCCTTGATATATTTGTAAGTGTAAAACAGCAGATCATAGACTAATATATAAGAGTTTTAGATGGCAGATGTCAACACTTAAGACTGGTGGCTGAACTTGGGCAGGGGTTGTGTTTTAGATTTTTACACAATATTTCATTATATGAAATCTCGGGCTAGGTATGGTGGTGTACAGACTAACCCTAACACTCAGGAGGCAGAGACAAGTAGATCTCCATGAAATTTGATGCCAACCTGGTGTACATAACAAGTTCCATGCTAGTCAGAGTTATATAATGAACCCTGTTTAAACAAACAAAAGCAGTAAAGATAGGGGCTGTGGAGTTGGCTCACAGTAGTTAAAAGTAGTTTCCAGCACCAGCCTGGAGGCTCACAACTACTTATAACTCTACTTCCTAGGAATCCAATCTGTCTTCTGTTCTCTTTGAGATGCTGTATGTGTATGTTCAATATAAACTCATGCATGCAAATACAGATACACATAAATAAAATATATTTTAAAATATTAATTTTTTTAAAGAAGAAATAGGCCTGGCATAATTTTAATTACACTTTTAAAATAAAACCAATCAGTGCTAAGCAGACATTCTGTTACTTTAATGAACCTCTGTGGCCGACTTGCTTTGTTTTAAACATTGGCTAGGCTCTGTGAGGTTGGCACTGAAGCCGTGATGTGGAGAAGTGCCGCTTGACTCCTTTATCACTGGTGCTAGAGAGGCAGAGCTCTGCAAATGACATCTGTGCTGCCCTCAGGGCCTACAGCAGGGGCAAAGTGGACACCTTACACTTGTACAGTCTTTGCCTGGCTTGTGAATTAAATTGATACGCAATAGATAAACAGTTAAACATTTTAGGATTAGAGGAGGGCTTAGTGTGACCATAATGCTGGTCACAGTAAACTCTATGTGTAATGCCAATACTTCTATGGTGAGATAGGACGTAGAGACAGGAGAATTGCCTGGAAGCTTATAGGTCACCTAGCCTGACATGATATCTACAAAAAGGAAAAGACCCTGTCTCAGACAAACTGGAGTGCAAGGATAGACACCTAAGTTGTTTGTGATACATATCCATACATAGACACCATACAGCAAATATATAGACAAAGATTAACAAAAAAAAAAAAAAAAAAAAAAAAAAAAAAAACCCTTAAAACTAAAAACATGCCTATTATGTACATACACACAAGTCCCACCACATTATTGGACTTGAAGAAGAGCCAGAGAATTGAAGCTTCTTTACAACTACAAAAAGGAACAGAGACAGAGTCTTTGGGTTAAGGGAGGCTGAGGGGAGGAATTTCTGTGGTGAAGGTGGCCATGTTTCTAAATCAGCTTGTCTCTGAGCAGTCCTTTCTTACATACATGTTGTCACTAATGCAGATTTCATGTAGAGATAGAAGTGTTGTAGTATGAGGTTTTGATGTTACCCATGTGACTAGTTTCTCAGAATAGCCAGGCCAGCAGATGCCTATGAAGTATATTTTGGGTGCTATTTTTTGGCATCCTGTGGTCATATTTGAGGAAGTTTTTGCAGAAGCCCAACAGGCATCTCCTTAGTTGGCTAACGTGTCCTTATATGTTAAGAGCAGGATTTTAACATATGTCTCACACAGTCTGACAGCTCTGAGTAATGCTGACTTGCTTTCACCTTTCCCCTGGCTCGTCTGGTTTCACCAAGTCTCCCTGTTTTACCCTACTCACAACTTAGGGTTGTCTTTTCTCTTTCTAAGAGGGTGGGCTGATGATGGCTCAGCTTGTGCTCGCTCTCTCTCTCTCTCTCTTTCTCTCTCTCTCTCTTGCTCTCTCACTCTCTCGCTTGCTCTCTCTCTGCTTCTCTCTCTCCCCCTTCCCCCTTCCTCCCTCCTTCCATTTCTTTCTTCCTTCTGTAGTTTAAAAGGTTGCTGGCTAGTTTTGAATACATAAACACGCTTATCTTAACTGCCCTGTCTCTAAAGAATTTACCTCAAGTGCTTCTTATGTCTGTGGCAGTAACATCAGCCTGTTTCCTTGTTGGGGTGAACTAGAACCAAACTGTTTGTAAACTAGTGAGAAAAGCTTTATCTGTTTGTGTTTAATAAATGTCATGGCCTCACAGAGTGTCTCAGTTTGTTAACAACAGTTCCATTTCTGGATTGCCAGCGAGGACTTACTTGGTAGAGGTAATTTGTTGCTGTCTTGGCTTGTGACTCCGTTTTCCTTGTCTGTCTCTTTGCTTCTCTCACTGAGCAAACTCTTAGGGGTTCTTACTTGTTTTGAGATGTTTAAACTCCTCTTTGGGAGTTCAAACTCCTATTGGGTTAGGGGGTGGTACTAGGAATGGAACTCAGGGCTTCACAAGTTAGGTAAGTAGTGCTTTCAGTCCCAGCCCTGTAACTGTTTATTGGGCACTAGCTACAAGCTGGGAAGCATATGTAGTGTCTGAGATACACTGGGAGAAAGAAGATCGCTTTAGTCTGCCTGGGAAGGTAGTATGTTCTGGTGGAAGGAAGAGTGATTGGGAAGGTGCCCATATGACATGCTGTAAGTGCTGTGATGGGAGCAGCATGTTGGAGTACAGAACCAAGGAAATGGAGCTCACCCCATTCTTCTGTGTGCATATGGTTTTGTTTGTTTTAAAGCCTGTGTATTTGAATTTGTATCATGGTACACCATGTGTGCAGGTCAGATAACGATATGCAAAGGAGCTTGGTCTTCTCTTACTGTGTAGGTCTTTGTGATTGAACTCAGTCAGTAAGCTTGGCAGTAAACACCTTTTTCTCTTGAACCATCTTGCCAGTCCCACAAGAGTTCATGAATGGAGCTGTTGCGAAGATGTTGTTTTAAGAGTTAAAGCCTCAGCCGGGCAGTGGTGGCGCATGCCTTTAATCCCAGCACTTGGGAGGCAGAGGCAGGCGGATTTCTGAGTTCGAGACCAGCCTGGTCTACAGAGTGAGTTCCAGGACAGCCAGGGCTACTCAGAGAAACCCTGTCTCCAAAAAAAAAAAAAGAGTTAAAGCCTCATTGAGAGGCCATTGGGAGTACTACCCTTTGAAGGGAGCAAAGAAATGGGGCCCCGAGTCAGTTCTTACAAGAGCAAATTGTAAGAATAGCTCTGTGTCTTATTATGGTTCTATTGCTGTCATAAGACATCATGACCAAAAACAACTTGGGGAGCAAAGGATTTATTTCAGTTTATAGTTCTACAACTTAGTTCATCACTGAGAGAAGTCAGGGCAGGACCTCAAACAGGCTTGCTTTTCATGGCTTGCTTGACCTGACTTTTTACATCATCCAAGACCACCAGTCAGTCCTACATCAATCATCAGTCAAGAAAATGTACCACAGACTTGCCCACAGGCTACTCTGAGGGGTGCATTTTCTCAGTTGAGGTTCCTCCTTCCAAAATGACTCTTCTGTCAGGTTGACATAAAACTATTCGGCACACCCTGATTTGTGATTTGTTCTGACTTCCTGTCTGATGACAAGTTTTTCCTTTTATACACTCAACAGATGTGATAACATCTGCCTTGAGGCACTACCAGAGCCCAAGCTTCTAGCTGGTAGGTGGTGATGCACACCTTTAATACTTGGGAGGCAGAGGCAGGCAGTCTCTGAGTATGAGGCCAGCTTAGTATACAGAGTGAGTTCTAGGACAGCCATGGCTATACAGAAAAACCCAGTCTAAACCCCTCTCCCCCAAATAAACTTCTAATACATGCATCTCAAAACATTTGACCTACCTCCACATAGTAAGGCATGAGTCTAAGTGGTGGTTCCTCAGTCAGTATGACTGTGAAAACTCAGATAGTTGTGGCAAGTTGGAGACTAGACTATAAATTAACATATTATCTGACACCTGGGGTCCAATGTGACTGAGTCAGCAATGAGTGGAAGGTGGATTCGGCCTCTTAGATCATCACTCTACCCCTCTCATCCCATTTCTTGAGGCTGTTTGACAATGCATATGAATTATTAGTATTATATACCCTTTGGATACACTCTATAGATATTTAGCCCAGTCTTTAGGAATTTCTGGCACATGGAAAGTTTTAGGAATACTTCCAGGTCTTTTGAGTTGATAGCCATTGGAACCCTGGTTCTTTAGGCGAGCTGCATTACAAACTCCATTTTCTTAAAGTGAGATGCTAAGAATATTAGACTAAAGCACCTGTTTTCTCAGAGTCAAATATCTTTTTAGAAAATAAATTTTGCTTTTCTAACACCCAGTAAACACCCAGTAGAATGACAATGATAACAGCACAGTGAGCTCCTTGGATTGGAGAGACACAGCATATGTTTTGAAGATAATCACATTTCTGCTCTTACCATTGTTCCCTAGACAGTGCAGTAGAAGAAGATGCACAAAGCATCTATATTGTGTGAGTATGACAAGTACTATAGACGTGACTTTAAGGACGCTGTGTCACTCTGTGTAAGGGACTTGAGCTTCTATAACTTCTCCTATTCAGGGGTCCTGGAGCCAGCCCCTCCTCCCATACTGAGAGACAACTGTGTATCTTTAAAAAGATATAATAAACTATTCAGCTCCAAGAAAAAAAATTAGTTAAAGTGTTTACAAAATGCTTAGCTTTAAGGTAGTATACTTTATACCTCTACAAAAGACTGGTTAGTAAATATTTTCCAAGATAACTGAATGAGGTAATTTGCTGTTTGGGACAGTTAGCTTCAATTCAATTAAAATAATGCCTTTTATCATTGAGAGGTAGTTCAGCAGCCCTTTTTTATCTGGCAACCTTATGGGCAACAGAACCCAGTTGTCTACTAGGACAATTTCTAGATCATAGTCATGATCATAGTCATATCATGGCCTGTATAAGTGAGACTGCTTATCTTTGTCACTCACCTGAGAGACATCAGAGCACGAAGGAACGACTGACTGCTCTGGCACTTGTAACTAGTTCCTCTGCTGGACAGGCTCACTCTTTGTCAGTGGAGAAATGTGTATGGGCAAATGGACTGATGTTCCCACCTGTGATTTTTTTCATAGAGTTGTCCATTTATGTTGACTTGCTAAATTATTAACTGGTTCCCTGCAGTTCTTCACATACTCTGCTTACTGATATTGTAATCCTTAGATAGATTCATTAATTTTCTCCTATTTGTAACTCATATTCTTATTTTGAATTTAAAACATTTTATTATTAGAATTGTCAGTGTATTTTAACAGCGACGAGAATTGCCCCTTGTTACACCTTTGCTCAGCCTTGGGTGTGGTCAGCATTTTGCCTATCTTTATTCTTCATTTCTTACTTTCCTAGAGTTTATACATACCATGTCATTTGTCCTATAAATCCATTTGGTGTACATGACTAAAGGAATTTAAGAAGCAATACCACTGATATTACCACATCTAACAAAGTTAATTCCTCAATATGCAGACTTCCTTTAATTTTCTACAGGTCTTTCTGTAGTTAATTTATTAAAACCAAGAACTAGGCAACTACACATTGCAGTTAGTCTGTTTTAGCTCATTTCTTTGAATATTTCAGTCTTGAAAGACTCTTGTTTTATAACACTTGATATTCTTCTGCTGCTATTGTTTTGTTTGTAGACTTTAGTTGTTCTCCTATGCAGTGTCCAAAATCCTGAGTGCTCTTGCAGTATATTTAGCTTGTTACATTGGGCCTCCGTGTTTCTACTAAAATGGCAGTAGAAGTACAAACTTGATTAACTTTTCTTTAAGTAGAAATATTTAGGTTCTGATGTGATATAGGTGATCTCTCTCTCTCTCTTTCTCTCTCTCTTTCTCTCTCTCTCTCTCTCTCTCTCTCTCTCTCTGTGTGTGTGTGTGTGTGTGTGTGTGTGTGTGTGTGTGTGTGTGTGTGTTCTCTTCTTCATCATTATTGTATTTTAAGACAAGATCTTAACTATGTAGCCATGGCTGGTCTGGAACTCTCTATTATAGACCAAGCTGACCTCAAACTCTTAGCAATCCTCCTGTCTCTGTTTTCTATGTTCTAGGATTACAACTGTATAGCAGCATCATAGCTGATAGTTTTAAATTGTCTAGTATTAATTTTCTGTAAAAGCAAATGACAGTAACTAGGAATCAGCAATTTTGCGCCCAGATTGAGCTCCAGTGAGCACAGCATAATCTAAAGAGGAATAGATACTTGCATCTGCTGTGGGTTGCTTCACAGGAAAGGAATTGGGAGCAGGAGCCAGAGCTTTTGTGATGAGCATGAAGCTTTTCTGTTCTTTGTCCAGAGGGAGGCACCATGCCTCCCAGGGCTCTTCAGTATCCTTGAGTGGATGCTTCATAGAAAAGGACAGTTGCTGCTTCACTGTGTGTGCTATTTAGTCATGTGAACTTCTAGACAACTGTGTCCCAGTGGTGCCATCACTTACTGCTTTCTTTTAGTGGTGAGAGTCTTTTTGAGACAGGATTTGATGAAGTCCAAGCTGGCCTTCAACTCACTATGTAGTCAGCCATAACCTTGAAATCTGGATTCTTCTGCCTCTGCTTCCTGAGCACTGGAATTACAGGCTTGTACCAATGCATGCAGTTTCATGTGGTGCTGGGTTTCAAACCCAGGACTTCATGCATACTAGGTAAGGACTCTACATCTGAGTTACAGCTCCAGCCTTTATTTCTAATGTTGCCTTGACTTCTGGAGAATTTTCTCATGAGATTGCTATGTTCTCAGTTTTTTTCATTAATCTCACCAGCAAATGGGGACTAAATTCACACATTTTGTCTAATACATCATTTAATTAATTTAAATTGTTGTCAGTGAAATGGATACAACCTTCAGTATTAATATAGCTGCAGACCCCAGCACCTGAGATCTAATTAGCATCACAAATCTTATAAACCAAAAGGCTCTCTATGGTTTTCTATATTACCTTTCCGTCTACCCTTTGGCGTTAATTCAGATACCTCAAAGAGCATATGTTATTATACAGTCTTTATTTTAACCTGTAGATTGAAGCCATGGACAGTTTCCTGTACATAAATAGTTCTGCTTTGGGTCTTGGAGCAAACCTAAGTCACCTTTATGTTAGGGATTACTCTTGTTAAAGCTGACCGAAATGTTTTATACCCTGTGATCTTTCTCATATTCGAATTGACTGCACAGTTTACAACAGTTGGGCCACTTCTCACAGGAAGTTTCTGTGACTAACCAAATGTAGCCTTATCTTACATAGATCTTCTCGGGTGCTCTTCAGAGGGTTACACGATCTACTGCTAGTATTCAGGGCATCAGATTTGAGGAAGGAAGAAAGTTAAAGGCAGAAGAAAGTATAATACAAAGGGTATGGTTGGTGCTTCCTTAAGTAAAACCTTTATCTGTAATTTTAGGAAACTATTTTATATTGGTTGAGAAGTATGTGTTTATATTTCATCTAGCATAGCCTAAAACCCAGTTGGTAAACCTTAAATGTCATAGTTCCTGTCATGTCACTGATTTCAGTCTTTAATTTTAGAGAGTATGGGTAGTTGGTCTAGCCTGTCCTCTTTTGCCCCATATCACTAGCCCCATGCAGTGACTGTTTAGGGCTACAGAGAAAGGGAAGACACACAGAGATGTCAAGATTTATTGTGCACAGAAAGGTAAAGTGGTAGATTGAGGGCCATTGCATTCAGTTTCCTTACAGACTTTTTAAAAAAATGTTTTATTTTCTTTACTTACTTTTATTGTATGTGCATTAGGTGTTTTGTCTACATGTAAATCTGTGTGAGTGTCAGGTACCCTGGAGCTGGAGTTACAGACAGTTGTAAGCCACCAACCATATGAGTGCTAACAATTGAACCTGTGGCCTGTGGAAGAGCAACCAGTGTTTTTAACTACTGAACCATCTCTCCAGCTCCTCCGACACCCTCAGTGTCGTAACAAGGCTATCAGATTGTGCTTAAAGAAGCTTCTCCATAAGGAGGACAGACATGGCCCTTGTTAGGTTTGTAGGGTGACAGGGTGTAGAGGTCACAGCAAAGCAACTTCCTTGGTGAGGAAGGCAGTGCAGACAATTTCTTGCCTTTGTTCTATCTCCTGGTCTAGCGGGTGTCATAAGATTGTTCTGCTGCTGCCACCATGGCATCTGTCTCATTTCAGTAGCTGTGACTTCACTTCCCCTCATTTCCTGTCTTAATGAGTCTGTTTGTCTTGAAGGGCTAAGTAGAAAAGGAACACTTCATTCTTATAAATCCTTGCAACTTTTCCACTATAGCTGCTTTATTTCCACTATAGCGCAGTATCATCCGACTAGTGGCCATCATCTAATTGCTGGAGAGTTCAGGTCATTGAACAGAATTAGTGTGGATCTTCTAGTATCCTGTGGCCTACATACATGGAAGCTGTAGTACCTAAGCTGGCTAAAGCATCATTCCAGCAATAGTCAGGAAAAAATTGTCAACTTTTCAACTTAGGTTGGTGTCATGGCTAGTTTATGTCAACTTGACACAAACTGGAGTCTTCTGAAGTGGGGAGGGGGGTCACCTCAATTAAGAAAATGCCTCCATAAGATCCAGCTGTAGGGAGGATATTTTATTAATTAGTGATTAATGGGGGAGGCCCCAGTCCATTGTGGGTGGTGTCATCCCTGAGCTGGTGGTTCTGAGTTCTATCAGAAAGCAGGCTGAGCAAGCCATGGGGAACAAGCCAGTAAACAGCACCCCTCCATGGCCTCTGCATCAGCTCCTGCCTCCAGATTCCTTCTCTCTGTGAGTTCCTGTCCTGACTTCTTGCAGTGATAAACCATTATGTGGAAGTGTACACCAAATAAACCTTTTCCTCCCCAACTTGCTTTGGTCATGATGTTTTTTTCATAGCAGTAGTAAGCCAAACTAAGACAAAAACTTCATGTTTTTTATTATTTTGTAATTTTTATGGCTATTTTTAGGCCTTAGATACAGTACAATTTAATTTTGTATATATTAGGAGGGTGAGATTCTAGTTTAATCTTAGTATCCGTTATCATATCATTATTGGCTTGTTTGTTTGCTTACTTATTTGGTTTTCTGGAGTTCATTTTTGTTTGTAAAGGGGTCATGTGTAGCCCAAGGTGGCCTTGAATTTGCTGTGTAGCTGAGTAGTTCTGACATGTCTGAAAACCTAACTGGATAAGTTTTCAACCTTGTACTTTACTCCTAGCCTGTGGAATGCCATAAAAAGTTTAGAATCTCTGACTCCTATACACAGGGGGCAGGGGAGGTAGTGGGGGAATAGAGGGAAAATGGAACAGAGACAGACAAGAGGGACACAGAGTTTTTCTTAGAATTATATTGCATTTGTACACATTAGGAGTTTAATCTTTGTAGCATTAAATGTTTTAACACTTGTGCAAAGTGCATCTCTTATCTTTTTCTTTAAAGACCATCTTCGTATTAAAACTGATAGGGCAGGTTAAGATGCCTCAGCTGGTAAAGGCTCTTTATGCCAGCCTAGAGACCTGAGTTTAGTCCCTGGGACCAACATCATAGAAGAAAGAGAGGAAGGGAGGAAGGGAAGGAGGGAGGGAGGGAGGGAGGGGGAGAGAGGGAAGGAAGGAAGAAGAAGGAAAAAAGAGAGAAAAAGGAAGGAAGGAAGGAACTGAATGCAAAATTTTATCTGAGATGAACTTGGATCGTAGTCTTCAGTGTGTAAAGCTTTCTAAAACACAAAACAAAAACTCTAAAGGAGGCAGAGATTTCTTAGGTTGTAGAATACATGAATCATAGAAAGGAAAACTGTAAATTGTTGGACTTAATCAAATATTTAGCATTTTTCTCATCTAAAGACTATGAAAGTAAGCTGACTCAGTAGGAAAGTATATATGCTGTGTTGGAGGGCATGTGTGTGTAAGGAAAAATATAGACTATTTGAAAAAATGGGTAAAAATATTTAACTAGAAGGCTACACAAGGGCCAAAACACAGGAAGATTGTTCAGCATCGTCAGTCATCAAGGATATATGAACAAAATCACAGATATCACAAGTTTGGCTGAAATGAAAAAAAAAGATAAAGCCATCAGCAAGTGCTGCAAACAGTGGAGAACTTCCAAAACTTGGACTTCATGTTGTTGGAGGATAATGTCATGGAGGTGTTTGGGAAACTATGGGTTTCCTAAATAGTATGCAGATTTCACGTTGTTTATTCTCAGATATTAGCCTAAGAAAAGTGATAAATATGATCAAGACAAATCTTGTTTGAGGATATCAGGGTAGCAATTGTACTCACAATCCCCCTCCCTCAAATAAAAGGTACCCATATCTGCCGACAGAAGGAATTAGAAATTTACAAATTCACACTATGGGTTCTACTTACCAGGAAAAAAGTCAAACTGCTGCTGTAGCCAATGTTGTAGACAAGTCTCAGCAACTTTATGCCAAATGAGAAAAGTCAGACAAAAAAGGTGTAAAATGTACCATTACATTTTTGTGAAAGTTTAAAATAGACAAAACTAAACTGTGGCAATCGAATTCAAATCAGTGGGTTGCGTGGGGAGGCAGGAGCATCATGGGAACTGATGAGTCTGGATGGTAGGCAGTCTGTGTGTGTGTGAGCTGACTGTGTGAACTGACTGACTGGCAGTTTGCTGCCTGCAGAAATGCTGCTGCTTATCAAGCTGGGACTGAGTCTTTATTAGCAGGAGCACAGGCAGTTAGGAGTGTTTCTTTACTAGCTAAGACTTCTCTTGATTTATTGTGATAAGCAGCCTTTTCTCCTAACTGTTTTACTACGTTTGAGGGTTTTGGCCACTTTGCAGTTTGAGAAACTATTTTTAGCATCTTCTCTGAGCTCAAGAATAGTTTCTATAAATATGGAAAAGAAGGTGATCCTTATAGTATCAGCTGGAATGGTCCGTACAGAAGCTCACTCACCACGGCCATCTTTCTGGGTCGCCATTCTCCAAGGCAGTGGTTCTCAGTCATTTGTCATTATGTCTTACATTGCATTTGCAATATCTGGAAAGACTGCCATTGTCACCATTATAGAGAAAAATGCTGTGCTACTGGCATCTAGTGGGTAGAGACCTCAGAGACTTCTAACCATTCTGCAGCACAAATTTTCACCCTGAAATTTTACTTGGTCCAAAATTACATGGTACCCAGGTTGGGAAATTTTGTTCTAGGTCTCTCCTCCATCACTGAAGTTGAGGCAGTCTGTCAGTTGTTGTCTGTAGTCACAGCTCAAATCAGTTGTGTAAACTGGGTTGGTTCACAGTATGTATCTCTTTCCTGCCTAAAGTTAATATCAAATACTTGTAAGCATATGCCATCTTAATTATGGGGACAAGTCCATGCATCCGAAGCACTTGGAACTGCGCATCATTTGTGTTGACCGTGAGTGTAAGGTGTTGTAGGCCTCCTTTTCAGCTATTTCATTAAGTAGTTATTTTACTTTAAAGGGGGATTGGAAAAGGTAATGTCTTCTCTTTTATTTCTCCCTCCACAGAATGACAGGAAGAGAGTTTTTCTCTCGTTTCCCAGAACTGTATCCCTTTCTTCTCAAACAGTTGGAAACCGTAGCCAGTACAGTGGACAGGTAAGTCGGGAACACACTGGAAAAAGTGCAGTCACACTGGGAGATGTTTCAGCAATCATGATTTTAGGTCAGATACGGTGGCTCATGCCTGTAATCCCAGCCTTCGGAAGATAGAGATGGGATAGCCACCAGGTATGGGGTAAATGACCAGATCCATCTCAAGAAAACAAGCACTGGGAGAGGAGGAGCTGTGGACAGATGGCTCAGCAGCTACGAGCACTGTCAACTCTTCCAAAGAACCTAGGTTCACTTCCCAGCACCCACACAGCAGCTCACAGCTGTCTGTAAGCCCAGTTCCAGGGGATCTAGTGCATGCTTCTGTCCTATGTAAGCTCCAGGTACAATGAGGTATACAGACATATATACAGGCAAGACACCTGTAAAATAAAATATTTAAAACTAACACTGGAGTAGATGAAATGACGTAGTGGGGTAAGACACCCACTACTAACCCTGACAACCTGAGGAGCTTGATTTCTAAGACCTCATTGTGGAAGTAGAGAACCAGCTCTCAAAAAACTGAAATTGTCTTCTGACTCAGAGAGAGAGAGAGAGAGAGAGAGAGAGAGAGAGAGAGAGGAAAAAGTGACAAACTGTTTGAAAGCAGTGCTTGCCTTCTTCAGTCTGAAATTTTTATATGAAATAATTTCCTTTCAGTGAACTGGGAGAGCCTGATAGCCACCCTAGCATGTTCCTTTTACTCCTGGTGTTGGAAAGACTCTACCCATCTCCGATGGATGGCACGTCGTCTGCGCTCAGCTTGGCCCCTTTTGTTCCTTTCATTATCAGGTAGTGTCATGTTGTAGGAACTTGAGAGAAATGCTCTATCTTGTTCTTATTTGGGGAATTTATAATCAGTATATTGTCTTAGGGAGCCGTTGTGTGAAAACCAGGCAGTGAAGCTTTCTGCTATCGCTCCTGACTGGTCTTCAATGCTTCAGAGGACGATGCTTAACCTGTGGGTGTGGGAGCCTGTGGCTGTGTTGGTAATGTTTTCCTTGGAGACCGGCCAGTGGATTGATAGGAAGTACTCCTTTTGAAAACACTGCCTATAGTTTGTATTGAACGGTGTTGGGCCAGCCAACACAGGTATGCTGGGAAGGCTTGATCCTAATATGCATTCCCTGCCCTATGGTTTAAAAGAATATCAAGGCACCTGGCTCTTTACTCTGGAGAAGTCAGAGCAACCAGAACCTGGTATCCTGTGGCAATGCCACTTAGCCCATTGTCCCACTTAACCTTCTCTTTCAAACTTGGAGTGCCTAAAAGCCATCCAAAAGCACAGAACGCATGTGGACGCACAGTAACGTCAGGGATGTGTCACCAAAGGCTCTGTTACCTCTTTTGAGGTGGCTGTCACCTTCTGATCACTTTTTAGTTTTTAACTATGTACCTTAACATGTGGTCCTCAAAAAGTCTTTGTGTTTTTTTATGAATCATTTTAGAAGCTGTGATATTATTAACAGCGTATCTATTGAAGATTGAAATGGACTTGGAGAAGCAGTATAAGTACACAGACCTTGACTGTGTTTATTATTTGTGCGGCTTCCTTGGTTCTGCTTCCTGGGTTCACGTAGCTGACTTACGCATCTCCATGTAAGAAACCATGAACACAAGATTCTGACATGTGATGCTGTGGCCATTTGTTTGCCACCAAGCCCGGGCTGTGGCCGTGCTATCTCTGATCACAGGGATGATTCACTGGGACTGGTTTTTGTTTCCTGATACAAAGTTACCATCTACCTCCTCCAGTATTTGGTGATTCATTTTAGAAATTTGGGTGGTAAATTTTACTTTCAAGAGCCTTAAAAGTGTTCTCTTTCATGAACATTCGTGTGTATGGGGTGGGGAAGCGGCTAAGCAGTGTTTTAGAAAGTTGATAAAAGGGGAAAGACAGAATCAGCTCGATTAGAAACCAAGATATGCTGCGAACCATCGTCATCTGTGTTGAGAACATTAACTCTGCAGAGGCCTTTACTAAACTGTTATCTGTTGCTCCTAAGGACAGGAAGTTGCTACTTTGAAAATACTCTTCCATATATAATCTGAGATACTGAGATAGTCAAAGATTACAATAATATAGAAGATTTAAATACTAGTCTACAACCAGCTTGTAGAGAGAGCAGTTAAGTCCTCAGTTAAGTGTGTGTTATTGACATAGGCATGACCATGTAAGTGACGCTAGTACCTCAGACTTATGGGTAAAATTTCCCTGGGGAAGACTCAGGGATGGCAAAGCCTTCCTCTTGCCCATGTGGGGCTGGTGATAGTGCTTGTGGAAAATGTTCACAGCTGCTCCCCGCCACCCGCATTGTGAGCCCAGGTTCATGGCCTAAAGATTGCTTCCTTATGAAGAAAGAGTGCTCCTACTAAGATTAGCCAATCCTGCCTCCTTTTTCAGTTGTATATACTAACCTTGCTTCCTTCTTCACCTAACTGTGTGCAACACCCTCACCTCTCTGTTCAACTATATATGATAAACACACTTAGCTTCCAGTGCACTACAGCTTTTCCATTAGAGAGTCAGACCACCTGATCCCATATATTCTGTGTCTGTGTCTGTCTGTCCTTTCCTCATTTCCTCAATTCCAGGCCCCAAGCTGTGCAAGAATGGATAGCAGGTACTTAGAATGTTGTCTGAGTTAGTTGGTTGGTTTAGTTTGTGTTGTTTGTTCAGTGTTGGGTATCAAACCCAGGGCCTGGCTCATGCTTGGCAAGCTCCATCAGTGAGCTGCATCCTCAGCCCTGTGTATTTAAGATCTCCCGGAGAGGCCAGAAACATGGTTTAACAGTTAAGAACACTTGTTCCTGCAGCAGACAGAGCTTCAGTTTCCAGAATTCAAGCAAGTTTTGATGAAATTAATTTCTTGGACTGAATGTTACCTTGGTCCTCTCTGGCCTCATGAGCTTGGGAGCGTCTTGGATTATGAGCTCCTCTCTGGTTGTCCTTTAGAGAAGCCCTGTGGAAGTCTGCCTCGAAGTAAGTACCCTGCTTCAGGATTAGTGTCATAGGAGAGAAGCCTAAAGAGATAAGGATAGAAGAAGCAGCAAAGTACTGGTTTTTGTTTTGTTTTGTTTTGTTTTGTTTTAACTCATACAGTTATAATGAAGCCAGGCATGTAAGGGAAAGCCATCCAGACGAATACAGAAAGAATAGAAAACCCAGGTAGGAAAACCTTAGTGTAATGGGGCTATATGTTCTGCTTACAAAATAATGCTGCTAGGTTTATATGCTGAGGAATTCTAGAGAGCCCAGGAGGTTGACAGTCTATAATAGGAGAAGAATAGAGAAGACACTTTTAAGGCTGCAGGCAGTGGTGCACATCACTTAACACCTTAACCCTATCATTTGGGAGACAGACAGGAGAATCTCTCTGAGTTTGAGGCTAGCCTGGGCCAGGACAGCCAGGACTACACAAAGAGACTCTGTGTCTCTTGTCTCTGATGGTATATAATAACTGCATATATTTGATTGGCAGGTAACAGTATGTGTTTTCAGTGCATGTGTGCAGTGTGTCCCACATGCCAGTGCGTCCTCAGGCATTTGTCATTTCTTGGGGAGAACATTTAGACTCTGAAACAGCAGGCTTTTTTTTTTTTTTTTTTTTTTACTTGTTTTGGTGAGTATCTGACAGTAAATGGGAAAGAAAACCCTGAATCCAGATGAAGGTGGGGTCCTAGGGAGAGTGCTCTGTGTTCTGTGAGTGAGAGCATGTCCTGGAACTCAATAACTGACACACTTGGGTTCAAAAGTCAGCTCTGAATCATGCCAGCATTTTGGGGACTATGGGGCATGGAACTATTGTGCCAACAGCCTTCAAAAAACTCTTCAAAAGCAGTGGAAAAGCAATTTTAAATGACCGCATAGTTGTATTGCTATCAGTTATTTTCAACTGGCTTATTAAGTGTATCACTCCTAAGTGCTCTGTGCTTCATTTGCTGAGAACTAGTAAGGATTCCCTAAGAGTAAGTCATGTCTGAGTCACCTCATGGCTTGATGGCATTACTTGGCTGGTGGAAGTGTAACTTTAGTCAGTGTTTGACTCACTTAAATGCAAACAGACTCAATTGCAACTTATAAAGAATGTGTGACATAGAGAAATGACTGAAAGAGTAAGATCTTCAGGAGTCAGGGTGACAAATGCAAGATCAGGCCCCACCCATTACCTCTCTGCAACTTGGGGAGTGGAGGCAACTGGAAAACCATGAACTCAGAACGTGAATTTTATTTATGATATTTGTTTTCTTTTTAATGCTTAGTTCTGGACAGATGGTTGAATGTCATGTTAGTCCCTATACTTTCTTATGTATGTCTGATGTAGCCCTTTATTGAAGAGAGAGACTGGCAAATTGACTGAACAGATAAAGGCCCTTGACACCAAGCTTAACAGCTGACCTGCTTTTGATTCTTGGGACCCTCATGATGAAAGGAGAAAATGACTTGTACGAGCTGTCCTCTAACTTCCACACATTAAGTAGTTTTTAAAATGTATATTCTAAATAGCCTTAGAAAACTGTACTGGTGGCTTAAGACTAGAGATACGTACCATGTTCTGGTCTTTAAAGTGAAAATTGTATCTGATTAGCATGTAGGGTATCTGCTTTCATGTCATTTTGTGTGAGAAAGTCTTAGGAATGGTGTTTTCTATAAGAACAGGGTGCATTATGACACACTGCTGCTGTCAGAGAACATAGCTTTGCCATGGTCCTCCTGAACTCTGAGGCCCACATTGTTCTGTTTATTATTCTGCTCTGGGACTCCCATTTTAGGAGGGTCATTGGTAGGCTAATATTTATTTGGGGCAGTGAGCACAATGTGGATGAAGCTAGACATCTGGAAACAGGCTGGGGAAGGCTGAGTAGAGGCGACATGGTAATGGTCTCTATACACTCAGGCTGCCACGTGCCAGAAGGCACACAACTTGTCATTTTTCCTCCCAGTGGGAATGTAGGAGAGATTTTGGCTCTGAAGATAAAGAACAGTTTTGTGAAAGGCAGTGTTCTCCATCAAAGACATGAATAGACTTCCTCATAGCAGGCTGCCCAGCAATGAAAGTATTTGATGAAAACTGATTAGATGTTGGACATATTTCCCAAAGAATCTCTCTGATGTGCCTGAGGTTGGGCAGGATGACTGTCAAAGCTTCTATATGGGATGTCTTGTTACAGAACCCTGAGGATCTCAGCCACAGTTCCCTAATGAGTGCTGAGTGAAACGCTTGAGTCTTGTAAATATCTCACACCTGTGTACACATTCTTTTGTGCTCCTCAGCCTTACTAAGGAGAGAATTGGGAAGCCATTTTGGCATGGTCCACATGGTTGTGGTGGTCTACTACTAAATTATGCCCTCCAGAAATTAATCCACTTAAATTTAGCTTCTAAGTAACTTCTGTAACTTTGTTCTGGATGGTTCTGAAAATACTCTTTTGGCCTTTGTGATGTTATGTCTGAAAAGCATTCCTTATTGATTTAATTATCTTTTTCTTTGGTTGCTGTATTTCTCCCATTCCAGATGTTGGCTTAAGTTGCCTTTGTTTTCTAACAAGTATAAGGAACATCTGAGTCTTGAGAAGTCAGAAGTGGCCTTTTTTAAATGGCTGGAATAAATAACTGTTTGTTGTCCTAGTTTTCAAAGGGTCTTGTTTGAATAGAGATTCCTGGCGAGAGGACTGGAGTCCCCAAGTCTTGCCCATTGCACAGGGGAACACCTAAAAAGAGGGCCTTGTTGGAACTGCAAATGAAGGATTTCTCTTTCCTGGCCCTCCTTTGGTTACCAGTGAATTTCATAGGGGCTTGGGGACAAGTAGGAGCTTAGGGAAAAACACTCCTGGCACTCTAATCTGCTGACAGTTGGGTTATCAGGGGACCTGTTGCCCTGTTTGTCTAGAACTCTCTCCCTTTAGTGTTACTGGTATGACTAACTGTAGACACCAGATCAGGCTTTGGACAAGATGGCAAAGTACACAGGTTCACCTCTGCTCAGGGAGTTTTCAGCAGCTCATTTTCCATTTTGTCTTTAAGCCAGACTGGGATCCACTCGTGTCTCTGTCAGGGTTAACTCACTGAGCTTACTGTGATACAGAGATACACATGCTGAATAACTCCCTGAGACTCTAGTGACAGCAGCTTGGGCCTCCTCCTCCCTGTGGCCCCATCCAGCTCTATTGAGAGATGTTTTCATGCTCTTCTGAGTTTACAGATTCCATCCAGAGGTAGTTGAAGTTTAACATGTGGAATGAAATCATGTTTTCTATTTTGTGTGTTTCCTCCACCCCTAAAGTTCTGGCCTAAAAACAGAAAAATAAATACTCATTGATTTTTCTCTCTTAATTCCTAGAGCAGGCCTGGCCAACTCAGTCAGGGGGTGCCAGAGCTCTTTAAGACTTTTTTTTCCAAGTATGTTTTTAAGCAACAGGAATGAGGAGTTCACCTCTCATGGAATGCATTGACAAAGCAAGCTAGAAAAACAAAACTTGTAGGGACCAGCTTTTCTTCAGTGTTATCTATTGCTTCAACAAGCCAGTTCAGGTCATGTTAGAACAAGTGATTAGATCTGCAAACAGTCTCATTCTTAGGTAAAAATTTAATGATGATAATCTATGGCCTGTTGGTGTCATTTGGTTGAAAAGCTAGAATCCAATCAGTTGGTTGATGAGCCAAGTACTTGCTAAACATTTGTTGTGTATCCAGCGTGTGTTGAGTTGTGGGGAAGCTGGAAGGAAAGGGGTCTCATCCTTGAAGAACTTGCTGTAAGGTCATTGAGATAAACTGCAGGCTTGTGGCCCTGCCATGGTGTGTATATTAACCACATTGTTAATGTGATACATGTCCTAAGAACTGAGGCTAGTGAGGTGAAGTCTAGGAGGCTTTCCCAAGAAGCTGGACAAATAAATTTCAGGGAAATTCAATTTGCCATTTAAGCACTTACAGAAACAATCCACTGTGATCTCATGCAAGAATGAAATGAAGCCACCCTGCTCTGCAGACGGGGCACCCGGATATGGGGCAGGGCTATGATAGCTCTAGACTTATAACTCAGAAGTGATTATGGAGCATTGCTTCTATTTGAACTAAGGGTGACCCAGGAAATGCAGAGACAATGGTTTGCATTTTTAACAGGAGAAACCACTGATCACAAATCTTTGGAAACTTTATAATAAAGAATAGTATTTGCTCCAGAGGCTGCACTTTTTAATTCACTAACATTACACATTTAAAAATACTTTAATAATTTTTTCATATAAAGCTTTTATTTCCCTGGCCTTAAATATTTTCTCAAAAAAAATTGCCAAGGTGCTCATAGATAACTTTTAATGCTAACTTGAAGGGCTACACAGACCAAGCCCATGCTGACTAATGTGCACTCATTTCTGTATGTAGTAGGGACCATTTTTACATCAAAATTGTACCTTTTTTTTTTCAGACAAAGTATGAGCTAGGGAACAGAGCAACATGTAAAAATTAAATACAGCACAGTAAAATGATCTGGGAAAATGACACCATAGTATATTTTGGTTATCTTCTCCTGGCCCCTGGTGCTTGCTCACTCCCCACACCCCAGCCCCACTCATACCTTCCCCTTCCTCTTCTACTTCCCCCTCTCCTCCCCTTGTCCCTCCCTCTCTGTTCCTTCTTCTCTTTGGGCCGTGACTCTTACCTTACCACAGTAGTCTCCTACCTTACCACAGTAGTCTCCTGTCATCCTTGGGGATGTATTCCTCGATCCCCAGTAGTTGCATGAAGCCAGTTAGTATTGAACCCTGCACTGTATTAGTTCCCATGAATGCAGACATATACACCAAAGGTATAGCTTTTGTATCTGATGCCCAACCTCAGAACCCCCGTGAATCCCTCACGCCTGGTACTGCTGCATGGACAGGAAACTCATCTTTATCATAAACGTTAGGTTTGCAGCCCAGTTTTTTTCTTTCCCTACTGGATAGCTTTCACCTTTTCACTTCAGCATGCTGTGTTGTGATCGTTCTTTGGCAAGTCTGAATCACCAGCTTTATCGCTACTTTTTTGCTTTGAGACATTTTTGAGTCAAGTGTGACTTGACCACAACCACTGTTTCTCTGCAGCAGTCAAATAAGCCAGACAGCTGAGTGGCTCCCAGGTGGGAAGCATATGAGCACCGAGGATTAGCTGAGCAAAGGGATAACCATGTTTTGAGCTGGATTCTGGCAATATGAGATTTAATCACTTTACTCAAAATGCTATATAAATGAAAGCTTATAGATTGTTTATTCCTGAAAATTTACAAGTACTTTTGGGCCACAAGTAATTGGAACCTTGGAAAGTAGACCTCAGGGTAAGTAGGGGACCTCCAGCAGTGTCTACAGTCTGGCTAAAGCAGCTGCATTATGACTTCATGTCAGTGCATGAAGGGCACTGAGACTTCCATGCTTTTGCTTGCTCTTCTCCATCTTCTCCATTCACGTTGGCATCTCTTTTTTCCCTCCTTTCAAACCAGGTATAGACATCAGCACATATTCCTGTCTCTCACTTGATTTAGTGAGCACTCGTCACTACCACTCCGTTGGTCTACTACTGAACTTACTCAGAGTCTCCTGTGTTCTTGTTTAACCCATTACCCCTACTTGATCAGCTTGTATTGATAAGAGCCCTTAGAGACCACTGTGCCTTTCCACAGAGACATCTACTCTCCATACCCAAAACTGTCTCACGTTCTGTGAGGATTCTGAGAAAACTTTGTATTCATAGCTCCATACTTCATGCCCTGTCCTATTCGTTCCTTGAACCACTACAGGCTAGTTCCTTCCCACCACTGCACTGAAACTTTATCTAAGTTTCCAAAGCCCCCTGAATGCTTTGCAGTAGTCTCTGATTTTATCCCAAACTGATAGTCTTGCTGACTCCCTCTTCCACAGCATTTACCACAGGGCCTCCTTGAGCCATTGCTTCTGTCCCCTCTTCCCATCCCTCCCTACTCTACCTTCCTGCTGCTCCTGAAACACTCTCCACTTCCTTGTCCTGCCCTCAGCTTTTTCCATTCATTCCCTTGCTTTCCCTGGACTTGCTACATGCCTACACTAAGGAGTCGGTCTTGATCTCTGATTCCTTCATCAGAGATTTCCATAGAGCAGTTATCACTCTGACTGCCCCGCAAACACCAGAGGTCAGGTATTGGATCAAGTGCAGTATCTGCTGTCACACTCCACCTTCTCCATAAACAACATAACAGGGGTCTGAATGTGTTTACACTCGCTCCCTAGCAGGAACGTTGCTCTAAAATAAATCCCTGGCCCCTGAAAATCTTGCAGTAAGTGTGAAATTATTTGCGCTTTTTTATTACTGAATAATACTAGTTTCAGTAGCAAGTAGCAGCACTTTATGACAGGCCCTGGAGAAAATAAGTCTAACACATTTACAGACTATTTAAGAGTCAGGTACTAGTTCATTAATTGTCCACTCAACAGAAATGTGCAGAGAACACTAAGGCACCAAAATAGGATGGAGAGTTGGACAGGGCTTTTGTCAGCTGAGGGATCTTTGGCTGTGGTGTTTCTGTCTCTTTTTGTTCAGATTTTCCCATCCTAATTAGTGATAAATGATACTTAGCAGATGTCTACGGTAGAGTAGAAACTATTATAGGACCTTCTACATATTAACCTATTTAATCGTCAAGACAACACTGTGATTTTGTTGTTGCTATTACTGTCATCTAAAAGGGGTGGCATGGAAATACACCCTAGGTCATATTGCTAGTGTGAGTTAGACTTGGGTGTGAGTCCAGGTGTTGGCTCCAGAGCGTGTTTGCCTTGGGTTTCCTAGTTCCTCACCCAACAACAGGCTCTTCCACCTACCTATTTCTGATGCGCTATCTATGAAACAAGACAAGCAAATTTTCTGTGTGCCAAAGGTAACCTCCAGTTTTATCTAACAGGTGTTGGGCTCATCTTGTTGTTTTGGATGTTTCTCCTTTGGGGGATGACATTGGCAGTGCTCTCTCATTTCCCAATCTGAAATCAGCACTAAAGGAAGAAAAAAAATTACAGTTAAGCCCATCTTCTTGGGACAGGTTGCTAAATACAGTTGGCTCTACTGAAATCCTGAGATTCTTGAGAAATACTGAGACTTTGTTACAAAAGAAAATTTCCTTGTTATAGGAGCTCAGGGTCACCATACACTTACAGTCATCTTGGTAAAGAACAAGTGTTGCTTGAGGCTGAGATACATAAAGTCCTAATGAGATTATTTGTGGGCTGTTATTTATGTGTGCTTTCAAAAATAAATAAGTTTTCCCGCTGACTCTAGTGTGTGCTATCCTGAGTTTCCACTGTTAAAACTTACATAATTTTGGATTGTGGGTTGCTAAGAGTGAAGGAAACCCATTTACCTGAGGATTCGAAGTTTCCAAAGGACTCCTACATGTTGATCTGTTCATCTTTCCTTTACTGTCTTAGAACAGAATCACATGGTTGTCAGTACACATTCCAAAGTTTTAGTTGCCTCCTATCTTCTTATCTGACCTAAACCTACTCAGGAAAAGGCCAGTGTGGATGAATAAGGTGTTTAAATGGGTTGCATTGCGCCAAGGTGCATCTAGAGACCTTGTGTAATGATCTTGAGGGACCCTAACAGTAGCAGCTGGTTGATGTAAATGGGTTAGAATCCCCTTTTCTTGTCAGTTTTATGTTTCTGTGTACTGAGTCTTACTTCTGTCTTTCACTGGCTGAATTCAGTTTAATCTGAATAATCACAAAACCATAGTTTGGTGCCCCGGGAGTGGGGGCCATCCCCTGTTCATCACAGTATTCACAGCATCCGTGAGAGGTATTGTGCCTAGAAGGCACTGCCACGTAGGCAAGCCTACTCAATTTTGATCACTGCAGTTGTACTGGAAAAGGCCATCTGTTCAGGTACAAACCATGGAAATACATTCAAATAGCCAAGAAAAAGCTGAGTTATTACTGAAAGATGTGTCACACAGACGAGAAAATAATTTACAAATTTTAGGCAGGAAATATTTTCAAAATACCAAGAGAGTCCCTTGAGCTGTTCTTGTGGGTGATAGATGAATAGTGTTAGCTTGTTTATTTCTTACTGGAGTATTCATTCATTTTTTTTTCCCCTATAAAGGTCATTATTTCCTACAAAGCCAGAATTTGAAGTATAGCTTCATTTGAATGAGGACAAAAATAATAAACATGGAAAATCTAATATGATACTTTGATATTAATTATAACCCATATGATTCTAATTAAGAGAAACTTTTAAAGAAATGGAATTCTGGGTGTGGTGATGCACACTTTTAACATAGTACTTGGGAAAGAGGCAGGTAGATCTCTGTAAGGCCAGCCAGGCTACATAGTGAGTTTCAGACTAGCAACATAGTGTGTGTGGGGGGGTGCATGTAAGGGGATTTGCATTGTGCTGTCTAGTTGAGTATGTCCCTAAAGTAGTAGCTTTAAAATACCATGACTTGATAGAATTTTGCATTGTAAACCAGCCCATAGAACAGCTTCTTCATGCCTTCTTTTTTTAAAAAAATTGTTTTATCTTACTTATTTACATTTCAGATATTATCCCCTTTTCCCATTTCCCCCCATAAACCCTCTATCCTATCCCTCCCCCCTTTTGCTTTTATACCATTTTAATTACATGCAAGTATTAAGATCAGTTATAGGTTGAGGAACTAGCAATACAATAGATGCAAATAGTCAAGGAACAAGCAAGACAATAAACACAAATAGTCAAAGAACAAGCAAGGCAATAAACAAAGTTCTGTGATCACTCCCGTGTTCACTATTTCTAAGGACTTATCGAAGACCAAAATTTCTGAGCCTATTTCCCTGTCCTAGCCCAAAGTCATTTTCATGCCTGAAGCCTACTTCTTTGTTTTAGCCTAATGTCAGATTCCTGCCTGAAGCCCATTTCCTTGTCCTTGGCCAATGTGAGGCTCCTGCCAAGCAGCTCATTTCCTTGTCCTTGACCAATGTCAGATTCCTGCCAAGCAGCCCCAAAAGCTCTCCACGGTTCCCCTTTTTTTATTTCATAAACAAGACTGAGTCTGTCTTGGGCCATTCTTACAAGAATACCTTCATTACCTGTCATGGAATATGCATTATCAAAAGCAATGCAATTTTGTCTTAGATTGGTAAGGTTCTATGCAGAATCTTACCCGTCCTTGGCTTGCCAGCCTGTTAAATTACTAACTGTCTGGGGGTCCATTTTCAGTTTCAAGTCATGTATTTTGGCTGCCAACATGTTGATGTTAAAGACAAGCTTTCACATGGTGGGCAGGAATAAAAGTATTCCTAGGATAACAAGGGCTAGCGCGACCAAGCTATATATGCCATTCTTGATGCTTGATCAAAATGGAAATACTGACCTCAGGCCATGGGTAGTTTTATTAGCATTATCTGTAGCATCAAAGCTCAGCAAAGCAGCATTCTTAAAATTCACAATCTCACTATGCAAAGTTAAAACATCCAGAGAGATGTTAGAATTATGCCAAATACCCTACAAGTGTCTTTAAACTTTTTCCTAAATATAATGACTATCATTGCAAATTTTAGAAGTAACACAACTCCATTGGTATTTGACATGACACTCCTTACTCTTAAAGAGTAAGATGGCTCCTTACTCTTAAACGCTGAACCTCCTTCCAATAATTTGAATAGGATAAAGAACATCAATCCGATGTTCCAAATGCCTAAATCCTCTTGTATACTCAACACATTAATAACACTTTTTTTGCTAAATGATTAACCAAAGTAGCTGTCTTAACTTCGTGTATCAAAGCAACTGCAGAAGCAGTGGTGCTAGCAATTAATGTAACGTAATGTAATGTAATGTAATGCTGTTAAACCAGCAATAATCAAACCCACTACCCTCTTGCTTCTGTTTAAAGCCTAACTCACCTCTTCCAGTACTTGCAAGCATTTTTCAGAAAACCAAGGTTTTGTAATACTCAGGGCAATAAGACAAAAGCTGGTTGGTAGACCCCCGTAACAGACATGCCAGATTTCAACACACTAACACAGTTAGAAAGTGTGCAATCAATGCAACTTACAATAAATGTTGTAGAAGAAACAAAAGTAATTTTAACTTGACAATTAAAAGAGCCTTAACACATGCACTAACACTTGTTTGAAATCCAGATCCTGTCCCAACTTTATCTCTTGCTAGCATAACATCATAGAGAACTGCAGCTAACTTCCAAATATGTTTCAGAATATGTATAGATCCAGCCTTCCAAATTAAGACTGATACTTCCAATATTGGATTGATTTCTAGACCAATACATGATTGAGTCCAAATAACTGGTCACATTTAAGAAAACCACAAGAGGCATTATAACTTCTCTTTTTGATTCTCTGTCCCACAAGTTCTAAAAACTTGAGGCAAGGCAGTTTGTCCCATCTGGGATATAGGAAAGCAAAGGTGGGTCAGGAACATATATTTCCAATATAGCTTCCCAGTCACCATTGTCAGGGCACTCAGCAAGCTCACAGGTCAGCATTATTCTTTGTCCCAGCATCAGCATGTCTCACCCTTCACTCTGGCAGCCACCATGCTCCTTCAGCATCCTGCAGAAAAACATGCCCTCTTCCCCATATTAGATAACTACTCTGAGTGCTGCAGATCCTCTGGGATGGGTCAGAATGTCGTGTCTTCTGGGGAGCAGACCTGTAGCAGGATATTTATTCTGCTACATTGTATGCACAGTGGAGCTTGATGATTGGGCAGTAGAAGAGGAGGTGTAGCTGGGAGAGAAAGAGAGGAAGGGGGGAAAGGAAGAAGGGGAGGAGAAGAAGGAGGCTATCAGCCATGGAGAAACACGGATGGGTGGAAAGCTGTCCTGGGTAGCAACTTCTGTCAAAAGGTTAGATAGATATTAGGTAATAACCCTAATTGTATGGGCATCTTGTTGATTGAGCATTTCTAAATATATAAATCCTTTAGATAATCATTAAGCTTTAAGAGTCTCATTTATACCGAGTACTGTGAGGATGGCAGATATTGTTTGGGTTCAGCTGAGCTTTGTGAATGCAGCCTGGGAGATTGGCAGAGCCATCCCCCATGCTGGTGTCTCGTGGGTGCCAGGGCCTTCGCATCTAGCTAGTTGGAGCCCCAGTCAGAGCCAAGGAGCAGCGGGAACATGGAGGCTGCCCTGGAAAAAGACAGACCAGGCACAGTTTTCTAAATATTACCCCTACACAGACAGACCAGCTATGAGACTGCCCTAGCAAGAAGGACCAGGCAGAGGGGGCGGAAGGCCATGCCTTCCTTTTTTAAAGCATTTATGTCACAAGACACTGGATATGAACCTACAGGATTCTATGAGATGGCTCAACAGCCTGACAAAGGTAGCTAGTGTTGTTGGGCAATTGTGCTCTGATTTGGAAGCACCAGACTGTGCATTCTAGAATGGGTGACTACCCTGACTCAACCTTAGATAAATATTTCTGAATTCTAAGTAAGAGTTCCCCCCACACACACAACCAGTCCATGCAGTGAACTAAGGTTGGAAGGCAGTAAGAGAACACTTTGCTACTAGCTGCCATTCCTATAACCATCCCATTTCCCTTACGAGTGACTCTATCTGGAGTGCTACTAAGCTGCTGCAGACCCTAGCAAGAACCAGCTCACACTGGGTTATTGGAAACCTATGGGAAGTTATATTCTTAAACAGTGCCCACTGTCCACCAAATGCTCCTAGATGCTACCTTCATCTTGAGTTAAGGCTTGAGAGTTTCACAGACAGACCTTCATTCATTTAGTATATACTTATGATCCCTTCAAAAACAGTGAGAGGCAGACTATACTTAAGTCATTAAGTGTGAGTTAGTTCACATCTTTGGTTTTAACAAGAAGACAATTAGAAGACATTGGCAGATGATGGAGCATGGGGGAAAAGAAAGCAAGAAAGCATGTTGTAGTTCTCACACTTGTGCTCTGGTAGAGGACCACCATGCCTTTCCCACCAGAATTGGCTCCCATGCTTTGAGTAACATCTATTTTTCATTTACCTCTCTCTTGTCAGAGAAACCACTAGAGGCCTTTTTAGAGCTTTGACTCTTCCTCACCGTTCAGAGAAGTAGTTCTATTTCCTTTTCAAGATGAAAGCTTGTCTTTGTCCTCCCCAAATAGTTCCAGACAGCAGAATACACTGAATTCTTGCAGATAAAAGACCTTGCTGATAAAATGCTAGATTGTTATCAGAGATGCAAGTGAGGGAGTCAGGTCCCTGCCATTAACTACCTCCTTACAGCTTTGTTTATATCCTGTTCATTTGGGGCATGTTTTTCTTGGACAGTTTCTTGTCTGTGCTCTGAACTGCAGTCTGAAGTTTGTAAAACTATCAGAGGTCAGGGAATAGTGGGTTCCTTCATTTTCAGAAAGGCTTAATGGCAAGGAAGAGAAGATCAAAGTTTCTATCTTCCATCTGGAAAGAAAGGGACAAATGCTTGGTTTGAACAGTTGGTTCCTCACCTCAAGTGACAGACTTGTCTGCTTTGGTTCAGAATACTTAGCCAGGAAGTTGCCTGGAAATAGAATGGCATTTATATCTGAAACCATGAATATCAAGCAGTGACAAATTGTGTATTCAGACATTGAGGCCAGAGGCCAGTTGAATCAAAATAAAACTACCTGGCAAGTCTTTTTGACAGCATTGATCTACACATTTAAAAATGACTGGTCTGGATGTGGGAACATCTGCCTATGTCTCAACACTTGAGAGTCAAAGGCAAATAAATCTTTGAGTTTGATGCCAGTGGTCTACATACTAAATTCCAGGCTAGGTAGGGCTACATAGTGAGATAGTTACATTGATGAATTTTATATTTTGGGTATTTCACCTTAACAAATAAATAGTGCCTGCTTCTGGAAAGTTCTAGAACTTTGGCATAGTAGGAAATATAATGTAATAGGGCTGCATGGTCTGCCTTAATATGAATATGACTACTGTTGAGTATAAGAGGTCATTTACCCTTTTAAGAACTCTAGAACTACAGATATTTAGCACGTTGAGGAACCCAAGGGCTGAGGAGAACATTTTGCTACTATCACGTTAGATCAACCTTCCTAATGGTTTATTTGACCCTTTAATACAGTCCCCCTTGTTGTGGTGACTCCTCCAAACCATAAAATTATTTACATTGCTATTTCATGACTATAATTTTGATACCATTATGAATCATAATGTAGATATGTTTGAAGATAAGAGGTTTGCCAAAGGAGTTGTGACCCACAGGTTGAGAGCCTCTGCCTTGGATGTATTAAAAACTTTGGGATTGGAAAGGATTGTTCTATCTTTAAAGGGATTGTTTAAACCATGGTAGCCACTGTCCTACAGATAAGCCAAGGGAGAGAGCACTCTGTCCTCACTGTTGGACGAGCAGTGTCCATTACTGATTAGGGAATAGTGCCGTGACATGCCACCATCTGTGGGTCCTGGCAGCTATTAAGTCACCAAACACATTTCCATACTACTAATAAAGAAAATTTGAATCCGATCTTATGTTGTCTTGTTAGGTTCGCCTGACTATAACTTTCCTTTGTTAGTGAGACAACTACAAACTCATCTTGCCCTCCCAGTGGCGCTAGCGTCAGGAGCTTCTGAGGACCAGAGGGCCATATTTGTCAGACTACAAAGATTTCAACCTTACATACATGTATCTGGTGATAAACCTACAGTAATGATTTTAGGAAGGGAGGAAGGGGTGGGGAATAAACCCTTTCTAAATAATGAGACCCTTGCTCTTTTTAACCTTGAAAACTTTTTTCTCTTCGAATCATGGTCTTACTTTGAGTCAGTCTTAGCTGGCCTAGAACCCCCATGTCTGGTGGACCCTTTTATTTTAAACTATACAAAAGATAGTTTGTGTATCCTCCATGTATGTGTCTTTTACTCTCGTCCCTAGTTCCTGTCATCATTTGAAGGTAACCAAATGGTCACTGGGATTTTAGCGGTATCTTTTCCACATTTAAATTTAGTATTTTTCTAAGAAGAGGCTAGAAAACATTAGTGACTTTCTTTAAAAAAAAAAAAAAAAGGTAGATTCCTTTGCTTTCTTTTGACTAATGGTTTTGTCATGATAACTATTGGGAAAGTAAATGAAGTGCTTTAAAGTGTTTGGGAGAGTTGTGCCTTGTCCAAACTAGTGATGCAGATTATAAATTAGCAATGCCAAATTCCACCAGCAAATGTTGCGGAAGCCATAGAAATGTATTGATGAGATCATACAAGTGAGTGAAGTGGCCCAGCTTGTTTTGTTTCCTTTTGCAAGTGTTACATTTATTAGGCTTTTGTACCAAAACCAAGCAGTGCTGGGTTTCATACTTACTACTTTATTTTTAATCTAGGGTTAAAGGTTATATCCTTGGGAGAGTTGAAGAATGACTCGGACATTCTACACTAATTTTATTGATTTTTGATAGACAGAAAGGAAAGCTAGCAAGTAAATGTTACTGCATTAAAGCTGCCTTATGAATTGATTGAACTGGAGTAGAAATAGAGGGATATTTTAAGAACTTTCTTGGTTTGTTTGCATTCATGTATATGTCTTCTGCAGACTTACTTAATACAACTTACCCTTAGACTGTAAAAAACCTTTTTATTGAAACTAGAGGTGGAATTAGCAGTGATCTTTTTTCCTAGTGCAGTATAGTCTCAGATACCTGACTATTTTAGAGGTTATGAATAGTATTTTTCACTGACATGTTCGCCCATCTTAAAATGCAATCTCCATGAAATTAATGTATTAAGCTAAGGTCACACTCAGGAAAGAACTTGTGGGTAATAAGATTCTCCTGATCATTAGTAGCCCAATTAAATACTAGAGCACTTTAGTGCTAGAGGGGTGGAGTGTGCGTCTGAACCACCGTTGAGATTGTATACTTGTAACACAAATCTTCTTTTAGTACTGCCAGGTCATACACATATGTAGTCATTTCTGTTTCATCCTTTCACAGCAATTTATTGTGCATTCATTTAGAATGTATTAATAGGATGTTGACTTGAGTTCTGTTTTCCCAGAATTTAGGATGATATGGTAAAAGTCAAGTTTTTGACTGTTCAAAATATTAGAGAAAGGCTTAATAAACTCAAGGTACAGAGAAACATTTGGTTTACCTTAATAATCACAGAAAATTATCCTAAATGCAGATGAGTTTATTAAAGCTGTTTCAACAAAATTGACATCACTTCATTGAGTAGTTTAAAAGGTGTATTTAAAAGTAACAATTTAACTGATTTTCACTTATATAATTATTATTGTTTGCTGAAGTTGTAAAAATACTTTAGCTTCTGTAGAGTAACATGTACTTGTACTGCCAGTATTGGGAGACTGACAGGAGGGCCACAAATATGAGGCTAAGACAAGTTTTTCAAGTTCAAGAGCCTGTCTCAGAAACAAGCAAGCAGAAAGCTAACACCTCAGAGCAGGGGCACTCTTGCCTTATAGTTAGTGCAAGTTAGAGGGTAAAGTTATGCAGCCTGACTGGGTCTCAGCCATTTATTTCCTTTGTGAGTTTGGGCAGGTTGATCTCTCTTATTAGAACATTGTTCTAAAATGTTTTTGGTTTTGTCTTTTAGTTCTTGTATGATTGTTAGCCTTTATTAACTTGTTCACTTTGTCCTGTCACAGCCCCCATCCTTCCTGTCCTCCCAGTCCCACCTTCACACAGTCTTTTCCCTCATCACTCCCCCCTTCTCAGAGAAGGGGAAACCCCCTATGGATACTAACCTGCCCTAGCACATCAAGCAGGACTAAATGCATGCGCTCCCACTGAGGCCAGACAAGGCAGCTCAGCTAGGGGAAGAGATCCAGAAGCAGGCAACAGAGTCCGAGACAACTCCTGCTCCAATTGTTAGGGAACCCAGATGAAGACCAAGCTATACATCTGCTACATATGGCCTAGGTTCAGCCCCTGCATCCTCTTTGGTTAGTGGTTCAGTCTCTGTGAGCCCCCATGGTCCCAGGTTAGTTGACTCTGTTGGTCTTCTTATGGTGTCTTTGACCCCTCCAGCTCCCTCCATCTTTACCCTGACTCTTCCACAAGACTCTCTGAGCTCTGCCTATTGTTGGGCTGTGGGTCTCTGCATTTGTTTCCATCAGCTGCTGAATGAAGCCTTTCAGAAGACAGTTATACTAGACTCCTGTCTGCAAGCATAGCATATTTTTATAAGCAAGAATATCATTAATAGTGTCATGGGTTGGCTCCTTCCCATGGGATGGGTCTCATGTTGGGATAGTCATTGGTTGGCCATTCCTTCAATCTCTGCTTCATCTTTATCCCTGAATATCTTGTAAGCAGCACAAATTTTGGGTCGAAGGTTTTGTAGGTTGGAGGGAGATGCCTCCCTCCACTGGAAGCCCCACCTGGCTACAGGCAGCAGCCACTTCAGGCTCTATAACCCCGCTGCTAGAGGTCTCAGGTTGGGTCACCCCCAGACTTCAGTAGCCTCCTGGATCCTGGGTGTCTCGCTAATCCCAGCGATGCCCCCACACAGATTTCTACCCTCTTTCCCTGCTCTCTCCCCCATTCCCCATCCGATTCCCCTCCTTACCCCTTCACCCACCCAGTTCCCTCCTTCTGTCCACTCATTTCCCCTTCCAAGTGAAAGTCGGGCCTCTTCCCTTGGGCCCTCTTACTATTTACTTTCCTTGGGTTTGTGGATTATAGCGTGGCTTTCATGTACTTTATGGCTAATGTCCACTTATAAGTGACTACATACCATACTTGTCTTTCTGAGTCTGGGTTACCTCACTCAGGATGGTATTTTTGAGTTCCACCCATTTGGCTGCAAATTTCATGATGTCCTTGTTTTTAATTTATTTTATTTTTTTAAAGTGATCACAAGGGAAAGTTAATTCTGGTCAAAAAGTTGGAAATTTTACTCAGCTTGATTAATATGGGAGGAAAAGTAAAATAGGAGAAGGAAAACAAGACAGGATTATAATGTCATGTTTTTAACGTATATGAGAAGATATTTTTTCTTGTTCCATTTGTTTGCTCATTTGTTTGATTGTTGTTGTTGTTGTTATTGTTGTTTAGGGACAAGGTCTCACAATACAGCGCTGGCTGTCCTAGAATTCAGTCTGTGGACTTCCTGTTTCTATTCCCCCCAAATGTCTATTCTATACGTTGTATTTTGTCTGGCATCTCACCTGCACATTTTGAGATTGAGACACATTGTTAATTATAGCAGAGTAGAATTCTCTTATTTTGATCTACCATAATTTGTTTACTTTTAAACTCTTGACAGTCATGTTTTATATAAAAATTTAGCTATTACTGATAAGCTGTTAGAAACTTCCATTCATGTACATGTCTGTATGGATATTAGCTTTCATTTCTCTAAATTAAATACATGGGAGTGAAATGGAAAGGCTTTATGAGGTTGCTTTAGTTTTTTAAGAAGCTGTCAACTTGTTTCCATAGTGACTGAACTATTTTTACATTCTCACCAGCCAAATGTAATAGTTGCAGTTTTTCTGTGGTCTGGTGTACATATCCCGTGCTTACATTTTTGCTTTTGTTTTTGAGATTTAGTTGTTTATATTCCATAGTCTTTTCCCTGCTTGTATGTATTGCACAATATGTGTTTCTAGTGTTCATGGAGACCAGAAGAAAGTGACAGATCTCCAAGAACTGGAATTAACAAATGAATGGAAGCTGTCAGGTCTGTGCTGAAAACCCAGCTGGGGTCTTCTGCAAGAACAGCCGCTGTTCTTAACCACTGCGCCATCTCTCTAAGCCTCAGTGATTTCAGTCATTTTCATTTAGTATTTCTACTAAGTGTGTAGTGGTAGATCATTCTTATAAAATACATTAATAACTGATGTTTACTTACCATGGGTGACACTGGGTTATACAGACACATATACTGTCCTTTGAGTTTCCCAGTGACTCAGCGTGCTGAGCATCTTCACATGTGCTCACTTTCCCTTTCTGAGGTGTCTCTTCAGAGCTTTGACTCCGTTTTTATTTAGTTGTTTGTTTGCTTCTAAATATATTCTGGGTGCTAGGTTTTTAGGCATAAATTAATTTATTTCCCTGCATTTAGATCCAGAAAAACAAAATTAAACTGTGGCAAGAAAGATTCTAATTATACCAAATGAAGTACTTTTCGACTGTTGTACTACTGTAGTCTAAGGATGGGTTTGGGGCAAACAGAAGCAGTGTAAAGCTTTTCTGGGGGTGCTTATAAAGGGCCAGTAGTCCCTTAGCAGTAGTACTACAGGGCCGTTGGAATGTGACTCAGCTTAATTAATTTTCCTGGAGACGAGTTTGTTGCTAGCATCTCAATACCCTTTCCTGTGTTGTACCATTTTTTAGGCCAAAATAGTGCAACTTTTTTGGAACTTTTCAGGCTTTTCCATGTACTTTTTGTTTTTCAAGATTTATTCTCCCTGATTTTAGTTTGAATGGTTGCTAGGAAATAAAAGGATGGTTATTGAGGGCGTTAATTAGCCTTAGCAGAAACAAACTGCAGTGATCGTTAGGCAATAATCATTACAGTAAATGCTCCACTGTCTCTCCTTGAGCAGTAGCGTTTAGTTGGTATTGTGAGGCACATTCACTTAGCTCTCTGGAAGGCAAAATAATTAACCAGATTTTAGAAAATCCAGATGATTTAGAGGTCGTGGGGTTGTTGTGGCCTTGGGAGGAGTGAGGGGTGCTTTAATGACAGGGTTCCAATAGAGGTAATGAAGGGCTTTTCTGTGTAGGAAACACTGGTCACTTGTTTTCAAGTCTGACCGAGGCCCAAGCCCAAGAGAGCTGCTCTGACTGTAGAAAAGTTGAGTGAGGTTAGTTCTAGGCATAAAGTTTTAGTATCAGCATCAGTGTTTTTATGAGATCAAGCAATGAAATAAGTCAAGAGTGTTGGAATCTTTCAGAAACATAACAAATTCTTGTCATAAGGGAAATTAATCAAGCTGTTTACATTTAGAAGTATTTAAGCTGTCATGTGGAATGCTCAGTGCACAGGTTATGTTAATTTTATTAGTTTCTGCTGCAAAAGGAATATTAGTTTCAGACTGAATTTTAGGTCATAACTAGGCTGATTAATCAAAACAGGCACTATTATGATCAACACACTTTTGCCAATACGTTTGTTTATCCTGTAGCATAAAAATTTTGGCTTCAGAATTTGAAGAACTCTTGGAGAGCACTTTCTGCATCCTGCTGACTGTGGAAGTACAAAAAGATTCTGGAAGATCCTGTCAGGTTCAGAAGGTGGTAGGTGGTTGGCTGGCAAGAAGTCAGGTGAATTCAGATGAGGCAAAACGTCTTTGCCAGTTTTGCAAATTTCATGATAAGTGGTCAGGGTTGTTGGAGAAAGAATGGGCCCTTAGTTGCAGTTTCCGGTACATCTCCTCTGCTTACTGACATACTTCTCAGATGTAAGGGTTTCACTGGAATGCAGGATGCAGAATGCTCTGCTTGGTCAGCCTGGCATGACTGTTTCTGCCCGTGCTTTGCTTGGGGAAGTGCTTTGGAGCAGCTTTGTGATCCAACCACAAAGCTGGACTACCATGTACTGTGACACTAGTTATCATATACAATCCACTTTTCATCACAGATGCACTGTTTTGTATAAAATAACATTAGTACTTGGGGAGGGCTCACTCACTTACAGAGAGCGAGCTCATCTTCCTAATGTGCTTCAGATGCCAGGCAAACATCGGCTGGGCCATGCTGAGTTCCTTGGTAACTTCTCATGTAGTTGTGGCTCAGTGCCCATGAGTGCAGTCAGCTGGTCACCATAAACTCTCAGAGGCAAGCTGTGCTTGTTCCTTGCCTCGAAGGTTATCCATTCCTTTCAAACTCCTAGAACCGTCACTCACCATGTGTTCAGTAGCAGTTTCTGGCTAGTTCACTGTTGACATTGAGAGTTGTCTCTACTGCTTTACCACTCATTTTGAATTCTAATAAGAAAATCACTCATGTCTACTCTTTGTCTAACATCTTTTCTACAGTATAAAATAAACAAAACAAATATAAAGTAATGAGGTATTAGTTTTTAAAAAGCAAGAAATGTGTATTAAAATGTTGTAAAACTTACCCACAATTATTAAAAATGTATTCCTCAGGGTCTAGAGAAATAGTCCAGGGTTTGAGAGTGTGTATTGATTCTTTAGAGGATTGGAGTTTGATACCCAGCAACCACATCATGTGACTCACACCACCTGTAACTCCAGCTCTAAGGGATCCAGTCCTCTGATCTCTGCATTCATGTATACAGACATACATAATTTAGAAAAACAATAAAAAATAACTCTCTAAAAGAATGCATTTCTCTATCACACAGCAAATTTTAACACTATAAAAACCAAAATTATTTTGTACTTAACCTGATCATATCTTTTCAGATATTTATAATAGGCACTCTGAAAGTTAATTTGGTCAAAAAAAAAGTTTATTAGGCATCCATGATTCCTTTAGCTAGTCTAGTTTTAGGGTATTTTGGATGTCAGAATTGTTTTTAATATGTTGATTTACCAATAGGAAACTATTAGGTTTAGGAATATTTGAAATTTTTTTAAATAAAAGTAAGCAATAGTTCTTTCTACATCTTCTCCCAGATACATGCCACAAGTAAAAAGAAGAGGGCAAACTCTCAGTAGCTTTCTAAAGTTTCTTTCTTTCTCTTTTCTTTTTTTTTTTTTTTAATGGAAATTACATTTATTTTTATTGAGTTTGGTCCAATATTCTTTTTTTTCTTTTTCTTTTTTTAATCTTTTTTTTATAGTTTAGTTATTATCCCCCTCTTGGTCTACCCTCTGGCTGTTCCTCATTCCGTAGTCCTCCATGACCTGGAAAGTCATTTGCTGTAAGCACAGACCACTCTCCCAGACTGATGCTGAGAGTTGCAAGTGTTTTGAGTCACTCCTAGCAGTATAACACCAAAGGGGGGCCAGCCTGTTGAGCTGACTTCCACACCTGTCTACTACCTGCAAGAAAGGGAGACACCCTGAGACCAGGTGCTACTATGTTCAGAACCACCAAAGAGTTTGAGGGCACCTTTTTCTAGTCCCTGAAGACAGAGCAAGGCAGTTGGGAAAAGCTTTGCCTCTGAAAGGACTGTGCGACTCGCTGACTCAATGTGCAGAATCTGCATCCTCAACTCCTCTACGGAGCTCACTCCAGCCTGTAAGCTTCCAAAGTAGAGCAGAAATGCTTTCCCAGTTGTTGTAGGGGACACGCCAGAGCAAACTGTAGCTCACTGAATGGCAGGAAGATAATCTATGTTGCATCTTTAGATATTTAGAGTAGTTCATTTTTATTTTGGGTAAGACTGAAATTATTTTTCTTAAATCTCTAGGTCTGAGGTGTCCAGTGTCTTTGTGTGGACATTCTTATAAAGAGTTATTACTAAAGGGAAACTGTATTTCAGTATTACAGAGAAAATCTTCTTCCCAATTGTCTAAAACATTTGATTAGAATCTCGAAACTTTACTTTCAAATGTTATTCATTATTTGCAAAAAGGTGATGAATAGTTGAAATTTTAGATGAAATATGAAGATTATATTTCATCTCTACTTTTGTAAAAGCAGAGAATCAGGAATTAGCATTTAATCTTCATTATTGAAGAAGTAATTGTAATTCTGAATAATAAAAGTACACTGTCCAAGGACATTTTGGACATAAATACTGCACATTCCCTTCCATCCTTCTTTTGGGGAACTCCTTCATGTCATTGCCCAGCACTGGAACGGTGTGTGTGCAATCACTGTACCTCTGCATTCATGTGTCTCTGCCACATGATGTGGCTGGGTGCTGCTGACAGGGGTGTGCAGCTGCCATTTTCATTTAAAAATTAGCAGCTGGGTAAGGCTTGGTAAGTGCGCAGCAGAGTGCAGGTGACTGCAGAGTCATGCATCTTCTAAGACCCAGGCTTGGACCTGCCTTGGTCTTATCCCAAGTGGTCACATTACAGTTCTCTAATGTTCCATTGTGGCTTATTATTGTCAGTGTTTCTTTATAAGGTTTTGATATATCAATCACAGTTAATTTACATAGAGATGCCCATTTTACCTGCAGATACATGATATTTTTTGTTTTGTTTTGCTCATCAGACCTGACAATGTACAGTTTTTAGCTTAGCAAGTATCTGCTGTTCTTATTCCTTTCTCATAAATCCAAAGAAAGGATTGTTTTTTTTTTCAATTTAATTTCAAAAGTCCTAATCCATTTAGATTTGATATATTTGAATGGGGAAACCCATGATGAACTGAGTTGAGGGTGTGAGTAAATACAATTGTTAACTTCTAGCTACCAATGTGAGTGGACAGGAAAAAGCCAGTACAGTTGGCAGTAGATTCTTCAAAGAGCTAGAAACATAAGTGTTTTTATGTTTTTATTTGGGGTGTTGAGAGAACCTGTTAACCTGGACCATCACTAAATGCTTTGAGAATGTGAAGATGACATTCACAAATATATAGATTTTTAAATTTATTGGATGCAAACTTTTAAGTATTTTTCTCTTCTATACATGCACACATAGCCACCCAGGATTATTTTTTCTGAAGGCAAGATTTGAAATAGCATTCAATGGAAAACATCTTGGCTATAGTAACAGTGGAGTGAACAGAACATACATTTGAGCCCTAGACCTGGAGAATAAAGGTGTAAGAGCAGAGAGACTGAAGCTTCTGCTGTGCTTTGTTGCTTATTTGGATGGAGAGTGAAGGGTGGGGCTCTGTGAGCACGTGGAGTATGTTTGGTGCAGGCAAAGCTCTGTTTCCTGTTTTGACACAGAGAACCCTGGAGAAAAACAAACTATACTTGTTCACAGAAGCTTTAGGTTTTCAAATGATTCTACCTATCAGATTATAATAACTGGTTACCATTCATCTGGTAGGCACTCATTATCTCACTGAAGCTCACAGTAGCCTTGAAAGGTAAGTAAATCTTAGAAAATGTGTTGGCTTTCCCTAAGACCACACTAGTGAGAGTACTTTAATCTACACTGAGGTGTGCTAGATTCCAGAACATGCTCTTAGTTCTTGTCCTGTATGCTCTCAAGTCTCTGTTCTCAATGTCATTCAGTGTAGTAGACAAGGTAGTGGCCAGGGGTTGCCGTGGGAAGGAAGGGTAAATGAGATATGTCCTGTGTGCTGACACAGAGACTGCACTTATAATAACTGCATAGGCATGAAAGCAAATGGCTCTGACCAGAGGTGGTGCAGCAAGGTTGACAAATGAGCTCATGCCCTATTAGAATTCAGATGAAGAGAAAGAAGTTCCCCAAGGGTCACAGGGTCAAAGCACATTTCAAAGGCATTACAAATGAAGCAGTAATGAAGATTTGTTTTAGTAGTGTAACTGGGAACCTACTCCTCCTCCCCTAGCCTTCAGAGGTACCCTGGAAGGTAAGATTGTCTCAGTCATTAGTGGGCACCATTTCCCAAGAGCAGATAGCTAAGCTATATGGAAAGCAGACCACAGTTGCCTGATATTTATGAGCAAGTTTAATGAGGGGAGGTTTTGTGACATATCTGAGTCACAAAACTTACTGTTCCGCGTGGGATGAGAAACCACCTTTGTGGTTTACTATTTTAATAGCCCTAGATTCTGGTTTGTTTGTTTGTTGTTTGTTTTTCAAAACAGGGTTTCTTTGTGTAGCTCTGGCTATCCTGGAACTGACTCTGTAGACCAGGCTGGCCTTATCACTCAGATCTGCCTGCCTCTGTCTCTCAAATGCTGGGATTAAAGGCGTGCACCACCACCATCTAGCCTAAATTTTCTTAACACATTCCCTTCCTTCTCCCAAATAACTGTCTAAAACCTGCAAGTGTATTTTTGCTTAGTGTTTGTATGTGTGTATATACATGTACATGTGTGTGTTTTTAACTGTAATCAAACTTCCTGTTTATAAAGTTTACACTAGCAGAGTGTAAAATTACCTTTCATTATTGCTTTATGGTGAATGTTATTAATTAAATTTTACTTTACAAATTTCCATCTTTAGCAAATGCATTGCTTAAACTAATTTTTTTAGATTTTGTTTATTTTGTGAATATATATGGGTATGGGTACATACATGCCATAGCACATGTTTGAGAGTCAATTCTCTCCTTCCACCATACAGATCTGAGGGAACAAGCTGTAGAACTTGCTCTGTAGAGCAGACTGGGTATACATAATGATCTCTTCCTCCTAGCTTTTTGGAATTAAAAGCATGAACTAGCATGCCCAGTAAACATGCATTACTTTGTGAGGATAATTTTAGTTCTGCTTGTTAACCTGATGATACTTTAGTAAGTACCTAAAGCAGGATATGGAAAGCAGAACATTCTGGTATTTTCCTGCCTTCCATTCTTTCCCCTTTACAAATGCCAGCTTTCTCTGGGAAATCAGAATTTGGAAAAGGTCTGGAGCAGAGGGAGAGCCATTCTTTAGTGTAAGGTTGCTAATTGGAAACTAAATATTTAAAATCTTTTCTTTGTAATTACAAAGAAGCATTTATATATAAGATCCCTTTTGGTAACATAACACACTATAACACAGGATGTGAGTTGGGGCTGGGTAGGGGACAGACTGGGAAGTTTCAAAATAGCAGCTGTCCAGAGTGAAATCATTTGCCAAGTAGATTGCAAAGCATTCAAAATATTTCTTTCCTTTGTTGAATGAACTTTTCTGCCTCCATAGCCCAAAACAAACATTTTACCGTGTTTTCCAATTACAGATTAAATGTTTAATTGTTTTAAAGGAAAATAAGAGAGAAACTGAGTGAGTTGTCAGAACCTAGTTAAAGCCAGAAAGGAATTCACAGGTACCTGCTGAAGCTTTGGCTGTCCTTCCCGTGTGTTCAGTCTGTATCATGCGATGATAGGCTGACTGTGGTTTCCACTCAATGTCTACTTTCTCTCCTCTGTCCCCTTGTGTCCCAATACACACATGATGAAATTTTAAGCCATTCTGTTCATACAGAAATGGAATTGTGTGTGTGTGTGTGTGTGTGTGTGTGTATGTTTCTGTGTGCGTGTTTCTGTTTGTGTGTTTCTCTGTGTGCGTGCGCATGTCGTACACATGCCATGGTGAATGTTGAAATTAAGAGGATAGCTTTGTGGAGTTGATTCTCTTCTATACATGAGTTTCAGGTTATCAGGCATATGTGAAGGTGTCTTAAGTATGCCATCTCTCTGGCCCCAGAAATTTCATTTGCTTTTATTCTTATATTAAGGTACACTTTAGTGGTACTTCTGAAATATAAACATTTCTTCCCATGACTACCCCTCTGTCTCCTTCATCTTCATGGCCATGGCCCCAACAGACTATATATGAATTCTTCTTAGAACAATGTTTGCTGTTGAGGAAAGTTAAAGAGGCCATCTCTTTGTCAGATAGAACCCCTGTCTTCTTATCTTTTGCCTTGGCATCTAAGATGGCTCTGCAAATTGAGTTGCTTTTATAAGTGGATGAAGTAGCATGGAGTCTAGAGATGTCTAGCAAAGAACTTACTAAGCTGAGACCTTGCCAGATTGGACTTCTCTCTTATAATTTATGTTGTGTCTTCAAAAACTCTCTCAGCTTCACAGTCTCACTCAACAAAATGGCTGTGACCTCTCAGGAGCTAAATGTTTACAATGTTAGAAAGCCCTTAGCTGCCCGCCTTCCCAGTGCTCTGCAAGCATCACAAAATACCACTTGTCTCTGGCTGTCCCTTGCTTAATTTCTACTCTCTGTGTGAGTCAGCCCAATAGTGAGGCTGTGGAGCCTCGAGGTTCATGTCCTGCCCTCTGAATAGGAATGTTGTGCCATGTTGCCTGCCGTTTGTGATGCTCCTCGGTGTGGCCTGTCCCATCATCCTATCAGCTCTTTAACCTTAACGTCAGTACCTGATTCATCCAGAAACACCCATGTGTCTCCTGAGCCTTCCTGCCCTTGCTTTATGTACTACCACTGTTCTTGGCCAGGGCTCCAACTAGAACTATGCTTTCCTGACTCCCAGGCTTTCTCTCCTCACTCTGTAACCACAGCCCCAGGATCACTTGTTCATCATTCTCATCATTCTCTCTACACTGCCTTGGTTTTGCTCCTTGTTTCAAATGTGCATCTCATCGTTCCAGCCAGCATATAGGCTACTCAGAGATAGTCTTGCTGCCCATGGCACTTAACACAGCACTTTCTGCTCTTCATAGGTGTCCAGTTAATATTTGGTCATCACTAAGGAGCAAGCCATTTTTTCTATCACCTGTTATCTTTTTTTCCTATGATAGAATGTATATGCTTGTGTTATTTTTAGCAAAAGCAATGTAAACTATGAAACATACACGTGTATAAAGAAAAACATCTTTTGAATACGGAAAATATGTGAACAATAATTTCAAATGAGGTACCGATCCTGTGAATAAACGTACACAAAGATACCGATATGGAAACAAGCATTGAATGATATTATGTTTTTATTTCTACCCAGGTGTGGTCGATCACCTATTTACCGCTCCCGTGAAATGGCAGCTCGTGCATTGGTCCCCTTCATTATGATAGACCAAATACCAAGTACTGTTCATGCTCTGCTGGATTCACTCCCCAACAGCACTGACCAGTGTTTCCGACAAAACCATATTCACGGGACACTTCTGCAAGTAAGTAAAGTAACTCTGTGTGACTTCCGTAGAACACCACGGGATGAACTTTTGGTTCTTATGTGTTCTTAGCATGTGAAGACTTAATACATAGGCTTTTAAGTTTATCTGTGTAACTTATTTTTTTCTACTTCTTAACGGCCAGATACCTATCTCAAGATATAAAGCGTCAGCTTCCTGTCCCTGCCTTCTGATGCCTCCATTTTACCATCAAGGACTCTTAACTCTCTGAAACCATTAGCTCACATAAACTCTTCTAGTCTTTGCCTTGGTCATTGTGTTTTATCAAAGCAATGGAAAACCAAGCCACCTTGCTGGCTTTTGTTTTAAATAAATATAGGATTTTATTGTTCTTTTTACTTAAGTACAACAAATGAATGAGAACTAAGTGGGACTGTCCTATTAAAAACCCTAACCTGGTAATGGGTAGTGTTGGTAAAATCTGCTATTCACATGGTTGTTGTGGATGCTCACCTCTGCATGGATAGTTTTAAACTTCATGTCATGCTGCTAGATTATAAGCAGAATGAGAGTTGGCCTTGAAATCTCAGGACATACTGTAAACCTGAAGTCTACACTACTGACAAGGGGGACTATGTGAAATGGTTCAGTGTGCAGTTCCAGAGACAAACTGCCTGGTTCTGCATCACATGTGCACCCTGCCCTATGGTGCAAACGCATGCCTGTAGGTGGAATGTAAGGTAGATCTATGGCTTTGTCTTCATGACTTGGTTTTTTATATATTGGGTAAAGATTTACTGAATGCCTACTATATACTGTTGTGTCATAGTCAGAACATTAAGAAAGTCATTCTTGGTCTGGACAATGTCAAGAACAGAAAGTAGGCAGTCCCAATGGAGCATGTTAGGTAATGGCTGACACATGGCAGGGCCATCCAATTTAAGGTGGAGAAATCAGGGCAAGCACCACAGAGCAGGTAACAGTTAAACAGAGACTAAAATTAGTTAATCAGGCATGGGAAAGGAGTCTCTTAGGCAGAAAGAACATCACAGAGTGAGGTGGAGGGGAAGGCAGCATTCCTGGGAACAGTAACTTCTGGGTGACTGAAACTCCACCTTAGTGGTTCTCAGTACTTTACACACTTAAAGTTAATGAGGGTCCCAAGCAGGTTTCACCTTTCATTGTTTACTTAGACAGTAAAAATGAGATAATATCAAGACATAAGAACCCAAAGCACATACTCTTTTATCACCGGGAAGACATCCTCACAATCCTTGTAGATCCTTGTAAGCTCACCTGCACATAATAAAGGAAAAGTAAAGGAGACAATCATCTTAGTGTCATTTTAAAGTAGCTTCATCCGTGGGCCTCCGAAAAAGAGTACACACACACACTCACACCCGCTGGGGTCTTAATTCAGAGTGGATCTCTGATCATCTTCTCTGTAGTGTGTGTGTTACAGGCTTTTGTTGGGAGGGGAGCAGTGTTTGAGGGCAGGGATGTATTCCAAGGCACCCAGGTGGCCGTCAGAGGACAGCCCCAGAGGTCAGTCCTCACCTTCTTCCTTGTTTGAGAGGCTTTCTGCTCTATACACCACAGTACTAGCCTGCAAGCTTGCAGGGGTTCATTCCAATACCCAATACCTTTGGGTATTCAGACCAGGTCCTCATGTTGTATAGCGAGTATTTTACCCATAGAACCATATCTCCAATCTTATACCCTTTGGGTCCTTTCTTCATTCCTATGCTGGTTATCTTAGCCTTGGAAACAGGCTATAAAGGCCCAAAGATCATCATTAGTTTAGTCAAACAAGTTAGGTTTGTTTTTTCCTTCCCTCCCTTCCTTCTTTCCTTCCTTCCTTCCTTTCTTGTTTTGTAACAAAAACAATCTCATAGCTTTTATTGTCGCCTGATAATAACATAAGGGCTCCTAAAACAATATTGATAAATGTTTCAGACTGTGCTCCAGCAGACAACACCTTTAAAAGCACTGTACTGCCTTCTCAACTTCTCCCGTGCTTGACCATTTCTAGTGGGAAACACCTTCTTCTACATCATTTAGTACGAGGTTCATGCACTCATCAAAGCACAGCCCTCTGTCAGCACACTGACTCGCTCACAGAGCCACAGCTGAATCAAAGACCTATTTTGCAGCTTCCTGAAGATCAGGTTGGTGGGTGGTACCACCACCTTCTGTACCTTCTGGCCCTGGTCAAAATACACTGGTGGAAGTCACAGAGACCACCACATGAGTAGAAAGGTTGCCTCAGAAAACCCAAGTTCGAGCTGTTGGTCCCCAACTCTGCTGCTGTTTCAAAGGAAACAGACTAGTTACAAGGAAAATAGCAAAACAGAATCTTGAAAATGTGCACTGTAGAGAGTTAGGAGTGCCTAGAGCATGAAAGGTTGCAGCCATGCCGAGGTCTTTCAGCAGTGTAGGTGGAGTCACTCCTTTCTTTCTCCTCGTATGGCCTCTTCCATTAGATGCCTCCTCCCTCCATGGCGGGCCTGGCTGTTGCACCAGTCTGCCCAAAGTGCAAGAAAGGCTTATTAGGGGAGGGAGTCACAGTGTGGGTGCTGGGTGTTCACTGTGTGGTCGAACAGACTTTGTAGTTACTAAGGCTGTTTTACCTGGTGGAAAAGGAGTCAAAGGTGCTCGAGTCTGTCTGCAGTGTTGTCAGTGAGCATCTAAAGGGTTAAGTCAGGGAAGAGTCTTCACTTGTAGATTCTTCTACACATAGAGCTACCTTTGAAACCAGCAAATACTTGCACTTGGAAAAGAGATGTTAAGGACCTGAGAGGAGTGATACTCTCCATGGGACCTTCAGAGCCAGCTAAGTAAATACAAAACTGTTAGTTTTTCAAGAGCAGGAAATCATTTTGTAATCAGAAAACAAATTCTTTCATAGAATATTTTCTTGAATTATACATTGACTTCTTTGAAGATGTTTACATAAACATATCAAACCCCAGAGTATTTCTTTGGTATACCTTAAAGACAAAAATGTGCTGATCCCTGAATTTCTGGGTCTGGGAAAGACTCAAATTATAGGGTGTGCAGAACAAAAACTTGTGAGTTCCTTTCCTAATCACTCAAAACCAGAGGCTCAGAATGGCAGTGCTGAGGTAGATGGAAGTGGTGCACACTGGGAAGGTGAGATTGTACAGTGGGGTTTGAAGAGCCCAAGGTAACCACGTGAAGTCTCAGTGAAGGCCAGAAGAGCCATGAATATTACTCACTTGAGAGAAGCACTGGCAGGACCACCCATCTTTGAAATAGAATTAACTGTCTGTTTTTATTGCCTGAGTTCTTCATTTAGGAACTTAATGTTATCACTAGTTCACTTATCACTCCTAAGGGGTTGCAGTGGCATGCAGAAAGTTCTCTTGTTGAGACCAAGCGTGGCCAACAACCCTGAGGAAAACTTTGTTCTGATTCTTGTGTATTTAACTAATATTTTGATGTTTCATAAAGAAGTGTACAGCGTCTGAGAGGAGAGTCTGAATTTTGAATTTGTTCATCCACCATGTCTTTTGTTCAAGTTTCTGTTGGTATAATATAAAATATAAAAGATGAAAGAAAGTTTTTTCATAAAGTATACCAGTTAGATGGAGCTTGTTGGAAGGTGAGAAAAGCATTTGTGTGTTTATCTGAATAGTCTAGACAAGTTGTATCTGCAATTTAAGTAATCTAGCACTGCTGTCCCTTAGTGTGAGAGCACAAGCAGCAGTCCCACTAATTGACATCAACTTTCCTTTTCTGTTTTACCAACAGAACATATCAAACACTTCAGTTCTTTCATTTTTCTCCCCAATTTGGAGACTTGATTTCTTCACGGGGGGCGGGGGGTGTCTTTCCATGGAGCTTGGTGATGGTACTGCCTACTTGTGTGGTGGGGTATATTAACCATAGATGCCTTCGGATAGCCTAGGTTGTCAGCCTAGCTTACCATGGAAGTAAAGGTAACACTTGATTTTATTCATGCTCTTATCAAGCCTTGCAAAGTAGCAAGATAGGTATCCTTTATTCATTCCTTTCCCGGTCAGAGGGAGAGGTGTACTTCACTCTAAAGCCCATGTTCTCTTTTTATAATGTGCTTCCTCCCTGTACTTGACAAGAGTAACCACTTTTCATAACTAGGGAAAACCCAAGATTCTATCTCTTTTCTGGTTTTATCTGTTACTGGTTGGTTGGTCTCCTTAAATTGAGTGTGTTGTGATTGGTCAACATTAGAGACAGAGAGAGTGCCAGCATTAGAGATTGTATGGGTAGGTACTGCGGTGTTGAGGGGGTGTGCCGGGGGTCAAGGCCCAAAGCTCAGTGAGCTCTCTGTGGGCAGTGCCAGAGGGGTGAGTGAAGCTGAGGTGAAAGACAGGCAACCAGATGGCTGTGGGAGTGAAAGAAGACAGAAATGAGGCAGTCTCTGCTTGAGTCAGGATCTCCACAAAGTTGGGAGCAGTGGACTGGGTTAGCAAGGACAGCTTGAAGACTGAACTAGAGGATGATCTTGAATCACTCTCTTGAAAAGAAAAGCAGCAAGCTAGAAAGAAGTAAAGGTGGACCAGTTTGCCTGAGTGTGTAAAGCAGCTGCTGTTGGAGGAGCCGGGATCAGACAGCCATCCTTCATTGTTTTCCCAGGTCCAAGCAGTAGAGGAAATAGAAAGTCCAGGAGACAGACAGCCTTGTACTATGTGGTTACCTGAGTACTTATAGTTAAATATAATTTAAGAGTTATTTCCATGTCTACCCATGGTAGACAGTCTTTGCTTTAAGAGTTTTAATATATTTTCCATATTTCTCAACAGTACAGATTTTTGAAACATAAAATATTCAAGTTGTCCAGCAATGGTATAGTACTTGATGGATCGCTTTTGGTGACCTGTGTCCGTTGTTGTCTTATTTTATGCTCAGAAAATACGATTTCAGATGGAAAAACAAAAACCTGAAGTGCGATGGTGGTGTCAGTGCTGAGTGGATTACTTGCCAGTGTGGTTTGTTTCCAGAATGAGTCAGACGTCACTGAAAAACGCTCATGTTTATGACTAGTAGTCAGGCTTGCTCTTTGCTCTTGCAGACCTGTGGTCCTGGGAAAGGAGAATGTGTAAGTGACAAAGTTGTTCCCCAGTCTAAGAAGGACGGTGGCAGAGTTTCTCTCACGATGTGACTGTAATGTGTCAATGTCTCTGCTGGATCTGCAGTTCTCAGACAGCAGGAATATGGCAGACAGAGCTGGAGACTGCAGGCAGTGGGAGGACAGGCATCTAGGTTAGCCCAGGGACAGCAGAGCAATAATTTTCTGTTGCCTTGACATGAAAGTCACTGGGTGGCACTAGGCTCTAGACCTTGTTAAAATGTACTTTGGCAATATATTGCTTTTCCCCAAAAGTCATTTTTAATTAAAATGCTGCTTTCAGGGATAACTTAATCCTTTCCTTATAAACATTCATAAGCTTTTATTTGGTGTGTATTACTTAGAGGGCCTTCTCTAAGGTTGGAAGATAGCTCCCAGCTGTTGGGTTCCAGAGCACAGACTGCCATCCATGATCAGTGCCTTCTGAGACTTTGCAGTATTCTGAAGGAAGGCTAACTGTGAGTCAAGGCTATGTTGAATTAGAGCATAGCCGCTTCATGTTTCCCCAGGGTTAGAATGGGGCCAGGAATGGTGAAAAGTAGAGAGTAGGCCTGTATTTTCCTTGGTTGCTGAGTACATTGATTGGATGGGCTGCCAATTATTGAGTACCTACAGAAGTCCTTCCAGAAGGTGTGTTTTACTCCTGTCCTATTAATAAGGGAAAAAAGAAAGAAAAACAAAAAAGACTGAAAGAGTTTGAGATATTCCCAAAGTTATACAAACTGTAAATGATGGCAGATAGATCAGGGATTTAGTTCTTGGCTCTTGTGTGTGTGCGTGTGTCTGTTTGTGTGTGTGTGTGTGTGTGTGTGTTATACTGTACTATACCGTACTGCTTCTGTAGATGAGGAAAAGAAAATTCTCAGAGAAAAACCAGTCACTGTGGGGCTTATAAATATTCAGGGTCTCACTAGAGAAATTGGCATTGTTGGGTTATTCAAGCATTATGATTAATGCCAGCTTTATCTCAAGTATATGCACCAAAGAAAAGAGAGATCCTTGCTCAGGAACATTAGCTCTCAGGGATGAGGTTGTAGCTGAGTTGGCAGAGTACTTTCCTAGCATGCTCGGAGCACATGGATTCAATCCACAGTGCCAAATCAACCTGTAATCCCAGCACATGGAAGCTAGAGACAGGGTGAGCAGTACAGGATCAGCTTAGCTACATAGTGAGTTCAAAGCTAGCATGGTCTGCATGAGACTCTGTCTCAAAATCCAACAAAAACAAAAAGATCAGCTTTTATGGAGCTAATATCCTTATAGCAGGGAAGTAGTGGGGGAGATAAAATAATAAATAATAGGATAATACTATAATTTATAGTCCATATAGTAGGTGAATTATGTAGTTTCTTGGAAGCTATTAATTGCTTTGGCCCAAAAGAGCAGGCAGAATAAAGGAGTCAGAGTAAGCAGGAGAGGAAAGCAAATGGGAACGAATAATGAAGGGTCAGAGTAGTAATTGTTGAAGTGACAATGACTGAGACTGAAGGGAGGCACTAGAAAGTAAGTTTTTTCTCAAATTACACTGGTCACATAGATTTGTAAGCAGGTATGCAGATGTGTATCTGGGACTGTCTTCAATAGAGAAGGACCGACAGAATGGGCTTAATGGATGAAGACAACTAAGAAGGCCACCCCATTTTAGAGGCACTTAAAATGAGTCCTAGGATCACAGAGAGTCAGGCCTGTGTTGTGACTATTCCATCACTTTCTCTGTCCTCCAGTGAGGCCTTTCATGTGCTGACTGTGCCTGGGCTTGGGAGATAGACAGAGTGAACTGAAGAATATCTTGCTTTGACTTAGTGAATTTTTACTGAGTAGTTTTTAAGTATAAATGGTTGTGCCAGGTGCCATGGAAAACACAAAGAAACGTTTGTTTATAACATGGCCCCCACCCTCATGAAGCTGTGATCTTCCCTGAAAAAGAAGCTGTCAACTTTGCAAGCTACACAGCAGAAGTTATGTGGCAGCATATGATATGTGCCAGAGGAATGCCAGTCACCTCCTGAGGTGAGGTGGCATGGGTTGGAGTGAGGGCAAAGACTATGTGGTAGCATATGATATGTGCCAGAGGAATGCCAGTCACCTCCTGAGGTGAGGTGGCATGGGTTGGAGTGAGGGCAAAGACTTCGTAAGCATGGAGACTTAGGCTAAACCAGCAGAAGAAAGTATTTGCACGGGGATCATGTGCTTGGCCAGAGTGTGATTTCAGGAGTGCCTTGAGGAGAATATGATTGGAGGGAAGGTATTTGTCAGCATGTGAAGCACTAAAAATGATATGAGACTTTGAGCTTAAAAAAGCTGTTTTAGGAAAATTAATGTCCGTTGAAATAATAGTAGACCATGTGAAGATTCCTACTCGTCTGCTGAGAGCGTGTGTGAGAGCGTGTCAGTTGTTTGTGCTGCACAGAGGATCCTTTAGTCAGCCCCGCCTTCACAGGAGCTGGGATTCCTCCCACAGGTTCCCCCCCCCCCCAAGAGACCCTGCCTATCGGCTCGCTCTCCTGCAAAGAGACCCTGCCTATCGGCTTGCTCTCCTGCACACCTGGTTTGTTTGGAATTACATCCTTTCCCTCAAACTCCATCAGAAACTCAGTAAATCTGGAAAAGAACACTGTTACACTGTCTTAGACAAAGAACTCTTTGACCATTCCAAGGGGAGAATTTGAAGTTCATAAGTGGAAGGAGACACAGGATCTGCCTAGATAGAATAATCTAGTGCTTCTGTAAGGTCATTTTTCATCTCCATCTTGCCAGCCCCTCCCAGTCCTGCCATTGTTATTGTTTTAAGTCATTTTATTACTCAAGATAATTCTGAGTGTACTTGAGAAACCCATCAGAACAAAACAGCACACTGTCTACAGTGTGGGGCTGTCATTTCCCAGTATTCCTGTCGAGTAGCTCATAATATATGGGCCCCTTATGTGATGGAAATTTGGGAGTGTTTTCTATCCAGTAAAAATATTATTTATTGCTTGTTTTTAGAAGATGCCACTCTAATAGGCAAAAAAAAAAAAAAAAAAAAAAAAAACCTGACAGTATGTCTACTTATTCTGTAGACCTTGGGTTCATTTAGGATGCCCAGTTTATTTGAGTTACTAAGGAATTGGTTGCTTTTTTAAAGCACTGTGGTTGAGAATACCAAGATAATTTGGTGGTCACCTTAGAGCAGTGGTTCTCAGCCTTCTTAATGCTGGGACCCTTGTGGTGACCCCAGCCATAACATTATTTTCTTTCTACTTCATAACTGTCATTTTGCTAGTGTTATGAATTGTGATGTAAATATCTGATATACAGGCCATTTAATATGTGACTCACAAAGAACTCTGCTCTAGAGGCTTGCAGTAAAGTGATCCCAGGGGCTCGAAGAAAGACTCGAGGATGTGAAGCTCACTCCCTGATCTATAGCACGTGGCTGTCCAAACACTCTTCTATATTACACTGCTCTGATATTTTAACCTTTTTCACCTGAACATCTACTTTTTGTTGAAAACATTTGCTCCATGGTACCTGTGGGTTCCCTCCATTATTCTGTGGGACAAGATAGGGTACAGCTCTCTTAAATACTCATGATCACGAAAACTCCACCTCTGACCTAGGGACAGTCCGTAACTCAGCAGGCTAAATGAACTCTGCATAGAGTCATGAGAAGAAATTCAGGACTTGAAATCCCAGTGGAAGCTCCAGATTTCCCTCCTTGCCTCACCCCTCAACCCCACCTATCTACACATACAAAGGTGCTGCAAGCATACAAGCCAGTTCCTTTTAAAATTTTAAACTTTACTTCATTTCCTGTCCCAGCTTGCCTGTGATCCACTGTGACCCACCATGTTGTTGTTGTTGTTGTTGTTGTTGTTTTTAAACTAAAGTTTGTCCTCCCCAGACTCAGGGATCTCAGTAAGAGCTTTGGAAAAAGAGCACATAGTTAGAATTTTTCTCACTTCCTGTACTTGAAGCCTGGATGCATTGCTGGGTGTGATAAACATCTGTCTCATTGAGCTTCTCCCAGGTAGGTGGGAATCATGTGGGTAAATCTCCTAAGAATAGAGGTTCTGCTAAAAACTTAGCCAGGACATCAAAATTGGAACTAGACCATATCCAGATTCCCAGATTTTTACCTCAATAAGGAGATTAGTGGATCTATGTAAGGATGCTAAAAATGCATGGTGGGAATAGTGAATTGGAAACATGATTCTTGAAAAATATTATGATATGTAAGACTTTAAAACACTGTATACATTCCTATCCACCCTTCTATCTCCTTCCCTCCCTCCCTGTCTCTCTTTCTTTCTCTCTCCCTCTTTCTCTCCCCACCCACTCTCTCTCTTAAAAGTCTTTTGAAACCGGGTTTCTCTATATAGCCCTGACTGTCCTGGAACTCACTCTGTAGAACAGACCAGCCTCAAACAGAGATTTACCTGTATCTGTGTCCCGAGTTCTGGGATTAAAGGTCACAACCTTACTCAGCTAACATACATTATTAGTGCCTCTTCTAGAAATTGTCAAATAATTACTTTACATATGTCTGCCTTTCTGTGTGTTTGTTTGAAGAGTTGGATAGTCCTGGGCATGTAACTTGGTGGGTGAGCACCAACCTAGCATGTTTGTGCCTTTAAGTTTCATTCCTCTAATACTGTGTATGGTGGAAGGTGTGCTACACATAGCATAATAGAGCTTTTATTTTGAATAAAGTCATGTTTTAGAAAACTTCATATAAGTGGGGTTATAATTAACAACCTCCATGTGCTATTGGATGCCCTAACTCCCACTAGTCAAGACTTTCAAAGACTTGACTGGTTATAGATGGTGAGAAGGGTCACCATCTATATACAACAAAAATGTAAGTTTGTGCTCATTTATTGTGTCTTTTCTTTCTTGGGAAAGAGTTTCTGATATACAATATCAGTTCCTGATTAATAATTGATTGTTTTCAATACTGTTTCTATGCTAGAAAGCGGTATTTATTGATCAGTTTATTTGAGAAAAACATTAAGTCATCATCAGTTTATGCTTAGATTTTTTAAATCTATTTTTAATAAGTGTTTTTAAATGTTTTAATGTCTCCTAGCCCGCCACCCACTAAAGGTAGTGGAAAGAAAAGGTTAATAGAGCAAAGGAGGATGTGGACCTGTCAGAAATAGTTCTTTGTAGCAAATCCAATCTGTGTTGTCAGGATATTAATAGTACAGTTTACACGAATCAGCAGCAGCAGCTCGATCCACTCATAACATTATTGTTGAATCAGTAACAACAGGACTCAGAAATATTATTTACAAATCAGCAATGGCAGGTTGATCGAGAAGAACCTGTAAGACTCTGCCAATTGGCCCAAATCCTCAGAAGCAGCAAGAAGCTGCCAGAACAGCACCACAAGTTTTTTGGTGTATTTTTCTCTATGAGGTCACAACAAATAGTGACTAACAAAAGAAGGGTAAGGTGTCCTAATGCCATCCAGTGTCGTCAGTGAAGACCAGCATCAGCAAAGCCCAGTGATGAACAGCGAAGAATGCAAGGGGTACCAGTGCCGTCCAGCGTTGTCTACTATATGTTTTTTAACATCACGTGTTCTCTCAAGTATCTGCTTTAGTAAAACATGCCCTTTTTCTAGGCAGCCTTCGGAAAAGCACATCTGTCCTCAGCAAAACATCTTCCCACGTGTCTGCTTCAGCAAAGTATCCTCTCAGAAGACAGTTTCCAGAAAAACATCACATGACACAACTGTTGAGTCTCCAAAGGAACCAGAAATTTTCACCTCACATCAGTTCTGATTTTCAGAGGTTTAGAGAACAGATACATGGTAGTAATTTATTAAAATTCATGTTTAAATATACAAACTCTGTGTGGGTATGCACCGGCACATGCACACTTTAGCACCAGAAATTAAGCTCATGTGCTTTTAAGGAAATGTGGAGTGAATTAGAGCTATGACATTACCCACAAGGTGGCAGATTTCTGAACAGTTCAATAGCAGCGCTCTTCTAGCCGTCTTGGCCCTGTGCCTCACTCCCAGGACTTCCATGCCTCTGTGCACAGGGACCCTGTTGCAGAAGTCTTCACAATTGTGACATTGCCTGTTATGAATCAGCGTATAATACACTTTATTCTTCCCTGTCCTCGATTACTCTGTTTGTTGTTTCCTGAATTTTTACTCTTTTCCCAAAGGAAACACAAAGTGAATAGACACGAGTTCTTCCTAGCTGTCAGTCCACTTCACAAGTTAAATCTTAGGTATCAGTTGCTTACTCACAATGAGTCTGGTCATTTTTAAAATTCAAAAGTGAGAGTAGCTTTGATGCTTTTTTTCTCCTGATTTACTGTTCTTAGAGGTAGTAGTTTGCTGACATTTTGCTGAGCACTCAAAATAGTTTACAAAGCCTTACTTCTCAAGGTTTGTTAGGGAACCACAATCCTGGGGTCATCACTGAAACTGTTAGGAGTGTAGACCGCTGGGCCAATCTTAATTCTTTAATTTAATCAGAACCTGCATTTACATAAGCTTCCCAGAACACTTGCTTGTTTGCAGTGTCAAAAGCACATGTCCAGGGCTGGGGATTTCACTCAGTCTGTAGAGCTTACCTAGCATGTGCAAGGCCCCGGGTTTGATCCCATGTACACTGGAAACGGCACTGTACACCTAATGCTGATGATCCACCATCAGGGAAAGGGAGGTATGAAGAGAAGTTCAAGATTGTTCTCAGCTACATAGTGAGTTCAGGGTCAGCCTGGGCAACAATCTGTCTTAAAAAAAATACTGTACTAGTGCACAGGGGCCTCTTTCAGTGTGCTCTCCTGGAGGCCAGCCCTGTAGGTAGGTGCTTAGCCTGAAGCCAGCATGCAGTGCTTGATAATGCTTCTGCTCACACAGCCAACAGAAAGCTGGGTTTGCTGCTGCTGCCTTATAAGCTAAGCTCAGTTGCTACTGCTGACTTTCATCCATCATCTAGCATAGCCCAGAAAATAATGAGCTCATGCAAGTTGCACTTGCCTTGTATTTCATCTCCCAAGCACCCAGCACTGAGCACTGGCTTTGCTTGATGGCCCCAAGCACCAGTTTTAATATTTGGTAAGTTCTGTGTGGTATTTAATTTTATTTTTGTTAGTATATATTTTTATCTTTATTATTTCTTTTTTAAACTTTTTCTGAGCTCGTCCTATGGTTTCTTCAACTAAATTTTGAAGCTAGGTGAATATTTTATTAACACTTTATTTTTGATATGCTCATTTGTGGCCATGTGTGTTCCTTTAATGTCATCTTAGCTCCATCTTACATTATTGCTTTGTGATACTTCCATTCTTGTCCAGATCTAAATATTTGGAACTTTCTGTTATGACTTTTTTCCCTTTAATGTATTTCTTGAGTTTTTTAAAGTTTAAACATTTACATAGAAGCATGTTGTTAATTTTTCTTAAAATATGAGCTATATGCTCAGAGGACATTTCTGGTCACATTCCCTTTTCTGAGATTGTGACTAAGCTAGGGACTAGGGTCTGAGATGGAGGTCACAAAGATAGTTGCCATTTATGTTGTGTCATAGCACAGGTGTAGCTGACACATGCTGTCAGCATGGCTTAGAGGTGATGTTTGCTAGGCTTACCCACCTTTGCCCCTCTTTCCACTCTTAGGGAGGAAGTTAGGAAATGCAGCATGTACTGAGGAGTGGGGGAAAAGAAGTTGATTTTTATTTCTTTGAGGTAGGTATCTTCATTAATGGGTAATTAATTCTCAGTGGAAAAATCAGTTAATTAATTGACATTTTTAACCATTTATTTATCTCAATATGGACCCAATAGGTATTATCTTTTTTTCTCAAAACCATGGTTTCACAATTATTTTAATAGTTCAGCACATATATACATGCACGTGTACCTTTGTATATGTACATGTGCATACATGTCATATAGGGTATTATCTTTTAATTTAGATTTAATCTAATTTTTCATAATTTATTTTGTTGCCCGGATGTCTCTGGTTTCAATCACTGTAAACTCAGGTTTGCTCTTGTCGCTTTGACACACTTCCATACTTCTAGTTTGATTTGTTGCTTTTTCCTTTCTGGCATTACAAAATGTTTAGGCTCACCTAGGTCTAGAGTTAGTAACCTCTCCAAGAAGCCCTGGTTCCTTTTATTGTCAAATGATACTAGACACCAAAATCACAATACTGTGTACTCACTGCTACTGAGGTACCACTGTTTGTAGATGTGCTCTTTAAACAGAGTTAGGAAACCCACATAGGCCAGGCAGTGGTGGCGCACACCTTTAATCCCAGCACTTGGGAGGCAGAGGCAGGCAGATTTCTGAGTTCGAGGCTGGCCTGGTCTACCAAGTGAGTTCCAGGACAGCCAGGGCTACACAGAGAAACCCTGCCTCGAAAAAACCAAAAAAAAAAAAAAAGGAAAAAGGAAACCCACATAGATACATTAACCTGTTTATATGCACACATGATTTTTCTATATCAGTCTGTATCTACATTAACCTAGTAGGAGACCATTCTGATACCTGTGACTCCAGTGCAGTGCTGCTTAGCCCATTCCATTTTACTTTCTTATCTGTAGTCTCTCACGCACGGAGCGAGAGACCTAGGGTTTATTACTTTTATATAACAGTGAGTTTCAGTATGATATTGATATATATAATCAATCAATATAGATGTAGATATGGACCATACTCACCTCCACTAAAGATCAAGGTCTTCTGGCCAACCCTATTATCCCTACAATCTGTCCTTGCACTTTCTAGACAGACTTTCTTTTTCACAGTAAAAGTAGATAGAGGTAGGCATGCTATGTATATCCAGGCTTCTAGAGGCTCTGTCCAGACCTTCTGAGCGTCGATAATTGTCAATATCTGACTTTATTCTCATTCAGCACTTGGGCCCCAATCAGAAAACAGCCAGCAGAATGCTAACTCTTGACTCCAAGCAAGGTTAAATTGTGTTGCTTCAAAGTAATGCTGAATTAGGCTGGACAACCTAACACGTGGCCTTCAGGAATGGAGCTGAGCATTTAGAATATCAGTGTACTCTGTGTGGTCTGAGGACAGCCAGTAAACCCATAGCACCAAATTTAACTTGGAAAGAGATGTTAGTTCTGTATGTTTTTCACTGTAAAATCAAAGAGAACTTTGAAAATGACTTGAGTAAATCAAGGGCCATTTTTGAAAAGTAATTGATACTACTTTTTAAAAAATTGTTAGCTAGATTGTCTCAGCTACTTGGGAAGGATCTGAATTCAAGACTATGCACAAGACTGTACCCTGACGGTTTAAATGTAGCAAGGGAGGGAGAAGCAGGCAAATATAGGTGCTTTCTCAGTGGTCTCTCCACATACCAAAGGGTTTCTGGTTATGAAAAAGACAGACCCAGAGAAGGGTTGTTGTGTTCCCTACAGGTCTACTTTAGCCATGCTGTAAATGTTGACTCTAGCTACACCAGAGCTAACCTGGCTTCAGGGGCCGTGTGCTCTGAAGTAGCTTGCACAGGTATGGTGGTTTCTGAGTTGAGCTGTGAATACCGACACAGGTGATTTGCTTGCTTATGCTTTGTTGTCTTCCTCTGCCTGGAGCCTTTGCTGGGACAAGCTCTCAGCCTGCTTCCTTTGCTGTCACCCCTGTCAGCAGTTCTGTAACAGGATTAAAGGGATACCACAATTTCCAAAAATAGAAGTTGAAGAGGCTTTTACTGCCCAGCAGAGGGAAATCAAAATATTCAGTATTATATTACTTGGGGTACAGATTTTTTAGCGGCCCACTTTGGAACTTTGTATGTAGCAAATGAAAATGGTTACAAAATCACTTTTGTATAAAATTCAGTTGGAGTTCATTGGAAACTTATCTGAATAGTTTTTTAGAAAGAATTTCACGTAAGGTAGATTATCTGTTGTCTTCTAATAACTGGAAGGATAAAGAATAAATCAGCAGGGACCCTAAGTGTTTTTACTATTTTAAAATTGAAAAGCATAAGAGGAAAGGCTGTGTTTTATTGTGGCTACTTTTTGGTTGTAGTTTGAGATTTAGCACTGGGTGTTTTGTTGTTATAGTTGTGGTTATGGTTGTGGTTGTTGTGGTTGTTGTTGTTGTTGTATTTGTGGTGCTCCATCGGCATACTGTATAGCCTTATGAATAGAGAACTGTGTGATGAGAAGAGGATTGCATCTAAGTAGGCCTGGACTTGACATTGTTGTCCCCTGCTTTCTAGATGTTTGACACAAGACAGGCCATGTAAACTTTGAACAGTAGCCTATCCTTTGATATATAAAGGTACCATAATTTGCATTGCTGATAAGTAAAGAGATGTTATGGTGTGGGAGAACTGGCTCAGTGATTAAGAACACTCGTTGCTCTTGTAGAGGCCCTGGGTTTGGTTCCTAGAACCCATGCCATGCAGTTCATAACTGCCTGTAACTCCAGCCCTTTTCTGCTCTCTCTGAGCACCCATATACGCATGGCGTACACTCACACATACATGTATTCATGCAGAAGAAGTAAATAAATAAATGATCTTAGTTGAAAAGTAGAGTCATTGTATATGCAAGTTCCAAATACAGTGGTGGTTGTCAATTGTCTTTCATAATAATGATGAAGATGATGTGATTAGCTTAAAATATGATTATAAAACTATTTGTTACAAAATGAATTTTAAAATAAATACATGGATAAATAAAATCATTATTCAGACAAATATAAAATGAATATGTACAAAGTTGTATTTAATTCATTAGTTAATAAAGTAACCAGAAAGATTTTATGGTCTGTCCAATAAACACTTGAAAACTCAGGCATCAACAGGCAATGAATCATAAATGTTAGGATAAGATTTCTGAGTTTGTTGTAAAACAGTTTAATATTCAACAGATTACAACCATTTATTTTGTTTCTCTGGGCAAAAATTATTGCCATCTCTATTTTTACAGCAGCCTACAAGTTTGCAAGTAACTTAATTAGTCTAACTTTTAATCAGTACTAGCAGTAAGATGTTTTGAGTGCATTTCTCTACAACAAGGTTGCAATCTGTAATCATAAAGTCAAATCAGGCCTTCATCTTGTTTTGAATGATGTTTTATTGAAAACTATGCCTCTTTTTTTAAAAAAAAAAAAAATTCTGTAGCTACTTATGTTTGTAAGAAATACCCAAAATTTGTATTGTATTTACTCTCTGACTCTTTATAGGAAATGCTGACTATTGCTTAAAAGAATCCATGAGTCTTACACATATTTATTTTGATAGATTTATCCCATAATGGTTACTGGTTTGCATGTTATTAGAAAAAGTACTGTTTTTTCATGTGCTGACCTTGTGCTGTGTGTGTGACCCTGCTTTTGTGGCCCGAGCTGACCCACATTAGGCGCCAAAAATGTTGTGAGATGCTCTATCTATGTTGGAACCCGCACTGCCAAAAGCCTTGGGGGCTAAATTGTTAGAGCCCACATCATCAAAGGCTGCTCCAGTCCGTGGGTCGGGGTTCAGCAAGAGAGAGAGAGAGGACGAACACAAAGAATAGAGATCAGACAGAGTGCGATTCAATCCCGTTTATTCTTCAGTCTCTCTTCTTCTCTCCAAGTCCCTAGTCCTGAGTTCCTAGTCCCTAGTTCCTAGTCCCTAGTGCCTCCAAGTTCCAAGTTTCCAGTTCCAAGTTCTAGTTCTCTGCCTCGAGTACAAGTGTCTAATCCTAGTGTCTAATCTCAAGTGCTCTTTCCAAGTCTCAAGTGTCTAATCCTAGTTCCAAGTTCTTCCTCCAAGTGCCAAATGCTTAATACCTAGTGCCTAATAATCCTGTTGCTTTCTTCTGTCTGCCTCTCACCTTTTATATGTCTCACTTCTAAGCCACACCCTTAAGTCTCGCCCTTAGGTCTTATCTCTAAATCTGATCTCTAAGTCCCACCCTTAAGTCACACACCTGAGTATCTAAAACAAGATGTTATCAGAGTGTGCTCAGCTGTTGTAGGCTATTGTAAGCAAGTCTCTTGTCAGGGTATATGGCTCAAGATGGCTGCAAGGATGATAGCCACCTACTGTGGGCTCCCCACACCCTGCCAAGTTTTCTAGTCCATTGTTCCTTTAAAACCTGGATGACTATATTATCTACAAATGAAAATACTTTGTTTCTTTGAAGTTACTATGCCTTTTCTTTCCTGCTTTTGTCTTACTGTTGTTTTATTATACTATCAACCACTTATTTAATATAATATTAAATAGGAGTGGTCAGAATGAACACACTTACATTTCCTAATCATAGAGGAAAGCATTCAGTCTTTCCTAGGTATATCGCTACATGTTTTTCTTAGATATGTTTTATCAGGTCTAAAATTTTTCATTGTACTTTATAGTTTGTTGTAAATTTTTCATTATAAATAGACATTTATCTTAGTTTTCTACTGCTGTGGTAAAATCACCATGATAAATGTCTATTTATAATCATCTTCAGGTTCAAGAAAGAAGTACTACCTACTTGGAAGTTTTCTGCTAAGCTTGCTGTTTGGTACTGGGGATTGAGCCTCACACATGTAAGCCTGTGCTTGAACCCTGAACTACCTGGTGCCCCTGGTTTTGTTTTGTTCTGTTTTCATTACTGACTGTATGAAGTAATAAGTTAGCTCCTTTGAATAGATTTTTATTTGAAGAGATTTCTAATGCATTGGAAATTTTTTCCTTATTATTTGTCATATCTAGCACTCTGTTTTTTAGACACTCATACTGATGCTCACACACTTTTTTAGCTAAGCACTTTGAAGAGATTTTATGTTTTAAGAAAGTAACCAACAAGCAACCAGAAGATGGGAGATATGTTTGGATGGCTGATAACAAAAACCAACACTTGGGGTCCAGTTATCTCAACCATCAGAAAACATGAGTTGTACACACCAGGCTTGGATGTTATAGTCCACCCTGGCTTGGAAAGAAGAGTAGGTATTTAAACAACTGAGAAAATTAACAGAGCCTGGAAATGGCAAGTGATTTCTTAGCACAGCAGAAAGTGATAGCAAACACCCTTGCAATTAAGTGGCCAATTGTATGTGAACAAACAAACAATTAATTGAGTCCACAATCAGTAAAAGTTTGACAATTAGAGAAATTTGAAAGGTCTAATTTACTTTGTCAAACAGCTGATATATTAAAGAGTGAATTCACAAAAGAATCAGAGTTTGAAGGCACAACAAGTGGTCTCAGAAGATTCACAATTGGGATTTTTCTTCTTTGTTCATATTTCATAAGAGCATTTTCTCCCTGGACCCTTTTTAATGTAGAGGAGACTTCTTCCCCTTACAGACAAGTGAGCACCATTGTTTACTATGTTCTGAGCACCCAGGACCTACTGTTAGAGACTAATGGCATTAGGAAGCTTCTGCCCTTCAGTCAGGGCTTTGAAAGAATGTCACCATACTTTAAACAAGTGTGTTTAGACAAGTCTTAGGTTATGCAGTTCTTTGTCAACTCTGTTCATACAATTGTTAATTAGGTGTGTAAAAAACTCACAGGCCTGTCTGTACACTTCACATTTAAAAGCTTTACCTAAGAGTAGTAGTCAGGGTTTAGTTTAGAAAGTGTGTTCTCTGGTTTGCCGGTGACCTCCTTTGTAATAGAGACGATGTTCTTTATCTAAAGCTTTCCTCAAGGAGTAAAGCATGCGGTGAGCTGAAAACAAAGGGAATATTTTCTAAATGTACCTTCAAATCACTGTGTAGAGTGTTTGGCACAATTGAAATTACAGTAGTTAAAGAGGAATATGGAATGGGTGTGATGCTCAGCATTGACTTCAAAGCAGAAATGTAGTGTTCATTATCATGTTTGTTGATAGTGATGGTCACTCTTTTGTTGCTATCTCATTTACCTTGATCTAGTGCTGGCGATTAAATAGCACAGTGAAGATTTCTAGAAAACATTAACTTGTTCTTGTTAGTTGACATCGTGCTAAGGTTGATAGGAAGTAGAGTTTATAAATAACTTCATCTATGCATTGATTTTGCGATCTATTGAGTCTCAGAGGTAAATCTCATCATGAGAACTAGTCAGTATTTACGTGTGAAGCCTTTTGTTTCATGGAGAATTTGTTCATCCTTTTGGAAAACCTGTAACATTGACATACCTGTGATATACGTTTTTAAGTTTTGTTTTCAGTAGTCTACAGTAAATTTGCTTCTTTTTTTTTATAATTTTATGGTTTTGAACATTATATAAAGATATTTCATGTCTTTTGGACTTCTAATTTCTTCTGTTGCATTTAGTTCATTTATGGCTTAATCTAGAATGGACTTTATATCTTTAATAAGTTTATTTTCAAATGAGCATTATTGAACGTTTGCAGTGCTCAGTGTAAAGCTTCTGTGCGCTTCTGAGAAGAGTATTTTGTGTATCCTTCTCTAGGAGCACCTGCAATGAATTGTCTGACACCGGTCATTAACTCTGAACTCCTCTCAGCATGGTAGTAGAGAGAGAATTGGATCAAACAGCAGTCTATGAAGAACAAAAGGAGGTTGATTCTGAGAAATTTGGACAGTTGAACCAAATAGAAGTTTCTAGAAATTTAGACAGATCCCTAAGCCTTCTTTCATGCCAACATAATACAAGCCCCAAGTTTTTATTTTCATTTTTATTACCTGATTGTGAGGGAGACTTTAAGATACTGAGCCAGCAGCTAACACTGTTAGTAATAGAGCACTTACTTAGCATTCTAGAGACAATAGATGAGAGCTTCAACACACACACACACACAATGTTCAGTTTTTAGAGTTCTTTTTTCTTTTAATTGGATGGTATTTTATTTAGCCAACTATTAACAGGTTTTTTTAAAAGATTTTTTTTATTTATGTATATGTGTTTGTATAAGTGTACGTGCATGTTTCCATGAAGACCAGAAGTTTACATTGGATGCCTTGGAGCTTGTGTTACAGATGACTGTTAGCCATCCAAAATGGGTGCTGAAAACCAAACTTGGGTCCTCTGGAAGAACAGCTATGAACTGCTAAGCAACCACTGTAGTCCCCAAGTCATTGTTGGTTAGTGTGAGTTCCAAGGACACATGTTGGACTTTGCTGGGGTAGCACATGATGGATAATAGCGTGATACAGAGTCGTTCCTGGGGCCTTAAGCCTGACTAGGAACTGTGACCAACAGATTCACAGTAGAAAAATCAGATTGTCAGATTTAATGAAGTGTAATTACAATATTGCTGTTTACTATTCAGTTATCAATATTAATAATGTTACAGTTGTAACATTTGTAAATGTAACAATTGTACAGTTGTAGAGGTAACACTATTTTAAGTCCAAATTAATTGTAGACTTAGGATAGTAGGATAGGTAGAATCTTTGTGGCCTAAGTATTTTGGCAAGATATTTCAGACCTCTGTGGGGTAGAGCAGGGGAAAGCTGCAGGAGTTGGTAGGCTTCCCAGACTTTCCTGGCACAGCTTTAAGATACAGTCCCAAGTTACTCTCCTAAAAAATTTGTGCCAGACTGAAGTCAGACCCCAGAATCTACTTTTTAAATGAACAACTTAAGTGGTTCTTGTCATACCAAGTGTGGTCAAAGGTGAGGTAAGGGAAGAAAAGGGGGCTCTGTAAAAAACTGAGTTGAGGTGAAGACTAAAGACAGATGATGGTTTGTGTTGATTCCAAGGGACAAGTCTTTCTCCGGAGTGACAGCTAATGTAATCAGTAGGCAATATCTCTTGGAGATGAAGGGACAAAGTACAACAAGGAAAGCTTGCAGTTTCCACATCTGAACAATCATGTGGACAGAAAGCTCTCCCAGATTCCACTTCGTTACTTATTTTCCACGCCAAACCTGCTCCACTTTAGGAAGGGTAGGTGTTCCTTGCTCATTCATGTGGAAAGCAGGCATGAGTAAGGAGGAAGCCTTTGAAATAGCTCCTGGTGTCCACTTGGCAGACAAAAGGGAAAGCTTCCAAGTCTAAAGGGCAGCTTGCTGGAGCACCCAAAGCAGGGGCACAGGGAACAGCTCAGTAGCGGAGTGTTTCATGGCCAGGATCAAGGGACATGAAGAAAGAACTGTGGAAATGAGCAGAGATAGCAGTAATAAGTATCCTTGTGTATGGCAGTCTTCTAAGGAAAACTCTTGCCCCCATAACACCCTCATCTTGATGGTCTGACTTACATTCCAGAGCTGACTTACCTAGAGGGTTGCGGAGGTGCAGGGTGGGGGTTGCCTCTGATACAGAGGTAAGCTAGAGAAGAAAGTGCTTGAGTGGATAGGTTGTCTGACCTGTGGATGTTGAGAGGAGAGAGAAAATGTTGAACTGAGAGGAGGGGGAGGGGGTTAGTAGTACACTTTCGAGTAGATTCAGCACAGGTGAATGGAGAGTCATTACCCAAGTGACAGGCACTGGGACTCAGAGCAATGGAGACAAGAGGTTGAAGTCAGAGGGCTTTGAACTGTTCACAGAGAAAGCACTTGTGACATGTCAGATAAAATGCTGTCCAGTAGCATTTAAGAAGGGACTTGAACTTGTAAGATGGCTTGCACTAACCACAATTTCAAACATGTTTTCTGTGGGAAGCAGAACTATTTTTAAATCTGTAATGGGAATGTGTGTGCGATGGAGTACCTTTTTTTAATGTACTTTTTCTAAGATTTTGGTCTGTGGGTTTTCTCCTTCGTGTTACTGGCAGAACAACCAGGGAGGCAGTGTATTTTAGAAAGCAGTAAATTGTGCTTTAGTATCTACTTAGCCATCCTAGTGTCTAAGCATCCTGTGACACTCAGACATTCTCTAATCATCACCCAGTGCTGGTTGTCTTTTATTATTATTATTATTATTATTATTATTATTATTATTATTATTATTAAAAGCAGCTAAAATGGGGTTTTAAGAATATTGGACTAATGCAAGTTTACAAGACCAGTTAATCAGTCATCTAAAGTAAATGGATACATAGTTCACCATATACTTTAAACAATTTATTTAAGCCAGGCTTGATGGTGCCTTTAATCCCAGTACTTAAGGCAGAGACAGATGGAACCCTGAGTTCAAGGCCAGCCTGGTCTGTAGAGTGAGTTCCAGGACAGCCAGGAATATACAGAGAAACACTGTCTTGGAGGAAAAAAAACAACAACAAAATTCATTTGTGTATATGTGTGATGCATGTGGTTACAGAGACCAGAAGAGAAAGTGTGTTCAGATCCCTTAGAGCTACAGTTTCAGGAAACGTTAAACTGCATGATACGGATTCTGGAAACAGTTCAGATCCTTTGGAAGATCATCAAGAATCATCTCTCCAGCACCACGTACTTTAGGTAAATGAGAATTTCTATAATCAGGGAATTCAAAGCATGCACTAGGGGAAACACTGTGAGAAGACACACAGTTCCTTGCTACATTCTCTCTTCCACATTTTAAAAGAGCCTGATTGCTTCCACCCAGCCTAAGACTAGGAATTTAGCTATGACAGAGAGGGGGTGGGGGGAGGGGCAAGTTTCTAACAACCATACTTCGTAAAGCATCAAAGGGATAATTATTATGTGCCTCTGCCATACATTGACAGAAACTATGGTTAGATGATTGGCCGAAAGCACAATGTCTTGGGAACTTATCAGAGTGTACTAGAGGAAACACTGCTGAAGGGCAGTCCTGGGAGGGGCAACAAGTCCCCTGAGCAGTCCCTGCTGAGGAAAACAGACAAGCATAAGTAAACAGCAACAGGTCAGTGGCCAGGGGTGGGGCTGGTTTGCTCTTCATACCTATTTCTTTTTTTTTTTTCTGCAGAAACATGAGGTTTATTGATAATAACCAGTGCACTGGGGTTCCCTTGCATGCAAGCAAGAGGAACCCCAAGCTAAAGCTAAGAGCAGTTTTTATACAGTTTTAGGAGTGAGCTAGAGAAACAGTGACTAGACACAATATAATTGGCAGAACAGTGTGACTTTTAAACTGATTGGTCTTTGGGGAATGGGGTTGCAAAGACCTTCCTTGTCTGTAAGTGGCAAGGGTTGGTCCCTCCTACAGAATGTGTCTTATGTGCTCTGGGCCTTCCCCACAGGCAGGTGGGTTCTCTTCTCTGTTGGCTGAGGAATGTTAATCAGCCTCTCCCTTCTTCCTCTGAATGTTAATCCAGCAGGTGTCCTCTAACTAAGAAATATGCTTCTCCTGGGATGTGTCCTGGGACAGTTAATTTTTAAGTTTAACCGAATTGCTACATTCTCCCCTTTTCTTGTGGCTGATTCCAATCTTGGAATCACAAGTTATCATCCTGGTGTACAGCATGATATTGTTGTCTGAGCATAAGCACTTGTATGGTATTAACACGATCTTTAACAAATTTAACTAAGAGATTTAGAATGTAGGGGCCAAAGGTGAGCAATAGAAGCAAGATTATAAGGGGTCCCGTTATGGCCAAAACCAAGGTAGTAAACCAGGGAGATTTATTGTACCATGACTCGAACCACCCTAGATTCTGTTTAGCTAGCCTTTCTTGGACCTTGGCCATGGAATCTTTGATTACTCCTGAGTAAGCTATATAAAAACAACATTCTTCTTTCAAGGCTACACACAACCTGCCTTGTTGGAGGAAAAGGAGATCTAATCCCTTTCTGTTTTTCATGACTACCTCAGAAAGAGAGGCCAAGGATTCCTGTAATTTAGAGGTTAAATTTTTCATAGCCTAGATATCTACATCAATAGCCTCTCTAAGTCCTCTGTAGTACTCAGGCTGTAGAGCTAGGGCTGTTCCTCTGGTAGCTACTCCTGCAGCCACTCCCAAGCCCAAGAGGACTGCAAGAGTTGTGCTAACGGGTTCTCTCTTGGGCCTGAGGAGTCTTCCTTCCTAGGCATCTAAGAGATAATTTTCAGCATGGTATATTAGCCTAGGCACTAGCTGGACCATGACACAGAAGTCCTGGTTTTGGCTCAGCACCCTGGAATTAACCCAGGGGGTAAGCCTGTTTCATGTGTCCACCAACCATCTTCAGGGGGAAGTAAGTAACTAACACAGTCTTCCTGTGTTACACGGACAGTTGTATTACACAGGTGAGTATGTGGGACCTTTCCCGGGCAGAGCCCTCCTCCAGAGACTGCTGTCAGCATGATCTTAGTACCTCAAGAGGTCCAGCGGCAGCTTGAGGGTGAGACAGAGGTTGAGTAATTACCTATGAGCCCCACAGCCTCATAGAAAGGAGGGGCTACATCATAACAGAGCCAGCAAGCCTGAGTAGCCTCTGGGTTAGTAGAATTAACACCTGAAAAGCCCACTCTATCATCTGGGCCAATCTAGGCTCCGATTTATCTGAACTTGGCTGAATCTCTACTGCCTTAGCTCTCTGGGTCAGGAATATCTTACATCCAGAGGCATAATAGTCTGGGATATCCCATGTTGATAATCCTGCAGCCAACTGGAAGACATCTGGGATGAGTGAGGGCCACCAGGTATATGGGGCTGTCTTTGAAATGGACCAAACAAAGTCTTCAGTTTGTGAAAGGACATCCCATGTTAGCTTTTGAGGGACATGAGGGTTACCCTCGAGGGCTAGTCCAGGTCTTCCCACCAGGAGCAAGATTACGGTCCAGACCACGAGTACCTCAGGTGGAATCATGTTAGTCAGCTTTAGTCTGTCTCTGGATCTTTATCTTGAGTGGGTTTTGAGTGTGCCGGACTGTCCAACTGGGCAATGGTCCCTCTGGAGCTGGTTTCACATGGGAGGTGTGGATCCAAGCTGATAATTCCATCAACCTTAACAGCAGTGGAAGTGGTCAACAACACCAGAAACGGTCCCTTTCAGCATGGTTCTAGAATTTGGGCTCAGTGCCACCGGACGTAGACCGAGTCTCCAATCTAGAGCCTATGGGATGTCTTCGGGGTCCCAGGCTCGTAGGTGTTGGGCAACTGGGTCTACACTTCTTTTTATACCACCTGAAGTCCTTTTAACCTAGCATACAAGTCACTGTTACTGTGACAAGTAGGTTCAATAACTTCTCTTAAGGTAGTCAGAGGAGCTGGTGCTCCATATAGAATCTCAAAAGGAGTTAAGTTAAACTTTGAAGGGGTATTTTTAACTCTAAAAAGAGCCAGAGGAAGGAGCACCACCCAGTCTGTACCACCAGTCTCCATGGACAATTTTGTCAAGGTCTCTTTTAGGCTTCTATTCATTCTTTCTACCTGACCTGAGCTTTGGGGTCTATAAATGTAATGAAGTTTCCAATCAAACCCCAGGTATTTGGCCAATCCCTGACTTACCTAGGCAACAAAGGCAGGCCGATTGCCTTAGGCACCTCAAACCGTGGAAAGATTTCTTCTAGGATCTTTTTCGCTACCACCATTGCCATTTCTTTCTTTGTTGGAAAAGCCTCTACCCAGCCAGAGAAAGGTGTAGGATGTAAGTCCCTCACCCGCCTGCTTACCTCACATAGGTCTTGCACCAGTTGGTAGCCATTAGTATCTAGCTTCTGTACTGGGAGCAGGGGTGTATTTCATGCTGACTGACACCTTTTAAGTATCTCCAGATCTAGCAAGATGAGGATATGAGGTCTAATTCCATCTTGGGCTTCTTTACTCATTTGATACTGACGACTGATGGACTGTTACTGGGGTGTCTAAGGCTTTCAGCTCTACATGGACCACCAGCTGGTTCTTAGCCTTACCCATGCCTGCAGTTTGCGCCCATTCCTGCGGGAACTGGTTCAGCCACCAGTCTATATCTCCTGGATTCTCTTTTGGGTGGTCAAGAGGCGATATTTATCCTTGAGTTTTGCAGTCAACACATGTAACACATTTCCTTGTCTGTCTTTTGCTTGGGGGCCCTCTGGAAGGAAGTGAATCTGGGCTCCAATTTCTGCAAGCAGGTCTCTGCCCAGGAGAGGATAGTGGCATTCTGGAATGACTAAGAACAAGTGGGACACCGGGCCCATGCTGAGGTCCACTGTCCTTCGGGTGGTCCATGAACATTGTTTATTGCCAGTAGCTCTCTGGACCCACAACCTTTTGCCAGACAATGGTCTTGTGGTTCATGAAAGGACTGAACGTTGGGCCCCAGTATCTACCAGGAACTGGGTGGGCTTCTCCTCTACTCTTAGGGTTACCCTGGACTTGGGGAGGGGGTCCAAGCCCTGTCCTCCCTAGTCACTGTCTTCGCCCAGGGCCAGTATTTTGTGGCCTGGGGCTTCCTCTCGGGCTCAGTGGGGTACATCCCCCCTTTTCTTCAGGCAAGCTTGTGCCCAGTGCCCTTTTTCTTTGCAATAGGTGCACTGATCCTTATCTAAAGCCCTTCTTCAGTTGCCTGGTACTCTCTCGCCTAGCTTTCAACTTTCCCTAACTACTGTGGCCAAAATTCTAGTCAAGTTCTTTTTTTGTCTGTTTTCTTTCTTCAGTTCCCTAGCTTCCTGCTCTTTCTGCTTCCTCTCTTCTTTTTCTTCCTTAGTCTCTCTGCTATAGAACACTCTTTCAGCTACCTGCACCAAATCTTTCAAAGACTTGTCTTGTAATCCATCTAATATTTGCAGCTTTTTCTTAATATCACTGGCAGATTGGCCAATAAAGGCTACCATCACTGTTGCTTTATGCTTATCAGACATAGGGTCATAGGGCATGAACTGGCGAAACGCTTCCATTTAGCTGTTCTAGGAAGGCTGAAGGGGATTCGGTAGGCCCTTGGACCATTTCTCTTACCTTAGCAAAATTAGTGGGGCGCCATGCAGCTCCCTGGAGACCTGCCATTAGAGTCCGGTGGTAGAACTTCAGGTGTTCCCTGCTGGCAGGCATGTTGAAGTCCCAATCGGGTCTGATCAGCGGGAACCCAGCATCTATCTCAATGGTGAGTTTAGAAGCAGTAGGGGAGGTGCTTTCCCTGTCATGTGGAGGCTGTTCCGCCACGTGGTGGCTGGGTGTTCCATCAGAGAGGATCCCTATATTCCCCGTTTTCTTTTTTTTCTTTTTTCTTCTTTTTTTGCCAGTAAATCTTAAATATAGAGAAGGAGAGGAAAGGCCAACTTGAAGAAAAGCTTAGAGGAAGAAACATAGAGGCTTGATAGGAGAGTCAGAGTCAGAGTCAGAAGGAGTGAGATTTTGAGTCATGGGAGAAAGACACATGGAGGCTGGCTTGGAGCCGGCAGGCAGCTCTTGGGAGCAGTTTTTCCAGGCCCAGCTTGGAGTTCTCAGCTGCAAGAAAGAAAACTGTCTTAAAACGAAAAGGAAAATTTTCACCCAAGGGGGGATATCCTAGAATGAGAGTCTGAGGAACACAGGGGCAATGTTAGCAAGCAGGATCCCAGACCCGCTACTTCAGGCAAGCCGGCTAGGCTGTAGCCAGCCGCAAATGACCAAGAAGAAGGGGAAGAAGCCTACACTAGCAAGCGACTCTTGAAAGACTGACCCCTGGGGGGAGATATGCTAGAAAAAGAAAGACTGAAGTCGGTGATCCTGAGAGCTCAAAATGAAAGGGGAATCTCTCACCCAAGGGAAAGAGTCTTAGAACGAGGGTCGTGACAGGTGCTGCATCCTGAAAGACAGCTGTTAGCTGTGAAGGAGCCCTCTCTGTGGAGCTGGGGGATGAGCAAAGTGGAGGCTAGGGAGTCACCACCATCTTGTCCTTGCTAGTGGTCAAGAGTCAAAGAGAGAGGGGTAGAGAGCGTCTGTCCCATGATAGGTAACACAGTAGATTCAGTCCAAAATAACATCAAAGTTCAAGAACACAAAGAACTACAACCAACACACAGACAGCTCACCCCTGTCATGGACACATAAACCAGGCTATACAGACAATCAAGACATAGAAAAACTGCCAGTGGAAGAATCTAGTATCCAGACGACTTGACCAGCCTACACTGGACCAAATCTAACAGATTTCTAACACCACCAGCAATGAACAAAACACACAGACGTCTGACATGTGACTGCCACAAGAGAGCAACAGACACCACCCAAGGCGGCAGTGGCTGTGAAACCACCTTCAGACAGAGAGGGGTCAAGGGGTCGTTCCCAACCCTATCTCCCAGACAGACTCTGGAGTGTCCTCCAAAGTCTTGTGGCCTGAGGCGTGTGAGTATGTCTATCCCCACACACACACACACACACACCCAGCTGCTTCCACTACCATGAATTTCCTCTCGGGACCTGACCCTATCCCAGGGTCTCAAACAGACTGCTCTCCGTGGCTTGCCCAGTTCTTGCCCCTGCCACAGGCACAGAAACCAGGCTATACACTTCAGAGACACAAAACACAAAATAGAAAGCACACAAACTTGCCCAAGCAGACCTTCAATCCCTGAGCCACGGGGTCTGAGAGAGCACGAGAATCTCGAATCTCGCTGGGACCTCCAAATGTTGGACTCTGAGATCCAACCCAGGGGATGCACTCCTGCAGAGACACACACAGACAGGGAATTCACTGCAAAAACATGAGGTTTATTGATAATAACCAGTGCACTGGGGTTCCCACACACGCAGGCAAGAGGAACCTCTTCATACCTGTTTCAAGAGGAGTCATTTATTGCCCAGAGAAATTAAACATATGTGGCATTTGTTGATTGGAAAGACTCATTTGTTAAAGCATGGTCACCAAGCACTTCTCATATCAACTACTTTTTTAGACCTTGTGACGTGAGTTGTCTTCTGAGCTCTATTTTATATGTGAGGAAAGTGAAGCTCAAAAATAAGATACTTTTCTTAGGTCACCAGCTTGGCCTTGCCTGGAGCCTCTGATTTGACAAGTCTGCAAAGCTGTTTGTCTCAGTGCCCTTCCATTTTAGCCTGGGTGCTTCTTTGTTATAAAAGGTTGTGCTTGTTATGCCTTGTAAAGCACATTGCCACCATCCCTTGCCTAGACCACTAGGTACTGGTAGTTTGCAGGGTGTGACAACCAGAAATGCCCTAGACATTGCCAGATATTCCAGGAGTAACATGGTAGATTTGAGACTACTGATTCAAAGCCACAGATTTCTCAGTAGGAATCTGTTGGGAACCAAGAAAGATGTCTTCTTGCTCCATTGCAGTCTGTCCCAATAACTGTCTGAGATGGTTTGTCTATGTAAAAATCTGCACTGACTTTAAACCTTTCACAAGTTGGTCCTCACAGCCTCCCTGCAGTACAGTAAGGAAAAAGGAAAGGCCAGAAGAGCTGATGCCCAGGGCTGGGTAGTAGGTGATAACTTCTTAGTAGGCCGCGCTCCCTCAGCTCTGCATCCAGCAAGTAATGCCGAAACGACAGATGTTGAAGTAGATTCAGAGAGGAGATTTTGAATGTCCTCAGGGTGAATTTAGAGTAAATAACATGACTTGTCAGCAAGCCAGGAGGATTGGGCCGGTTGTCCAGCACACAGCATATTCTAGTTCTGAGGACTTACCTACTCTCTCATTTGTAGATTCTTTGTTCTTTGTTTTCAGAGATAGGACATTGCTATGTAACACAGGTACTGCAATTACACATGTGCCACCATGTTGCAAGTCTTGCAGTGAAGTTAACCTTGTGAGTACTGCTTACCTCAGTACACATGGACTTTAAAATCAAATTCTTTCACTCCTGGAAGTCTGCATTGAAGATGGTTTACATAAAAGGATAAATAGTAATCAGGGTAACATTGTTTAGGGGCTACACGAGAGGTTGAGATAGTAAATTATATGGGACAGGAGGATGAGGAGGTGATTGTGACCTGGCATTGTTAGGGAGAACTTCGCAGAGGAAGCTAGTGAACTGAGCTTTTATGAACAAGTAGGAACTGTTGGGAGCCGACTTGTAGCAGAAAGCTACATCTCGAGCCATATACCCTGATGAGAGACTTGTTGTTCAACAGCCTACAACAGCTGAGCACACTCTGACAAACATCTTGTTTATCCCACAGAGCTTGTTTTGTTGTTTAGTGAACCCAGCTGCATGGTGCACGTGGTAAAATGTCTTCACCTGTGTTCTCCTGCGTGTGCTTATAAATACCCAGGATTTCCTTGCAATAGGGGAATAAAGGAGTAACCAGACTTGACTACACACGCTGTTTTGCCTCCATTCTTCTCGTCTCTTGCCCCTCCATCTCTACTCTCTCTCTTGACCAGAGTACTTAGCCCCAAGCGTGGGGCAGAGTGATCCACAACATAGTGGCCCCCAGGTGAGGGGCAGAATGGAACGGAGCCGGCCATTACAGGAAACATAGGAAGTCTTTATACTGAACTGAGGATTGCACCCTGATTAACTCATGCAGCAATGCCACTTAGGTGGTTACTGCAATGCCATCCCAGTCTCATTATCACAAAATACACCTAGTAACAGGTTGAAATCCACGTACAAGTTCATGCATGCTGACTATCCAGAGTTCACTGTCAAGTCAGCCAAATTTGATTACTTGAGATCAGAGGAGGCACACAAGGATCCATTTCAATGACCTTTTCCCTCAGAAAGATCTCGCAGAATCCCTCTAAATGAAAGTGTCCTCCAGTGAAGCTGGGCTCAGGATGTAGAGAACTTACTGTACCTGCCCGTGTGACTTGAGCTAGTGCTCGGCTTGGTGGGATTGTGGAGGCATAGTTATCAATGAAAGGGGCTCAGAGGTTCTGAAACAGTGCTTGCTTATTGCACAGACTCCTGCATTGGCCAGACTTCCCGAAAGTGGTGCTGCAGATGTTCCCTTTGCTAGAGGTGATGAGTGGCACAAAAGCAAACAACCTGTGGATGGGGAGGGGAAGCTGCCTGCATCTCCATTCCTGGGGGCTTAGAGCAATTGTACTTTTCCTTCCTCCGTGTGCAATATAAACAGGCACTTTGTCAATAGCTGTCACTTTTTGACTTTTAAAGATTCAGCCTCTGTTGTTTACTTTGATGACCTTTGAAATAAACTGCAACTGAGAGCATGTAGAAAAAGACATTTCATTTTCAGTTTTCAAGAAGAGGAGTCTGTCTGTTACCACAGGACAAGGGATTCTAGCAAACTCAGGATGCTGGCGCTGGCACTCTTGGCTGGTCCACGTGCAGGCTTTTTAAGAGCCCGTGGGAGCTCCTACAGCAGTTTGTTCAAGTCCCTCACTGGGTGGCTTGAATAATATTCACTAATCAGCCTAACGACGAGATGCTAAATGTAAAACTGTTTTCTCTGACACAAATTCTTTTTAGAAGGGAAATGTTGTAGGTGCTTTACAACCCAGAGAGTGTATAATAACATAGGAGCTTTTCATTTCTGTTAGCCTTGCTTACCAAAGAGACAGTGTTGGATATGCCACTGTAGCTCTCAAGAATGCTGCTATGTACCTCTCACCTTGGTGCCTTCCCCTGACCTGTTTTCAAGTACCACTGGGCATAGGACTCAAAGGTCTAAGAATAAGTCCAGGAGCCAGGTAAGGTGGTGCACACTTCCCACCTCAGTACTCAGGGCCCTGAGGCAGGAGGAGCTCAACTTCAAGGTCAGCCTAGCTACGTAGTGAGTTTGAGTCCTCTGGAAGAAGATGAAGGTGAAGAGGAAGACGGTTCTCTTGCTCTGAGCTTTGAGATACATTCTTTTTCTTTGGTTTGGTTTTTGGGTTTTTTTTTTGTTTTGGTTTGGTTTGGTTTGGTTTTTGGTTTGTTTTTTGTTTTTGGTTTTTTTTGTTTGTTTGTTTTGTTTTTTAATCTTTGATTTAAAAAAATACCACATGGATACCTGTCTCAGTAATTAGCATAATGGAGTTTGTTCTGATTGTAAGATTAGGGAGCACTTGATTTTCCTTTCTTTCTTTTTTTGGGGGGAGGGAGTACATTTTGATGTCATTGTCTCTGGCTCCATAGTGCACGTTTCCTTTATGGCGACAGGCCAACAGTACTGTCACTTGATTCTACAGATCTGTACCTGGGATCAGGTGACCTCCATATACTCTGCACATATATGCCTAACCACTTAGTCAAGGTTAAGAACACTGTTCTTGTGTGAATTTTCTGGGGTTTGCATTCTTTGGCTGATTTTTTGAGGCTCGGGCTGGCCTCCTACTTGTAGCTGAGAATGCCCTTGAGCTCCTAATCTCCTGCCTCTCCCTCCAAAGGGATTACACACATGAGCTTGTACACTCAGATAAAATGTCTGGATTTGGCAGAAGACAATTATGTAAATTGTTTGTATTGGAGGGAACTTGGCAGAAGACATATAGACCTCATTTAGCAAACAAAAGGGACTTATAATTATTTCAAAAGAAAAAACTTTTTAAAAGTAACACATTCTTACTGAAAAGTTTTATAAACTACAGAAATTTACAGCCAGGCAGTGGTGGCACATTCTTTTAATACCAGTACTCAGGAAGCAGAGGCAGGCAGATCTCTGTAAGTTCAAGGCCAGCCTAGTCTACAAAGCAAGTTCCAGTACAACCAAGGCTACATAGAGAAACCCTGTTCCAAAAAATAAAATGGATAAATTAATAGATTAGATTAGATAGCAGAAAATTACCATATTGAATATAAAATCTCAGGGTCCACTATTGATAATTTGACAGGAATAAAAATATGACTATAGCATTTATAGCTTCTTTTTTTGTTTAACAGTATGACTTAGAGATATTTCCAATTAAGTACATGTAAATCCACGATTCTTAATAGCTGTGATACTCACAGGAATATGCTGCAGCTTTTACAGCTGGTTCTGTATCAGTAATTTCTAATCTTTCCTTTTACAATTAATATTGCTAATGATCATTCTTGAACATATATACCTGGAAGTGTGACTGCAAAATAAACACCTAGAAACACCTAGGACATTGTGAGACTGAATAAAGTATGTATTTTTTAAAGCTACTGCCAAACTTGGTGTGGAGTTGTTTTGCCTAGCTCCTGTTATGAAGTATAATAACTTATATGTACAAAAACATGGCTCTGCCAGTCAGTTTCTAACTCACTGATGAATTCATGTTTATTTTCCTAGTTATTAATTGGGTTTTACCCTTTCAAAAAATTTCTTTGTCAAATTACTTTGGCTTAAAAACACATTGTTTAGGGCCCAAGAGGTGGACAACTGTCGGAGGAGAGAACAGGGTGGAAGGACATAGCAGTGCCCTATGAACCTACTGTTTCTGTTAAAACATTGTGGTACTGCGTGTCCTTAGACCATAATGAGATTAAACATTTTCTCATATGGCTATTGGCTACTTGCATTTCATCTGTACATTATTTATATTCTTTGCTAAATATTTGCAGTTCCCAAAGGGGTGTGCCAAGGCATAGGATGTTTTCAAACTGAGGGAGAAAGTACTGTGGTACTGGATGTCTGTCAGACATGTGATCTACTAGCTCAGAGTAGCAGTCTGAGACATTAGCTCTTGTCATGTCATTGTAAAACTGACATGGGTAGCTGCTGTGATAGAAAGTACTATGTCATAAGAAATTAACATGAACAGTGAGGAGAGGAGCCCAGGGCGTGGGGAGCAATGGGCACGTATGTCTCATTAGTAAGTATTGTGGCTCTGTACTAAGGCAGTCAGACACAGAAGCCGGTTTAGACTGTGTGTATTTTTACAAACAGCCACAGGGTTGTTCCTTGGGTCGTTTGGACCTACCCACCTAATGAATTCAAAGTATTAGATATGTCCTTTGGCCTAAAGGCCACCATAAATAAGTTATGGCCATTCTAATGGTGCATATATTAGAGAGGTTTGGAAATCTAACTCCCTCCCCCTCTCTGAGACATTGTGAAGTCCTGGCTAACCTCTAAGTCAGACACCTGCCTGCCTCTGCTTCCTGTGTGCTTAGTTAGTTTAATTACTTTCATTTTGTTAACGAGAGATGAATTAGCAAATATTTTATCCTGTTTTTCCTTTACTATTGAGTAATCACTGTAGTTTTTGCTGTGTAAAAATTTCCAGTTTGGGGCCAGTGAGATGGCTCAGCTGCTAAAGGTGCCTACCTCCAGTCCATCCAATTTGAGTTCAGTCCGAATCCCAGGGGGAGAAGGAGAGAACTGACTCCTGAAAGGTATTCTCTGACTTCCACACAAATAATGCTGCAATAAATAAGTTAATTAAAAATAGTAATAAATGTGAAAAAATCTGTTCTTAGTTTCCAGGTTTTATGTCGATATATTGTATTTTTCCTTATCCTGTTACTGACTTCATCATTCCTTAAAAAAATACAAGATCAGCAAAAATACATCTTTGCTTGAGGATAATATTTTCACCAATATTTTTATAGTTTTGCATTTTTGGTTTTTGGGGGTTTGTGTTGTCCCCAGTACAGTAGGTAAGGATCCAACTAGTGTATATCACAAAGGACTACTTGGTTGGTTTTCTATTATTTTATTGAATAAGTCATTCTTGTTTGTAGATATCTGCCTGCCTCTGCCTCCTACGTGCTTTTTCTTTTCCCCCTCTCTTTTTCGGGTATAAACAAGTAATATAAGAACCTTTGGTGGCATCACTTGACTTTAGCAATGACTCATTCTTGATTAACTTTATTTCATTTATGCTCCCACCAACATACTTTCCCTGTGTCTCGACTGAACAAATTATCTGTTACTTTTATTGGTTAGTTCTATTTGTTCTGTTTGTTTTCATGTGTGTGAGTGTTTTGCCTGCATGTATGTGTATGCACCACAGGCATAACTGGTACCAAGAAGACCCTCTGGGACCAGAATTACAAATAGTAATGAGCTACCCTGTGGGTGCTTGGATATGAACCTGTGTTCTCTAGAGGAGCGGCCAGTGCTCTTAGTCACCAAGCCATCTGCCAGCCTCTGCTTGGTTGCTTTCTGATAAGTGTTGGTATATCACAGACTTTACTGTTGATCTCAACTCTTTAAGGATCCAGTTAAACAGAAATTTTAAATGTTCTCCTAGCCAAGCAGCATAACTCATGCCAATAACCCCAGCACTAAGGAGGCTGAGGCAGAGAATTGCCACAAGTTCAAGACCAGCCTGAGCTACATAGCAAGTACTATGCCAGCCTTGGTTACCAAATGAGTCTTAAAAGGGGGACATAAATAGATTGATTTTGCAAACAAATTATGTATAGTTTTTAAATTTTTACACATAGTTTTCAGCAATGAAAGGTAAAGGGTTTTTTTTTTTGTTTTTTGTTTTTTTTTTTTCTTAACAGATAGACTGACTAGTTTCAATATCACTGTCTAACTTTACCAGTATCTAGAATTTTGCTTAGGGCCCTTGACACTGCTTTCGGGGATCCAGTTTCTCAACATTTGTAGCACCACCATGACAATTCAAAACAAATGCAATCTCAGCTCCCACCCCCTCTGAGTGAGTGTGGCAGTCTCTCTGTTTAGTGAGTCTTTTTCATCCAGACGGAAATCGTGTATCCTTAGGACTCCAAGGAGCAGTAGGGAAGAATAAGACACAGTTCTTTGCTTCAAGGACCTCTGTTTTAGGAAAGAACATTACAAGTTGATAGCTGGCAGTAGATTCGGGGGGGGGGGGGGGGGTTGTTAGACATGTGGCTTACGTAACAAAGAGCTTTGCCTAACATGCATGAGCAGGCTCTGGGTCAGGCCTCAGCACTGAGCCCTTCTGTGAACAACAAGGGTGGGGGTGGGGATGGGGGGTGCTGCAGACAGGATTAAAAAGAAATGAAAGCCTTAGGGCAGTGTAAGATCTCAGTATGCAAGCCTTGAAATGTTTGACATTGGCCCTATGATTTGAGTAGAATTCCTGTAGCCCAGTTGGAAAGAGTAGAAGGAAAACTGGGAAGGGCCAGGCCAAACTAAGAAGCATCATTTATCAGGTTGTCAGGAATGGGATTTCATGTCTTGTGGGCACAGAATAGGCTTATGACATAGAGAAGGTAGAAGGTAAAACTGGAAATGTAGGTGGAGCTTTCGGGGCCCAGCTAGTCCTTGAAGAGGGTACAAGGTACAAGCGTTACCATCAGAGCTTGCCTTTAGAAAATAAGTATTGGAGGGAAGACATCATCCAGGTGCAAGGTCTTTGGGTTCTTGACCGCTTGATAGGAGAGTTCAAGAAAGGGCACAGCAAAGCTGCACACACCCACTTGGATGGGTTTGTATGTTTTAGTACTTCAAGGTGTATGATGCATTCCCAGTGACACACTCCCCAGGTTAATCAGGCAAGAAGTAGCTTCACCTGGGATTAGTGTCCTCTTCCACAAAGATACCACTTACCAAGGACTTCGCAGGGATATGCCCCCCCATCTCATAAACAAACAGAGGTTTGGCAGAGCAGCTGTCTGAAATGTTTCCTGCCCTGCTTTCTAATCCCATTATGGGATGATTGTGGGTGACCCAAGCCCATCTTCTTGAGGGTGACCCAGCTAAGGAATTCAAGTGTCATTAAGGTACTACCTAGAGGCCACACTCTTATAAGGTCTGTGACAGTGTTACTGGCAATGAACCCCTCCATTGGACTCTGTACAAATGGCATAGGCAAGTACATGTGCCCAACAAGCCCAAGCAACAATAAGGGTGCTTCTGAGAAACTGTGGTCTACCTGAAGCTTCAGTCAGTGTGCCTGAAGCAGAAAACTAATCCTGCAACCTGGCTGATCTTAAAGTGACTGGAACTGACAGATGTTACTGGGCTTTCTCCCTGACTTTCCTAAGACACAGGCACATATACACACATACATGCATGCATGCATGCACATGTGTGCAGTCTGCCTTTCAAACGTTTGCTATCTCCACTTCCAGCAGTTATATGAAAGAGGTATGTTTCTGTGAATTAGAAAGTTTAGATTTTTTTTCTCAACCATTCCCCTCCTAGCCCCTTTTTCAGTCTGACTTAAAGCCATATACTTGAGCCTGCCTGCCTGTCTTTAGTTCTGTTTGTATGAATTAAGTTGACAGGATAAATATTCACATTCCCAGTGCAGGCTGAAACAATGTTTGCCTTTTCTAACCAGTGAGCTGAGAAAGGGGGATGGTGGGGCTGACATCACCCTATACTGTACATTCCCGGCATAGGTCATTTATTTAAGTCCCTAAAAAAAAATGCAGATGTTTTAGCAGCTGAAATAAAATCCTGTGTAAACATTGAGTTTGGAAAAATGTAGCAGTGACTTAGCTGGGGTTAGTGATGCAGGAGGAAGCCAGGCAGGAAGGCAGATGCAGGTGGGCATGCTGGCCCGAGGGCATAGGATCAAAGTGCTCGCCAAGTCTGTGCTGCAAGAGGAAAAGACTGAACTTACTTGGTTTTATTTTATTTTATATTTTAGTAAAATCCAGTTGTAAAAGTGAATGGACTAGCATTGATCATCAGAGTTTAGGATCACTGATGGCAGCATCCAGTCACCCCCTTTAGGTCTGACCTTTGAGGTGACTGTCTCTTGTCCTACTAGAGTTGGCCTTTTCCATGGCCTGCCTAACCCTGCCTGGGACTGCTCGGGCCTGCTGGCTTCTGGAACTCAGCTGCTGTTGATTTTAAAGGGAGGAAATTGGTCTGAAAGCCACGCTCTGTGAAGGAGAAACCCGTCTCAGCATTGCCTTCCCAAACAGCCGTATATCATCTTGGTCTTGTCCCACACAAGTCACTATTTTAGTAAAGCAGCATAAGTCAGACATATTTTACTAGTGCAGTGCGAGTTTATTCGGGGCATTGGCTCATGACTCTTTTCGGCGCGTGACATTTATTCAGAGTGCATTACATTCATACTATGGAACTGCTTTTAAGATCCTGGGCTGCCCAAATGGACCGCATGCTTCCCACAGATGCCTGCTCACCCCCATCCCCCAGAATCTTTCTGTGTTTAGAGTCTGGGTAGAGGGCAGCCCTAACTGTTTCCAGGTTCTCAGTGTGGTATCTCATTACAGCTTACTTTTTCAGTGTAAGACATACAGGATCCCCTGACCTTCATTCAGTACAGCCCCTCCATGGACTACTCTTCCCTAGGGCAGGGCTGACCAGCCATGCTTGTGATAGTTGGGGCACGCTGCTGCCAACTGTGATCAATTCTGCCCTCCTTCCTTCCATGTGAAGGTCGGAGAGCATCTCCGTAGAGTCACTTCTCTCCTTCTACTGTGACCTGGGTTCTGAACTCATCTGGTTGGTGTAGTGCGGGTCTCTGCCAGCTTAGCCATGAGGCAGCTAAATCATCAAGCAGCTGAGCTGTCAGGCATGGTTATCTTGCAGCAGCAAAGCTGTCTTCTTCTCTTTTATTTCATTGATGATACCTCTGAGTCGTGCTATTTAGGGACCTGCTATGCCAAAGGTAAACAGTTCTCTACTCTAAGGTTAATAGATAAGCAGCGGTCCATCTTGGCCTCAAAAGAATTGGCTGTTTTATGCAATAAATGACTAACTAGAGAAACCATCACATAGATGTTCCCCACCCCAAATCTCAGTAAACAAGATGTTAAATCCAAACTAATCCAGTCCCCCTCCCTCATTCTCAGACTGCTGGGGATGCCCTTCTGCTCCTGATCTTGAAAGGTTGCCCAACTTCCTAAATTAAGACTATCTTTTTGAGGTCCAGCTTCTTTTTCCCAGCTGTCACCCTACTTGGCAGCCCAAGAAGGGCTCTCACACATGAGCTTCCCTCTCTTCCCACTGCTGCTAGAGTTTAGATGTAATTCTTAGAGGGTACCACAAAATTAGAATGTGTCTTGGTCAAAACCCAAAGGAATCATTTCAACTCATGCCCTCTCTGTCTATCCTATGATTTCAGACCTTCGATACAGTCTTGCACTTTGTAAATATTTAATTTTGGTTTTGATGTTCCAAAGTTAAGAAAAATGAGCAGTGACGAACGGCACTAATACTCCCTTAGCAGCAGTGAGCAGTAAGAAGCTCCTACCATTCTGCTGTGGGCGGGTAACTTGTGACTTGTTAGGTCTACTACAAGTGGGTCTTCTGAGTTTCAAAAGAAGTTGAAAATAGGGATGATGCTGATATGATATCTTCCAGCTTCTAAATGTTTTTACAGAAGCACTGTATAGGCTTTGAGGCCTTGTAGCCCACATGCCTATTAGTCTTTAGCCCCTGGTTCAACACATCGCCTCTTAACTGGACTTCTGCCATGGTCCTGGACCCCCTGTCTTATCTGGGACAGTTTTTGACATCTCTCTACAAGTTACAGCTCCCATTCCTGAAGTCTTCTCTTTGAAGAGAGCTCTGCTGGCCACATGACAAAATCAATCCCACCATGTTGTCTCTGAGGTCTTTCTCATCCTGACTTACACACCATGCTAATCTCTGACGGTCTCAAAACATTTTTAAATTAGGAAACTATTTTAAAACAGTGATAGAGTTATGAAAATATTGTGTTGGTAGTACAAGAATTTCCAAGTGTATTTCTCTCCTTCCTCCAACTCTGTTCTACTATTAATATTTTCATTGGGGGGCACATTGTTACAGTTAGCCAAGCACTATTGAATGCATGTGTCCATACGTGTGTGTGTGTGTGTGTGTGTGTGTGTGTGTGTGTGTGTGTGTGTAAATAAACATCATATCTCTCTGGTCACAAACTGCAGAAATACCTCTGTCCCCATTAGTGCCACCTTCTGAAGGCTCAATTACTGTCAGCTGCAGGCTAAAAATATTAAACTTCAAACTTGGTATGGTGACACTGCCTTTAAATCCAGCATTGAGGAGGCAGAGGCAGGCAGTCTCTGAGTTTGAGGCCAGCCTGGCCTACAGAATAAGTTCCCAAGATGTCCAGAACTACACAGAGAAACCCTGTCTCAAAAATCCAAATAAATAAATAAATAAATAAATAAATAAATAAGAAAAGAAAGTAAGTTCCAAACATGAAGTTAATTTTAAGAAATTTTTATTATAGTATATTGTTGTTTTCTGTTTTATTTCTCTTTTGTTGTGATTAGTTTGAAAGTTAAACTTTTTATAGATGTGTATGTGTATATAGGAAGTATATAGGAAAAATATAGTTATGTAAGGTTTAAATTAACCAAGGTTTCAGGTACCCATCAATGCCTTGAAATATTTCCCATAGAGGGGGCCACTGAGCTGACAATATGATTCAGCCAAGCCAAGTTTGACAATTTAAGTTCCATCACCAGAACTGATCCCCAAAATATGTCCCTTGACCTCAACACATGTACCATAACACACACAAATTAGAGTAATAATCAGTTGAAAAGAAAGAGGAGAGTACCGTCTTACTCTATTTAACATAAGGAAACAGACATTAACTTAGTTGGTCAAAAGATATCTAGTGCCTTGATTTACACCATGTGTGCTTGCCCTCAGAGTATGAGCCATGTGATTGGAGTCTTACCATTTGTCTAGCCTTGCTGTCTCCATCACATCACGAGTCATAGGAATTGAGGAGAATGGTATTGTTCAGCTATGTGTCTACCCTGAACACAAAGTTGATGCCTACTGCAGTGTACAAGCTCCATGGGAATATACCTGAGACAGTTACTGTCAGTAGAGACACTAAACATCAGTATATGTTTCATTCAGTGCTGCTGAGTTCCTGCCATGTACTGGACTCACAAAGATGGAAAGCCAGGCAGGTGATATCAATAGCATGCAGCATCAGGGAGGCTGCTGGGTGTTCACTTCTCCTAGTCCTCATGACTAGAACACAAGCTAGTGGGGGAGCGGGGGCAGGGAGGGGGGAGGAACTGCTTGGTCTCTGCTGCAGATCCCAGGACATTATCTGGTAAGAACACTTGCTTAATAAGTTTTTGTGGACTGGATGTTTGAACACTGTAGTAAACTTAGGGCCCCTAAACTGGCGGTATGCTTGTCAGCACTTTGATGTGTCTAATGAGTCCTGCTCCTTCACTGGCCTCGCAGCTCGAGTTCTATGATTGCAGTTGCAAGTTATCCCAGGCCTGGGTCTAACCACACTCAGTACCAACACTGTAGGCAAATGCAGAAGGAGAGAAGAGTGCCCTTGTATCTGCCAGCCCAAGAACTGAGAGACAAATGACTCCTTCCAGACCTCCCTGAACTTCACACTGAACGATTACCTTGTTTTTCTTAAGTCCAGTGTTTCAAATGTCACGTGAGGATGGTTGTACATAAATATTTTCATGAATATTTCTCAGAAATGCTAATCTGTTTCACATTTGTTTGCAAGCCGTTCCTGTCCATCTGCTTTGTCTTCTCCTTTCCTTCCCTGCTCTGTCCTCTGCTTCTCTGGCATGGGCTCGATGTGCACTGCTCTGCCTCTTCTGCCTGCTTACATCTACCAGGTTTGCCTACATGCTCCTCCGTGTACACTGGTCAGGTGCAGACAGATCACTCTCTGTCCTTAGTGACTTACTAGGATTACAATTGCTGTGTGGTGTGTACCCAGGGTGACAGAATTGATGGGCTGCAGGCTGACATTCATAAGCCAGAGCTACCAAGCGTTTCAAAAACAGTCTTGTTTTTGCCAAGCAAGGTGAGCAAATATAGGCCAGGGCTTAAACATCCACAGGGGGTTATTTCTGAAGTGATTGCTTCTAAATGAGAAGCATTTGAAACCTCACAGCTCTCTTGACAAGTAAATTCCATAGTCGTGTGTTTTGCTGGTGTCTGCTGATTAATTACAGCGCTGTGACACATGAAAGCCCTGGTGGTTGGTTTAGTGCAGCTGTGGAGAAAAGAAAGCAAGGCCCAGTGACTTTGCCAGCTCTTTCAGGACAGTGGGGATTGAGGCTGAGGGAGGTATTTTTCCCTCTGGCCTTCACCACATAGGAACAGAAGGCCCAGCCAGCCTAGTTCTCCAGGCTCTATGCCTGGTGGTTTGCTCCCTGCTGGCTGTGGTCAGGGAGCGGCATCTGATCGGTGCTTCTAAAGAACAGGTCCTTTGTTAGAGAAAGTGCTTCACTGTTCATACAGGGACTGAGCCCACACTCCCATATACTTGTGCTTCAGAAAAAAGTTAGACTAGGCGTGGTGACATACACCTGTAATTCCAGAATTCAGGAGGCAGAAGCAGGAGGATCACCTGGTTTAAGGCCATCCTCAGCTACATAGGGAGTTTGAGACCACCCTGGGCTACTTGAGTTCTTACTTAGAAAGGGTAGAACAGGGGGAGAATCTGGACATGTGACTCCAGCCTCTAGTCCCAGTACTTGGAAGACTGAGGCACAGACTGGGGGGAGATGGTACCATGAGTAAAGTACTTACACTTATCTCAAGAACCCACATAAAGCCAGATGTGGCAGCTTGTGTGTCTATAATCCCAGCAGAGGATACAACTGAAAAGAAAAGGGAAAATACTAAAATAAGTTTTTTGTTTTTTTTTTTTAAATCTTAATGTGTTTACTGCCACTTTGTTTCCTTCATCCTTATCTGCTTACATAGGTGACTGACCATCCAAAGGAATTGTTTGCCATGAGGCTTTCAGCCCAGAGAACCCTCTATCTCATTCATTTTTCCCGTAAGATTTGTGCTCCTCATAGAGGCACAGTGGGTGCCATTGCTGAGGAGAAGCCCACACACATTTGCCCATGGTCTGGATTGCTTGTGTGGTCAGACAGTGCCACCATCATAAATATAAACAGTTGAGAGACATCAGGATCTGCTCTTTCTGCTTTTAATGCTGGTATATAATTGCCATGTAAGTGTCCAAAATGTAGCACATCTGACTGCTGTCCCTTCTGACTGCGAAGGAAAAGTTTGGAAGACTTGTTACAGACACTACTGCCTGTTTCTGCACAGGCATGCTGTGTTCTTCCTACCTATTAGCCCACACTGTCCTAATGAACCCAGATTTATGTCTAAGCCACATAGACTCATTCATAGTTCCTTCCCATGCAGACTCGGAGTCTAGTTTCTTGTAAGGTTGCTGAAATAAAGGTAATTCTACTTGGCTGAACTCAGCATATAGGTTGTTTCTGCCTAAGAAGCTCTTGAGGCTGATGATTATGTGGTCACAGTGATCCGTGGTCTGGGGAATTGTGGGAGCGAGCCAGAGCACAGGTTTGTTTGGCCAGGCCCTGGGCTTTCTCCCACTGCTGTAGCCTCCCAGCCTGCAGCTTTCAGCATGCTTTCTTGTGGAGACAGTCCGTTTCCTTTGAGGACTGTTTGAAGAAATCTGAAAGGGAGGAGCTGAATATACATGAACAACCCACTTTCACAGCAGAGTATTGTTTTTTCTCTTTTCTGGTTTAGGTTTTTCATTTGTTACAAGCCTACATTACAGACTCCAAACACAGAACAAAGGCAGATTTCCTACAGGAGCTGAGTGACATCACTGTTTGTACCAGAGCCAAACTCTGGCTAGCCATGAGGTATGTAAAAGCCCCACATGAGGAGGCGTCATTGGGTTAGTGGTGTGTTCAAGAATTGCTGTTTCTAGTTTTGAGGAATGTTAAGTTGTTCATATTAGTTTCCAGACTTTTAGAGTACTTTAGACCTTTGTGTTGTGGTGAAAAAAAGTATTTCTTGATAGTTTTTCTAAAATTGCTGAGTGTTGGGGCTAGGGGTTTGATACAGTTCAATAGCCACATGTTTCTTACCCTCACCAGCAACCCAACCCTGTTGGCTGGTCTGCATTGTACAAACCCTTAGGAGCCATGGCAGCCTAAAGGTTAAAGATCCTTGGGTGACTTGAAGGCACTGAAGAGAGGGTAGGACCTGCATGGAAAAGGGAACTGAAATTTGCCATGATTAGGTGGATAGTAGGATTATGTCAGCAAAAGCAGAGGGTGACCTTTTTTCTTTTTCTTTTTTCTTTTCTTTCTTTTTTTCTGTTTTGCCATTCTTACATGTGCTTATTCTGGAACTTAGAATATAAAGGATAAGAGTAATGTAAAGAGTAAAAACAGACTTCCATTTTATCATATGTAGAGAACACTCACACTGTGTTCAAAACTCCTGATATTGCTAGGACGGTGTCTCTTCAAGGCTCCTGTATGAGTTAACTCTGGCAAAGGTAGTTAAGGAGAGGCCAGTTGTGGGCAGTTGTAGTGCATGCCTTTAATCACAACACTCAAGACAGAGACAGGGAGATCTCTATGAATTTGAAGCCAGCCTAGTCTGCAAATCCAGTCCAGGACAGCCAAGGCTTTGTTATACAGAGAAACTTGTCTTGGGGAAAAAAAAAAAAGAAGAAGAAGAAGAGGCCAGTGATACTTAAGATGGTCTTGTGAAATGATGCCATAACCCTCCAAGAGGCAGAGGAAACGGGGCAGGCCACACTGAAAGAGCCAGTGAGGAGAGCCACTAGTGGCTGTCCACAGTGGTGGGTGTGGTAATAGGATGTGTAGTGACTGTCTTACGCCACACTTAACTGTGGGCATGCTTACTAGTTGGGTCCTCTTTGTCTGGAGTGCCACTGAGGTTATGGCAAGCTGTTAAGTGGTTTCCCTCAGTATGATACTGCTTGCCTTATGTGCAGCCCGTTGCCTTTAGCCTCTCTAAGACACACTTGCAGAGAACAGAGACCTGGGATCACGTTTGTGCCTTAGTTTTCACCAAGTAATAGATCAGGTCTTTTAAGCTGTTAGTTCTAGGGATCAGGAAGTGGGGGCTCTCCAAGAATCGTCTGCTGAAAATCTTTTTTAGCCATACCCTCAGCAAGAGGTAAGCCCGGTTCTGAGACTTGTATAAGGGAGGAGTCTCTATCCGTTTTGCTCAAGCTCACCGGAAGTCATCACCCACCTACTTCCTCAGTCCATTTCTTCTTGTTGCATGAGAAGGAAGAGGGAGGGACAGGCCAGCTCTTGATGGGCTTCAGTTTTGCTCAGTGCCTGGAGATGGCTGGTGAAGTCTTCTACACACCCACTCTTCAGCTGGAGAGGGCCTTCCTACCTTGGCAGACATCCCCCATAGTCCCTGTCACTGTTGTCCAATCAACCTTATCATTGTGATCATCCCTTCCGCCCACTTCTGAGTTTTCCCTCTGATTTCCTTAGCCTTAGCCTAGAAAATAAAGCCTTGAGTCACATGAGCTCCTTGCTCAGAGTACAGGAAAGTCATGGTTCTGTTTCCTACAGTCAACTCTCTTTTATCCAAGTGTGAACTTTCCAGTCAGTGGGTGGCTCCTAATGCCAGGCCTTCTCTTACTCCTTAACATACATTTTTGCAAATACTAATCAGGGTGTGTTCAGAGCCTAGAACAGAGAGTTTGGGAGGAAATTTTGCTGCAGAAGCTCAAGATATCCCAGTTTTGTGGGAGCCATTCTGTATTATCCACATCATTGAGGGATGTCCACAGGCTGAGTGGGAAACCATAGAACTCCATGTAGGTAATGAAACCATCACCTGTTCTGGGCCTGCCTTGTCTTCAAGGGCCTCTTGCTATGGGAGGTGTTTGTCTACACTGGTCAACTGCATGCTCACATGAACCCATTTAGGGTCATGGTCGTCACCTGTCAAAGCAAATCCTTTCTTACTTTCTTCCCTGCTTTGCCTTGAAGATGTTACTGTGGGAGTATTCCAGAGTCAACTGCTCAAGAGGCCCTTTTATATTCCTGGGCATTTACACATGAGAGATAAACGTGCCTTGGACTTACTGTAGCTTTCTAGTGTAACCTATGAGAAAGTACTGTGGCTGGGAAAGGAAACTGTTGGTTTCGGTTCTAGCAGTAGCACATTTTTCCTCCTGTAGTTTATTCAGTTCTTGAGTTCATTCAGTCCAATAAGCTTGAGAATTTTAGGGGATGGGCCATTTATTTGTCCTTTTGTTCCAAAAGGTTTCTTTAAAAGAAATTCATAGGAGCTACAGATAATCAACTGAACTTTAAAGTTTGGACTCTTAAGTTAAAAGCACACAGACTTTGTTATACATTCGTGTTTTGGCTTTGCAAGATTAATAAGGACTTATTTATATGAGCTGGATGAGCAGAGTTGTTGGGGACTTCTATGTGATTAATCGCTGGATGGGAATGTGGTTTGAATAAAAGACATGGCGTTTGCTCTTCCAGACTGCTTTTCATTTCAGGATGTCAAGAGTCTTATGGAAATCAGCTCATTAATCCTTCCCATCCTCCCTTCTCCCTTTTCTCAGCCTTCCCTTCTTAGTCCAGTTCTGTCTTTCCCCTGGTGTGAGGGCAGCAGTTACCAGATCCCGGTGGGGAGGAAAGCCTGCCCAGGTTAGGAACCAAGTGAGAATCAGAATGAGCCCCATCCTGGAAAGGTTGTCTAGGGTGCAGTCTGGTCCCCAAGGATGGCCCTCCTGCTGTTCTCTGCTGTCTGCAGGCTGCAGCTCTGCTGTCCTAGCAGTCACAGGCCCTGCCCAAACAGGAAGAACTTTGAAAAGCTCTTTCAAGCAGGACTAAGAGGAAATGGCTTATTCACTTTGGTGGTGATTTGGGATTACAGTTATATTGGGCTTCAAACTTTTCAGAAGTGGTTTGTTATCTTGTGTTTCCTTCAGCCATAAAAGAGTAAATCTGTATTGCATGTTCCTTTTAGGAAACTTGATGACATAAACCATGTGTGTGGGTACACATGTGTTAATCCTACTACTTAGGGACAGAGACAAAAGGGCTCATGCTAATTTCAGGCCAATCTGAGCTACTCAGTGAAACTATTTCAAAAAACAAAACCCAAAAAGATAAGGGCAGCCTGGTGAGCTTTGTGTACTGCTGGACTCAGTGGGGTGGGCAATGAGATGGCCAAAGGGAAACATAGTTTCTACCGAACTTCCATGATTTTCCTTGGCTATCGGTTCATATCAAGGAAAAATAGTCTAGTACAAACTTGAAAAAGAATATAAAAATGAAATCTATTCTTACCACAGTCCAATGGAAATTATGTTATTGTCAAGAATTTTAAGTGGTTCATCTTTTTTCCTTTTTTTCTTTTATATAGCTAAGGTTCTATTAAGTATAAAAGTTATAGCTTCCTTTTTTCACTTTGTGATATGAAAATATTTGCTATTATTTTACTTAAAACTTTATACCTGCTATGGAAAATGATAACATACTTCCTTAAAAATTGAAAATAGGATTAGTATATAATCCTGTAGTTCTCTTTCTAAGTTGAGAGAAAGAGAGAGAGAGAGAACGCAGAGACTTAGATAGTTGTACTAACATGCTCATTGCAACTTTCTTCCTGGTAACTACACCATAGAACAGCAACATTCATTGCTGACAGTATAAGCAAAATATGATATATACATATGCTGGCATTAGTCCATCTTTAAAAGAGAAGTTCCCATCCCCAGCTAGGGATTGAACCCAGGACTTTGAACATGCTAGGCCGGTGCCACAGCTGTATCCCCAGCAGCAAGGGAGATCTGACTTGTGCTAATGATATGGAGGTACCCACAGAGAGGGTTGGCTAAATGGATCCTTTATAGACATAGAAAGTAGAGCTGCTATTGGTAGCATGTGTCAGAGGGGAGAGCCAAGAGCTGCTGTTTCATGGTACAGTGTTTAGCTTTACAGATAGAAGTGCTGGGGTTAACGTAGTAAATTTATATTTATAGCATTTAAAAATAGCAAGTACTCCAAACAAAAATTTCTGTACTGTTATTTTTTCAAGGTTTTTTTGTTTTTGTTTTGTTTTTTAATTTGGAGAGTTGGAGGGATCTTCCTATCAGTATCCATCTCTACAAAAATAATTTTGCCTTTTTTTTAATTAGGAAAAGAATCTTCTGTTGAAAAGTGGGCTTAAGCAGCTCTGTCTCTGTGTGGGGAGTAGGGTGGGGAGGAGAGCGGGAGCCTCTGCCTCTCAGGTGTGCTGGGATTAAAAGCATGTGCCACTATAACTGGCTTCATTGCTCTACTTTTTAATGTCCTAGTAAAAAGTCCAGATGTGACTGCGTGCATGGAGTCAGTCTGTAATTCTGACTAAGTCTCTTGAGAGACGGCACAGTGCTACAGCTGCCGTGAAGTATGAGTTCCTCTTCCCACAAACAGTGCGTGGTGTTCTCGGCCAAAAGGTTAAGGGTTTTTAAAACTTATTTTTGGAATGCCTATTTTGTACCAAGCTCTGGATAAAGCAATCAGTATATATGATTCCATGAGTTCATCTCATAATTCTCTTGGTATTAGAAAATTAACTTTTCTGTAGAGACATGCCCTGTTGTATAACAATAGTTTAGTTTGGCATAAGTTCAGAGATAAGGCAAGCAGTATAGTTTTAACACAGTATATAATGTTTTAACACAGTAACTGACACACTTTAACCATTTGTTTCTGCTTCATAAGGACTTTTCCCTGGGCTTTCCAAGGGTGCCACTAGGGCCTGGGTGTACTGTGTGCTCTGCCAGAGGTGCCAGGTACCAAACTAACAACTTGTTCAGATCCTGTTGGTAAGCTGTGTTATTTCTGTCTGTATGTGCTTGCTTGCACATTTGGTCTTATTCTCTTCCTTCTCGGGGGATGAGGATAGGAATGGGAATAGTTTTAATTTTACTTTGAGACAGTGCCTTGCTCTTTAGCTTAGCCAGCCTCAGGCATACACACATTGTCTAGCCACAGGCCTCCTGCTGGGATAACAGTGGTACACTACCACTCCGGCTCTGGTCATCGCTTTTAATAGAGCATGCTTTGCATGCATCACTGCTGTCCTCACTCAGCCACTTCTCCCATTAGGATCCCCACAGGAGACTGTGACTCTTGGCCGTGGCACTAATGCCAAGGTTGGCTGGTAGTTAAGTTTTCATTCCAAACAATAGTTCCTGATGCTCAGACTAGAATTCTACAATCACCGGGAAAGATTTAAACCTATCGGCATCGGCTCCCACTCTGAGAGACTTTGCTTTAGAAGTAAATGCCTTTGGCTTCCCAAGTCCACTGAAGCCTGAGACCCTCGTGTGGTCATTGTCCCAGAAGGTCGTGTCACATTTTCATCTTTTAAGATGTAGCTAAAGTAGAATAGGCTGTACCTGGGTCACTTCATTTGTCAGCCTCTTGGGGGTAGGCCAGACTGTTGGAAGCACTGCAACTATTTCTTAAAACCACAGTTTCGGTGTAAAGAGGGTAAGAAAAAAGTTTTTCAGGCAGACTCATGGGCTTGGGATTTTAAATATGGAAAACCTCATTAAGTCAGTGTAACTTCACTTTTTGGTCCTTAGCATGTAGGAAGCCTTAGTCCTCAGAGGTCAGGAGAATCCATTCATTCACACAGTTGACCAGGAGTGGACCCCACTGAAAACTACTAACATTTGTTGAGGACTCAGCTGCAAAGTCCTTTTCAAGCCTTTTCACCCAGGCCTTACCACCTCTATCTGTCCAGACACTGTTTGTAATGTTGGGGACTTAGGACTTATTGTCTAGATAGGATAGAGCTTCTGAGAAAGAAAGTATGCTCAGAAGTCACTAGTTAGAATGAAGGTAGGACCTGAGAACCTAAATACTTGGCTAGCTCCAGGTGAAACCTGTTGTTGATGCTGAAACATAGTTCATAGTTTATAAACTTAGCAAAGGCTAAGACATCATCCACTGTAATTATATAACCCAGTTAGAAATGTTCTTGCCCTCGTGGCCTCATTCTCCCTTGTTAGACAGAAGCTTGGAGCTGCAAGAGCAGACTCAAGACTACCAAAGTCTTCAGACCTGCATGCGCTCCCAACATCAGGGCTGCATGGTACCAGGACACTACATGGAAAAGTTACATTTCTTGGTCCAGGCAGCCATCCCTGTGGCCTCAGAGCCTGTGGGAGGACCAGTGCTTTGTTGGCATGCAGTTGGATATTTGTCATTTTGTAAAGTCTGATAGTCTGATGAGGAAAACAGGCTCTTGAGAATACAAGAATAGGTCTCAAGGTTAGTAAGAAAGAAGCCTGGAAATGTGGGGGAGTTGTTTTGGTTTTGGGGGTTGTTTGTTTGTTTGTTCAGTAAATGGTGTTGATGAAGGGAGTAGGTCCAGGAGAGCTTGTGTTGCTGAAGAACTACTCCAGAGGCCGACTCCAGCACTGGGTCCCTCAGGCCAGCTGGGACCTGCAGTCTGTGGACTGGAACATTGATTCACTTCCTAGTCAGCTTCTTTTGATGCTCCTTCCACCCCTGTGTGTTCTTCTTTACTAGTCCCCAGTAAGTTGAGTGCTTTTCCCCTTGATGGCCTGTGGTTTTAAGAATGAGTAAAATGTGCTTATGGAGACAAAGCTGGGGCTTGCTTATGTGTGGCAATCCCAGGTCTTCCCCAGGGGTCTGTGGCCAGCTACAGAATCTGCTCTAGAAAGAATTCCATTTGCTTCACAACAGCTGAAGACAGCATTTCTTTTCTAACCACCAGATTTATTCACACAAGAGACTACACTGCCAGGGCAGAAAGACTGGGGCTTAGGTCTGATTCTACTTTCCCATGGCCCCAGCCCCTCCCAAGTCTCCTGTGTTCTGGACTGCTCCCCTCCACAGGAAATAGCTCTCCCTCTTTTGCAGTGACCTGAGAAATAGTATGGTGTCACCCCTCAGCCATGCTGCAGCTTGCTGTCCCACCTCCATGCCACTGGCAGGAGTCCAGCCCAGAGGGGCTGTTGGAATTGGTGATCATGGGGCATTGTAAGGCTATCATTTGTGGTCCCTGCCAAGACTTGAAGGCACACGAGTCTCAACAAGGCTGACTAGTCAGGTAGCACACCTGGCAGCATCTTGCTTTTGTGTGTAGGGATGGGCTGGACTTGTTGCTTTTCTGTTCTTTCTTCTCTTTTCTTCCCCCTCCTCTCCCTTTTTTTCTCTCCCCTCCTTTTGTCTAAAAGGTTTCCCCAGCAGTCCCTCTTCTCGACATCTGAGAGACAGACAGAATGAGTGGGAATGTGACCACTGCTTTACTCTCAGTCTGAGATTCTGTGGGGAGAAGAGACTACCATTAGGACTCTTCTTTTATCCTCTAACTCAGCCTGTTTGAAATCACCTTCAACCTGGTGAAGAGATGAGTAGTGGGAGAGATGGCATTGGTTTATTTTTAGACTCAAACTTCTTCCCTTTCAGATATCTCAGGAATGTTTAAGGCCATGACACCTTGAGAGGAGATCCTGTTTGTATTTTTAAAACAACAGAAGTATGAAGTTACATTTCAACCCAAATCTGTGAAACAAGGTGCAAAACATCCCCTTTATTAAATACTACTTTTGCAAATGCAACAAGGAGCAAGCTGTTTGAGAAGTGAAGTTTGAAGAGTTTCTTGGGGACAGCTGAGCTAGTCAGGGTAATGCGAGCATACGTGATTAGTGTGTTTAACTGGGCCTTGACTCACATTGCCCAGGGTCAGAGCTTCACACTGCAGTGGAAAGTGAAAGATAGTCCTTTCACAGTTGTGTACTAGGCATTCAGTCCCCAGCTACTGATGCTTTATGCTTTTTAAATACTGAAATCTGCAACCCCACCCTGGAGTTAGTAATAAGCTTGTTTGAAGGCACAGAAATAACTCTTCTCCACTCATTGCTGTTGATCTTGGGAGAATAGGGGCAGAATGTTGCTGTTAGAAGGTTTGCACAATATTGTCTGACTTGCATTTCATAATACTGTGTAGAGCCCTACTACAGTGAGTTTTTTTTTCCTTTTAATGTGTATCAAGTTCTGTCTCTTAGATAAACCAGCATCTTCCTTGAGCCATTTCTAGTGAATTAAAGCCAATTCCAATTCACAGACAGTAGAGAATAATGTAGAAGCATGCTGGAGAATATTAAAATGAATGATACTTCTAGGGCACAGTGGTGTGGCTTTATAATTCCAGCACTCAGGAGGAGGCTAGGGCAAGAGGATTGCTTCCAGTTCAAGGCTAGACTAGGCTGCATAGGGAAACCTGTCTCAAAAGCCAAAATATAAATATAAGATGGAAGATATTGTCCCTGTTTCAGAAACCACATAGAGATCCTAGAGAAATGGCCCAGTAGTTTAAGACCACTTGCTAGTCTTGCAGAATATTTGGGTTTGGTTTCTAGCAACTGCCTGGCAACTAACAACTATCTATCCCTCCAGTCCCAGGAGATCTGGTGCCTTCTGGCTTTTATAGGCAGCAGGCATGCACATGGTGCACAGATAATACATACAGGCAAATACCCATATATATAAAAAATAAAAAAAAAAAATAAGTCTCTTAAACAAACAAAAAAAGTCTGACCAAGACAAGAACAGATTAACCGTAAGCAAGTACAAGTTTAATAAGGGCTGGAATAAGTTGTTATAGAGCTGAAATGGCAGAAATAAATGCTAGCTTGTGGGTTGAGGGGTCAAGGAAGTGTTCCAGGAGGAAAGAGACCTTCTTATAGGCTAGGTGAGGTTTAATTATTTGATAAGGCTAATGCCTTGTTGAATTTGCTTGCAGAATGAGAGAGGTTATACAGATATAGACCAGCCTTTGTTGAGTAAGTTAACAACATCTGTTACTGATGCACCAAGGAGTCTTAGTACAAGCTCAGCATTGTGGTGAGTACTCTCAGCATATGGACCAGAGCCTCAGTAGGGCCTCCATTGTCATGTCCAGTTATAATGCAGTCCAGCATCATGAAACAGTTAACTGGTAGTGGAGCTCAAAGAGCAGTGGAGGTAGTGGGTACAAAAGTACAGAAGAAAAGGCTTTCTAGGGGAGGTGGATGTTTGAGAGCAGCTTTAAAACAGGAGTGTAGTTTGACTATCAGAAGTGATAGGAAAGAACCTGCCAGGATGGTACATCTGGATGCTGGGTCACACATCATGAGCAGTGCCTGATAGAACCAGAAGAGATGCTGTACAAGATTGGGTAAGAGGCCAGATGGGATGGCCCTTAAAGGAATTTGTACTTGGTCTACGACTTTAAGAGACAGTCACTGGTCCCAGGTAGACACTGGTAGTGAGAGGCAGCTGCCTAGACACACTTGAAATCCAAAATTTCAGAAACTCCCTAGCAGCAATTTGCCAGTCACCTGGGTCACTAGTAATGGAAATACCATGGCTTTCATCTTGTGTTTTTGTTTAGAGGACCATAGAACCATGGAGTTTATACTTGCAAAAGGAATATAAAGATTATCTCGTTTGGTGAAAGTCTTCCCTGAAAAAGAAGCGTTTGTGAAAACTCAGGCTGCTGAAGTTAACATGGTAGAGGTGGTAAATATAGATCAGGTGGGGCCTGGAGACTGCCTGTGTGGCTTCCCTCCCACTGGAAGCACGGAGTAGACTAAAGAAGTGCCCCGACTCCTTATTTCAAAATAGTCATCTAATTAAAACCAAAAAGAAGACGTGCAGAAGAGATGATTGGCAAGGGGGGTGGGCAGCCATTGTAACAGACATGTGATTGCCAGAAGACAGCTCCAGTTAGGGGTGAAAGTAACAAGCTCTGATTTGCCCTGCGGCCCTCCTGCTGTCTGTTCATCCTTGTAGAAGATCCTGCAACCTGCGCTGTGCCTCTTGCAGAAGCCGCCCTCCTAAAGAGGACCCTGCTCTAGACTTTGCCAGCAAAGGCTGCTGTTCTAGACCTCTTCCTGAGAGGCATGCTCCAGCAGGCTTCTGCCTCTTCTCTGCCAAGCAGAGTGTAGATTCTGGTGTGTGAGTAAGTTAATTCTCCTGGCCACCCAGCTGTCCCATAGTAGTGATCTTAGAAGTAGTAACTCTGGAATCAGTAACTCTGATATAGACCTTATGGCAATATGCCCCCTCCCTGCCTCCGTATTGAGCTGCTTAGCCCCTGATACCCAGATACCCTGTGTGCTCAGGGTTTAGCTCTCTTCCAGGAAGACTTGTGGAGAAGGGGCTGGTTTCTGTGCGTGAATGAGGGAGGCAGTCTGGAAGAGGCCCTGCACTGCCTCACTGCCCCCCCACTTTTTCTTGCCCTCAGCTACCTGTGGTACCTAGGCCTCGACAATGATCACAATGGACTGCAAGTCTCTGGAAATACCTTTCCATGCAGGATCCATGAGGAGACTCATTCCTCTTTGACCATGAAGAGCCCTCCGAAGTCCACCACCTATGTTCTGGGAACGGCCTGCTTCTCGAGACAGTTTAACAGGAAGCCTCAAGCCTGGGCTTAGGGAGAGCATACTATAGTAAAATTAAAAGAAGCACTGCCAGGCCGTCCCCGAAGCCCACTAATGTGGCCTGTACCATCCAGAGGCTCCATTTTTATCTGCATGGTGTCTCAAACCTTTAATTCCAGCACTTGGGAGACAGAGGTATGGAGATCTCTGTGAGTTTGAAGACAGCCTTTTCTACAGAGTTAAGTTTCAGGCCATCCAGAACTACATGGTGATACCTTATCTCAAAAAGAAAAAGTAAGAAAGAAAAAGAAATAATAAAAGCTAGGGTAAAAAAAAAATGAAGAAGGCTAAAAAAGACATAGTAATAATAGCTTTGCAATGTGAAAGAGCCAAGCACATGAGAGGAGTGTCTGTGGTCTGTAGCTTAGGCTCTGTTAGCATTGTCAGGCCCAACACTGGCATGTGTGAGTACACACCGACATGCCCTTTATGCTTGGCACACGGTCTCTTTTCAGGAGTTGTGTTTGGGACATAAATACAGTGTGTTGTCTGGGAAACCTTGACTCTATTCTTGGCTTTGCCCTGATTTGGGGGAGGTCACTTGAGCTTTATGAACAGTGTTGTTGATTCTGAAAAATGGAAAAATAATGTCTATGTTTCTTAGTTAAAAGATAAAATTAAAGAAGACTATTTTTAAGATAACCTTTTTATGAAATACAGTATACTGTTATTCTGTTGCTCTTATTGCTGGAACTGAGGTCCAAGCCTATGCCTTAGCAACTTCACATGACCATAGTTTGTGAGACATGCTGTAAGAAATTCTCCCCGTGATACATCTAGACTTGTCGTTCAGCATCCAGAAGTTGCCATTTTCCTTGCTTGTTTATCCTCGTCTGCTGCTGGGAAGTGAGCTGGAAGAATCAAAGAGGCTCTGTTAGCATCCTATAGCACAATCAATCGATGCTATGTAGCCTCCAAGACCAAACTACAAGTAGGGTTTTCTTAGATACTACTTCTCTACCATAATTCCCAGCTCATAGCTTATTAAGCTATTAACCAGCAATTTCGCTGGCATCATATTTAACTTTACTTTTAAACAAGTCACAGAGAGAGGGGAACATGCATCTCTCATAAAACAGTTTCCCAGGCTTTGAACAAATCCCAAAACCCACACAAGGTCTCTTTTTCATCATTCTCTGCACACAGCTTAAATAACAGTGCATTAATAAGAAAAAGATGCTTAATAGAAGGATGGAAAAACACAAAAGTCTCTGGGAGTACAGGGGCTCCCTGAGGGCCCTCTGAACAGACCAGGTAAGCCTTCATGCAGTAACAGGGGAAGTCATGGCCTGAGATTGCAGGATCCCCCTTGTGTGTGGCAGAGGGAAAGCAGAGCAGGCTGTGTTTCCAGACCTACCTTGAGAAGGGAGCCCCAGTGCCTTCCAGAGACTGTATGTGCGCCTTAGGGAATACCTCCCCAGGACCCTGGGCAAAGGGCAAAGGCCTCAGCTCTTCTGAATCCTCTCCCCTTGGAGAAAAGCTGTTCCCTCAGGAGGAGCCATGGAGGGATATTTACTGGGCCTTTGTTACATTTCCAGACACTTCCAACTTAGGGTCTTTCTGCAGATCCCTCAAGGCTAGTCCATATCAGAACAGGGCACTGGGGAACAACTTCATTTTAAGAGCCGAAGGAGGAGGACTACATGGCAGTTTGTACATTTGGGGTATGTGTGAAAGCACTGGTGGGTTTAGTTGCAGTAATCATTCAGCCCACCAGCACCAGCCCCTTGTGAGGACAAGGTAATCTCAGGACTGGGTAGCCTGCCAACCCCACATGTTGCTGCCAGCTGGCTTGCCTGCAGATCTGAATCTTAGCTGGTACCATGGAGGGAAATAGCTTGTTTAAAATTACATATTCTGCAATTCATGACCATTTGGCATCGTGGCTTAAACAAATCTCCATTTGTTTCTCCAAGAATGCTATATGCTGATTAGTTGCCCAGGCTGTGGTAAAAATGGAAATCAGAATGGGAGCAGGAGCTTCTCTTTATTTAATTTACACTTCCACGTTTACATGGCTTAATGTGGCCTGCATCAAAGGAAGACCTCCTACGTCCTGACCACAGCAGCTCTGTAAGCAGACACAAGCTCTATGCACAGCCTTCACAACCGTGCTGAGCTGCTGGGACTGCTAAGAGGGACAGTTGGGAAACCCAGGGGCTGTCAGCAGAATGTTGGCCACTACAACAGCTCCTCTGAGGCTGCTCAGGAAAGGCATCCCTAGAGGAACAATTTCAATAAAAGAAAGATTTTAAATAAAGGGCCCAGCACAGTAGGCAAGGGTCAAGAGCTCAGTCATAACAGGGTGTGCAGACAGATATAAATGGTGCCTTCTCTGCCATTTTCTGGTCTCCTCTCCTTCCTCCCGCACGTGCTCTGTCCACCTTCCTTCTTCCCTGATCTGATGGCCCTAGTTGCTCTTCCCTCTCACCCCTCCCTATGACCACAGCCCCTGTGTGGGCCTGCTGAAGGCCAGGGCTTCTTCTCACTGTCTGCCAGAAGCCCCTACTCCTCTTTGCTGGCTTCTTTGATCTACAGTTTGAAGTACCCAGACTGGGATGAGCCCTTGCTGAGACTCAAGACCCCATCATTTAGACATGTCAACTGTAACTGATATATGTCTGGCACAGCCCCCTCCTCCTTCATGACATTCCTTTTCATTGCTTTTTTATTTTTCTCTCCCTTACAAAAACCATATACTCTGTTAGGTCAAAACTTTGCCCTCTTTCTCCTCTCCCCTCTCCCCTATCTTTCTGCAGAATACCCCTAGAGTGTTCAGTAGACCTTAGCCTTGGGTCCACCCAAAGCTTGGGGAATAGTTCCTTGGGAAGTCCAGATCAGGTTTCCTGATTTAAATACCAACACCAAGAGCTTGATGCAGAACAATTGTTTCCAGCCCTCTCTGAACATAGCCATGAATTCTTGTGGAAGAGTTTGCTGTTACATATACAAAGTAGATTGTCTCTTTGAGAGCGTGCCTGTGGGTTCACAGTATTGAGTGGACATCCAAGCCTTCCAGTGTGATGTGAGTTGATGGGATGTTCCACAGGAACTTCAGCCCTTTAGGCTTTGGAGCTCTTTACTCAGCTGTAAGCACTCCCCCAGCCCTGTTCATCCTTCCTGCAGCACTCCCTCCTGGTCTCTTCTCCTCATCTCTCAACTCTGTATTCTGTATAGATGCTGTGGATCCAAATTTTCAGGTGTCCCACTTCCTCTGCTGGAGTCAATGCCGGCCAGCTACCCAGACTCTTCTCCAGGTCCATCTTTCCTCCTAGCAGCCTTCAGTTTAGTCTGTTGATCCCTCTTTCATGCCCCCATCCTATGAGAGGCTATATGTTTCTCCCACTAAACTAATAGGTTTCAAGTATGTTTTGTTTTAAATAGACAAAAAAATACCATAACCCTCTCCCCCCAAAAACAAACCTTCTACATGGTGGCCAATAGATATGTGTGCATCTGTGTACATATATAGACACAGATACACTAGACGCACCCTGACTTGTGAAATTTAGTATGACTTGAAATTGTGAATAATTGCTAATAACTTGCATACACCTCTCAAAACCTGCAGCAGATTCTGGGAAGCAGAACCAAGAGGACTATAACAAGCTCAAGGCCAGCCTGGTCTACATAGCAAGTTCCATGCCAGGCAGAGTTATGTAGCAAGGCCCTATCAAAAATACACATAGACCATCTAGGCTTCATGGCACACACCTTTAATCCCAACACTTGAAAAGCAGAGGCAGGAGGATCTCTTTGAGTTCAAGATCAGCCTGGTCTACATAGATGTAGGACAGCCAGGGTTACACAGAGAAACTTTGTCTCGAAAACAAACAAACAAACAAACAAAGAAAAAGTGCCCCCCCCCCCCCCCCACACACACACCTAGGGAATCTAATTCAGTTTTCTTAAGACTCAGCAGGTTTGCTTTCAGGAATGTTAGCTTTCAGCATACCTGTAACCTTACTGACACTATCCATTCTGTGCAATGTAAGCTGTGTCTTTACCTAGAAAAAGAATTTAAAAGTTAGGAAAAATACTCAATTATTTTACTTAAAATTGTTGCATTTCATTAATTTCATCTTATTTAAAGATATACAAGATTAATCATTCTGGGCAAAAACTTTCTGGAAACCCTGTAACAAAGATACTGAAACTTGTAGAATACCCTTGGAGTTTACTGTTCTCTCTCACTCCTGACCTCTTTCCTGTCTCTGTCCTGTCTCCTTTCTGGCCACAATCATAACTGATGCATTTTACTTCATGACTGATGAAATGAACCATAGATGCTGCAGTCTGAGACACACTATTCAGGATTCTAAGTTCCTTGAGGGCAGTGACTGTGTCATCTTCATCTTTCCAGACCCTGGCACTCTTCCTGGCTCCTAGTGACTTCTGAGTAGATGTTTTCTGAATGAATAGGCCTAAGTTAAAACAGATCGGCAGCCTCTGGGATTCCGGAAGGGCCAAGAGAGGTAAATCATTTATCACGGGCTTCCCAAGAGCTCCTGCCATCCTCCAAACACTGGAACCATTGTGGCTATGTCCTGCCTTCCGTCTCCAACCCTCAGCTTCCAGGATAGAGGGCAGAAGGTGTAATGGAGTTCAGAAATTTCCCAAGGCAAAGACATACTCATCAGGCTCTCTGGTGGGTGTTTGTAAAAAGACAAATGAGTTTTAGAATAGTGGAAGAAAAACAAGGTTCTCAAAAGAGCCTTTATTTCACCTCTTACATAGAAACTTAGTCCTCATGCCTGATTCCTCCTGCACCTTCTACTATTCTGTTGGTTTTAGCCCATCTGTTAGACCCCGACAAGCTCTGATTTTTTTCAAACACTATAAATCTTCATTAGACTATGCCCATGCCAGAATTTTTTCATTTGGATGAAAAAAAATCCCTAGCTCCCCCACCCCCAAACCGTGTGGCTTGTTTCCTATCCAACTGGCTTGCTGCTTCTTGGGGTTTTATTCTCATCATCGAAGAGGCTTGACAGACCAAGAACAAACCTCTGGCTCACCCTGAACTCACATATACTGTGTCCAAGTCAGAGTGAGTGAGAAAGAAAGAAAAAAGTATTTTCCTGACTGAGAAGCCAGGTCAGAGAAAACCCAACTCTCTGGCTCTACATGGGCCTGTTATGTGGCTTTTCTGGAGGGTGGAGCCATGAACGGTGGACTGGAGCCAGAATCACTCTGAGATCATCAGAATCAGCATGGACTGTGTTGTGACCACAAGTCTTTGTTCATGGCATCTGAAGTGGCAGTGTGTTAAGGAGCCTCCATAATTTTGATTGCAACAAGCTGGCCCAGAGCCTCACAGTCATGGAGAAGCCAGAGTGATCTGTCTCTCCAGTGTCTCAGGAAGCCAGCACATTGGGCAGCCAGTGTATGCTTAGTAAATATGCAGGGGGTTCTGTTCATTTAGGAATGTTTAAAAGGATGTTAGCTGCTGCATGCAGCACTTGGGAAGCCCAAGCAGAAGAATCACTACAAATTCAGAGCCAGCCTGGGCTACATACTGAACCTGCACTTTAAAAAAAAAATCAGCAGGTTTTACAGTGGAATGGATCTATCTATATTTGGGAAGTGAGAGCAGGAGAATCAGGAGTTCAAAGACATCCTCTGATACATAAGAGGTTCAAGGCCAACCTGGGCTATAAGATACAATAATATAATTATAATAATAATAATAATAATAATAATAATAATAATAATAATAATAGACATTAACTTAGCTAGAAAATATTATTGTAAAAACCTGTTATTCACTGAGTTTTGAAAGCAAACCAGTTTACCACAAGCTTGCCTATTAAACACTGAGGCAAGAGGCTGACTGCAATGGCACATAGTATGTGGCAGCAATAACTTAGGACATTCAAGTCACCCATTTGAAGCAACACATTTGCTTTCCCACACGTGCCAGGTTCTTTGTGATCCAACAGATCCCCTTCCACATGTGTTGTCATATCTCAGAGTGCCCTCTGGTCAACTTGTTCATCTGAATTCTTCCCATCTTCCCCTGCATGCTCATTTATGAGGACTGAGACTGTAGCTCAGTGGTAGGGCACTTGCCTCTCATGCTTGACATCCTAGGTCCAATCCTCATACTGCCCCAAAAGACAAAACAAAATAAAACGACAGCATGTACTGGCATTCTTATAGGCCATGGCCATTTCTCCTGTCCACTCTGGTACATTTTCCTCTTCATTCCTTGAGTCTTATCTCAGAGTCTCTGTTGTCCCTGTGTAACTAGGCAGACTTCTCAGAGGCCTAATGCCATTCTTTTTGTCTCTTCTCCCCAAACCTAGCACAAAGCCCCTGGGGCCATTTGCTCAGCCCTGTGGTTCATTGAGTTTTCTGTCCAAGGCTGGCTGCCTGTTTTCTGACATTGTTCCCTAAGTAGTCTTTTGGCAAGATGGCCCCAGCTGTTAAACGCTGATATGACTGTGCAAGGAAGAATAACAAGGAATCGTGTCTGAGAAACTGGAGGGAAACAAGATAAAGGCAAAGATGGGCAAGATTGGAAAAGAAGGACAAGAGTCTGGGGTGGTGCTTGCCTCCCAAGTATAAGGATCTGAATTCAGACCCTAGAACCCTTGTTTAAAAAAAAAAAAAAAAAAACAAGGCATGGATGGCAGGGAGAGCATGTAATCCCAGTGTTGTGGAAGCAGAGACAGGAGGATCCCTATGATTTGCTAGCCAGATGGTCTAGCCCAGGTTCAGTGAGTACTGAGTTTCAAAACACGTTAGAGAGCCAAAGGGATGGCTCGGGGGTAAAGATTATTACAGGAGCCTGGTGACCAGCGTTTATTTCCCAGAACCCACAGGAGAAAGGAAGAAAGAAACAAAACAACAGCAACAACAAAAATCTCTGCACAGCATACACATGAGCAACACACACAATAATATTTTTTTAATTTTTTTAATGATAATAAGGGGAACCGCAGAGATGGTCGAGGGGGAAAAGGCACTTGCTGCCAAGGCTGATGGCCTGAGTTAGATATCTGGAACCCAGATGGTGGAAGGAGAGAGACAAATCATCTTTTATCAAGAAGACACAATACTTACACATTGAAAATGGAAGTATAGAAGTAGTTGAGAAAGATGCCTGGCAACAATCTTTTCTGCACATCCAGGTAGATTATAGGTGTATAGCAGCATACACGGTGATGGTGCTCTTTCAGGTTAGAGTCTGCCAGCTGAAGGATGGGTGCAGTTCAGGATGACAGTGGAAGCAGACTGTAGGGGACCAGTGGAACTGCACATTTACAGCGATGGGAGGGTCAGGTTCAGACTCCACCAGACACAGCACTGTGCTGTCTTGAGTCCTGGGTTAGAAGGAGAGGACAGGGTTAAGCTCTCCTGAGATGTCTCTACCTGCCAGGCCTTGGGTGCCATTTCCAGTTCACTCTGACACCTTAATGACCCAGTGACTCACAGGGAGACAGTAAGGTCAGTGCTGTTACAGAGCAGCCGTCTGCTCAGGTCACAGAGATAACAAGTGGCAAAAGCTATGTATCAGACTGCACTTTGCCTACTGATTTTACCACAGGTGCCAGGTCCTTAGCACAACAAATCTGGGCCTATGTAGTCTCAGTCAGAACTGGAACTGAGAGCCAGGGCTCCTTAAGCACTGTTTTAAAAAGAAAAGCTGCTTATCTATGGATCTGCCTTACAGTCCAAGGTTAAAATAAGCAGGTCATTGAAGAAGAAAAAGAAAAAAAAAAAACCAATCTCATCTATTAGAAGGACCCGGTTCCAGGGTGTGTTGAGCTGTTGTTGTTCAGTGACTGTTGTCAGTTGTAGGTGTTGGTTACATACCTAGCTCAGACCCAGTGACTGCAGTTACCCCATTTTTTTCCAGCTAAGAGGAAATACTACTAGATCTTCATAACACCTCCTCCCTGTTTTCTAGTCAGTAGGGTAGACATTTGAAGTCTGTGGAGCGTGGCAAGGCCAGGTTTTGTCTGCTTGGTCCTCACACAGACTGCTGATTTGAGTAAGAATGGCCCTGTGGGCTCTTACATTTGAATGCCTAGTCATTTGCAAAGGATTGGAACTGTTGGGAGACGTGGCTTTGTTGAAGTAGGTGTGAAGTGGGTGTTGGAGAAAGTGTGTCACTGGGGAGAAAGTGTGTCACTGGGGGTGGGCTTTAAGGTTTTAAAGCCCACGGGACCCAGATCTGGGTGGAAGGGTCTCATACACTATGCTTGAGTGCTTCCACCATCCTGCCGTGACCGTAGTGACCATAGCAGACTAATCCTCAGAACTGCAAGCAAGCCTCCAATTAAGTTCTTTCTTTGTGGGCTGGAGAGGTGGCTTAGCAGTTAAGAGCACTGTCTGCTTTTCCAGAGGTCCTAAGTTCAATTCCCAGCACCCACATGGTAGCTCACAACCATCTGTAATGGGATTCCATGCCCTCTTCTGGTGTGTATGATGACAATGACAGTGACATAAAATAAAAATAAGTCTTTAAAAAAATGTTTTCTTTCTAAGAGTTGCCTTGGTCTTGGTGTCTCTTCACAGCAATGGAAAAGTGACTAACACACAGACCTAGTGTCTGTCAGAGGCTTATGGACTCATTTTGTTACAAATTGCTGATTTCTTCTACCCACAATAGTCCATCATTGTTTAATATAATATAGCTTCCTAACTACACACCTAGTAGAAAACACCCATTTTTCTCTTTCCCAAAGCCATTTATTTATTCTCTCTCTATTCTTTGCTTTTCTAGGCAAAATCCATGCTTGGTGACCAGAGCTGTGTATATTGATATTCTCTTCCTGCTGACTAACTGTCTGGACAGACCTGAGGAAGGCAAGCAGACAGGTATGACTGGCAATTCTACCTTGGAACACTGCAGGCAGAATTTGAGCCAGCACTACAACACACTTACCTACAGCTAAGTGTGTGAGGCTGGCCAATAGAATCTATGTGGCTCTTTCCTAGAAGTCTCAAGGAAATCTGCCCTTGTTTGCTTAGAATTTTACCATCGAATATGTTCTGTTTGGTCATAAAGATTGTGAACTCAACTCAGGTAACCTCTGTGTTCTCAAGACCTTGGCCTTTTGCTAGTCTATTCTTTTCTTCAAAACTGTCATCGTTTTCTGTAATGGTTCATCTTGTTCCATCCTATAGAACTAGCTGAACTGGCTCATTTATTGGTGGACATTTGAGTCCCTGTTCTCAATCTACCTTTCACCAGTTCATGTAAGAGTTCCACAGGCTCTGACTTCATACATGTCTCTAGGCCATGTGTGTATCTGATTCTAGATCCACATGTAATTGTTCTTTATGATTCGCAAAGTGAATTAAAGAGAGAAGGGCATCTCAAATAAAAATAATTTTGATATGTTCGTATAAGAGGCCTCGGGAAGTGCAGTACATGAGTTCCAGGCCACAGACTGAAGTGGATTTTCACCCATCCAAACTGGAGTGCAGGATAGTTAGCCTGCAACTGGCTAAAGCCTCTCCTGACTCATTAGGCCTGTCTAAGGAGGCTGCACTGTAAAGTCAGGGTCTGAGACAGCAGACCAGGCCTTCTCTCACTTGCATTTAGCTTGATCATGAGTCGTTACCTTCAATAAATATGTTCAGGCTGTCAAAGTCCAGCTCTGTCTATATGGAGCTCTGTTCCCAAATTCAAACCAATTTAAAGTATTTTTTGGGAAAGATGTTGAATGTCTCACCTAGATTAATGTGTATTATTAGCCCACAAAGCCCCTGTGGCCATGCAGAGGTAATTAGAACACATAATCCTCTCCACATCCAATAGTATAAGATCATGTTGCTTTATGGGAAACATATCCTGGTTTAGCCAGGCATTGTGTCCCAGACATGTAATCTCAGCAATGGAGAGGTAGAAACAGGAAGATCAGGAGTCCAAGGCTGTCCTCAACTATTCATTGAGTTCTAAGCCAATCCAGGTTACATCCTGTCTCAAAAAACAAAACAACAACAACAAAAAAACCCTAACATCCTAACTTGTACCTTTCATCTCAACATAGTTATGAATATTGTCCCACCTATATTCTTGAAACTATCCAGGTCTGTATAATAAAAATATATGTTATTCTAGCTGTGAGGAACCTCTGTGTGGCATCCACTTTAGTTTGCACTTGAGTTAACTGGGCTCCAGAGATTATAGAAAGAACAGAAATCAGATGCTAACAAATGAGCTCTTCTAGACTTTTACCTTCTGTATCTTCTCCCCAGATTCCATATCGCTATCTGCAGATGTGTCTTGACAGGTCTGCTTACTAACCTCTTCACTAGGACCCCGGCCCAGTTGAATGTTTGACTGAAATTGTTGGTCAGTGGGTTCTATTCATAGGAAACCCTGTTTCCAAACTCAAGCCACCTTAAAGTGCTCTGCAGGGGCCGAGTACACGTGGGAGCACCTCACCCAGATGTGTGTTGTGTTTAGTCTGGTACAAAAGGGTCAGTCCTTGGATGTTATAATGTACCTTTGCTTTCCCAACTTGTCTCTCATCCTTTGCTTATGAACTCCATGAAGATGGCGTTGGGGACTTTTTACTCATTCTGTCCTCCAAATTCTTACCATCAATAAGAGCATATGCCTCTGTTAAATGTCATCACACACTGTCTTCAGTAACTCACAGGTATCTCACTTGTACAGGTCACTCTTCTTAGTGTCCTTTATGGAGTAAGACTTGATGGGAACACAGCATTCTCCTCCTTCTCTAGTGTGACAGCCGAAACTCTAAATGTGTTGTACTTGCACTGCCCAGTGAGGCAGAGACTGACTCAGGCGCCATCTGAGCATCTGATGTCTACTGCTGCTCTACATTGAGATGGTCTGTAGGTATGAAATGTACAGCACAGTTCAGAGAAGTCCAGCAGTAGTGAGGCTAAGACAAATTTAAGGCCAGCCTGGGCTACATATCACAACACTCTCTATGAAATACTTAAAAAAGAAGAGAGGATAGGTGCTTGCTGCCAACCCTGACAACCTGCAGCTGACCCCCAGAACCCACATGCTGGAAGCAGAGAACCACTCTCCGAAAGCTGTCTTCTGACCTTCATAAACTTGCCATGGCACACTCATGCCCACTCACATACACAAGTAAGTAAGTAAAATAGAGTTCAAATGTTAAAACAAGAATTTTTCCAAACATTTTTATGCTGATGATTTGTTGAAAAGGTAATATTTTGACATCATTACATTTTTAAATTAATCATTAAAACTAATTAATAGTTTTTTCCACTTCTTAGTCAAAATGTAAGGAGTTCTGGGTATAGCCTAGTGACACATTACATACCCAGCATGTACAAAGGCCCTGAGCTCAGTCCTAGTAACACAAAACAATTAGGATGCAAGTACTAAGCCCAGTATAATGGCTCACAGCTATAATCGAGTATCTAGGAAACCATAACTGGAGAGTTGCTGTGGTTTAAGACCAGCCTGGTCTACATAACAAATTCTAGGCCAGCCAAGGCTGTATGGGAAGACCTTGTCTCAAAAGAAAAAAGAAAAAAAAGTGTTTTTACCACTAAAATAGGAAAGAGGGAGGTAAGAAAGAAAAACAAAACTGTCGCTGAATGCATGCGCTTAACTTTTCATGGAGCATTGTGAAGAGGGAAAGGCTGGAGTCAAAAGACTTAAATTCCATACATAAGCCACAAAAGACATGATGTCTATGTGTATGACACACCCATACGTGTGTGTGTGTGTGTGTGTGTGTGTGTGTGTGTGTGTATGCTGTATTCATAGAATATACTCATGTAACTGTAATAGTAAATTTCCCTCCTGGGTCTCTAGAACTAACCAAATATCAAACAAAACAGTGTTTAGAGTGGATATTACTCTCTAGGGTAAAAGCACTGGCCTTGCAGTAGTGAAGTCTGCTTTTGTGTTCTGGATTGTTTCCAACTCCAGCAGCATCTGAGCACCAGGTAAACCTGTCACCAAATAAGTGGTCCCTTGCTAGACTGTGCAGATTCAGTATGTTCCAGGATCCTGTCATTATATCAGATTCCTCTTATAAGCTTCCAGAGGGACGAACCATGGCTTGGGCTCTTTGTAGCCTGACTAAGCACTGTCATATAGTAGGCCTCATGAAACAGGTGGTTATTAACTGATGGATTGAAGTGCAGTGCTCATTGATTTTTAAATACCTGATTTGTTGTCAGGATACAATCTTGCCTGATGTTGTGGCTCATACCTGTAATACTAGCACTTGGGAGGTGGAGGCAGGAGGATCAAAAGTTCAAGATTGCCCTCAGTTACATAATACATGTAAGACCAACCTGAACTACACAGACCCTGTCTCACACCCTCCTCCCAAACGGCATAGCCTTACTTGATTTAATTCGTCAATCTGATGTGAATTAGTGTCCTGAATTCAAATGTGTTGTTTATATGTGTATACATGATTATAAATATATATACACACACACACACACACATACATACATACATACACACACACACACACACACACACACACACACACACACACACACACTCCTGTGGGATTATCTCACAAAACTCATAAGTACACCACATAGACTTTGAGGCCTGATCCCACATTTGAATCCTGTTTCTGCCCTTCTGCCTGCCTGCCTGCCTCCCTGCCTACCTCCCTCCCTCCCTTCCTCTTTCCCTTCCTTTCCTTCCTTCTTTTCTTGTATCCTTTTCTTTTTCTGTGACCTTAGCATAATACTTAAGTTCTTTGAGATACCTTTTCTCAATTGTAAATGAGAATATAAAAGAGTCTATGGGGCCAGCAAGATGGTTCACCCTGGTGACCAGAGTTCCATTTCCAGAACTGACATGATGGAAGGAGAGCACTGGTTCTCCTACATGAGATTAGGTTATCCTCTAACCTCCACACAGGCGCTGTGTACCACTCCACACACACACACACACACACACACACACACACACACACATACACACACGTAGTTACATTCAAAAAAATAATTAAATGAATTTTTTCAAAGAATCTACATCTTAGAGTAGTAGGCAGTTATACACGTAAGCTTCATGCAGAGCAAATGCTTCATGTAGCACAGTATGTGCCCAGTATGTACTAGCTACTGTGGACTTCATGATGTGTATCATGGTCCTTAGCATCTGGAAACTTGTGTCCAGCCTGCTCCCTGCAGCCTGGCATGGCTGTGCTCCTCCCTCACTCCCATGGCTTTCCTCCCAGTGTTTAGCATTTAGGAATGAAGAAATGCCTGTATACCTACTTAGGCCGTCAAAAATCGATGTGGTCACTGCTGTCTCCACCACCTGACCGATGTGGACAAAGACTCTTTGCTTTCCTTTGTATTCATGAGAGATGCGAGCATCAGATACATGTTGAGTACATGTACCTGAAGCTAGTGCTGACTATGCCTTGAGCTAGAAGGAAGCACAGTCAGGACTACAGGAGGCACTTTCCAGGATATTACCTTTCTTCTTGGGGATGGGGGCTTTGTAGGGAAGGGTATAGTCAGATTTTGACAAGTAGCAGGGATTCTGAAGATGAACAAAGGAGAGCTGGATTTTACAAACAGAAAGGGAATCTATACCACTATCAAAAAATTGGGGTGTTTGGAATTTGGGGTTCAAAGCTAAGCAAGTGTTACTAAAAGTGAGACTGCCGAGACAGAGACAGTCACACAGAGCCCCATGTGTCAAAATACAAGGAGCCTAGATTTGACTGTATAAGCAAAGGAAGTTATTTCATGTGATAAAACAATAGAATTATATGGGTTTTAAAACAACATGGCCTCTCTTTGTCTGCACTTTTCCTAGATTCTCAGCACCTTTAAGGAGCTATGTTCTTATAAAAAATATATATATATATATAATTGAAGATTTTTGGAGTGGTGCATTTTAAAATGTTTTCTTTGTTTCACTTATTTGTGTGTGCACATGTGTCAGTACTCTTGTACCACAGCATGCAAGTGGTCAGAGGACAGCTTTCCAGCTTTGATTCTCTTTTTCCACCACATGGACTCTGAGGATCCACCTTAGGTTATCAGGCTTCGTGGAAGGTACCTCTACCTGCGGCGCCATCTTGACAGACTATATTTCCTTTTTGTTACTGTTGAAGCAAGATCTCACTAAGTAGTCCTGGCAAACCTAGAACTTGCCATGTTGATCAGGCTGAACTTTAAATCACAGAGATCTGCCTGCCTCTGCCTCCCGAGAGCTGTAATTACAAACGAATTTAATAAGTCAAGCATTACAGAAAACTCAATCACAGACTGTCAGGGAGGTTTGTTTAACAATTATGTCACTATTTTCCTTCTAGATGCCCTAAAAGTGACCAGCTCACAAGAGTGAATCAGAATCCTAACTTCTAACTGCCAAGCAGTGTGCTTTGTAGATCATAGCTGGATAAAAACACAGGCCACCCTATAATAAGCTCGGATTTGTAGACTAGAAACTGGGTGATATAAGCCCTCCCTCTAGCCTGCCTAGGTGCTATGAATCCAGTGGTGACGTCTGTGCGACATGTTCAACAGTGCTTATGTTCTTATTGCTTAGAACGTGAACACTGTGCTGATGTAAAGAAATACAGTCCATGATTTTTATGACTTAGGAACTTCCTTTACTTCATTCCTAGGAAATACAACTGAACAGTTACAGAGAATAAAAGCATTGGCGACCTACAAACACCTGCTTTGGTTATCCAGTCTAATTAGGTTAGATATAACCGATTCCATCTGAGCAAACTGAAGATGATTTATACTGTCCCTCAGCTGTATGCTTTTAGTAGTGTTCATATAGACCTGTCTAATGTGGCACAGCTGGTATGATTCCCTTGGCTGGGGTGAGAGAAGAGGGAGAATTGAGAACAGGTTTTAGAAGCTTCTGGGGACTTTTGGTTTCTGAGTCTGCACCTATGAAATTTCAAGGAAATTGTTCAAGTTTTGTCATTAATAGATTAGTTGGTTTTCTACAGACACTGGACTCTGGTCTGAACTGTTGCTTTTCAACAGTGCACTCTGACATAAGCAAGTAGTTCCCTTCTGCAGAGGTGCAAAGCAGGGTGGTACTGGATGAGTACGTGGTATGTTAACTCCATGGGTAGTGTGTACAGAGGCCACTCTAAGAACTGCATTCTCATATTGTCTAGTTGGTATGAAGATGGAGACTCTCCCAGGGAGTGACTTGCTTAACCATGCAGCTGGTCACTGCAAAGCATCCAACTGCCATGTCAGTGATCCAAATTAAAGGTGGCAATGGTATGACACTTGGACTGAGTGTCTGTGTCAGAACCATGTCCTGAAACTTCCTGATTTATACTCCTACCCCAGAGAAATAGCTGTTCCAATGTTCAGGATGACCCCAGAACTCTGTGGTGCCTGTCCAGTTACATGTTCCTGCCTCTCCCCTCTCCAGCCCTTCATCCTCAGTCATGAGAAACTCATTGGCCTGTCTGTTAAATTGAGTGTACATAGCTTTTTGAAGTCTGTCAGGATGTTTTGCATAAATGGAGAGCATTCCTTTGTGGCCTTTCATGCCTCGGCTGTCTCACTCAGTGCTTTCGAGTTTCATCCATTGTAACATAGAGCTGCACATTCTTCATCTTACAGCTAAATAATACTCCGGAGTCAGCATCACTTTTTTAGTTATTATCAACTGACGAGTATTTGGTTTGCTTTTACATTTGATCTTTTGTAAGTATCCCTGCTATAAATATTCATGGACATTTTTTTTT
>JANHMN010000010.1:67837114-67856522 GCA_030674055.1 Rhabdomys pumilio | reverse complement strand
CCCTGGCTGTGATGTGTGTGCAGTGGCCCTGGCTGTGCTAAGATTTGACTTTCCTCTGACTGGTGATACAGCATCTTTCCTGATGATCATTGGTCATTTGTCTCTAGAGAAATGTCCATTCAGACTTTTTGCTCATTTTTAAAAGATTCATTGTGGGTCTATGTTTCTGTATGTACATGATTCTCCACACAAACCAAAAGAGGGTATCAGATTCCAGGAGTTACAGGTGGTTGGGAGCTGCCTGATGGAGGTCTGAGGACAAAACTTGGGTTCTCTGGAAGAGCATCATATGCTCTTAAACACTTAGCCATCTCTCCAGCCCTCCTTTGCCCACTTTAAAATTGGATTAATTATATTTTGTACTTGTGAAAGTTATAATGTTCTTGATTTTAATCCCTTGTAAACCATACATAGCTGCAACTATTTTTTCCTATTCTGAGAGGGGTTGTTTGTCACTTTTCATGATGGTGTCTTGAGGGACAAAGGTGTGTATTTGAATAAAGTTGCTGCTTCTGCTTTCCCCACTGTTGCTGTGTATTTGATATCTTCCTAAGGCCTGGTTGCCTAACATCACAGAGATCTCACCCATGCTTTCCTCTGAAAGTGTCATAGTTTTGTCTTCTAGATCTGTGATCCACTTTGAGTTAATTTTTTAATTTGGTATGAGCTACATTACAACTACGTCTTTTGTATGTGACTGCCTATATGTATGTGGAAAAGACCCATTTTCTCACTAAATCATCTCTGTTCTCTGTCAAAAGAAATCAGCTGACCATAAATTATGAGTTTCATTCTGTATTCTTGATTTGTGTGTGTGTGTGTGTGTGTGTGTGTGTGTGTGTGTGTGTGTGGTGTCTATGGAGACCAGAAAAGGAGTTGGTCTCCTGGAGTTTGACTCACAGATAGTTGTGAACTGCCTGACACAGGAGCTGGGAACTGAATTCAGGGCTAGTGAGAGCAGCTAGAGCTCTGAACTGCTGACGCATCTCCTGCCCATTTCTTCTTCTTCTATTATTGTTGTTGTTTTTCTTTTCTTGTTGTTGTTTTGAGACAAGAGTTTCCTCTGTGTAGCCTTGGCTGTCCTGGAACTCAGAGATTAGGCTGCCTCTGCCTCCCAAATGCTGGGATTAAAGGCTTGGTCCACTACCTTGGCCCTTTCTGGTTTCTTAATTCTATTCCATTGCTCTGTATGCCTGGCCATCTAGCAGGATCACACTGTCTCGATTGCCACTGCTATATAGTAGCTTTTTAAATGCCAGTGAGTCCTAACTTCTTTTTCAAGACCTTGTTTGTCATTTAGATTCCCTGCATTTTCATATGAATTTTAGGTTCGTTTTATGAATCCGTTAAAAGAATGGCAAAGAAAAGCTAACTGGAATTTAGTATGGAGCATTGATTCATAGGTCAGTTTGAGGAGTACTGTCCTCATCGCAATAGTATTTTCAGATCTATGAGCTGAGTAGTTTCCATTTATTTAAGTCTCCAACCTGGGGACTTCATTGCCTCCCTAGCATATACAAAGCCCTAAGTTTGATATCAAGGACTGCATAAAACTGGGTATGGTGTTACAAACCTGTAATCCCTGTGAGCAATAGAGAGAGATGAAAGGATCAGGGGCCATCTTCACGCTCATAGTAAATCTGAAGCCATCCTGGGCTATATGAGGCCCAGTCAAAAATAAAAGTCTCTGGTGTTTTGTTTTGTTTGTTTTATGAATGATGGTCTATAGTTTTCAGTACCCACACCATGTGTGTCTTTCATTACTGATCTTTTGTCCTACAGCCTTTCTGAGCTCATGATGAGCTCTGATGAGCATGTGGGTTTTCTGCATCCAAGATCATGTCATTTATAATAGAAGTAGTTTTACTTCATTTTCAGTCTGGAGGCTTTTTTTTTTTTTTTTTTTAACCTCTCGTCTGATCGTCTGATTACTGGAGCTAGAATCCCCAGAACATTGTTAAAATTAGAGTGTCAGGAATATGCATCTTGTCTTGCTCCTGACCTCAAGCTAAATGATGTTATCTGTGGACTTTCATAAATGCCTTTATCAAACTAAAGACACTTCCTTCTATATCCAGTTTATTGATTTTTTTTTTTTTTATTTTCAATACTAAAAGGCTGTCAAATCCCAGCAAGAGCTTTTTCTTGTATTTAAGCTGACGGTGTCATTTCTTTTTTTATTTTGTATTTTGAGATAAAATCTCATTGGTTTCAAAATCTCACTGGTAGCTTAGGCTGGTCTAGAGCATTTTACATGGTCTAGGCTAGCCTCTAACTCAGTGTTCCCCTTCCTCCACTTCCCAAGTGCTAAGAGCTGCCACGTCACATACTCTTAAAATATGATTTTTATTCTTTATTCTGTTCATTCAGTATGAACTATGACTTTTTATATGCTAAGTTAGTGTTCCAGTGTTTATATAATTTGTTTATGGATAGTTTATCAACAGTTGATGGACATGTTTGCTGTTTTCTCTGTTTAGAGAATGTCAGAGATGGACATTCTGAACATCTGCAAAGAATTGTTTGGTTTAATGCTTTGATTTTTCTTCGGTTTAAAGAAAACCTAAGCAACAAAACAAAAACAAATGCTGCCAGGCAGAAGGGGCTCACACATTTATTCCCAGTAGTGGGGAGGCAGAGACAGGCAGATCTCTATGAATTCAAGGCTAGCCTGGTCTACAGAGAAGGCTCCAGGACAGCCAGAGCAACATAGAGAAACCCTGCCCACCTCCAAAAGGAAAGAAGGAAGACAAAGAACAAGAAGAAGCATGTGACTATTCTGAATATCTTGTCTGGAAATTCTGTAAAACTTACATTTTAGTAAAATATTTTTTGTTATTCATATATATATATACATATATATATTATATCTTATATATATACACATGTGTGTGTGTGTATGTGTATATATATATATATTGGAGATTATTATTGAGATTATTAGGCCTCAGGTAAAAAGAAACAGCCAGAATGTTTATCAAAAGAGCTGACGGCTTTGCATTCCCACCAGAAGAGTGATCCAGTTGCTACATGTTCTAGCCAACACTTGGTATCATCGTTGGCAGCTTAGTTGTTTCAGTGAGTGAATGTAGTGTCTCCTGACTTGAAGTTAACGTTCCCTGATTAGGTTGAGCATCTTTTCATGTGCAGTATTTGCCATCTGAAGCAAAATATCTATTCAACATTTTACACAGTTCTGTAAATTGATGTTTGTCTTATCATTGAGCTGTAAGTTCTCTTGGCGTGTATGTGTGTGTGTGTGTGTGTGTGTGTGTGTGTGTGTGTGTGTGTGTGAGAGAAAGAGAGAGAGAGAGAGAGAGAGAGAGAGAGGGAGAGAGGAGAGAGAGAGAGACTGACAAACAGACAGACACAGAGACAGGGAGAACATATATGTGCCCTCAGGCATGTGAAAAGGACAGCCTGTGGGAATCAGTTCTTTGTTTCTACCATGTGGGTTGTGGGAATCTAACTCAGCTTGGCAGCAAGTGCCTTTACCCACCTAATCATCTGGTAGGCCTGAGGTTTTGTTTCTTATTCTGTGTGTATGAGTTTAAAGCTTTTTGAATTTTTTTTTTATATGAATACCCTGGCACACCAGAAGAGGGCATCAGATCCCATTACAGATGGTTGTGAGCCACCATGTGGTTGCTGGGAATTGAATTCAGGCCCTCTGGAAGAGCAGTCAGTGCTCTTAACCATTGAGCTGTCTTTCCAGCCCATGTGTGAGTTTATAGAGATAAACATTTGGGGAATAGTTTTTCCTGTCATTGGCTTACGTTTTCATTTCCTTAACAATGTCTTTGAAGAACAGTCTTTCTTTCTTTCTTTTTTTAAGTTTTATTTATTATGTATATAGATAGCATTCTGCTTGCATGTACACCTGCAGGCCAGATCCCATTACAAATGGTTATGAAGCACCATGTGGTTGCTGGGAATGGAACTCAGGACCTCTGGAAGAGCAGTCAGTGCTCTTAACCTCTAAGCCCTCTCTCCAGTCCCTCATTCTTAATTTTAATGAAGTCCAATTGTTTTCTTTTATCTTTCTTTTCCTCACTTTCTCCCTCCCTCTCTTCCCTTATTTGTGTGGAATGACTTGGGCTTTTTTGTTCCATTATGGTTTGATTTAATCAGGGTCTCCTTGTATACCCTAGGCTGGCTTAGAACTCATAGTATAGTCCAGGCTGGCTTTGAACCATCATCCTGTGTTCTCCACAATGCTGGGATAATAGGTCTACACTATTACCTGTGGATATTTCCTGCTTTTTTTGTGCCCTAATTAAGTCATTGGTGTCACAAGGTCACAAAGATATTCCTTCATACTTTCTTCTAAAGCTTAGTGGGATTTCATTTGATGGATTCAATGGTTGATTGGTTGGTTGGTTGGTTGGTTGGTTGGTTGGTTGGTTGGTTGGTTTATAGTCAGCCCAGGGCCTTGGATCTGCTAGGCAAGCACTCACACACAATTACTGAGCTGCATCCTGAGCTCTAAAGCTTTATGGTTCTAGATTTTACATTATGTTGCATGACCTACCTACATCTATGTAACTCCCATGTATAATGTGAGGTACATGTCTCATATGATGATCAGTCTTTCTAGTACCATTATTTCTTTGTACCTTTGTACTCCTTTTTTTTTGTACCTTGCCCACTTCCTCCCCTTTCAGGGGTTCTTGTCACATGTGTTAGGTCACCTGAAGGTTTCCTACAGGCACCCCACGTTTTAGGCTTTTTCTTTGTTCTTTAATTTGTGTTCCATTTTTCACAGCTTCTATCTCTGTGTCTTCAGATTAACTATTAACTAGTCTTTCCTGTTGTGCTGTCTCATCTGCTGTGGGTTCTGTTCACTATGTCTTGTTTGCAGACATTGTAATGTTTATCTCTAGAAATTTGATTTGGATCTTTTACAGCTTCTGCATTTCTCTTCGGGCTCAGTTTTCTTCTCTTCTGTACCATGAGTAGCATATTTAATATCATCTGTTTACATGACCGTGCTTCTCACTGCATACTATCTCTGCATCTGTTTCTTTGTTATGAATTTTCCCTGTCACCTCGGGTTATACTTCCCTGCTGCTTTACCTGCTGGTTCCTGTGGAATACAGAAGGTGCTGGCCCTGTGCTGCTCATCTGTTTCAGCACAGTTTGTTGCTTAGGTCACTTTCATCTTCTGAGGAGTGGTTTTAGCCTTGTCCTGGAAAGTTCAGTCTAAAGAGGAACCTTTAATTTAAATCAGATGGCTCCCTGTTACGTGTGTGATGTCCCCGTACTACAAAGTCCACACTTTGGGTAGGAAAGCAACACTAAGATGAGGCTTGGGAAGCATAAGAAATTGTTGAGCCCACTGTGGCTGTCTTGTCTCACTCTCCTTGCCCTCTGGAGGAAGCGTCTCTTTCTACATACAGAAGTGTGCAGCCAGATCCCACGACCCCTTGACCTGCAACTGTGCTGATCACCAGGGCCTTTTACTCTGTGAGCACTTCCTCTCCAGAAATGCACCCACTGTCTGAATGAAGCCTGGCCCTCCCAACCCTAAGCTCATCATTCAGTCTCTGTGCTAGGGCTTTGGTTTGTCCAAAGGGACATGCCCTGCCCATATCTAGTGTATAAAAACAAGAATTTCGTGCCTTTTCCAGTTGTTGGTTGCTTACAGTTGACCGTGATTCTTGAAGAGAACCGTGCAGATGCAAAATCCCATGCTTCAGCTTGCGTCAGCACCTCTTAGTTCTTTGCCTGTATAATGAAGGCAGTATTCTCAGATCAGGGGAAATCATAAGAGATGGTGAAAACCCAATAAAAAACCTAAAGGGAAGAAAGCTAACGCTGTGAAACATAGCTGTCTGGAAATTAACTGACAGCAAAGAAGGGAGCTTACCACATGGAGACAGAGCTTCTGGGCTGATGTTTGGGTGCCTTAAACCATTTTCTGTTGCTAGAAACATAGACAGGCTAACTTATAAAGAATGTATTTCTTTCACTCACCATTCTAGAAGTGAACGAAGGTGATGTCAGCATCTGCTTGGCATTGGCAAGGACCTCCTGCAGTGTTATCCATGGCAGAGGGCAACAGTGGTCAGAGCGTCCTGGCTCAGGTGTCTCTCCTCTTTTTATAAAGCCACTATTCTGGATCAGGGCCTCAGTCTTGAAGCTTTCTCTCATGTCTGTCGTCACCCAGTGTGTAAATTCCCGCTCTTTAACTGCTTTGTCTGGAGTTTTGGTGAGCACATACAAACAGGAACTCTGGATGCACTTCCTCCTTGGCTCACCTCCTGTTGTTGCTTACCTGAAAGAAGTTCCTTAACTCCTCCCTCTCGGCTTCTGGAGCCCAACCAGATTCTGTTGGGTTCACCAGCTGGAAGCCCCTCCCTGCAGTCCTCCTCATCCTGCAGTTTGTCTGTGGTCTAGTAATGCCAGAGACCTCTTTGATCTTAGATTCTTTTTCTTTTTTTTTTTGTAATTTATTTATTTTATGTATTTGAGTACACTATAGGTGTCTTCAGACACACCAGAAGAGGGTATCAGATATCATTACAGATGGGTGTGAGCCACCATGTGGTTGCTGGGTATTGAACTCAGGACCTCTGGAAAAGCAGTCAGTGTTCTTAACCACTGAACAGTCTCTACAGCCCTAGATTCTGTTTCTTAAAGTATATACTTTAGAGCTCAGGCACAGTCTCCAGACTGTCTTGTAACACTGACAAGGGACTGAGATTGGCTAGTCCCAGTCCCTCTCAATGGTGGTGAGGCAACAGAGTAGGCCAAGGTACTGAAAGGAGTCTATCCAAACAGGTGTAGTGCTCAGAGTGCTTTCATGGTGTCTCCTGTTGCTTGGAGACATCAGAGAAGCCTAGAATCCTGTGTGGGACACAGGTTAAATCAAAGTGGGCAGGGACAGGTGCTAGGGTCTCTGGCTGCGCAGATCCCTTCTAAATCTTGCGCTGCAGGGCAGTTCTTTGAAGAAGCAGAAGCAGTCTATGCTGGGAAGTAACTGCAAGTTTGTATCTTTAGTTAGTCCTGTGTTTATCTTCAGTGTTTCCTGATTGGTTCCCTATGTTGGGCAAAGACTGTGTGGGATGGAACTGAAGGGAAGTAGTTAAAAATGCTGTTCCCTCCTCATACACTCATACTTCTGGAATCTTCTGGTTCACAAGTTCATAGTTGATGGCTTAAGAAGGTATACTTAAAATAGTATACTTAAAAGACATCCTCAGTCCATCCCCTGCAGCACATAAGGATTCTTTGCTTAAACACACATGCCTTTGAGCTGGCCCTGGGGCACAGGCCTGTGATGATAGCACTTGAAATGCAGGCAAAAGTGTCTAAAGTTCAAGATCATCCTCAGCTACATAGTGAGTTCCATGCCAGCCTGAAACATGATGTTTGGCGGGATAAGGGAGAGATCCATGATTCTGAGAACATTCTGACAACCAGAGTATCCTAGGTAGAGTAGCTATTGCTGTGATGGAGTACCATAAGCAAAAGCACGTTGGGGAGGAAAAGATTTATTTGACTCACACTTCCACATCATAGTCCATTATTGAAGGAAGTTAGGACAGGAACTCACACAGGGCAGGGACCTGGAGGCAGGAGCTGATACAGAGGCCATGGAGGGATACTGCTTACTGGCTTGCTCAGCCTCTTTTCTTACAGAACCCGGACCATGAGCCCAGGGATGGCACCACCCACAATAGGTTGGGCCCTCCCATATCAATTATTAATTAAGATAATGCCCTACAGTCAGATTTTATGGAGGTTTTTCTTAATTGAGATTCCCTTCTCTCAGATGACTTTAACTGTGTCAAGTTGACATGAAACTGTCCAACACAGAGGGGAAAGGGAATATTATTAGAGGCTAGTAAGTGATGGGGTTCTCTGTGTTCATCTTTGAAGGGTGTCAGAGAACTAGAAACAAGCCTGACAAGAAAGAGCAAGCTAAGACCAGCTCAGAGGGAAGACCTGTCTCTAGATCTTCTTCTTCTTCGTGTTTGTAACTGGAAGGGCCTCTGGGGTCAGGATTACAGCTTACTTGGAGAGGCTGGGGATTAAACAGAAGAATGGAATTTCCCTTTGATAAGGAGAAGCCAAAAATTAATAAGTCCGTTGATTTTGTTGTTGTAATTCCTATAGTTTCCTTTTCTGTACAAGTAATTTTTTAACTGAGGAATTACATAACAAGACATTCACATTCACAGTACAGATTATCAGCTGATTATTTTTAGACCGAGTTTATCAGCCATTTCAGATAAGTACTTCACTTGGCTCCATTGTAGAACTCACTGACCTAAGAGAAAATGGAACCCACTGCACATTGAGACTTTCTTACCCTCCTTTAAGGAATTCTGGAAGAAAGTTAGGACTGCTGTGTCTGCAAACTTGGCAGGAGGAGGTCCTGTGTATCCCAGGATGCCGTGTAGCCAGGTGGCCTTGAGCATTTGATTCTTCTACCTCCACCTCTCCAGTGATGAGATCACAGGAGTACATGACTCCACCTAGAGTATGTGGACTGGGGATCCAACTCAGTAACTTATACATGGCAGGCAAACACCCTAACAACAGAGCCGTATTCACAGCCAATCTGCCAACTTGTATTGACCTAGCAGCATGAGAGAATTCAGAACTTTGCAGAATATGGAAGACAGATTGAATTTGAGGTGAGAAAACAGCACATATAGGAGCAAGTGGAATGAGAGTCTCTGAAGTTCAAGAGGCAGGGATCTCCCAAAGTAACGTAGTGAGTCTCATTGGGATTTGATCGTAGCCACTCCATTTGTTGGCTTTTTCCTCTCTGGAGGAGGATCCTTTCTCATTCGTGCCTGTGACTAGTAAGTACTTAGTAGACTACTAAGACTGCTCTGTAACCATCTCTGGAAGCACCAAGAAAGCATCACCCCAGGCCTGTACAACTTTTCCTTCTTTGTCTGTCAGACAGTTCAGCACAGGACTGTTGGGCTGTTTTAAGTGACATCACAGTGAAGACTAGGAACTGTACATGTCCTTGAGCTCTGTGGCTGAGAACTAGATCAAGGGGTTAGCTTCCAATGAGGGAACACTGTGCAAAAGCAGATACCATTTTCACACCAAGAAGAGCAGATGACCCCACATGGGCTAAGATAAAGTACGTGTAGCCCCTGCCACTCCATAGCGTTAGCAGTACCTAGGAATTTTCTAGAAACATGCTGCAGGGTCTTACTGGATCAGAAACCCTGGAGTGAGCCACTAAAATTTGAGATGTTAGTCTTCTGAGAATTCTCTTTTAATTGTTTGTATTCTCATTTATTCATTCTCATTTTCTCCCTTCCTCCTGCCCCTCCCTTACTCTCTTCCTCTCTTTTCCCTCCTCCAAATTGAATACCTTTATATTATAACCCCATCATATCCATAATCGTGTGGCAGTGATATCAGCCACAGTTTTTACTTGTTAAAACTAATGTGAATCTTTGATTTGGGTTTAGGGGATGCGTGTTCATTTCAGGTAGAGGGGTGAACCCAGCACTTCATAAATTGTGTGTGTGTGTGTGTGTGTGTGTGTGTGTGTGTGTGTGTGTATTTGTCCATGTGCATGCACCATAACCACTCACACATTTAGGATAGGTTGTTGCCATGTAGCCCAGGCTGACCTTAAACTCATGAACTTGTGTCAGCCTCCCTAGTGTTGAGGTTACAAGTGTGCATTACCACATTCAGCTTTATACTGACTTTAAACCTGTCTCAAGGGCATTTGGACAAACAGTTTTTAGTAGCTCAGACCTTTGATGGTCTACAAGCGAAGATGAGCTCTTTCTCCCAAGCTTGCTTAAGATGCTGCTGCTAAGTCATCTTTCAGCAACTTGGTTGGTGTCAGTGCCCCTGACTTGGCCCATTAAAAATGGCAGATTTGAGACTCTAAACTGACTTTAGGCACCATTGTTCTGGGTGAGAGGTAATACCGAAATCCCCAGCCTTGGAACTAAGACCTACTTAGATGGTGCACCTGAGCTCACAAGAGGGCACAGGATAAATGGCTGCTGAGTCATGACACAGACATGACTCATGGGGTGAGGACTCCTTCATTCCACCTTGAAAAATGTATGTTCAAAAGAGTTGACCTTTGCAGATGGACCACCCATAGGAAGTTTATCTCAGCTTCCCCTGTGTAGCTGCCTGCAGCCACGATCACCAGGTTCTCCTGAGACGAAGCCTAGGGATTAACGGGAAGGAGGGTGAGAGAAACGTGGGGCCAAGACAAAGTATTCTGATCAAGGCCCGCAGTTTAATAATTTGCTTTCACATATAAAGGGGAAGCCCCACCCCCCAGAGTCTCTTCTTGGTACCGCCCAGGGGCTAGGTGAGGAGATAGTAGTCTGGAAGGTGTCAAGGCTAGCTCAGCAGGCAGTCCATTCTTCTTAGCTCTGTAGCAGACCTCAGGGCGCCAAGACTGGCAAGGCAATGCCTCCTTCTAGGTCCTATTGTTGTTTGGTCTTGTCCTGGTCAATGACTTGCAGGCCTGCTTAGGCCTGGGGGAAGGGCACACCCCTGGGCTGCCATTCCCAGTGTAAATCCTGGAGATGCTTCACCAAGCATTGATGCAGTGAAACTGTAGCAAGATGATGCCATGGCACACTTCTTAAAAAACAAATTATTTTCGTTTCCCTTAGGTCTGGTGTTATAGCCTGCTGCTAATCTGCTTGCCTGGCATGGATAAGACCCCAGGTCTCAGCCCCAGAACTAGAAAACTGTTTGCTGTGGTTCCATATCCTCTTCTCTGAGGTGGGATGGGAGTAGTTGTGCTTTGGTTGTCTTTGTTGACAGAGTCTTACTCTGCAGCTCAGACAGGCGTAGAATTCTACATAGTCTAGGATAAACTTGAACTTGCTGTAATCCTCCTGCCTTAGCTTCCCAAGTACTGGGATTATACACATAAACCACCATGACCAGATAATAGTAGAATTTTATTCTTTTGGTTTGGTTTGATTTGATTGAGTTCAATTTGGTTTTTGAGACAGAGTATAACCCAAGATGGCTTTGAATTCCGGATGACTTTTTTGCCTCCTCTCAAGCACTGGGGTTCCAATACTGTACCACAACGCCTGGCTAATTACAGCTTTTTAACACTCTTACCTTGCAAAATGAATATTTGGCAACAGGGCTGAAAGATGGCTTGATAGTTAAGAGCACATGCTGCTCTTCCAGAGGACCTGAGTTTGGTTCCTAGCACCCACATCTGGCAGTTCACTATGTCTGTAACTCTGTGGGATCTGGTTACCACTTCTAGCCTCCTGAGACACAGACATGCATATATACATAATTTAAAATAAAAATATCTTTCTTAAATTGGTAAAACTGTCTTCTCCATTACTTAAGACTTTATATTTTAAGATTCAATCTCACTGTGTAGCCCAGGCTAGCCTTGAACTCCCAGTGATCCCTCTGCCTCTGCCTTCAAAGAGCTAGAATTATAGTCATGAGCCACCAGACCCAATAATATTTTTCTGGGTATTATTTCTCCGGTGAGGCAAGACATAACACAGCAGGAGGTAGTTCCTTCCATGTGAATCCAGCCATTAAGCCATTATCTTAAAGACTAGAAATACACTTTGCTTAGAAGAACAAACAAAAAAAACATATCTAAAGATGAACTCATACTGACTCAATTACACATTCTTGAGTGACTGAGCTGACCATACTGGTGGGAGCATGTGAAGAATTATCAACAGGGAAGACTGGAAAAGTCCTATGCAAAATGGGACTGCCAAAGCCATCTGACCTTCATACAAATACAGTGGGGACAATCAAACAAGGACTTGGTCCTTTCAATGAGACCATGGCTTCCCAATCAAGATTGAGATGACAAGAGGCAGGCGGATTTCTGAGTTCGAGGCCAGCCTGGTCTACCGAGTGAGTTCCAGGACAGCCAGGGCTACACAGAGAAACCCTGTCTCGAAAAACCAAAAAAAAAAAAAAAAAACAAACAAACAAAAAAAAAAAGATTGAGATGACAAACAGAAAAGTTAGCCTAAAAATTACTTCCCGCTAGAGAAAGCTGTTAAGCTTCAGCCCAGGAAGCTACTGTCAGGTTTTTGTGCCCTGCTAACAAAAGGCACCCATAAAAACAAAAATATAGGTAGCTGCTGAAATAGACTTGAATTGCATTTGCTATCCCAAGACACATTTTGTCAGAGAGATCCTGTTGGGAAGCACTCACACGAGTGCTGTAGTGGGCGTGGAGGCACCAACGGTAGCTGTCAGTCCCAGATGAGCCCGAGAGTGACCTGGGCCACTTTTCCTAAAGCTCCCGGACAAGTTTCACACGCTCTCTGGGCTGAGAACCACTGTAGAAAAGGAATTGTTTGTTATCTCTGCAGTTGTTCATATTAAAACATTGCACACTCCTCCCTCCAGCCTCCAGTTCCTCTTAGAGGCCCCCTCATTCACTGGGTTCTGGAGCACAGTGGGGAGAGCGGTTCCTACAGTTTCCACCCATGGGACTTCTAAGAAGTAGAGGCTGGTCTCTTTAATTCTTTGCTACATCTAAGACTTAAAAGAGACCAAGAACAGAACTGTATGTGGTGAGCCAGCGTCTACTGTGTGGAAGGCCCCTCTGCCTGCCTCTCTGCCCTGTCTGCCTGCCTGCAGCATTTGATCACGTTTATTCATTCTTCTGAATTCTTGGTAACACTCTCCTTTAGTGTCTTCCCTAAGGAGAAAATACACCATGGTCAAGGGCCTTTCTTTACCCTACTGGCAAGTACTAAGCCAGCATCAGCTACACTTCACTTAGAGCTGCAGTCCCTGCCTACCCAGTCATAAACCCAGCAAACCCTGGGAGAGTGCTCCAGACTGTTCTCTATGACTGTGCCAGGACACAGAGCAGATTCTCCTATCAGCTTCTTAACAAACCAGAAATCTGCGTAACTTGAGACCAGCAGAAGCCACACCTCCTAGGACCTTGGGCATGTGCTTGAGGGCTGTGGTTTCCAAAATGCCTGTGTCAGCAACTGCTGCAGCAGCACCTGTAAGGGCTAGAGGGGTGACTTCCTCAGTGAGAACTGTGTCTGTGGTTTGGCCAGGCATGATGGCTCACACCTGTGATTCTAGCATTTGGGAGGCTGAAGCAGAATTGTCATAAATGTATAGCCAGCTGGGCATACATACCAAGATCTAGGCCAACCAAGTCCTTTTAGGGATAATCCAAAAAGTGGTACTTGGGCTAAGTCTAGGTTTGTAAATGGCTTGATGCACGCTTGATGCCTAGCATGCAGCAAGCCCCACTTCAGCCTCTAACGCTGTGTAATCTGGGTGTGATGCTTCCAACCTGTAACCCCAGCAGTCAGAAGGATTGGGGTCATCTTCAGCTCTGTGGCACATTCAAGGCCAGTATGGGCTACCTGAGACCTTGTCACAGAAATTAGTTTATTAATTCATTAGTTAACTAAAACAAAATAAGGCTGACCCCTCCAGGGGAGCCACACTGTGTTTCAGTATTCTGCCTGGGCCACAGAGCTGAAAAAGGTGCTTCACAAACCTGAGTCTGCCCTGGAGCCTGTGTAAGTATAATCACTGAAAATCAGTTTCGCACAGTTGTCCTCTGGCTCCACTGGTGTCCTGTTCATTTCTACCCATACATGGTAATAAGTGAAATGAAATTTGAGGAAAGCTTACTTCTGGTATACCTCTTTCTGTCACAGTTGTTGCACAACATATTTTTTTTCTAAACAGCAATCTAGAGAAGGTATGACATGAACACACTTTGGTCCTTTTCCACCCATGGTGCAGACCTAAAGCAGAACCCTCGGATATCCTGGATGCCCCTTCTGTCTGCTCTCTCCTCACTCTCCTAGTAGAACAGCTGCCTTTTAAAGAATTCTTTTATTTTGTTTAGTGTGTGTATGTGTGTGTTTTGTGCAACACACACATGGTGCCTGTAGAAGCCAAAAAAGGGTATCAGATCCACATCCAGGGCGTCTGATGTGGGTGCTGGGAACTGAACTTGGGTTATCTGCAAGAATAGCAAATGCTCTTAACCACTAAGTCATCTTTGCAGCCCCCTGAAAGACATTTTTAACTTTTCTCAGTAATAACTATTGCATTCTTTTTGGTCTCTCTTCCAGCTGTTTTCTTTACCCATCTCAGTCGGATTACTATTGCTGTGATAAAACACTATCACCAAAAGCAAGTTGGGGAGGAAAGGGTTTATTTTATTCAACTTACACTTCCATATCACTATTCTTCACTAAAAGAAATCAGGACAGGGATTCAAACAGGTCAGGAACCTGGAGGCAGGAGCTGATGCAGAGGCCATGCTGCTTATTGGCTTGTTCCTGGTGTCTTGCTCAACCTTCCTTCTTATAGAACCCAGGACCACCAGCCCAGGAATGGCACCACCCACAATGGGCTGGGCTCTCCCCCATCGATAACTAATTAAGAAAATGCCTTACAGCTGGATCTTCTACAGCTTGAGGAAGGTATTTTCTCAATTGTGGTCCCTCCTTCCCAGTGACTCTAGCTTGTGTAAAGTTAATATAAGCCTAACCAGCCCATTACCTATCATTTCATTGGAAACTTGGGGCAAATAATTTAACCTCTCTCTCTTGACTTATCTGTAATAATAATAATAATAATAATAATAATAATAATAAGGTGCTACTTTATTCATGAGTTGTCAAATGGGTAGAGGAATAACCAACAGTGTCCATTTTAAAAGTAATTTTAATTCATAATGTTAAATAATATGTATACAGTATTTTATAATGATAAAACAGTCCAACATACATAATATGCACTGTGGACCCTATGATTGATTCACTAGCAATTTTAGTACAGTAGACATTTGAAACTTTTTATAGTTGCCTTTTGAATAATGTGTACATGGCTTTTATTTGCCTTTAGTCTTAAGACTTTTCTATAATAAATAGTTCTCCTTGTCAAGTCTGAATCTTTGTGTGTCCCCGGGTACTCAGTGCATCAACTTCATTTGCATGGAAGACCAGGTGCCTGTACACAAGGGACTTCTCAAACATGTCGTTCCCCCCCCCCCCCCCCAAATAACCCAGAGAAGACAAGCTGCTTCTGTGTGTCCCACTCTAGAGTCCAGGAGACTCTACCTGGAGCATCCATGCCCTGCAGATAATAGACTACTCAAAAATGGTCCAAGCACTTCTTGGGTTTTAATTACATTCGGGTTTATTGGTTTGGTATGGTTTTATGAAATAGGATCTTTCTATGTAGCCTAGGCTGACCTGAACCTTGATGTCCACCTGCCTCAGCCTCCAGCCTGTTGGGATCATAGGCAAGCACTACCAGCTTGGCTCTTAAGACATTCTTTTAAGATTATTTCATGCATATGAATGTTTTTCTTGCATGTATGCATGTGCACCACATAAGTGCCTGGTGCCCTTGAAGATCAGAAGAAGGCGTTGGGTTCCCTGGAACTGAAGCTGCGAATGGTTGTGAGCCACACTGGATATAGGTGCTGGGAACCAGACCTGGGTCTGCAGCAGCAGCAGCATGTGCTCTCGCCTCTGAGCCGTCTCACTAACCCCTTTTAAGAAGCAGATCTCTGAGTCATGTTTCTGACTTCTGTTCAGGGAAATGTGGTCCTTATACTGCAGTGAGTGAAGAGGGTAGGATTATCCCAGACAGTTTACTAAAGGACAGTTCTACCTTACTTCACATGTACCCAAAGCCAGTTCATGTTTGACCAGCCCTTCTATTCTTCATTCCTGGATGTACTGAGAGCACACTTGAATAGACTTTTTTTTTTTTTTAAATCTTCACAACTAAAAAGCAGAACATCAAACTTAACAGGTAGATAATGTTTAATAGGAATTAAACCAACAAAGAGAATAAGCTGACCTAAGTCCCGGATAAAAGGCAGATCCCCTCTTGTTGCAACCGGCTCTGCTCTACCTGGCTTGAGACAAAAGACTTAATAGTTACTATAACAAAAAATGTTGCCGCTTGCTCCGCTCTGCCTGGCTTGGCCTCTCAAGGGCTGGGATTAAAGGCGTACGCCACCACTGCCCGGCCCAAACTGCCGATCTGGTCTTCAGGTCAGGGTCTAGAGGGCGAGAGAATGGGGATAAGGGGAAGAGACGCTAGGAATGGAGACAAGACAGAGGTTCTGATCCAGTCTCTTTTATTGTAGGGAAATCTGGGTATTTATACACTTCTGCCACACCCCTTGTAGGGGTGTGGATATGACGTAAGCCTTGCAGGCGTGGATACCACGTACTTCCTTACAGGCATGGATAGCTGCTTTCTAGCCGCTTTCTGTTAAAAGTTGGCTCCCAACACCCTCTCAGTAGTCGTAGAAGGAGTCTGTGGCTTCTACTAACTCTGTGCATCAGGATCCAACAGCAAGGCCAGTAGCCTGATGTCCAGAGCAAGAGAGGTTAATGGCCCCACTGGATGAATAATGGAGGATATAAGACCGTTCTGTGTTCCAAGTTAAGAGAGGGTCAGATTTGCCCAGAGCAATACAGCTGGAATAGGAAGGGGAAGCCCCTTGTGATAGAAAAGAAGTCGAGATTTTCATCTGAAGAAAAAAGAGAGTCAAATAATGGTGTTCAGATGCCTACAGGGTTACCAGGGAGAGAGCAGAATTAGGCCAGTGAGTGGAGTCCTAGAAAAACCTATGTGACAATTAGTTGTACTGACAGTGAAGTGTGCTGTCTCGTGAGCTTCAAGTCATTACAGGGATCCAAGTCCTGCAGGAAGTCTGGACTTTTCCCCTGGGTACTTCTGGGACTTTCCAGTTAAGGTCACTGGGTTTGGATTTGTTGGGTGTCCAGAAGAGAGGTACAGGAGCCCATTTTCTGAGGTGGTTCCCATTCTCCTATATCCTTTTCTGGGAAAAAAAAAATTAAATTACTACTTCTTTCTTTCTGCTTTTTTACTTCTAGCGTTGGAGAGTCTTGGCTTCTGGGAAGACGTGAGAAGAATTATCTTGGGATCAGAGCTGATTACAGGGTTCCCCTGGACCTTCAAGATGCCAGGCCTGCCCCAGTACCTGCAGAGCCTTACCAAACTAGCCATCCCTGAAGTATGGGCATCACTGGCTGAAGCTGAAGGGCAGGCGGCTGCTGCTTCTCTTTCCTTCTCTGGGCTTCTGAAGTCTTCCTTTCCTGAAGTGCGCTTGCTAGCCCTGGATACCCTGCTGGAAAGGGCAACATCCTCTGAACAGGGACAGAAGGGGCCACCTTCCTTGCTATACAGTATGGGAGAGGAATTCCTGCTGCTGGCAATGAAGGAGAACCACCCAGGATGCTTCGGCAGGGTAGGCTCTCTGCTGGGACGACATCCCTCTGTCCCACAATTTTGGATACCACCAGGAAGATACAAATGAGATCAAATTAGACCTGTACTGTCTTGGGCAGCAGACAGTAGCTCAGCATCCCAAAGATCAAGGCTCTATACATCGCTTGGCTTTCTGTATAGAAAGAACCCTAAGATGCCCGTGGTACTTATAAAGATTTATTGGTAATAGGTCAAGCCACTCTCTGTCTTTAGGAAAGATCATTGAAAATTAGCTGTGGGGGGGTGAAGAGATGGCACTGTGGGTAGTGCTTGCCACACAATCCTGAGGACCAAGTTTAGATCTCTAGCACCCATGTAAATGCCAACTGGGTATGTCAACCCACCTATTATGCCAGCACTCAGGGTTTAAAGATGGGGTTCCTGGGGAAAGCTGGCTAGAGAGACTAGCTAAACAGTGAGCTCCAAGGGCAATGAGAGACCACAGAGAATGGTGAAGGGAAACAACTGATGTCACCTCTGGCCTCCATTAGCTACACACAGATCAGGGCTCTTCTGTTTGTTTGTTTGTTTGTTTGTTTGTTAAGGAAGTATTTATTTTATGTATATGAGTACACTGTTGCTGTCTTCAGACACACCAGAAGAGGGCATCAGATCCCATTACAGATGGTTGTGAGCCACCATGTGGTTGCTGGGAATTCATCTCAGGACCTCCAGAAGAGCAGTCAGTGCTCTTAACCACTGAGCCATCTCTCCAGCCCTCAGGGCTCTTTTTTGCTTGCACATCTCTTTACAGTCAGATGGCTACCTGAAAAGTCTAGTCAAAATGAATGTGAAATCTCAGATATTAAGGAAGCTGGGGCATAACCGAGCTACAAGTTCAAAGGTTCAGAGGTAACCTGAGTACTTAGTGAGACCCTGTTTCAAAAATTAGTATTAAAGGTGGGTGGGGGGGATTGTGCTTGCTCTAGCATGTATGAGACCATACAGGCATTTAGCTTTGATGTTAGGTCACCAAGAACCCTCAAGCTTGTCATTGCTCTGCCCTGCCTCAGTTTCTCAAAGATATTAGAAAGGAAAGAAGAAGTCGGTGAAATTTGGGGACCTTCTGAAAATAGATTCTCCCTTCCTTGTTAAAAACAATCTTGATTTAGGAGCACAAGACTTTTCCCTGTATGTTTCTTTATCTTGTTTTCTTGGTTTTGACTCATAGGTCATGAAGATTCTCTATCACTTGAACCCCAGTGAATGGCTTCCCCAGACAGAGTGCTATGTTCACCTCTCCCCAAAGGAGTTCCTCATCTGGACCATGGATATTGCTTCCAATGACAGGTTTGTCCCAGGTCTTTTGTGCATTCTTGCTAGACTTCAGTCCTCATGCAGGGAGCTTGCTCCCTGTACTCCCTAAGAGCTCAGATACTAAGGTTCTTTCTAAGTCTCAGCCTAGGAACTGTGTTCTAAACTCTACTAACAGAAGTATCAAGTTTTCATACTAGTACTCAAAAAGTACAAGCAGTATAAAGCAGGGAGAGAATTCATACCTACAAAGGTCATGGACTATCCACAGAAGCATTTAAGTGTGGGCCTGGAGACGCAGCTCAGAAGGCTGAGGGTTCATCCAGCATCAGCAGCTTCCTCCCAGCCTCCCAGAAAAGCAGAGTGGTAGCACATACCTGTAATCCTAGTACAAAAGAGGTGGAGATGAGAGGATCAGAAGCTCAGGGTCCGCCTTGCCGCATAGTGAGTCTGAGGCTAGTTTGGGTTATCTGAGACCCTGTCTCATCTTAAGTGTTTAACTTGACTTGTGTATGCAGTAATTGTTGAGGATTTGTGAGTGTGCGTGTGCCTGTGTGTTAATTTTCTTGTATTTTCCAGATCTGAAATCCAGGGTGTATCTCTGAAGCTTGCCTCTAAAATAATTGCCTACCATGTGCAGAGTTGTGAGAAGGTGAGGCTAATTCTATACCTGTCCTGAGGGCTGGAATTTACCCAGAGGGTGTCAGTAAAAGGTAACAGTACCAGCAAGCAGAATCGTGGTGACTCCATAGAACAGTTGATGGTGCTGAAGGTTTATTTTGGGGATCACCTGCAAAGACTCGGAACTCGTGCTGCCTTCTCCCTTGTTTTATCCAGTTTTGACTAGAGCCTTTCAGACTGACAGTCCCCAACACACATATATCCA
>JANHMN010000010.1:67823618-67834413 GCA_030674055.1 Rhabdomys pumilio | reverse complement strand
CTCTCTCTCTCTCTCTCTCTCTCTCTCTCTCTCTCTCTCTCTTTCTCTGTCTCTCTTTCTTGCTCTCCCTCCCTCTCTCCTTCCCTCTCTGTCCCTTTCCCCTCTCCCCCTCTCTCTCTTGACTAGTGCTCTTTCTCTCTTTTTCTTCCTGCCTACCCCACTCTCTCTCTCCTCATGGTGACTTCCCTGGCCTCCTTCCTTGGGGCCAGTGAACTTGCCCACCCAAGAGCAGCTTCCCAATAAACCTGCATTCAATATACTAAATAAATAAACCAACAAATAAGTTCTTGTTGCTGAAAGCACTGGGGCTTTGCTCCAAGTGGGCACTGGGATGTTGCTGCTTCCTGGGGCTGCAGGTACACAGCTTGATGGAGCCCTTCCCTCCTTCTGTGTTCTCAGAACAGAGATTCACTCGCCCCTGAGCTGAGGCAGTGGGTCCAGCTGGTTGTCTGGTCCTGTGGAGACCATCTTCCTACTGCATCTAGACTGGCTGTTGCTGAAGTCCTCACAAGCGCCACACCCCTGTTCCTCACTAGTCCCCAGCCTGTTCTCGGTAAGTGTGCTAAACGAGGCCCCTGCACCCAACTCAGCAAACACAGGAAGAAACAAACATTCCAAGCTAAAAGAAGGGGTGCTTAGCTAGGTTCTGGTGGTGCATGTCTTTAATCCCAACGCTTAGAAGGCAAAGCAGAAATATCTCTAGGAGTTTGAAGCCAGCCTAGTCTAAGCAAATTCCAGGATAGTCGGGGATACAAAGAAAAACCTTATCTTGAAGGAGTAGGGAATGGTGTCATATGTGATGCTTTTACATGTTTCCATGGTATTTTCTTCACATAGTTTATATGGGAATGGGCATGGAGCTGAGGATGACCCTTTTTCATATGCCTTCCTCACTTCTGATTCCTGTCCCCAAACATATTAACACTTTGCTTTCCAGAATTGGTAAGTTCTCACAGTCTGTCAAATCAACACTAAACTAGTTTCTGCAAAGTGCAACGTACACTTTGGTTTTTTGAGTCAAGGTCTGATCATGTAGCTCGAGCTGGCCTTAAATTCACTGCATAGTCAAGGCTGGGATTAGTAGTGTGTGCCACCAGGCTTCAACTGTTTTTTCTTCCTGACACAGGGTCTCATTATATAGCCCTGGCCAGCCTGGAACTCTGTATGTAGACCTCTGGCCTTGATCTCACGGGCATCTCTACCTGCTTTCTGAGTGGTGAGATTAAAGACATGAGAAACATTCTCATTGCATAAATCATGACACTGGAGAGAGTTGCCCAGAGCCTTGTATGCCAGTCAGCACCTCCTGGAGTGCCTGAGGCTGATTGACTACAGAAGGCTTTCGTCCTCCCATAAAAACAGATGTGTCCTAGCTTTCCCAGCAGGGTCCTCTCTGTTCCGGTGTTGTTCTGATCCTCAGGTCTTCCTGTCTTACAATAACACCTCCCTCCCAAAAAGAATGTCTGTCGCTTCTTCATGAATGTCTTCGTCCCACATGAGTCTGAAGCAGTGGTACTGCAGATGACATGAACTCATTGCCTTTGGTTTTCTTCACAGAGTTGCAGGATACGCTTTCTCTCTGGAGGTGTGTTCTTACCCTTCTGCAGAGTGAGGAACAAACCGTCAGAGAGGCAGCCACAGAAATCGTGACAACAGCCATGTCACAAGGAAACACTTGCCAGTCAACAGGTACTTTGTTCTTCACCTTGTATCATACCTTACTGCTCTATAACCAGGACTGGCGAACTTACCATAAGATGTCATATAATGAATATTTTAAGTTTTGCCTAACCATTTAGCCTCTTCCTCAACCTTACCGTTGTAATAGAAAACAGCACTTAAAAGCCACAAGGCATTGTGATATGGGACAAAGTATTCTTTAGCACTAAAAACAGGAGGGAAGGATAGGGCTGTCACATTCAGTGGGGACAAGATGAAGTGCCCAGACTCTAGCTTGATCTTTCCACAGTACAGTTCAACTATTGGGAGCCCTGCTGCGCCTTCACACAGCTGGCCATTGGTCCATCTGACACCAAGTGTTAACTCTACTCACTCCACAGCACCTTCTCATGCCCTACACAGAGATGGCTTCTCTGGAGAGCTATAGTAAGAATTGGTTAAGGATTCTAGAAGGCCCAAAAGAAATTTTAACTCAGGGTGCTGGTAAAGATGATTTAGTGGTTAAGAGCACTGACTCTTCCAGAGGACGTGGCTTTGACATGGCCCCTCAGAACCATCTGTAACTTAACTTCAGTTCCATGTGCTCCAATACCCTCTTCTGGCTACCACAGAGTACACAGGCATATGTGTGGGCCAAACCATACACCTAGGATGGATGGATGGATGGATGGATGGATGGATGGATGGATGGATGGAAAGGGAGGAAGAGGAAGAGGCAGAGAGGGAGAACAAGAACAGGAACACAGAATTCAACGCTCAGATAGCTCTTCTGGAGACTGGTATGGCACTCATCATCTTTTGCCTACTGGGTTCTGTTATCTACAGCACTCCATCTGGGCCACCTGGAAGATGAAATTCAGTTAACACAGCAGTGCCTGGAGCTCCTTCAGCCTTCACAAATATGAACTTAAGAGAGGTCCTATAGCAGGCCCTCCTACCTCTAACATCCACTCTGTGTCAGACCCAGCCTTCAAATGGGTACAGAAGAAATGGCCTGCCTGGGACTTTAGAGGAGTGAGCTAGCCCTGCCTCCTGAGTGTGGGGATTAAAAGTGCTCTACCACACCTAACTCATTCCTCTATTCTTGGTGATGGCACATGATTTGATCCCAGCTTTCAGGAGGCAGAGGCAGGTGGATCTCTGAGTTCGAGGTCAGCCTGGTCTACAGAGCAAGTTCCAGGACAGCCAGGGCTACACAGAGAAAAGCTGTCTTGAGAAGCAAAAAAATAAATAAATGAAAAATAAAAACATAATGAAGTTTGCAGCTAGGAGAGTATGTCCGGCTGGGTCTTGGAACACACAAGCAAGGTCTCTGTTCGCAGAGGATACCTTGAGCCGTCTTGGCGGCTCCTCACCCTAACAATCTGCTGTTACCTCTGTATGCAATAAGCTGAACGTTTGAACAAGGGATTCCATATGGGACAATGTGTAAGCTTAAAATACAAAGTTTGTCTGGTACTCCAGTTAGGAGACAACATTCTGGGTGAGAACTAGGGTTCCTAGAAGCTGGAGACAGACAACAGCTGGCATCCTGAGCCCTTCTCCCCTGCACTGGTTCACGCTCTGCCCTCTCTGCTTTAGTCAGGCTTCTCCCCCCACCCCCCGCCTCCCCGATCACATGGGTTTTCTCTATACCGACATGTCAAATTTTAAAGAAAAGAAAAAAATAATTCTGATGACCAGCAGTCTGCTTGCCTTGATAGAGGATAAGAAAGAGAAGCTATTTAACAAGGAGTTGTGTGTTTAGGTTCAAGAAGGCTCAATAGAAATGTACCTATGAGAAAAGTAGAAACGATTTAGGAAAGATCCAGGCATGGGTCACATGCCTTCAGTACTAGCACTGAAGAGTCAGAGGCAGGTCAGCCTGACATACAGAGACATATGTGATATAGTGAGGCCCTATTTAAGGGGGGAAAAAAAGACTGAGGGAACAGAGAAGTATAAACAGAGGCAAATATGCCTGCCTTCATCGTTTTGGAGCTCTGGTTCTGGTCTAACTCTGTTTCAGGCTCCTGAACCACCAAGGATCACATAAGACTTTATCTTCCACCATGAGAGTATGTTTGCTGGTAGTGCTCTGCCTCCAAACTCCTGAGATCTGGTCATTGTGTCATCCCAAATAACTCTGGCTTTCCTTTGCTTCTGGCATTTCCTTTTCTGCATGCTGTGGGCTTCTCTGTAAGCTGGCTCACAGGCATTTTGCAGGGTCAGGTCTAGAAGAGGTCTCTAAACATCACTTCCCTCCTCCCTCCGCCTTCCTGTAGGTTCTTCCTAATCTGCTCAGGTGCATTATTGTCTCAAGCCTCTGCCTGGCCCAGACTCAGTCCTCTGTGAGGACCATCTGTCTTTTCCCAAAGACCTGGGAAAGACCAGAGCTAGAGAGATGGTTCAGAAGTTAAGAGCAAATATGCTCTTGCCAAGAATTCAAATTAACTTGACAGCATCCATGCCCAGCTGTTCCCTACCCCCAGAATCCAGTTAGAGAGAGATCCAGTACCTACCGCTGGTCTCCATGAGCACCTGCATTCATGTGTACCTATTACACACAGATACATATATAAGTTAAAAATAAAAGAAATTGGAGGGGCAGGGCCATAAAATCTGAGACACACTGATGCAAGTGTGAAGCAAGGTAGGTGAGCCATGTCCACGTACTTACCAAGCTCACAAAACTCGTGCTTGTGTTGGAGTCTTGGACTGCTTCTCCTCTCCTATCTGCCTCCAGGCAGTTTGTCCATGGGCTCTTTAGAGGGTTCACTGTAAGAGCCATCCATGCCACTGCTTTGCCACTCCCCACCCTGGTTTCCCATAGTCTAAGCCCAGACTCCCTCAACAGCACCAAAAGCATGCTGGCCTGACCCCTGTGCCTGTCTCTTTCTCTTCCTGCTCTCTCTACCATAGTCTTTCTTAGCTGTGTCATATCAACCTGAGGACCTTGGCATCTGCACAGCCTGTGGATGCTTACTCTTCCTGCAGTGGACTTTCCTACGTACCAACCCATCTCAGCCTCAGCCCCATCTCCACTATCATAGTGGACTGCCTGGCCTCCCTGACTGGGCTAAGCACCCATCATTGGCTGACCCTCCCCTGCCGCCTTCATTCTCTGCAGTTTTTAGGTTTTGTTACTTTGACTCCTTCTAGCAGAACAACAGTTTCCAAAGAGTAGGGTTTTTTACTTTTATGTTTTATTTGTGTGTGTGTGTGTGTATATACACAATTGTGCTACAGCACATATGGGTACATGGCACGGTGGAGGTCAGAGAACCTTGCAGGAGTTTGGCCTTTTTCCTTCTACCTGGGATTAAACTCAAGTAATCAAGCATGTCAGCAGGGTGTTTTTAACCACTAACCAATCTTATTGGTCCTGGATTTTTTTTTTTAATTTTTTATTATTTATTTATTTATTTATTTATTTATTTATTGAAAGAAGTTCTCACTCTGTAGCCCAGCCCATACTGGAATTACTTCACAGCCCAGGCTGATCTCAAACTCTTGGTAATCCTGCTTCAGTTTCCCAATTGCTGTATAGAGTAGGATTTTTGTCTTTGTTCACTGCTTTAATTTTTAGAACCTGGCATCCACTAAAAATCATCGTGTGATCTGCTGGATGAATGAATGAATGAATGAATGGATGGATGGATGGAAAAATGTGTTGGTCAGAATAGTTCAGACAATAAGGATTTGGGGTTTTCAACACTGACTGCAAGTGGGAGAGATGGAAGTAAAGCCCTTTGGATTTTAAGTTGTTAATTGCTCTATGGAGCTCTCTGAGTTTGAGACCAGCCTGGACTACATAGGAAACTCTAGAACAGCCAGGAATAACAAAAAAGGAAGGAAGGAAGGAAGGAAGGAAGGAAGGAAGGAAGGAAGGAAGGAAGGAAGGAAAAAGAAAAGGAAAAAAGGAAAAATGTTGGGGCTGGAGAGATAACTCAGTGGTCAAAAGCCCTGGTTACTCTTCCAGAGGTTCTGAGTTCAGTTCCCAGCAACCACATGGTGAACCATCTGTAATGGGATCGATCCGATGCCCTCTTCTGGTGTGTCTGAAGACAGCTACAATGTACTCATATAAATAAATATATCTTAAAGGGAAAAAAGGGAAAGAGAAAGGGTTACCTTAGAGTGGGGATCTGGGTTCTAGCAGATTGTGTAAGCTGCATTAGGCCCCATGCTTACTAGAAACACTAATTTAATAAGAAACTGATTGAGCATCTGCTCAGCCCCTACCTCTGACAGGTCTAGATTTATTTGCTTTCTCCCTTGTCATTTTCTCCTTTCTCAAGCAGGATGGATTTTTTTTCCTTTATGATTTATTAGCAGTGGTGGCATACACCTTTAATTCCAGCACTCATAAGGCAGAAGCAGACATATCTTCAAGTTTGAGGCCAGCCTGGTCTACTGAGGGAGTTCCAAGACAGCCAGGGCTACACAGAGAAACCCTAAAAAAAAAAAACAAAAAAAAAAATGTGTTTATGGGGATGGAGAGACCACTCATTGGTTGCTCTTCTAGAAAACCAGGATTCAGCTTCCAGCACCCCCACAGTGCCTCAGCACTATCTACAACTCCAGTTCCAAAGGGTCTGGACACCATCTTCTGGCCTCTGAGAGTACTGCACATACATGGTGCACAGACACATATGCAGGCAAAACACCCATATAGATAAGAATAAAGTAAAAAATTAAAAGTTGATAGTTATTTATAAATAAATAATATCCTCTGCAAAAACAGCCAGTGCTTTTAACTACTAAGCCCTCTCTCCAGCCCCCACAAGGTCGAGTTTCATTTATGCCTGCACACCCTGGAAAGGCCAAGCTTAGGGACTAAGAAAACACACATCCTTCTGGAGACTGCAGTGGCAGCTGTTCTGAGTGAGGGATACATCCCTCAAATCCCCGGTTTCTGAGCAGATGCAACACACTGCCTCTGCCCTCTGAATGTTGCAGAGTACCCTTCAGTGCTGGGAGGGCATTTATGCTTTCCTGCATTTGAGTTCTAAGCAGTAACTAATGTATCCAAAGTCCTGTGGACCATGAGGACTAGAGACTTAGAGCTGGGACCCTGTGGAGGCTAAAGCTTTGCCTTTTCAGACCCTGTTCTGAGACAGTGAAAGGAATCCAAGCCAGACTAAAGGTCTAGAAATGTATGACAGCACAGGGGACAGTTGAGGTTTTCTGAACTGTCATGGTTTCTTTATTTCTTTTTGTTTTCTTTGTTTGGGGCTTTTTTTGAGATGTTTTTCCTGTAGTTGAGGCTGGTTTCAGGCCCAGGATGATATTGAACTCCTGATCCTCTCCCTTCCACTCTCAGAATGCTAGGATTATAGGTATTTGCTGCTGTGTCCAGATTCCACTAGCACATTTGATAGAAGACACTAAAGTTATATGCTGAGAAAGTAGACTGGGGGCCTAGAGCCAAGGCAAATGAGAGTTATGACAGGGCAGTGAGTAACCTTTCCAGGAAGAGCAGATGGTCCTGCACCAAAGGCTACTGTGTTCCTGTCCTCTGGGTCCCTTCCTAGAGGGTGAGGTATCACCTAGGGCTGGAGGAGTCACACCTTGTGATCTACAGATAGGGATGTAAGAGCAAAGGCAGGTAATGGCCCTGAATCCCACTGCTGGTGGGAAGTAAGGTCTGAAGCACAAGCTTCATTGAGCTCAGGAAAGCACCGCACTTACCTTCCAGACACCTTGATTCTCATGGAGGAAGTGACAGAGATGTAAATATGACCTCAAAGACCAGTGTAGACTCCTGGGACAAATGAGCTGAGCCACATTCCAGAATGCTGCCTGGAAGAGAATTTGGCGGAACTCCAGCAGCACTGGGTAGAAGAACAGAGCGTTCTGTGAAGCCAGTATCTCCCTCCATATAACCACCCCAAGGCCAGCTCTGGGCCTGCTCCATTGCTGTCAGGGTGGTTTTTTCTGTTGTCAGAAAGATCAGAATTGTAATCTGCCAGGGAAGGAATGGTCTCTTTCCTCATTCATTTCTTCAAGTCACAGACATCTGGTCAAGGTAGACCAGAATCTCTACCCCCTCCCCAAATCCCCTGTAGGGGACTGTGACAGTGAAGCTCCAATGACCACATACCACTTTGCCTTTCCTAGCTGTCACTGTTCCCAGGGACCCTCGTCCCCTGACATACACCTGCACTCAGCCAGTGCGTCACCAGCAGCTGACTCCCATGCTGTTCAGAACTGATGTAAACTAATGTTCACATCTAAATCTAGGAGTAGGTTGCAGGTCCCACGAGTACTCTAGCTGAGCCTTGTTGCTGGGGCGCTGGGACTATTCCCATGGCCTCTCAGTGACCGCGCCCGGAAGAGACACCAATAATTCCCTTTCGAGGAAATGAGAGCCATTTTTGAATCATTTTGCCTCCACTAATACTGTTCCTGATGGCCAAGCTCACTGGGGCCCAGGTGACTTCTGGGAAGCACCTTTTACATGTGCATATGTGTTCATCTGTTTGAAGGTATGAGACTGTCCACAATTCTTTTTGAGACAGTCTTTCACTAGCAGCATAGGGCTTACTTGATTAGTCCAGACTGGCCACTGAGCCCCAAGGATCTGTCTCTCCTTGAGTCCCAGCACCAAGATTACAGGTATGTGCTGCTATGCTTATGCTTCCTCAGGTGAGTTCTGAGGTTCAAACTGAGGTCCTCATGTTCGTTTGCATACCAAGCACTTTACTGGCTGAGCCATTTCCCAAGCCTTCTCTCTTTGAACCTAAAATGGGTGAGGAAATTAGAGTGAAGGAGCTAGGCTTTAGTCTCATTCACTCCTGGTTCAGTTAGATGACTAAGGAGCTTACTGGTGAGCAACTCGCCCTCAGTTCCTACTCATCATTCCATGGAGCACTGCTGGTGTGTGTGTGTGTGTGTGTGTGTGTGTGTGTATGTGTGTGTGTGTCCATCCGTCCGTCCGTCCGTCCCTGGCCCCAAGTTCATCCGGCCCCAGACATCTTTTGCCAATACTAACTACACACAGTTGTCAGATCCATGCTGTTTCAACACTATATAGCCTGAAAGGTTCTACAAGGCAAGAACTAAGCCAAAGAGTAGGCCTGCATAGGCCACTAATGAAGCCCCTTGTTCTTAAGCATTCTACCATTATCCAAGTAAGAGTACAAGGGGCTGTCTGAGACCTTGAAACCCCTCATCTTTCCCACAGAATCCTTTGAATCCTGTTCTGAGAGCTCCTGTTTGGAATAGGCTAGCCTAGTCTTTCTTGTTCCACATGACAGGAGCTCTTCAAAGCAAAACAGAAGCAAAGTGGCTGTTGCTGCGATTGCTGCAAAGAGGAACTTTACCTGTGCCATACTGGGAGAAAGTGTGTGCATTCAGGCAGAGTGCTGTGTTGTAAAGCTAATGCCTCTCAGGGTCTCTGAAAAGAGCACAGGACAGCAGTTGGGTGTGTCTTTATATGTCATGGAGAAGATCCTACCCTAGGAGCTGTGCTTTGACCAGCTCTCTGAGGCAACAATGTCCAGCGTGTCTAAAGGGCAGGAGATCTTCAGGGAGTGCACTGATGGAGCTGTCAAATGAATGGTGTGGTGGCACACGACTTTAATCCCAGGACTTGGGAGGTAGAGGTAGGCAGATCTTTGAATTCCAGGCCAGCTACATGATGCGAACCCTACCTTTAAAGAAACAAAATGCAGCTGTTCTTCAGGACCAAAGGCAGAGAACAGGAGGTGAGAATCAAAAACCGACCTTGACAGGACCCTCTCTTCTCCCTTGATCTTGCCTCCCCCCACACCTCAACAGGAGTACCCACAGTACCAGAGTAAAGCAGTGGGGTATGTATTGAGAGGGACTCCAGCTTCAAGCAGGAAACAGACCACTGGTGTCTGTAGCATGGACACCATGTTCATAGTCACTTAAACAAATCAGTAGCTTTTCTCCCTAACTCAGAAGACCCAGCAGGCTTGTGTGGTGGCCCTGTCATCAAGGGACCCACACCTTATTTTCTACTGCTCTGCATTTCCAGTTGTGCTGTCCCTCTTGTCATTCAGGATGGTAGGTCCAGCACCATTTCCGCATGCACTGTCTAGTGATGAGGAAGAAGGGAAGAGTTACCTCTACCCCTACATCCACCTTAGCAACCTGGAGCTGCTCATGTTCTGCAGCTCTCAGGAAAGGCCCGAGACTGTCTGTGAGCCAAGTGGTAACATGCTCAGGTAAAAGTCCTGTCTCTCCATGACAAGAGTGTGTGGAGAAGAGGGCTGCATGTGTCTCACTTCACCCTCCTGTTCTGACATCTGTCTCTCCATGACAGGAGTGTATGGAGAAGAGGGCTGCATGCGTCTCACTTCACCCTCCTGTTCTGACATCTGTCTCTCCATGACAGGAGTGTGTGGAGAAGAGGGCTGCATGTGTCTCACTTCACCCTCCTGTTCTGACATCTGTCTCTCCATGACAGGAGTGTATGGAGAAGAGGGCTGCATGTGTCTCACTTCACCCTCCTGTTCTGACATGCTCTAGTACTGTGGAGGGCTAGCTGTAGCTACACTAGCAGCTGGCGGCCCCCACATGGACGGTAGAGCCCCTGGCCTTGGTTATTTAGAACCCTGCTCTTAAGTGTTACGCCATTCACAGACAGGTTTTACCTTACTTGCATCCATGTTGATCTTATCGTAACAGCTCACATAGCCGAGTATACAAGAAAACAGAATAATATAAGAATTTTGATTGACAAATTGTCACTATCTTCATAAATGTCAATACGGGCCAGATGGTAGTGACATACACCTTTAATCCCAGTAAGAGAGGCAAAGGCAGGTGGATATCTGTAAGTTTGAGGCCAGCCTGGTTTATAGAGCAAGTTCTAGGACAACCAGAGCTACATGGAAATCCTGTCTCAAAAATTAAAAAAATAAAATAAAAAGTGAATGTGGATCCGTGTTACCTTTTTAGGCCCCATCCATCACCCGAAATGTGAAGGCTTGCTTAGAAAACAAGCACACACCCCTCGTTAGAATTGATGGGAAGAGAATGCTTAGTTGATAGCAACTAGTAGCAGCTAAAGAGTAAAGACCTGCAGGAGGGACATGGCAGAGTGACAACTGTGGAAGGACCCAAGAATGAGTAGAGAGTGAGTCCTAGGTCCTTTTAGAGT
>JANHMN010000010.1:67781340-67823608 GCA_030674055.1 Rhabdomys pumilio | reverse complement strand
AAGGACCCAAGAATGAGTAGAGAGTGAGTCCTAGGTCCTTTTAGAGTCACCCTGCCTATACCTACTTCATTTCTGTGGTAATGTTGTCATGACCTGTGCTAGGTCAGCCCGTTAGCCTTGGGTTCCCAAGGCTCAGCCAGCTCCTTGGACCGCCTTTTCCACATGTCCTTTTGGACATCAGTACTCTGACTTCTTTGGTCACACCCACCTTCTTCTGTTCTCGTATTTGTTGGTCGGGAGTCTCTTCTACTCACCCACACCAGACGTTTTTAAGGACAGAGATTTCCAGAACCAGCAAGTTAGCTGGCACATTAGCACCTAGAGTGGCTTGCATCAGACTGAGACCTTGGCTTCTGTAGCTCTCTTTGGTTGTGGAGAGGAAGGTGGATCTGGACCTCAGGGTGGTCAGGTTTCCTGTGCAGCCTCCCAGTAAACCCAAGGGCCCCTTGTGAGGAATAACAGGACTTAAAGGCTTGGATTAGGTCAAACTGAGTTGGCCAGGCTCCCCAGGTACTTCAGTCCTGTCAGACCAGAAAGTAAGAGTCCTCAGTGTTATAAGCCTTTGCCACTAGGCCACAGTGTCATAATTCCTCTGACCCCTCCAGACTGGGAAGTGATGGGGAGGCCTATTTGATATCCACACTCTATCTTTATACTTATAAAATCACACATGAAATCATTGGTTCTGGACGTGGTCATGTGCAGTGTCACCCTTAGGCTGTGCCTCCAACCCTCCCTCACCCTTCAGGAGTCATAAGTAAGAAACTGATCCAAACATAAGTAGGCTTCTGGCCAAAAATTTGATCTGACTATGAAAAACTGGCAGGGATATTTTTCTGGTGGCTTCCTAAAACACAGTGAGTTTTCAGGACCCTCAGAAGCAGAATTCTGTTTCAGAGAAATTGCCCCTTCTCTCCATCCAGTCATCCCCATCTTCCTCAGTGTGTACACACAGGACCCCGAAGTGAGCACAGGCTTTCACTGGCCATCTTATGCTGGACATAGAGGTTATGTTCATACTAGCATAAACCTCATAGGAAGTCTCCCAGTGGACCAGCCTGCTTATATTCTGCACCCCACCCTGGCCTCTTACCTTCTCGTCTCGTCTCCTTCCTGTCTACCAACCTACAAAAGATCTAGGAATCACCTGACCTTCCACCTTGGCTACAAGCAGTCCTGGCCTTTCTTTAACAGGCCTGTTCATAAATCTCAGTTGTTTTTCATCTTTGAAGAAGCCGCTTCTGTCGGGGAGTCATTACACGTGAGGAGAGGGAAAGGCCACTAGTTTCAGACTGCAAGTTCTTTTTACTCCATTTCACAACATCCATTCCCCAGAAACCACAGATACTTTTTTTTAATGAGTACCCAGTAGGCAAGATGCCCAATGACACAGCCTGCTAGACTCAAGGCCAGCCACCTGGAGAGAAAGGGAGCTGGTCTCAGTCAGGGTTTGCCTGGGGTGGGGCAGTCTCTTACCATGGAAAATAGGGGATTAAACTCCCACTGTTTTTTACAGTGGTGGACTTGGTGGGTTGGGAGATTTGAAGAGATGAGAATGCTATTTAAAACATAAGGCTTAGTTTAATATATAACATTCTAGTGAGCTAGAGCACATTTTAGTTCCCTGCTAAGTCAACTAGAGGAAGGATGAGGGAGGGTAAATTTGGAACGGGTAGAAAGAGAAAGGAAGCTGAGAGACAGATACAGACTCAGCCAAAGAATGGTCTTCATGATGTCTCTGTCTCTGTCAGTCTTCCCCTCCTCTGCCCCACAACAGGTCCCTCTTTATATTTCTAACTGCCTTAGAACCTGTGATGAGACTAGGCTGGCCTTGAACTCACAGACATCTGACTACCTCTACCTCCTAAGTACTGGAATTAAAAGCATGCACCACCATGGCCAGCCACTCTTTCTGTCTTTTGAGAGGTTTGTGCATGTAGAGACCAGAGGCATTTGGTTGTCTTCCTTAATTATGCCTTTCCTTATTTAAACAAGGTTCCCAATTCAGCTATACTGGCTCACCCCAGGAAGTCTTTTATCTGTCTCCCAGCTCTAGGATTACAGGTAAATGCCACTGTACCCAGCTTTTTACATGGGTCCCAGGGATCCAAGCTGTGTTCTCATGCTTGCATGTAGCACTTTACCAACTGAGCAATATTTACCAGAGCCCACATACTGGCTTTCCAACCTCTCTAGATTGGAAGGAGGAAGACACAGCATAAAGCTTCTTTTCATGCAGTAGAAAGAATGTGACAAGACCCTAAAAAGATGTCCTGGATTTAGTGTGGTGGAGAATGTTTGTAATCCCAGCACTTTTCAAGTAGAGATAATGAGGATCAGTTCAGGGTCATCTTCTGCTACATAGGGAGTTCAGGGTCAGCCTGGGCTACTAAGATCTTGTCTCAAAAACAATGGTGGGAGTGATCTTGGAAAAACAAGTGTTCATCACATTTGTTAAGCCTTAAAAATATTTTAAAGTGTGTGTGTGTGTGTGTGTGTGTGTGTGTGTGTGTGTGTGTGTGTGTTTGTGTCTGTATCTATCTGTGTTTGTGTGTCTGTGTAAAGTGTACATGGAGACAGGTGGAGGGAGGTTGGTTTTTGTTATTGAGGATTGAATCTAGGGTCTTATGTTTTCTTGGCAAGGCCTCTACCACTGAGCTACATCCCAGGATTCTTTTTACTTTTTATTTTGAGACACGGTCTCATTACAGTTGAACTCACTGTGGAAGACAAGCCTTAGCAGTCCCCTGCCTCTGCTTCTTGAACAGCGTAGATTACAGGCATAGACCATCCATCAGATACTGATTTTTTTTTCCAAAGGCAAAATCTAATACAGCATTTGGTAATCTGATATCTGCATGTAATAGACAAATCAAACAATGATTCACAGTGAGGCAGCCAGGGCTGACTGACCCATCTCTGTAAGGAGGAACCCAGACTTTCTTTGTCTTACTCTCCTGGCATTTGGTATCCCCTTACCAGGTTACTGCTTGGACCAGTATGGCTGTTAGAAGCATTAATCATTGCAGACTCATTGCACATGGAAAGAAAGAACATCAGAGAGCATGAACCTTTCCCTTTTTAAGGATTCTTCCAGAGTTCTGTGGCACATTTCCCTTACTTCATCAGCTACCACTTAATAGCATGACCGTACTTAACTACATGGTGTGCAAAGAAATGGGCTGGGCATATTACCTAGAGTTAATCTTTCTAAACAGAGCATATGTACACATGTACCTTTCTGGCATTTTTATACAAGAGATGCTCCTTAAATAACACAATCTCTGGAAATAAAGAGAAGTGCTAGGCACTGATGGCTCACCTTTCATCCCAGCACTCCAGAGACAGGCAGGCAGATCTTTAAGTTCAAGGCCAGCTTGGTCTACAGAGCAAGTTCCATGATAGCCAGGGCTACATAGTGAAACTCTGTCTCAGAAAAACAAACAAACGAAAGAAAGAAAAAAGAAATAAAGGGGTTCGTAGGACTGTTCCAGGTAAGTAGCAACAGGAAGAAGAGATTGTGGTTCTTTTTTTTTTTTTTTTTTTTTTTTTTTTGGTTTTTCGAGACAGGGTTTCTCTGTGTAGCCCTGGCTGTCCTGGAACTCACTCTGTAGACCAGGCTAGCCTCGAACTCAGAAATCCACCTGCCTCTGCCTCCCAAGTGCTGGGATTAAAGGCGTGCGTGCCACCACCGCCCGGTGAGATTGTGTTTCAAATGGTAGAAATAAGGTGCTTGATTTCACTTTGTCTTTACAGATCACAGACTGATGTATTGTCTTACAAAGAAAATCTTTCACAGGTTTACAGTGTGTAAAAAAAGAGAATAGTAGGGCTGGAGAGATGACCTGGTGGTTAAGAGCACTAGGTGTTGTTGTAAAAGACCTGGGTTCTAGTCTGAGCACCTACAAGGAAATCTGATCCCTTCTTCTGGCCTCCTCTGATACCAGGAGTACATATATATACACAAGCAAAACACCCACACACATAAAACAAAAAAATAAAAAATAAATGTTTAAAAGAGAAAGTAGGCTTAGGAGAGCAGGTGACTCAGTGGTAGAATATTGCAAGGCCCTAACACCAGAAGAAATATAAAGAAAAGAATAACGTGAACAAGCCTCATAGAGAATACACACTTGTAAGATAAAGGACACTGACATCTCAGTTTCAGAATTAAATTGCTCAGTTAGGATGGAAGCAATTCCTGCAAGTACATTGTAAAATATGAGATATTCCTTTATAAATACTTGTAAGAGAAGCTTGGCTAACAGGAGACACTGCTATGGTTTGTGAGGTCCTCCATGTTCAAGGGTCCCAGTGGTAATCAAAGCTTAAAGGCTGCAGGGTTATAGGGACCACCCTGACTCAGCCTGAGCTTTTGGTAATCAGAGAATTGCTGAAGTGTGGCCTGTGCCAGTGGACGTCTGTAGTCCTAGCTTTAGCAAACTCAGCTGCAGTGAGCAGCTCTAAGATGTCCAGTGTCTCTGGAGATCTTGTTACTGCTTTGTTTTAATTTTTCTTGTGGTTATTTTGTGTGTGCCTATGTGTACATATTTGCAAGTATACCAGGATACACTCAAAGAGCTCAGAGAACAACCTGACAGCATCTGTTGTCTCCTTCCACCCTGTGGGTCCCAGCAACCAAACTCAAGTTGTCAGCCCTTGTTTTGCTTTTTGTTTTAAAATGTATTGTATGTTTTACAGGTATTTTGCCTGTATGTATTTAAGTTTGCTGCATTGCATGCCTAGTCCCTATAGAGCCAGAAGAAACGCTGGATCCCCTGGAACTGAATCAGAGACAGGTGTACACTCTATTATGATACCTTAAACAGCCACAGGACGCTTGCATTTGTACTGTAGGTTTCAATTCACAAAGTTAAGGGACAGAAGTGTGGCTTAGTGGCAGAGGACCGCCTGGCACACCTGAAGCCTGGGCCCCTTCCCCAGCACCTAAAGTGCATAAAGAGCTTCAGTGTGGCAAAACACCAGTCAGACATCTAAGAAAATCCACTAAGTACATCGTTATCCCAACAACAAGGAAACTTAGGCTCTGACTCAGTGAGGACAGTGCTTACCACTTAAGCTTGGGGATCTGAGTTTCAAATCCCGAGAACCCAAATTCTAGGCAAGTGGTGAGCTAGCACACATCTGTGGCCTCAGCGCTCATATGGTGAGGTGGGAAGCAGACACAAGTGAATCTCTGTAAGTCTGTGGCCTGCTAGCCTGGCATACATAGTGGCAGGCAACAAGGACCCTGTATTAAACACGGTGGAAGGAAGGATAGCACATGACCTCTATACATGAGGCATGACCCATGGCATGCAAGCATACACACAAAATTAAAGACTCCCTTGAGGCCCAAATAGTTGAAAACCCCATCAGAACTGAAATAGGTGAGCAGGCACAGTATGAGAGCCTATAGTCCCAATTATTGGGAGGTTCAGGTTGAAAGATTACTTGTACCCAGGAGTTTGAAGCCAACCTGGGCAACATGGTAGGACGCCATCTCCAACAACGTTTAAATATGTGAAGTTCTTCTTAGAGGAAACACTTGTAATATATGTTATCCAGAATATACAAAGATGTCATCTTTTTAAAAATCAATAAATGAAAATGATAGAAAAAGATTCATCAAGGGATTGGGGAAATGGCTCAGTCAGTAGCATGTTTGCTGTGCAAGCAAGCATGAGAGCCTGAGTTCTGATCCCCAGAACTCTGGGAAACAGCCAGGCATGGCAGTACCCACCTATAATCCCAGCATTGGAGAAGTGGAGGCAGAAGGCATTTTTTTTTTTTTTTTTTTTTGGCCATGGGCTTTCATGCCAATTAGTGAGCACCAGACTCACTGAGAGACTAGATAGTCTGTCTCAAAAAATAAGGTGGAGCTGTCAAGATTTCAGCAGGTGAAGGTACTTGCCACTAAGCTTAACTGTGAGTTTGATCCTTGAGACACACATTGTAGGAGAGCATTCACTCCTATAAGTTGTCCTCTAATCTCCACACATGCACAACAGCATGTACATGCCTACGTACATGCATGCATACATACATACATGTATACATACATACATACATACATACATAGTTATGCACATATACATATATACATGCATGCATACATAATACATATAATATTAAAAAAATAAGTCAGGGGGAGAGCAATAGAAGGCATCTGACATCAGCCTCTGCCTCTATACATACATACATCCTCTAAGAATACAGTAGAACCAGTCTCCTTGTAGAAGAACCTAGATGTGAACAGTACGAATGAGAAAAAAGAACCCTGCTTTATCCACACTAATAATCCCAACTAGGACAGCAGCGCCATACTAGTCCCTGTATGTTGATATGCAGTGAAAAGATTGCACTCTCCCAGAGGCAGTCAGACCCAGGAGAAGTGAAAATACTCACATTTCTAGAGGCAATTCAGTGGTATTTCTGGAAATTTACAGTGTATACCAAGTGAGCTGGGACTCAAACATTTAGGAATATCCCTATAGAAATAGTTTTACACACATGTTCAAAGGTATATCTATGAGCTTATGACTTTTAACACTTTTTTTTAGATAAAGCAACTAAAGTATGTATCAAAGAATTACATAAATTGTAATCTCTTCATAGAAGGCCAAAAGTAAAAATGATGGAGTGGGCCCATATGAACTAACATGTAAGGCACCATGAGATGCTGCTGCTTGGGAAAAGGAACAGAACACACTGGGCAGTGTGCTGCATGCCTGTCAGAGGGCAAGTGCAAGGATGGCCTGGGCTAAGTAGGAAGACCTTGTCTCAAAGAAGTAGGAACCAGTGAGGCAGCTCATTGCTAAACTCATTTGCCAGCAAGCTGGACAAGTTGAAGTTGATCCCAGGCCCCCGCAATGTAGAAGGACAGAACAGATTCTCACAAGTTTTCTCTGACTTCTACACACATACATGTAGCACTTGTAGACGCCGTTATACAGACATCCACATATGCTCACAAAATAAATGCAATTTTTTATTTAAAAAAAGAAAATGAAAGGAGAGTTGGAAGTCAAAATCTAAAATGATTCTAGCTTAAGCTATGATAGTAATTATCAGTATGTACTTTGTACATGTAGAAAGCTATACTATACATACTATACATACTATACATTCCCATGCCTCTCCCTGAAGGAACTAGCAAGGAGTGCAAATGTGTGGGTCTGTAGTCATCACAGGATTAAACATTTGGAGCCAGTTGTGAGGTGTGACCTTGCCAGGTTTCCCAAGCCAGCAGCCATAAATGAAGACTCGCTGGACTTTGGGATTCATGGACTCAACATATCAAGTCTCTGTTTTAGTCTCAAGCCAGCCTCTTTTGACCCCCTAGCAAATGTCAGTAATCTCTGTCACCATGGCTGTGAGTCCTCAGCAAGTGCAGGGTGAACTTGTCATGAGGAATTGAAAGGAGCCTCCTCCTTTTCCTTAACTGGTGAAAGCATCTTAGTCGTTCTATTCAAAAAGCTGTATGGTGGCTGAATTGAACTTAAAATTTCTTTTCGAACTCCTTAGAACTTAGGAGCAATGTTCTGTTTTAGTGTTGAGGATTCTGTTGTGCTCCCACAGCCTCACTTCCTACCATGGAACCTCCAAAACCTACTGGAAGCCTCAATGGGCCATGTTCCCCAGAGTCCAGCAGGAGGCCCATGAAATTACATTTTAGTTTCTGTTACCTCTGGTGAAGGCTGGAGACAGAGTAGTCTCAGCTGAAGAGAAGTCTCAGTCTTCAGAGACTAAGAGCCGACTGAGAAGACCATGGCAGGAGGTTTGTAATCCACCCTGCCACCATCCTGACTTGATTTCTCCAAACTTAGTAAAAAGTCTTAGTAAGATGCTCTACTCATTCATAACCTTCATCACCCCTGATCCTCAGTGTGAGGACTGCCCTGGTCACTGTGGCAGCCATCCAGAGTATTCGGGTCTTTCATGGATTGTGAGACTTAGTGAATAAAAATAGAAACATACACTTAAATTTGAAAATCAGGTGAGCAACTAGTGATAAGCATGACCCTGGTGTTATTTGGGAATTCTTACAGTGAACAGTCATAATTGATTGTTTACCTAAAATTCAAATGGAGCTCAATGTCCTATACTGTCCCCACCACCCCTTCTCTCTGGAAGCTTCCAGGTAAAGGCCCACAGCAGCAGGAAGCATTGTCAGGATGCTGCCAGGCCCCATTCCTGTCTTTCCCCACTCACTTCTCCTTTTTCCTCTCACTCCAAATTAAAACATTCATAAGTGATTGTTGGGTATAATTACCAGATAAGGTTTGTGTTAACAAGGGAATCTAACTCTTTGAGAGCATGCTGGCTTTTGTTTTTTTTTTTTTTTGGTAAGTGGCCTTCAATTCATTTTTAGCCATGTGAGTCATTGGCCTTCACCTTGAGCAGGAAAGAAGACTCCATATCCAGGGTGAGCTCATGTGCATCCTCCTAGAACAGATGCCACTGCGGAAGGTGGGAGTGGATGAGACTGTACGAGAGGAGGGGCGTGCTCCAGACCATAATGGGGGCATAGCATAGACCTTAATGGTGTGGGAAGAGATTCCCACTAAGTTGGCTTGGTCAGAGAAGAAATGGTAGACTCCTCCAGCTGACCAGGGATATCTTGCCCTTCTGCTGGTTATAACAGACCCCTCATACCCTTCTGCTTTCATGTTCTGGCTCCTTCCAAAAACCAGAGAGTCCTCTCTGGACAGTCCTCTGACCTCCCTTGCATTAGAACCTGCTGGCTTCCATTGACTACCTTAGACTCTGTTGTCTCTGCATCTCTCCATCCCTCTTACCCAGCAGCACAGAAATGTTTCCTCCCCCAGGCAAGTGTTTCCCATCTGAAAAGGAGAGTTTTGCAGAGTGGTGCTGTCTTGAAGAGAGGTGTCAGTTTCAGCATCTGTAAGATGAGGTAGTGTCATATCTCACAGAACATCTTCATTAAAACACAAATAGAAAACAAGCATTAAAAGAGAAACAGGGCTCCATCTCCAGTCCAAATGCTAGATAGTACCTCTTAATGCTGAAAGATCAAAGGCATTTCTGCTTGTTGTAAACTCCTGCTTATTTGTTTATTTCTGTTTATGGAGATCTTAGCACATAAATTTTGAAGGTCTCTTTTTTTCTGTTGTGGATTTAGGGACTTCTGGATGTTGGTTCCTGTCTCTTTCAGGCAGGAAAGAGTTGAAGGAGCTGAAGACTAGGACTGCCCTTCAGTTCTTACTATATTTCAGGAGTGACTTGATGTTTGTGATGATGGCAAGGTATCTTTTTGACTCTAAAGGAGGCACTGGGGTGAATTTGAGTGCCATTCTTGCCAAACAGCCATATTACCCAGAGAATCTGACAGCAGTTCTCTTGCCTTTGATGGGAATGAAATGACCACCTGACTCATTGGAAGCCTGAGGCTTTCTGCTGAACAAAGTCCTACAAAGCTGGTTAGTGCTCCACTTCACGGGAAACTGAGAGTGAGGTTGTGTGCTCACTTTGTGCAGGAATCCGAAGCTGAGGGCCCACAACATTCCAGCTCCTGTACTGGACTCATTTGAGCATCCTTTTGATTACAGGCTCAGCACAGCAAACGGGAAGCAGTGTCTTGTCTCGGTGGTCAAGGGCTAAGTGAGAGAAGCTCCTGGTGACTTTACAATGTTTAGCCTTAACCCATACCTCCAAAGTGGCAGCCCTGAGCAACAGCCACACCTGTGAAAATTCATGTTAGGGGTAGAAGGCAGATTGGGATCAAAGCCTCCTGTAACACAAGAATTTCTCAGTAGCTATAGTCTCTTTATAATTATGGTTTGGGGCTTTGCCAGGAAGCAAAACCATTTACCATGTCATATTTAACAGTGAACACTTCTGTATTCATAATGGTCCCTGTGCAGGGCAAACAGGCACCTCAAACAAAGGTAGGATATTTATATGTGTACATAAAATAACCTGCACCTGCCGGGCGTGGTGGCACACACCTTTAATCCCAGCACTTGGGAGGCAGAGGCAGGCGGATTTCTGAGTTCAAGGCCAGCCTGGTCTACAAAGTGAGTTCCATCCAGGACAGCCAAGACTACACAGAGAAACCCTGTCTCGAAAAACCCAAAATAAATAAATAAATAAATAACCTGCACCTACATTAAACGTAAACATGTTTTCAGAGAGGAATGTGGCACTTCCCGCTGCACAGTGCCTAGTTTATGAGTGAGGAGGAGAAGTCCACATGCTCTGCCCCTTCTCCTTCCTCTCTGGCCTTAGTAGTTTTAGTAGTTGTAGTTGTAGTAGCAGCAGTAGTAGATTTTTGTTTGAAAAATCTACCGCCATTCTAGGCAAAGCAGTGTGCTACCTGCAGAAATATTTTGTGGTGTGTTACTGTTGACATGGAAAGCCAGAATTAGTAAGAGAAAGAGAGAGCAAATCCAGGTCCTGAGGACTGAGGAAGCTAGAAGCCCTGGTCTCTGCAGCAGTAGAACCTGGATCCTGGTTGGTATTGAGTTTGCTGGACAAACCTTTGTCATTGGAGGAAGGTAGAGATGAGAGGCTCTTCAGAGGAGAGTATGTTAGAGCTGAACCTGAACAGATGAGCAGAAGAAGGCTGGTTGATCACATTTTGTCAGAGAACAGAGAGAACAAACTGGAAGCGGGGTAAGCCTGCCCCTGTGAGGGACTTCAGTAAGGCTTCTTGTCCTAAAAGCTCCGTAATCTCCCCATATAGCACCACCAACAGGGGACCAGGTGTTAAAATACACAAACCTATGGAGGTCATTATGGACTCTAATCCTCTGTAACCATAAACCAAAACAAACTCTTCCTTCTGGTGTTACATCACAGCAACAGAAAAGTAAGGCAGAAGCTGGCCCCAGAGAACGGGGTTGTGGCTGTGAAGAACTTGACCATGGTTCTTTTGAAGGGATGTGTAAGATTTGTGGGAACTGTAAACTAGAAAAGCAATTAAAAGCTGTCATAACCAGCCAGGCTACTAGTAGTGCTGAGTGTGATGCAGAGGCCCGGCTGATGAGATCTTAGAAGAGAACAGGTCTTTATTGGCAACTAGACTAGTGGCAAAGAATCTGCTTGCTTTCTGCCCATGTACTAAGAACTTATTTGAATAAATTTAAATGTAATGGGCTAATTCCTAAATTTCTGGACAGGAAGTTTCAACATTATAATGTTGAGTCTGTGGTGTGGCTATCACTGATGGCTCTTACGCAGGTCTAAATAGAGAAGGTAAGTGGGACAGGAAAATTGGAAAATACAGCCTGCAGAGGAAAAAGCACAGGAGCTTAAAGGCACAGTGAAACTGTGCTGAAAGACAGTCTTAATTGCAAAAATTAGGTAAGAAGAGGCCTCCCTGCTATACTGAAACAATAAGAAAGGTTCCCCCAGGGCAAGACCCCACCCAGCATTCAACTTCTAATGGAATCCAAGTGGTTTTCTGCTTTTACAAAGTAAAAGCTTGCTTGTTGCTGATGTGATTGCAGGAGGTGAGGCTCATCCCAAGAGGCTAGTCAGACATGTCAGTGTGGTCCATGTGTTACTATCTTTAAAGGCTTGAAAGATTCAAGCATGAGGGAAGTGTGGATTCTTCTCCATGGTTTCAAGGAGCCTATGTGTAGCAGGGCTGCAGTCCCTGCATAAGGCTGTCAAGGTGAAGCCTGGGTAGTACAGACCTCAAGATGTTGAGGATGCCAGAGCTGTGAGACATGTGCCAAGGAAAGCTTCACTGGGGATGGAGCCAGCTGGGCAGAGAGAACCATGTTCCGGGCAGCATGTGGGGAGCCCCAGATGCCAGACATGAAGCTGCAAAATTTGCTGTCTGCCCTACTGGGTTTGAGTCTTGCTTAAGCCTAATTTCTCCTCTGCCCCATTTCCTCCCTTTTCAAATGGGAATGTATATTCTGTCCATTCTATGTTAGGATTACATAAGTTGTGTTTTAATTTTACTGCAGTTAGAGTCAAGAAATTTTCTTGAGACTTAAAAGAGACTTGAACTTTAAAATAGTATTGAAGCTGTTAAAAGCTTTGGGGACTTTTAAAATTGGACTAAAATAATTTTGCATCATGAGATAGTCTCAACCCTATAGGGGCAAGAAGCCAAATATGGTGGTGTGAATAAATTTATAAATTTAAGTATTTTTCCACCATAGGTTCCTGCATGGTTCCAGTTGGCAGTGCTGTTTGGGGAGGTTATAGAGCTTTTAGAACAGGAAGTGCATCACTGTTGTGGGCTTGCCCCTATGGGCCAGCCTCGTCCCACAGCCACTTCCCTCTCTCTGTTTCCTGATGTACCAGCAAAATATGATCCACCACCTCCTGGTCTGGCCACCTGATGCCGTGCACTACTGTTGTGGACTTTAAGCCTCTGGGACCATAAACCAAAACAACCCAGACACCGTAGTAGCTCTAATTCTGGGAGCACAGAATTCAGACACCCTAGGAGCAGAGACCACAGTGGTTACTGGGAACATGGAAAGTGGAGGTAGAGAATGTTAGGGTTGAACAAGTAAAAAAAAGATGGTGAAAGCAAACACCGGCAGGCTCATCTTTCTGGATATTAAAGACACTGATGCATATGTCTAAACCTAGAGAGGAAGGTCGGGTTCATAAGAGTCGAGCTTAGATGGCCAAAGGAGAATGCCAGGGTATCCAAATCAGAGGCCACGAGAAGATACAGTCAGGACTAGAAAGAGTACAGTGGCTTCCGCCAGGAGGAAGAGGAGACACAGAAAAGTTGATAAAAGTAATAGATGTTTTCCCAGCAGAACAGATTTTGATTAAGAACTGTTTTCAAAACCCTATCCCCCTCCCTCCCCCCCAGATATCAAAACCTGGGCCTCATACATGCTAAGCCAGTGCCCCATTCCTGGGCCTTCTGCAACTGTGTAATAGTAGTAGCCTTTTAAGATCGAGTCTTCCTAGACCTAGGGACATTCTGAAAGCAGAATGAACTAGGAAAGGGAAAGGCAGTTTACCAGTGGACTCCCGACATTGCCAATAGAGGGAGATTGCCTGCCTCAGTGTAGGCTGGCCCAGGACTCTGGCTGAACTGAAACATGCAGCTCCCCAGAAACTGTACACCATCCCTGGGAAGCATGCAGTTCTTCAGTGTTGTTCAGATTAAGGCTACTGAACAGCTAAGCTGACAGTGAGGGTGGGGGCACCAGAGGCTTGGGCTCAACAGCAGCAAATGGCTTTAAGAGAGCCAGCTTCGAGGCTGCCTCTCTTCCAGGAATGCTCCTTCATATGCCTGTGTTCGGACATTTTGTGTGTGCTGTCAGGCAGTAGTCTTCCTACAGGCTTCCATGAAAAAGGCTAACTAGAAAGCAGACTGGGGCAGTGAGCTAGAAAGCCAACAAGTGCGTCATTTGAGGAGGAGACTTCTCCCTGCAGCTCTTGGATCCAACCCTGCTCTCTGCCTAGAGCGCCATTCCTCAGGGCAAGCTTCCACCTGAGGCTAGCCATGCAGGTGGTTGTGAAAGAAAATTTTGAAATAGGCCCAAACTAATAAAGTAGCAGGGCCTGTGATTCCTTTTCCCTAACCTAAATAGTTAAAAATGCCTGTCAGCAGGTTTGAGCCCACTTAATTAGTTACAGAAGATGTGGAGTTACAAGACAAAGGTCTATTAAATCATCCAAAGAAACTGACTGACCATGAAAGATAAAAAGGTACACAAGGACATCCTTAGAAGAACAGAGATATGTCCAAATGAGTAATGGGCCATCTGGTGTAAAACCACCAATCATGTGTACCCATGTAAAAATCTTCCACTTCTCCCACCCCTTGGCTATAAAAGTCCTAATCCTTAGATCCTCCTGGTCAGTCCCTCTATCCCCTATGTGAGATATGGGGATATGGACTGGCCCAGAGCTCTGATATTACACTGCCTCATGTGTTTACAGCAAGCTGGTGTCTCGTGAAGTTTTTTTTGGGTGGGCACCGTCCTGAGACTTGAGTGAGAATCCCCCTTTGAGTTTTTTCAGTTGCTGCTGGGAAAGCCCTTGCTTTATTTCTGACTAGGATGAGGTACAGAAAGCAGCTTTGCTTCTGGGCTATGCAGACCACCTTCCTGGGTTCACACATGCTCTAGTCCTCCTACCCCTAGACTTTGTCCTTGTCTGAGCCCAGGCCCTGGAAACAAGGAGGAGGGATAGCTTCCCCCACTTACCCCTCCAATTTTCATTTCTTTTTTGGTTGTTCTGAGATACAATCTAGAACGTCATGCCTGCTAAGCAGACCCTTCCTCTAAATTCTACACCCAAGGTACTGTCTTTTAGTCCCTTTATCTGTACATCTCAGGTTCATTGAACAGGCACTTTGTTTGTTTGTTTGTTTGTTTGTTTGTTTGTTTTTTGAGACAGGGTTTCTCTGTGTAGCCCTGGCTGTCCTGGAACTTATTCTGTAGACCAGGCTCAGAAATCCACCTGCCTCTGCCTCCCAAGTGCTGGGATCAAAGGTGTGCACCACCACTGCCTGGCTGAACAGGCACTTTATAAAGCAAGCATTTTCCTGGAATGTCTCAGGGCAGACTTTAATTATCTAGAGTTCTCTTTTCTGGCTTTGCGCCCTGCTACATTTTCTTAAAGCTCCTTTCTTTGTTTGAGATATAAATTATATAACGTAAAATTATAACCATTTTAGGGGTTAGAGAGATAGATGACTCAGCAATTAAGAGCACTTGTCCTGGCAGTTTAGTTACCAGCTCACTCACAACCATCTGAAATTACAGTTCCAGAGGAGCCAATACATAAGATACCCATGTAGTACATGGACACGCAGGCAGAACACTCACACATATAAAGTTAAGAAATAAATCGGAGGCTGGAGAGATGGCTCAGGGTTGAGTGCTGGCTTCTGTTCCAGAGGACCTGAGTTAAATTCCCAGCAACTACATGGTGGCTCACAACCATCTCTAATGGGATCTGATTTCTTCTTTGGGTGTGTCTGAAGACAGATCACTCATATACATATAAATTAATTAATTAAAATGATAAAAAATTAAATCTAAAATATGATTTTGATTAAGCATTTTTTTTTACTTTTCTTTATTATTGAGGGTAGAGCGTGCCCTTCCATAGCCTGCATGTGGATTGGAGAGGACACTCTTATGTGAGATCTAGGACTCAAACTCAGGTTGTCAAGCTTAAGGCAGCATCTCTACCCACTGAGCTATTCCACCAGCCCAGAACTAACCATCTGAGAGTGTACAGCTGGGTGATATTGAATCCATGAGCAGTATTCTACAGTCATCACTGCTGTCCGCTTCTAGAACATTCTATCACAGTTCTGAAAAAAACACAGCCGTTAAGCAGCCCCTGAAGGCCAGCAGTGCTTCCTGTCTCCATGAGTATGCCTTCTCTAGACACTTCATATAACTGACCCATAGAATATGCAGTTATGCTCGGCCTTATTCATAATGCTTATTGAGGCATACCCATTTTGTAGCCTGAATTAAGCACTTTCTTTTTGGGTCTAAGTGATATTCCATTGTATAGCTTTGCCATATTTTGTTTATATATTCATCTGTTAATGAAAAGACACTGGGTTGTTAAGAGTATTTCTTTGATTGTCTCTGTACACATTGTTGTTTAAGTCCCAGGTCTCTGGGTATGTACTTGAAGAGTGGAGTTTTAGGTCATATGGCAGTTATATGTTTTAATTACTGCAAGATACTAGATGTCTTTTTCCATGGACATTCTCCCTAAGTTAGCTCTGACAAAGCACAACAGGCAGGTATCCTCTCCACCTCGTAAACACTGGAAGTCAACACATTGTCCTGTTAGAGCTAGGAAAAACTGGAAAAAATAAAGGCAAGCTACAAAATCTCCTTAGATGGACAAGAGCTCCAAAGAGACAACAGTAAGCAGACAAAGCGGAGGTAGGAGAAACCATGCTGAGATGATGTGAGGTGTCTGGAGAAGGTTTGACTAAGACAGAGGAGCTGAACTGAGCAGCAGATGGGCTCACAGCCGAGAGCTACAGACATAGTCCCATAACAAGAGCAGCCACTGAGGCTCTCTGAGGCACCCTTTGGTCAGGGCTGCTTTTGTTTGTGAGATGGTTTGGGTTGGGTTTGAAGTTGGTTAGTTGGTTGTTTGGTTCTTGAGACAGTCTTATGTAACCCTAGTTGGCCCTGAACTCCTGATCCTCCTGCCTCAGTCTCACAAGTGCAGAGATGACAGGTTTGGACCACCACACCCAGCTAGGTCAGGGGTACTTTGACAGGAAAGGGAGTAGCTTTGAATTAAGGAGGCTGATCTAGAAACCAGGAGGCTGGTGAGAACCCAGCATTGTTCCTGGAACAGGAGGAGCAAGGAAGAGGCCAAGCAGCCTCAGAGGGACAGAGCCGGGCAAGTCTGCAGGGGTTGCAGGGCCCTCATTTTTGAAACACACAGGCCAGGACAAGACATGATGCCATTTCAGGGAAAGAACAAATCAAAGCACAGTAGAGGCAATGGCTTTGAAGAGTCCCAGAGAGCCCCAAAGCACAGCTAAGCAGTCCCGAATGCCAAGACAAGAGGGCCAGGCTACCCCTTCCAGAGTGAGGACTAGACATACAGCGGGTGGTCTCCTCCCTCCTTCAAGCCTACACACATTCCAGAATAACATCAGTGAGTTCCATCTCATCACTGACTAGGACACCGCGACTTCAAAACAAATTTTAATCTCAGTTATACTAACATGGACCACTCTTTAAGAAATGACTCTCATCATAACTTCATGAGGCCAATTTAAGTCCTAGATCAGTTTTCTGTAGAGGGTAGGAATGAGACCAAGTCTCATGGTTTCCCTCATGGTCTTAAGTAGCAACTCCTGTGTATAAATTCAGTAAGGGAAAAATCTTATCTGTCAGAATTTGTAGTTAAGAAAAGATTTCCCGTTCCCAGTTGTAGACTGTGCCTGACTTATTTTATGTTCTTTCCCACTGAGTCTCAGCCTGGGTTCATACTACTGTGATCAGCTTCGTTGTCACTGTTAAAATAAGCTGTGGTCGTTGTGACTGTGGTGTGCATGGTCACAGTTAGAAATAAGCTGCTTCTTTCCAAGACAGTGAGAGGAAGAAGGGGTACTTTTCATTGGACACAAGGCCTGAACCCTTCTTGCTCTAAACCCATCCTTAAAGCGTGGTATGACTAATGTACGTCCGTAACACCAGTTCTTAGGCAGCTAAGGCTAGAGCATCAAGCAGTAAACCTTGAGAATACTGAGTTAAATCTCAGTCACAGTGGAAGGAAAGAACTGCAAACTGTCCTCTGACTGATATACACATCACCCTACCACACCACACCCACATGTAAATACATCTTTCTGCTCAGCTGGCCTCACTGTTGCCTTCCTCTGAACTGGTAATTCTTTCTCACCGTGTTCCTTACTTCTCTTCCCTTTCCTAGGACTTGGTCAAGCTCAGCTCCCCATTTCCAACAGCCTAGGGCCATGTCAGCAGATAGACACCAGGCCTTAGAGAGGGAAACTGTATTTTCAGGGCAGCTGCCAGGAATAGGGGTAACATGGGACAGATAAGGGTATTAAGAAGGGGCTTGAGCATAAATTCAGTCTCAAGATAGAAAATTCCCAGGGCAGAGAATGTGGTTTAGTGGTGGGTTGCCAGCATCTACAAGCCCCATCTCAAACTAGAAGCAGTGATTTCCTCAGACCAAATCATAGATACTTAACATTTCAAACCGTGTTTCTAAATCCTTTTATTACATTTATTTCCAGTATGTGAGTATGTGTGTGACAGTCAAGGAGACAAGGCAATGACACGGGAGGCTAGAGCGGCTTTGCAAGTTCTTAAAAGACATTTAGTCTTAAGAGCTCAAACTGAGAAGAAATGCCTTCTGAGAGAGCAGTTCACCTGTGAAGTCAGCTAAGGAACACTGAGGTGACTTCACTCAGGTGACTTCACAGAATCGGAAAGAAACATCTCAATGTATCTGTTGAGTGAGGGATATAGACTGTGTGTGAAGAGCCACTGAGCTCTGTCCTGGCCAGGGAAGAGGCAGCCAATGAAAAGGGAGCCCAAGTCTTCCTGGTACTCCCAGGGCTTCCCAGTGTGTAGGCATTAGTTTGCCCTTCTTGGCTCATGAGGTTGGAGTCAGATTGCTATTCCAAGGAAATCACTTTTGGACAGAGTAGAATTACACAAGCCATCTACCATCCTCAGAGCTACAGGCATGGGACCTTGGGTACTCAACAGAAGGAAGCCACAAGGAGCAGCCCAGCTGCAACCATTTCTTTAAAATGAGAGGCACTCTGGAGACAGAAGCAGGTAGATCTCTGAGTTCAGGGCATCCTGTTGTGCATAGCAAGTTCCAGGTCACTCAGGGCAACACAGAGAAAGCCTGTCTCAAAAATAAAGAATAAAATTAAATAAATAAGAATAAACAAATAAATAAAAATTGAAGGGGAAATGCACTTACTCAAGTGTTTGAAATTTGTCTTTTCTAAATTATTGTTATTTCAACACTTGAAGGGTTTTCAGGGAACCAGCTAGAGAAGTGACTCAATCTCGATGGTTAAAAGCATGGGCAGCTTTCCAGAAGACTGGAGTTCAGATTCCAACATGCTGGGCCCCTCCCAGTTAACTGCCTACAACTTAAATTTCAGGAGATCCAACAACCTCTTCTGGCCACCAAGGGCACCTGAAAGCATATACATATGGACACACCACACACATATGCACATACACACAAACACACTCACATACACTTACTTACACACATTCACACATTTAAACATAAATAATAAAATTAAATCTTTTTTAAAAATCATTTTTAAAGTAATCTATTCTTTAAAATTAAAGGAACCAGACATTATAAGCAGCACCTGTAATCCCAACACGATAGAGATGGAGGCAGAAAAGTCATGAGACTGAGGCCATTTTTATCTATGTAATGGGTTTGTGGCCAGTTCAAGCTATAGTGAATCCTGTCTTTTAAAAAAACAAAAACAAAAACAAAACAGTAAGAAGAAAAGAGCAGAGAGGGGTTGCTAAGGCAGTTGGTTTCCATTACAAATTTAAAATAAAACTGTTCCCACTGGGCAGCCATATATATAATGTCAGATCAGCACATCTACGCAGGTCACACTAGAGAGGGGACTGCAGGAACTTTTGGGAACCTAGACCATCTGTGTCATTTAAAAAAAAAAAAAAAAAACAGATAGAAAATGAAGCAAAATCAAAAGTGTAATATTTGAAAGGTTTTGTTCCAAGCATTTTTTAAATGTCAAAATAATGGCAGTATGAGATCACACATTTCCACCTCTAGGCAGGAAGAACTTTTACAGACAGCTGTTCAGGGGAAATGGCTGCTTATGACCTGTTGCTCCCCTCTCCAAAGGATGCAGAGGGCCTGTCCTAAGGCTGCCTTCTAGGAAAGGGATAAACCGTCTCCATTTGCCTGAGATGGAGACCCAACCTGTCATTACTGGGGACCTTAAAGACAGTTGGTCTGTCCATTTGCTATACTAAGATAAATGTTAGTAAAAGTGTTATATGAGATTGTGGGTGGGGTTGAGGTCTTGCCCTGGGCCCTGCTGACACTGATGGTGACTAGCATGTGCCTTACAGAATGTTAACAGCATCCCTAACTCTCTCACCCCATCACATGCAACCAGCACCACCTCCTGACAGGCAGATGTCTCCCCAGTGGGAGCTCACTAGGTGAAGGGAAGCAGGAGTGAACCAAGCAACAAGAGAAATATGGCTGTCCCTCAAACAGAAGAGGCTGGGGCCAGGAAGAGCTGGTGTGGGGAGGACAGTGCCAGTGTCAAGACACTACCAGATCCTTGATGAGGAATGGAGAAGGGCTCAGGCAAGAGGTACTCCCAGCTTCTACTCATCCAACATCCCAGGGTCTGTTTCCCAGTGAATGAATTCAACTCGAAGCCCAATGCCTAGGAGACCTGGGTAATGGAATCATAGAGATCAAGATCCAAGAGCCAAGACATCAATCAGGCAGGGCAAAGGACCAGACAGATGCGAGGGCAAGCAGCAAAGCACTGACTGCTTGGAGGCAGCTCAGCAAAGTGATCCAGAGCTTGGGCTGCAGAGCCAGGCTACCTGTTACTCTCTGCCTGTGCAATCTTGGCCTATGTACTCCTCCAAATGTCAACACCCTGGGTGTCAGATGGTAACAACACTGCCATCGACCTCATTCTTGCAGTCTAGGAGTTGTCTATGTAAGACTATAATCCAATAATAATGGCTGCTATCTGTTAGAGACTCAGTACACACAAACATGTTTCTCTCTGTATATTATCTATCCATATCTGTAGAGAGACATAGATATGTAAAGTTGCTTTTTGAAGTCCTAAGGATTGAACCCAGGCCCTCCTTCAGTGCAAGAAAAGCACTCTCCCACAGAACTACATCTTCGGCCCTCCCCTAGGAGTTGAGAGCCATGAGGTTCAGCCATGGATCAATCCCATTTACCACTGGTAATCACTGTAAGGGTCCTGAGGCAAGCCTCACTAACTAAGAAACGACTATAGCAGATGAAGCAGACTGAAGCCAAAGAAGGGAGGGAAGGAGGCAGGAGAGAAGAGGACTGTGACTGAAGGTCTCAGTGGCCAGGTCTGTCAAAGTGAGGCTGACATGGAGCCTGCTGTTTCTCATCAGAGGGTCACACAGTCAAATGTCCATGTGGACAGGGCGAGAAAACACCCCTTTGAATAGTAGTGAGGGAGCAAGGATTGGGGTACACAGTTCTCTGCCTTGAGGCATGACCACTGCTCTTCCCCAGACACCAGACAAAGTCATTTCCCTCACACTAAGCTACTAACCCTCCGAGAAAGGGCCTGGGTTTTTCCTCGTGTCTCAGTTCCTCACACAGCAGCTGATCAGTACACACTGTGAGTAGGGAATCACTTAGGTTGATGGGTAATGGGTTGGGAAGAGAAAGAGAGAGAGGTAGTTAAGTGTGTTAATGTACAGGGCCTCCAACACCCTGACCAGTCCCTAAAGCTGATACAGGTTCCCACAGACGCCTCAAACAAGGTTCTCCAGAACTACAGAAAGAACAAACTCGGGCATCACCACTGAGCAGCTCCCACCTGACCTCTCAGGGAGGGTGGAAAGAAAGTCACCAGGCTTTACTCTAGACAGCATTCTCCTGGGCAGGTCACAGCCCTGGCACTCCAGCCCTAGAGCACCCAGTGCCCTCCTTGTATGTGTGTATGTGTGTTTTCTCTCTCTCTCTTTCTCTCTCTTCTTCCCTCCCTCCCTCCTTCTCTCCCTCTCTCTTCTTCTTTCTCTGTCTCTCCCTCCCTCCCTCGGTATGTCTGTCTGTCTGTGTCTACCTCCCTCTATCTCCCCCTCTCTTCCTCAATCCTTCTCTTCATCTCTCTCTACATTGCTTTGATCCCCAATAGCTTTGTGGTAAGTTTTGAAATGGAAAAGGGAGAGTTTGTAAAATCCTTAGCTTTTGTTTCTGATTTTCAGGATCCCTTGAGTATGCTAGGTTCACTGCAGACTCCTAACCACACTTGTTGCTTGGCTGCCGGCTTTCTTGTTTCCTTGATGGACTTGGCAGCCTGAGTGCTTAAGTGGAAAGTCCCCTCACTCTTCTCTAGCCTCCCTTTAGAGGCGACTTGGCCAGCAGAGATCTGACTCTGTCCAAGTTTAGTCCAGGGCCAAGTAGTCGGCTAGAGGATGTGTAGGCTGCACCTGGCCGTGGAGCAAGAGACCCACACCATCTAATCCCAGCATCCTACCTTCCTGGCATCCTCCCTGGTGGTTGTGATCTTCTCCACGTTCATGTCCAGCTGCCCCACACACGTTCTTTTTATGCCTGTCATTCTCCTACCCCTTCCTAAGAATGACTCATGGCACAGAGGGAAGCCATTTTGCCGTCAGTGTAACAGCTTGTCCTTGCTGGTGGCGTGTCTGGTCACACCATGTGTTCTTTATTAGACCCAACACATGTGTCATCTGAGCTGCAGACATTGATTTTACTGATAAGAGAATTTTGTTTAATGGTATATAGCCCTGGCTAGCCTAGACTCACTATGTAGACTAGGCTCGCCTTAAACTCTGGAGCTCTGCCTTTCTCTGCCTCCAAAATGCTGTGATTAAAGCTATGTACCTCCATACCTGACGTGGGGAGAAATTTTTATTTTTCCTGCAGAGTTTTCAGTCCTTGCCTTAAGATCAAGGGAGGAGGGGAGAAGGAAGAGGGGGGGGAGAAGAAGAGGAGGAAGAGGAAGAGGAAAAAAGAAGGACAGAAAAGTCAGGGGGTATATTTTTCTGAAATCTCAAGATCAGCTAACCTAATGCTGATCCCATAATATAGGTTTACATGCGTACCTTTTTAATGAGTAAAAGTGAAAAGTCCAGCATGCTATTCAACTTCACAGACTTCAGAGAAGCAGTCTCTCATGGTGCCATCCTACAAGGAAGGGACAGTCTGCTCTAAGCCGCAGTTAGCACTGTATTACCACCAAGCAGACTTGTGGCTGCCCCAATGCTGGTTGACGTGTGCAGAACAGACAGTCCAGGCTCTGAGAGTGGCGGGGTCAGCTCTGTGCCCTGCTCTGTGCTCTGCTGCCTCCGAGTAGTGCTGACCCTGCTGGACAGTCGCTAACCATTTAAACAAAAAACAAAAACGTGCTTCTACAAGTTAAGTTGATATGCTAGTCTTTGTTTCAGATGTAACATGAAACTGTTGGCAGTTCTGTTTCCTCGGAGCCACTTGGAGTTCTGTGACTGTACAGTAGTAGCTTTAGCTCTGATATCCTCATGTGTGAGGAGGCAGAATTAGTAACACCCAATCCTTAGATGCCGGGCTCTGAAGGTGTAGCTTGGTGGCATAGGACTTGGCATGCATAAGGTCCTGGCAACACCACAAAAGCATAGCTCCTGAAAGGACTAGAGGCCAAGTACTCAGTATGGCTACAAGTGCCACAGACCTTCCATAAGCCCAGCTAACACCTGAGGACCTGGCCTTCTAGTCCACATTTCAGCCCTTTCCTGAGTGGGCTAAGCAGGTTCAACTGTTGTCAGATGGCCAGGAGCATTCTCTGGGCTGAGCTAAACTGTGGATTGGGAGATAGGAGGATCAGTAGAAGTGCAGGGAGGGGGCTTCCACAGAGATCTCCTCTGAGTTGAAAACCTTACATCTTGTGGTTCAGGCTTCCTCTTGCTGAGGTGAGAAGGCTTAAACCAACCCTGCTTGCAACTCCACATTTAGGCCTAAGGCCAGACAATCAAGTAAGCAGGGTTCCCCCAAGATACCTACTTCCCCTTTCAATACTGGCTCTTTCAGCACCTTACAAAGCCAGGAAGTCAAGAGGATAAACAAGAAATGCACTCTCCATACAACGGCAACAAAATGTTGCCTGACACATAAAAACCAGGACCAACACCCAGTGCACCCTGCCTTTGCACGGCTGGGGGATATGTGAGGCCTCACATTTCTAACTGGCATGAGAGCTGGGGATCAGCTCAGTTGGTAGAATGCTTGCCTCCAGTGCTTCGCTGAGGGCGACATAAAGCTGGTAGGCACAGTGCCACACTCCAACGGTCCCAGTACTTGCTAGGCAAAGGCAGAGGATAGCAAACGTTCAAGGTGATCCTTGGCTACAAGGCATGGTGGCTGGCACATGTAATCCGTGTGTCCAAGAGGTAGAAGCAAGAGAATCAGAAATCATGATCATCTTTGACAGCATCCAGTTTGAAGCTAGCCAGCTACATGAGACCCTGTATTTGGGGAGGTAAGGGGACTTGAAAGAAAAAATGTTCTTACTTGTGGAATTTGAATGGTAGCATGCATAGATAGCATGTTACTGGCACACAGCCACCATCTCTATTGATTGTCTCTGTAATGCTTGGATCAGGATCATATAAAACAGATGAGGTAAAATGTGCTGCCACTCTGCTCTGAGATGACAGGGCTCCCTCGCCTTCCATATGTGCTAGAGAGGCTAAGAGAGATGTCTGATGCGCCACGTGCTGCTGCTCTATAGGACAGGCTGGCAGGGTTCGGGCTAAGGGCTCAAACTAGCAGTGTAGAAAGAACTCAGGATGGGACCCAGAGCCTTCTGTGAGCAGTTCCACTACCACTGCCACCCTGGTGTGGTGACAGGGGTTTTAGCTAAGACCCTTCATGTTCCCAGACTCCTTCAAACTTCTTAGGACTGGCCCTGAGCTACATTCAGTGACTGCTTCCCTCCTGTCTCTACAGAATTTGCCTTCTGCCAGGTGGATGCCTCCATTGCTCTGACCCTGGCCTTAGCTGTTCTGTGTGACTTGCTCCGGCAGTGGGACCAGCTGGGGCCAGGACTGCCCATTCTACTGGGATGGCTACTGGAAGAGGGTGATGACCTCGAGGGCCTTGTGCAGAGCCCACATCAGGTAATCCCAGTTACTTACATTGGGGGCAGACACCTAACCCCGAGGTGGAGTCCTGAGGGCCTGGGGAGCTTCTAGATAGTAAAAAGTGTGCCTTGCCTACTCTAAGGACTAGGAGAAAACCTCGTGAGTGAGGCTCACAGGACTCTGGAGGTCCTGAGGGCAAGGTTCACACAAGTTAGGAAGAGCACTTGGAAAAAGTGCACCTTGAATACTGAGAATAAAATTAAGAAAAATACTTATCAGTTGATCTTAGCATGGGCAAGGGCCCTTACAGCTCTGGGTCTAAGCATTTCCCAAGAATTAGGGTCCTTCTAGAGAACATGGTACTTGACCCCTCTTCCTCATAGGGAACAGCCACACAAATCTGGAAACTGAAGACCAGAATAGGCAGCACAGGCACTGGGAAAAGAGCAGTGTGTCTCACATATGACTGCTAGCTAGCTTGGTATCCTGAGCAGACCAAGAGTCAGCGTACACCCACTCTTCAAAACCCCAGTCTGTGTTGTAAGGAACAGGAAGACGTAGTAAAGTGTTGTTGATGAAATGACCCTGAACACCATGGCATTCTAGAAACTTGGTCTCTAAAGGCTGCTATCACACATGTCCCAGTAACTCTTTGCTCTGCTGCTGAGACTTCCTTTGTGCCTCCTCTGAATTTTCTTGGCACACCTTAAAACCTAAGATTTTTCTTAGTACACCTTAAAGCCTAAGACCCACGTCCACACCACCAGTTCCCCAAGTATCTTGGCTTGGAGCTACTTCATCTTTATCAAAGGTCATGTTACGGCTAGGAGAGAAATATTCCTCCCTGGTAGAGAGGTACCCAGTGAAAGTAGAAGTGACCTTCAGAGCTGCCAGTGCTGTGGCAGGGGTGTTGACAGGCCCAAGCGAGTCCCTGTCAGGAGCAGACACAGCTCCCACATCTAGTGCTGTGCCTGGCTCCGCAGGACTCCTGGGAGCCTTACTTAGGCTGTTTTCTCGATACAGGGGGAAGAAGAGCACATATTTGAAAAATCAGAAGTCAACTTCTGGGCTGAGACTCTGACCTTCGTGAAATACTTGTGTAGGCAACTCTTCCATGTCCTCTGTCAATCTGGCTGGGAGTCCCCTCACTGCCAGAAGCTCTGTCACTTGCAGAGGATAGCATCAGAGCAGCGTCATCTCGTCTCTCAGCTCTTCAGGGAACTTCCACTCTCTGCTGAATTTTTGAAGACAGTGGAATACACGAGGCTGCGCATTCAGGAAGAAAAGACTTTGGCTGTCCTGAAGCTGTTGGCCTTCCTAGAAGGAAAGGAGGTTCTCAGAGCTGAAGACTGCCCTAGAGAATGGAGGCAAGCAATGGCCCCAAGAACAGAAGCAGCATGTTGAAGAAAGAAGGCTGGGGACCTCAACTCAGGTCTGCAAAACACACAGTGGACATCAATTGAAACTCTTTCCTCTGGTGCCTCCCCACTTCTGCAAGTCTAGGCTTCTGTCCCTTCCTCCAGAGGATCTTGTCTTCAGCACATTCATTCAAGGCAACCCAATTAATTGCAGCTGCCTAGGAAGTGAGGCTGCTATTCTGAACATTTACTCTGTCTCCAGGTGCAGGCCACCTGCAGGCCTGAATTAGCCTTTTCCATCCCAGAGCCAGAGCCTATTTCCCTGTACACCGATACATTGAATTGAGTTTTAGCACACATCTCACGCACACGCATGCACATGCACAGAGTGGTCTTTGGTGTGGCTTGGTTTGGGCTGTGTATAGATGCTGGATTACTTAGCAGACACCTGTTTGGTCATATTTCTAAACTTTTACTCCATTTTTAGTAAAGGAGAAATATGTTCCAAGTGTTTGATCTGGGAAAATAAGAATCCACAACATGCAGATACTTGTGTTTTATTATCTACATGTCCAAGTCCGTCAGTGGCCCTTATTAAGAGTCCCTGCTGTCTTCCCCAGAAATGCCTGCAAAGGCAAGGAAACCTGGTTGTCACCCATCTCTGGCTTCAGCTATTTGAAGGAGCCTGGGGAAAAGGGAAGCCTGGGCAAATGCTTAATTCATTCAGTGCCTCCATTGTCCCATCCTGTGACTGGGGCAAACAGCAAAACCATTCATACTTCAGTAATTCCATCTAGAAACCTTAAGGGTTTCTGTCAAGTCAGGCCCAGCCCAGCTGGCATGCTCGGACACCAGCAGGTGGCACTCTTGCACACGTTATGCTGCTGGTCTAGCTCTCTAGCTTACTTTCTCTACCAGCATGCCACAGCATGGATGTCTGAGGAAATCAAGGGACAACTGTATAGAGTCAGTTTTCCCCTTCCACCTGTACCTGGGTCCACAGATCCAACTCAGTCTCCGGCTTGCATAACAAACCCTCTACTCACTGAGCCACAGCATTAGGGCCCAGCTTGTCACCATTAATGTGTACTTTCAGAGTATGTGACACCCACAGACACTTGCCCTCAGATTGACTGCTTGTATTTTTCACTGTAGCTTGCTCCACATTCCTAGTTATCCACAAAGACCATGTCGGCCATAGTTAGGAACTTGTGGGGCCTATACATATGTTCAGATGCTTCTCATCTGAGAGTCACTTAGAATTGTGGGGAAAGGGACTGGATGTGCAGATCAGAGAGGCATTTCATGTGCTATTTCCTTTTGCAGAGAAGCTGACATTTCACATGTAGTTGGTCTCTGAGAAGAATACCGTCCCACACCACAAAAAAACACAGCAATGCTGTAGAGAACTGTACACAGGAAGAGGGAAGACAGAAGCAGTGTCCATCCTGTCCATGAAGAGAAACAGAAAACCCCCTAGGTGGCCCTACAGACACTCAGCACCCTGTAATAATTACCTAGTTAGCTATCACTGTGGCCCACCTCGGATGAAAAATTGAAAACCTAACATTTTTTAGTTTGTTTTTGGTTTTGCTTTTATTTTTCTGAGTTGGGCTTGCTATTTACACCAGGCTAGCCTCAAACTTGTGTTAATCCTCCTGCCTCTGCCTCTCAAGTGCCAGGATTCCAGGCACACAGCACTGTACCCCCCATTACACTATTTTAAGATCTAGATGCTGGGGGTGGGGGGCTGGTGGTGTAATGTGGTGATAACCTCGGGAGATTAATTCTGATCAGGGCCGACCTTCCCTCCCCCTCCCTGTAAAATGAAATAAAAGCAGTTACATAACAATAAAACTATCTTACTTTAGCCGGCTGTACCAAAGCATGTTCCAGAGCCTGTTTCTGTTATCTCCAAGTCCATCCACCAAGTCTACCCAGTGGGTGTTCTCACTGCTGTTAGCTGGGAATTACCCCAGATTTGGATCTTGGCCGTCTGTGGCCAGCCTGGGAGGGCAGGAGGGATGGGTGTTTCCACAGGTTTGTGTCTGAGATCCTACTAGCAGCAGCTAGAGGAATGCTACCTGCTCTCCTGAGGCATCCTGAGAGGAACCAGGAAAACCTTAGGCAGAGTCATGCTTATGGTTGGGGTCCTTTCAACCACAGCTGCCCAGCAGTCCTAGGGGCAAGAACAGCATAGGTGGGAAGAGGGAAGCAGCCACCTTCCCTAAGTCACTACACTGAGATCTGACTCATTCTGGAACGTCAGCCACTTGCTCAGACCACAGCCAACAGCCAGTTTGCTTTAATACATAGGATGGTAAGGGCTTTTTTCCCTTACTGAGGTATGGTCTCACTCTCACACTAAGTTGTGCTAGGCTAGCCTAAACTCACCATAGTTTGTCTGCCTCTGCCTCCCAAGTGCTGAGATTATAGGTATGAACCACTCACTGTACCTACTTAGCACTACATTCGTGACCCCTACACCGTGGGCTCTTCCTACAGGGGCAGCATGCACTGCAGTGTGGCCAAATGCACCTGGATTCAGGAGCCTTTGAGTGACACAACTACCTCCTTACCTTCCAGGTTAAACAGTACAGCCCAAGTGCACAAGCAGACAGGAAGACCAACGTGGGAAGGATGTAGTTGGTCAAGCGTCCTTCCCTGGCAACCACTGGGCCTTCCACCCAGGGCAACCTAGACTGCCAGCTGGGTAAAATCATGGGCCCAAATCCAGCTTTTGGCAGCCAGTATAAACTCAGTGTAGGAATAAAGGGTTCTGGACCTGACCAGATCGGCTGAGTAAAGCTGTCCACAGCCTTAGCCTCACTGGGAGCTAGGTCTGTAGGAGTGTGCCCCCCCCCCCTCAAAAAGAGTCAGGGGCCTTTTCGGAAGGTATTTTTCAATGGAAAGCTAGTAGGAGTTGCACTAAAGGCAACAGAATGAAGACCTCTCCCCTCAACCTGGGTGGTGGTTCAGCAACCACCGCCTCTGGCGGCTAGCACAAAGTTTAGATTCAATTCGGTGCCTCCCACAGCCGAAGAAGGTTTGCAGGACTCGACAAGCCAAGGCTGTACAGGCGGGAAGCCTTGGCTAGCAGCTGCACCCCCATCCCTGAGACGGGTGGGGAGGCCAGGCCAACCAGCAGGCACAAAAGTGAAGGAAGTGACTTCCTCCATGTCCACACTGCTCCCCCGGCTTCCCTCTAGTCCCCTGGAGTCGGCTTTCCGGCCCCGAACACCCCGCGCCACTCCGCGCCTTTGGCCCAGGCTCAAGGTCTTGTGATGTGATTAGCAAAGCCAGCGCCTTGTCCTCAGACACTCAGCCCTGCCCCACAGGCCGCAGCGCTCAAGTCCTGTTTACTGAGCCTGGGCGGGGAGAAGGGCGGAGAAACGCGCCAATGCTCCTCCAGGCTGGCCGCTCCCGCCCCCACCCCTGCGGCGTCCCCACGTGTAGCCGGGCCCGAGCGGCCACCTACGGGACAGGCCGCGACCCCCGCCCCTAGTCCCAAGCAACTTGGCAACGCGCACCATTGCAATATTGTTGCGTTTTGCAGTTCCCGCGCGCCGAGCAAAAACTAGGGTGGGAGATAAAAGCTGGGCCAGTCGGCCCAGCTGGATCGGGCGGGGAAAGGCACGTCCGGGGTAGCCCGGTCCCGGTCAGATAGAACGTGAAAATGTTTGCCAACGCTATACTCCAAGAGGCGGAGGAAAGGGAGATATTCCCGCCGCCGCCGCCCAGCAGCACCCAAAGGGGCCGCGCTCCCCGGGACGCCCCGGACGCCCGGGCTGCCCGCCCCTCTCCTCTCCGCCCCTCCCCCGAAGGGGAAAAATTGGCGGCGACCAATGAGAGGCCGAGAAGGGGCCTGACGTCCGCGGGCCGGCGGGCGGCGTTGCCTGGAGACCCCGGCCGGTCAGCGTTCAGTCCCCTCCCCGAGTGCGCTTTGCCCCGCCGCCGCGCCGCTCTCCGGCTGTATATAGGGCGCGCGCTCGCGGGCCTCCGAGTTCCACCAGTCCGCGAGCTGCCGACGGCTCGCGCGGGGGGCAGGCCGAGGCGCCGAGCTGCGCTCTCGCTTCTCCTCTGCCCCCCACTCCGCGGCCTCCTCCAGGGCCCGCAAGCAAACTTTCCGTCCCTCCCTGCCCCTCGCCCGTTATTCGTCTTGGTTCGAGCCGCGCCGCACCGAGGGCTCCTCCCAACCTCCCCGCTTGCAGTTCCGACCATTCCAGGACCCAGAAAAATGTCGACCACACTTCTGTCAGCCTTCTATGATATCGACTTCTTGTGCAAGGTAAGCCGGCAGCGGGAAAGGATGGTGGACGTCCTGGAACTCTTTGGAGTTCCGAGACTTGGCCGCCGGGCCGAGGCGGGAGGGACCCTTCCAAGTTGACTTTGCGGGTGGAGGGAAGTCCTGGAGTTAGCAGTGCTGTGCTTGCGACTGTGGGCGTGGAGAGCTGGGAGGGAGCGAGTAGCGGCTGGAGCAGCCGTGCTCCTCCCGAGCGGACCGCGGCCACGCTGCCGGGACTTCCCGGACAGTGTTTGCGCCGCCCACCCCGTGGCCACGGGCCCAGGATCACATGGCTAGACCCGGAGCGGCCGGGGTGGGCGTCCTCCTCTCTTCTCCGGCCTGCATTCTGCGAGTGTAGCCTTGGTGGCTGAACTGGAACCCATAAGAAACCCTAACAAGTGGGCAGTTGGGACTAGGCGTTCACTCTGCAGTTAGCCCCGACTCTTTCCCCATCCGATTTTCATCCCGACCTCGCTCCCCTCCCTTTGGCAGACGGAGAAATCCCTGGCAAACCTCAATCTAAACAACATGCTGGACAAGAAGGCGGTGGGGACGCCCGTGGCCGCTGCCCCGAGCTCGAGCTTCACTCCGGGCTTCCTGCGACGCCACTCCGCCAGCAACCTCCACGCGCTCGCCCACCCCGTTCCCAGTCCGGGCAGCTGCTCGCCTAAGTTCCCAAGCGCCCCTAACGGCGGCAGCTGTGGCCCCGCAGGCGCGGGCGGCCCGTCCTCCTACGGTCAGCTCAAGGAGCCTTCAGGGGGCAGCGGCACGGCGCTGGTCACCAAGGAGAGCAAATTCCGGGACCGCTCGTTCAGCGAGAACGGCGAGCGCAGCCAGCACCTCCTGCACCTGCAGCAGCAGCAGCAGAAGGGGGGCAGCGGCTCCCAGATCAACTCCACGCGCTACAAGACGGAGCTGTGCCGGCCCTTCGAGGAGAGCGGCACGTGCAAGTACGGCGAGAAGTGCCAGTTCGCGCACGGCTTCCATGAGCTGCGCAGCCTCACTCGGCACCCCAAGTACAAGACGGAGCTGTGCCGCACCTTCCACACGATCGGCTTCTGCCCCTACGGCCCGCGCTGCCATTTCATACACAACGCCGACGAGCGGCGGCCCGCGCCATCGGGGGGCGCCTCCGGGGACCTGCGAGCCTTTGGCGCGCGTGATGCGCTGCACCTGGGCTTTGCCCGGGAGCCGCGGCCCAAGCTGCACCACAGCCTCAGTTTCTCCGGCTTCCCGTCCGGCCACCACCAGCCGCCGGGGGGCCTGGAGTCGCCCCTGCTGCTCGACAGTCCCACGTCGCGCACGCCGCCGCCGCCCTCCTGCTCCTCGGCCTCGTCCTGTTCCTCATCAGCCTCTTCCTGCTCCTCCACCTCGGCGGCCTCCACGCCCTCGGGCGGCCCGACGTGCTGCGCCACGGCGGTGGCGGCGGCCGCGCTGCTCTACGGCCCCGGGGGCGCGGAGGACCTGCTGACCCCCGGGACGCCGTGCGCCTCCTGCTCGACCACCTCGTGCGCCAACAACGCCTTCGCCTTCGGCCCGGAGCTGAGCAGCCTCATCACGCCGCTTGCCATCCAGACCCACAGCTTCGCGGCCGCCGCCTACTACCGCAGCCAGCAGCAGGGCCTAGCGGGCCCCGCGCCGCCCCATGCACAGCCCCCCGCGGCCCCCGCGCCGCCCTCGCCGCCCTTCGGCTTCCAGCTGCCGCGCCGTCTGTCCGAGTCTCCCGTGTTCGACGCGCCCCCCAGCCCCCCGGACTCGCTGTCGGACCGCGACAGCTACCTGAGCGGCTCGCTGAGCTCGGGCAGCCTCAGCGGCTCCGAGTCCCCCAGCCTGGACCCCGGCCGTCGCCTGCCCATCTTCAGCCGCCTCTCCATCTCCGACGACTGAGGCAAGGGGGCGCCCGCGAGGGGTTGGGAGGCGCTGCAGGGGGCACCGGTTGGGGGGTGACACTGCCGCAGGCCGACTTGCAAGCTCCTCCGAGCACTTGGACTCGAACTCTGCCGGGAGGGGCCCGCCCCTTCCCTTTCGGTTTTCTCGTTTCGTTTTTTATTATTATTATTATTTTTATTATTATTATTATTGCAAAGTTTTGTTCTTGTTGAGATAAAAGCCAACGAACTTTTCGTTTGGGTGAACAAAATACTCACAACAGGGCGGTTGTGATGCGGAAAGAACAAACGATAACCAAACACTTGTTTAGGTCTCAGATGAGTTTGAAACTCCAGTTTTAAAAGAAAAAAAAAAAAAAGATCAGCCCAGCACCAGCAGCTACCAAGCACCATTCCGTCTCTTCTTTCACTCAAAGCCTTAGTTACAGTCCAGATGTGAGGACTCTTACTTGGAAGGGGTTCCAAGGAAGCGGTTCCAGCCGGCCGCCACTTCCCTAAACTGTAAGCTTCTAGAATTCAAAAAAAAAATGCCAAGAACATGCCTTGATGCGTAGCTCTCAGCCTCCTTTGTGGCGGCTGTTTACCTTGTTTTTGTTTTGTTTGTTTTTTTAACAAAGTTCTGTATGTCTGGGGTGGGGGAGCCCTTGCATTCCAAAGTTTGATAAAACAGGCTCCTTGCCACCACTTTGTGGGTGTTGAGCTTAAACCATTTCCTCTGCTCGCTGGAAGCCTCGGGCAGGGCTCAATTCATAGTTGGGAAGTACTTCAGTTTTAGCTGTTGTGAGTTGATCTGCACCACTGCACCCCAACTCAACATGAAAAACTATTTAACTTATTTATTATCTTGTGAAAAGTATACATTGAGGATGTTCATACTGTATTTATCGAGTATGATGAAAGCAATAGATATATATTCTTTTATTATGTTAAATTATAATTGCCATTATTAATCGGCAAAATGTGGAGTGTGTTCTTTTCACAGTAATATATGCCTTTTGTAACTTCACTTGGTTATTTTATTGTAAATGAGTAAGAAAAAATCTTAATTTAAGAGATTGTATGTAATATTTATTTCATTAATTTCTTTCCTTGTTTACGTAAATTTCGAAAGATTGCATGGTTTCTTTACAGAAATCTATCTTTCTCGATGCTGTGGAAGTAGCTTGGGGAACATTTTGAGGTTTTCTTAGAATGTAGAATGGTGTAGCCCATCCAACTTAAAGGAGAAAAGAGTGACCACAGACTGAAGACAGGCTCACATGTGGCATGCTTCTCTAGCTCCAGCTTATAACCAGCAAGGAAAGGAGGTTTCCTGACTCCACCAGCTCTACTGTGACACTGAGTCTAAAGACATGTAGCAATAAATGGGGGGGTGGCCTCAGTGCCTTCACAGGGCCCGAACTTGCCTTAAATCTTCCTCAACCAAATAAGTATTTCATTAGTGCTTGAGAATTTGAATGTCCGGATGGGTTCACCTGCACAAAAGGAAAAGATTTTTACCACTTTTTTTTTACTATAGCTATGAAGTGAAGAGGCCACGTCTTAGCCCTGAAATGTTGGTGGTACATGACTATGCCTTGTTTAGTGACAGTCCAAAACTTGTACTATTGTTTTTCGGTGTAAGAGGCAGGAATGTCTCTGGCTTTCCTGACTGGCAGATGAATGAGCTTAGTTTGTAGGTAGGTACAGTTGGAGCACCGCGTGTGCTCTCTGGACTACTTTGACAGAAGTAGGTTTTTGAATGTAACAAGATAAGTCAACTTGAGTTGTAATATATTTTGGGGAATCAGTTCACTACAAATTGTGACTGTAAACATTGTACTGTAAATGTTTTGTAGCTCTCCCCCAATAAAATTTTTTGGAAAAAAGCTCTTGAGTAGTTTTCTTTATTTTATTTTATTTTTAAAAAACCAGGTCTCCGGGCTCCCGAGGCCTCAGCAAGTCTGAGAAGGGGTGTGTGGAGGAGGTGTGGCGCTGGCAGGTCTCAGAAGAGCCTGCATCCACTTGTACCTGTATTTGTTTTATAGCAAGTCCTTTCAGCTGAAAGAAAGTAATTATTTGGCTGTCAAGGGCATTTGTTAGCTGTTCCCTTTGGTAATAAGATGCATCCCAATGTTGGCTGACTGGCTGGTGGTAGGGCCTGGCGGGAGACCGCAAGGGGTGTGGCCGGCCTGTGAGTCACCCAGTGGATCACGTGGCTGCTGAAGGTCCGATTTTTCTCTTGTGTGCCCGATCAGGGCCTGGAGCCTGGACCCGGAGGTCTGGGCCAGGCATTGGGAGCTGGGCTAGGGTTTTGCTTGGACTTTGGAAAGCCGGGTTATGTCCTTCAGAGAGGGAGGAAGGAAGATTAAGCCGGTTAAACTTCTATCTGGGTGATGTTTGTTTACACAGACAACTTCCTCTGGGAATGAGCACATTCAGGCTATTTATGCAAAAGGAAGAGGAGGCCAGAAAGCAAATTCATCCAGGCTTCTACCAAAGGCAAACAAGGCTGCCTCGGTTTGCCTGCTTCCCAGAGCTTAAGAAATAAACTCATTTGTGCTTCTGGGTTTGTTGGTGGTTAGTTTTTACCCTGCTCGTTTTAAAACAATCTTTTAAACTCATCATATGACAGATTTTTCTCCCCTACCCCCATACACACAGTTAAGACACCTTTTCCAAAGTAGGCAAAAGACCCAGCAAGAGTTTGCTTTCTTATCGACAACAGCTGGGCTCTATCAACCAGTCCTAGCCACTCCCCTCTGTTTGCCCCTGCCTTGGCCAGGGTCTGCTGTGACTCACAGCTGGGGGAGGGGGCCTGTCTGATGGATGCGCCAAGCTGGGCAGCTGTTTCCAGTTAAGGAAGATGGAGTTGGTGTTCACTGGAGCGGCTTTTTTTTTTTTTTTTTTTTTTTTTTTTTTTTTTTTGGGGGGGGGGGGGGGGGGGGGGGGGATGGTTACTTGCTGCAGCCAAACAGTTTCAAAGTTGTCCCAGATGCTGGGCCTTGGGGGTGGAGGGAGCCGGAGGCCAAGAAGGCCTGGGGCTGGGTGAAGCCCCTGCAGCTCGGTGGCCTCCTGGCCATAAAGAATGCAGTTGGGAGGAAACTGGCTCCACAGAGGAGCTATTTAGGCCCGGCTTCATTTCAAATATCTTGTTTCCACTTCATTCTCAAACTTATTTTTCTAAACAAGTACTTTTGATCAGCTGGAATGTTGGACTTCTCTTTGGGGTAAGCCACATTCATTTATAAAAACTGCTCTGAAAGCCTAGAGCTAGGGCTCTGGAGGTTGGTGTTTGAAATGTGTTGGGAAGCTTGGAGAGGTCATTCAGAACTTTGCTCGCTCAGTAGGGGCGCTGGGTTACTGTGCTTCTGCAGAGCCCAGAATGAACAGTGTTTACTTGCTTACCCTTAGGACAGTATTTTTGTAAATCCAGGACTTAGAAGTAAAATTTGCAAGAGCAAAATAGAACTAGCCACCACAGGTGACAGCAGGAGCTAAAAGCAGGGAGGCCCCCAAACTGAATCTAGAATGGACCTATCATGGGCGGTTGTGGGTCCAGACCCGAGTGATTCCAAGAAGCCCTCCCACTGACTGCTGGGAGACTGGGGTGGGTTTGAAACAGCCCAACATAGTGTACACCACCTTATAAATCATTCCGGAAGGGGAATGTATGTGTACCAGTACAGGCCTTCCGCCCCTGCTGTCTGAATCTCCGGCACCACACACAATTGAGAAGCTCTGCACTGAGCTATGAGCGAGCCTGAAAAGTCTATGATGTAGGAAAGACATGGTGGACAGGCTCTTGGAACTGCCAGGTCTGCTCCTGAGGGGTCTCAGGAAAGCCGTGGGGTGGGTGTCTACAGAGAGCCTGCTGGAGAACACTAAACCTGGGGAGGAAAGAAAGCCACCTGCCAATGACACCGCTGTCCTCCAGCTTAGTTCGTGGTGACAAATGAAGGCGGATATGACTCGCACCCAGTGGTTTTTTTAAAACCGGAAGTTGGGTCGCTTCAACCCTTCAGGCTGACCAGCTGTTGGACTGAGGGCAGCAAGCTCTTACCCACTGTTCTTTGCCTGCTTGTTGAACCAGTCTTTGTAACAGCAGATCCTCCTGCCTCAGCCTCCGGCTGAGTTGGGACTACAGGTGTGCCGCACCACGCCCAGCTCTAATCTCTTTTATTGTGTCTGAGGCTGCAGTAAGCATCAGACACCCAGGGCAGGCAGTTCTTGATCTGAGATGTAGTAAGCCAAAGGGGGAGGAAAGAAGAAAAGAGGAAGTTGAGGCACAAGGCACGGCAGGAAGACTGCCAGAGGAGCCAGAAAGTACAAGCGTGTTTGTGGGTATGCTTGGCAGGGTATCTCTGAAGGAAGGTGTATGGGGGTGCCATGTGAGAGGTGGATTTGTGTCCATAAGTTCTGGGTGTCTGTATGGTTGTCCATGTGTTTATGGGTGTTGAGCTGTGCAGTGTTCAGGGATCTGTGTCTACAACGTGTGTAAAGGATGCAGGAAGGGCTGGTGGGGACGTGTTTCTGGACTTCCGGTAGGGAGCTTATGAATATGCAGAGTAGAAGGGTCTCTGGGTGTTGATGAGCGTGGGTGTGTCTTGTGATGTTCATATTGCCTGTGGAGGGGTCACACATATCTGTGTGTGACCGAGTGTGGATTTGGATTTGTGCCCTGTACATAGGGTTGTAGGGTTTCAGAGTGTGTGGGGTCTGTGGGTGTTTCTGGTAGGGTATGGGTGTCATGATAAGGGGGGCTGGATGTGTTCAGGTGTGTGCATGTGAGTGAGTGTGTGTATTGCTCTAGTGGGTGTGCCCTTATGCCCTGCTGTGTGAGTGAATGTGGGTTTGGGCGTGTCTGCAGCTGTAGGGGTAGGTGTCCGGGCCTTCTGTGTATGAGGAGGAAAGTTCAACTTGTGTTTAGGCCTAGATGTATTAGCAGTGGTATGGGGGTGTGTCTTGAGGAGGAGGGGGAGGAGGGGACCAACACCTACAGAGGAAAAGCAACTCCCCTTATCAAGCCACTTTCAAGTTAAAACTGCTTTCAAAACCAGGAAATAACTGCCAGGCTGCCATCCGCTTCCTGCTGGGTGGGGGCAAAACAAGGATGTGTGGGAGGGTGACTGCAGTCTCCAAGCCTGCAGGGACCCCAGAGCCACCTTCATTGCTGGGCACACCTGCCAAGGCTAAGCTTCATGGGCCCTTGCTGTCTGCAGGGACATTTTTAGCACTCTCTGGGGCTGAGGGAAGGGCCTTTTATTTTCATCTGAGCAGAAATAGCTCCTGCCAGCCATTCATTCTTCCCCGGAGAGGTCGCCCCAAAATAGAGAGAAGATGTAAGCACCAGAGAGGTCGCCCCAAAATAGAGGGAAGACGTAAGGACCCAGGATGGATGGGGAAGGAAACTCCTGAGATCATTGAAACCAAGTTTAAACTATTTCTCTAAAAATAAGCTGTGTTTTCTTTGTGGATCTGCCTGGCACTGGGGTCCTCCAGTCAGGGTGCTTAGCTGACCTGGGAAGCCAGGCGGAATTTTATTTTAAAAAGCGAGTGTTTCCCAGCTGCGGCCTTGGAAAGTTTTCTGTTTTCCATTTATTAAACTCGTAGTTTCCGGCTAATTAAAATTATTTTCAAATAAAACTCTGTAGCCCAGCAATATTTGATGAAACACAGAATTCCCAGTGACCCTCTGCAGGAGGCCAGGCCAGCTGTGGGTAGCCTGTGTCCCCTCTACTGGGCTCAGGGCCTGTTTCATCCAGAAGAGAACTGGGCCTGGACTGTAAATTCCAGCAGCCACTGCAGGCTCCAAAAGAAGCTCAGAATACTTTACTTTGTTGTTGCTGCTGCTTTTCTCTGCTGGTGCTGAACCCCAGGGCCTGGTCAGTGTTAAGCCAGTGCTTACCACCAAGCCATATCCCCAGCATTTAAGGCTCAGGCTCAGGGTAACTGGAAAGCTACTGCCCCTACCCACAGCCACCATCAGTACCACTAACACCATGGGCAGAGGGTCCACTTCAAGAGAGACACATAGGCTGGATCTATTTGGCTTTCAGTTTTAATCCCAACACTCAGGAGGCAAAGACAGTCAGGTCTATATACCAAACTTCAGGACATAGTGAGACCCTGCCTCAAAACAAACAGCAAAATGGGGGGTGCATTGATACTCACTCCTACCTGGTCTCCCTGACCTAGAGACCCTTGAGACTTCAGAATCAGTGAGATCAATATCCCACATGTACCTGTTGTATACCTCGACCCAGCAAGTCTCAGAGGTGGGCGGAACCCAACAGAAATCAACAGCCACCTGTTACGTTACTGGTTGAAAGATACACTGAGGCAGAGCCTGCTATGATCCACCTGCAGGCAGATCCCCCATTGGGCACCGGGCAGAGGGGCAGGGCCTGTCCTTTGTCCCACAGATAGTTCCCAGTATCTGGTAAAGAGTAGCTACTGCCTTTAGGGAGTGTACAAATGAAGGTTTTGGGGTTTGCCCATGGGGTACCAAGCATCAGCACCTCATCCCTTCTGTAGTTGAGAAGTATACCATTGTGTGGCTATACAACAGCCTGTTTAACAGCCACGAGTCCGTAGATACGTGGCGACTGTTACATGGTACTGCTAGGGTCAAACAGGTCCAGGTTTGTTGGTAATGTATGATTTCAGCCCTGTGTGGCAAACACCGGTGAATACAATCACTGGCACCACACCGTGTTTGATTGACCCCAGAGACTCACACGTGCAAGGGCTTACTTAGCTCTGCAGACGGCTGAGCCACACCCCCAGACTCATGGCTTCTCAAGGGAGCTCCCACATCATTTTCAAGGTAATATGTTAGATTGATGTGTTTATTTTTTGTTGGGGCTGTTTGGTGGTACTGAGGTTCAAGGCATGGGAGCATTCCACTGTCAAGTCACATCCCTAACCAAATTGGGTATTTTATGAATTGTTTTATTGAGGCTGGCTCTCTTGACTAGCCTGGAACTCCAGCTGGTCTTGAGGAGTAGCAGCAGGAAGACCAGGAATTCAGGGGCATCCTCAGCCATATAGCAAGTTCAAGGCCAGATTGGGTCCTGAGAGACCCAGCCAGGTGTGTACTTACTGTAATTCCTCCACTCAGGAAGCTAAGGCAGGAGGAAGGCCATGGATTCAAAGTTAATCTTGGCTACAAACTGAGTCCCAGGATTAACAAGACTTAGTCTAAAGAAGAAGGAGGGAAGGAGGCAAGAAAGAGAACTTTTAAACTCCATTCCTAATAACGAAAAGTTAGAACTAGGGTCCTAAGGGTGTGGTTCACTTGGAAGGGTATTTGCCTGGCCCTGGATTTGATCTCTGCACTGCTAGTGTGGTACCTTGCCCTCACCTCTGGAAGGCAGAGGCGAGACAATCAGATATTTAAGGCTAGCCTTAGCTACATAGTGAGTTTGAGGCTAGCCTTGGCTACATGAGACCCTGTCTTGTGGGATAAAAAGAAACACCTCAAATATCTATTAATGAGTTCCAATTCTAGAGAATCTGACCTCTCTTGGGACCTCCATGGACACTGTAAACACGCAGGGAGCATATATATATATATATATATATATATATATATATATATATATACAGGCAAAACACTCATACACACAAAATAAATGATATAAAGTAGTAATAATAAATATTTTTTAAATGATGGCATGCTAAACCGGGCATGGTGATACACAACTTTAATCCCAGCACTTGGGAGGCAGAGGCAGGCAGAGTTCTGAGTTTAAGGCCAGCCTGGTCTGGTGGGGGGGGGGGGGGAGGCGCAGACCAACCAGGACTACAAAGTGAGACTTTTTTTTTTTTAAAGTTGTATTTGCAAGCTGAAATGCAGGATGTAAAGAGAAAGGCAGTAACAGTAGTAAGGCAGACATTGCTTCCCATCGCAGCCCCAGAAGAAATACACTTTTAAGCCAGGTTTGGCAAGTTCAAGGCCAGCCTAGTGAGACCACTGCTCACAGAACCCAAACTAATCGGGCATAGTGCCTCATACCTGTAAGTCCAGCACCTGGGATTAGATTGCTGTGAATTTGAGACCAGCCTGGACAACAGCAAACCTCCCAAAACAAAGTAATTAAATAGTTAATTTAAAAGCATACAAGGCTGGAGAGATGTCTCAGTGGTCAAGAGCACTGGCTGCTCTTCCAGAGGACTAGGACTCAACTCCCAGAACCCACATGGCAGCTCACAAGTGCCTGTATATAATTCTCCAGGTTTGGGGAACCCAGTGCCCTCTTGTGACTTCCAAGGGCACTGTATATGTGTGGTGCACAGACACACATGCAGATAAGCATTCACATGTAAAGCAGTAAGATAAAAATTTAAAAAGCAAAAACATAAGTTGCCCTAGATTTTCTGACCCCATAGGCACTGCCCTACAGGGCTTCCTTTGGATTTCTCATCCCAGAGCTCAGAATGTTACTACAAGTGGGAATAGCTGAGAGTCCCTGCCACCAGGGAGAAGGACCTCAGGTGCTGCCAATGGCAGTTTGGATAACCTGGAGCACAGTCTGTTTGAGCCTCAGTTTCTCCAGTTGTGCTAGTCCTTAGTTGCTCTCAGGGATAATGAATATGTGTTAGAGCTGAAGTGACAAGGCCTGAGGACCAGGCAGCAGTTGTTAATGCCGGTGTGTCAGCTCTGCTCCCCACCCCCACCACAAGCCCACCATTCTCCAGGAAAGCCTTGGAAATTCAAATAGCACCCTCTATAGAGATACTGAGCCACAGCCTACAACTAAGCCTTTACATATGTTAATAATACTTCCTAAGGTCCTTAACTGGGGCTGGGTCACTATTCTCATTTCAAAGGTGAGGAAATGCTCCCAGATGCTGTGTAGGTCACAAGGAGAAGGACATCATCTCCAGGAATCCCTGCTTTGTCCCCACGGTGTCAGCTGACTCTTAGATAGCTCTTTACCCTGTCAATGGAGTCCTCCCAGAAGACCCTCTTCCCTGGGTGCCATTCCAGGGGGCACTTTGCCCAGCCTCACTAAACAAACATTCTTCTGTTTTGAGAAAGAGTCTTATATACCCCAGGCTACCCTTGAATCCCCATATGTGACCAGAGATGACTTTAAGTTCCAGGTCCATGGTCATCCCTTTGGTTAATCAGTTCATGGGTGGCTCCTATGTGGTTTGGATTTTTTGGGTTGTTTTGTTTTGTTTTTTGAGTCAAGTTCTCACTATGTAGCCCTAGTTACCCTGGAACTCGCTATGTAGGCCAGGCTGGCCCCTAGCTCACAGAGCTCCACCTGGAAGTAGAGGTGCACACCACCACACCTGGCAAAACGCTCCTATAAAACAGTCTTTCACATACGTGAACTTTACCCTTTACTAAACACAAATTTACATGCCATAGGTGTGTTTGGGTTTTAATGTAAAGAATTAAATGCTGTCTGAGTAGTTGATTCTGCAGGACTCAAAGCACTAAAGATGGTTTTCCAGAGTTGATTGATATTTGGGTTTTATAATCATTAATTCTGAGAGCAGCACTTTGCATAAGTAGATGGCAAGAAATGACAGAAATACATTTAGGGCATTTTGTAATTTATGGGAATTTTGTCCAAATCCTATTCCAGAATTCATGTAATTTATTTTCCTTTATGAAACTCAGCAATTCAAAACAGCAATTTAAACTTTGTATTCTTTGAACGTGTCATACATGTACACAATGTATCTTGATCGATTCCATCACTCACTCCACCCGAGTCTCCTCGGGATCTCCACATCACCTCTCCCTTCTGACTAGTTCCTATGTATTCTGTCCAGGGAGCCCCTGGGATAGGGGTAGCTGAGGGTACGGTGGGCCAGTGGGCAGAGCATGCTACCACAGTTCTATGACAACCCCTCAGCTGCTGTGGGGCTGGGGTAGGCTTCATCAGTGCTGTGGAGAGACCTTGGTTTTCAGTAGACTGTCAGAGCTGCATTCAAACATCACCACACGGACGCTCTACCCCTGTAACTTCCAACCAATCTCTGAGCCTGTTTCCTCCTGCTGACCGGGGGTACGCAGGCCCAATGGCAGCAAGTGCCCTTGAGGTCAAAATAGGATCCCAAGTATGACAAGTTTAGCCAGCTTCCTCCCTCAGCCCAGCTACCTGGGGCAGGGTCAGCCCTGTCCCTGACCAATGTGAGAGTTTCTCTCTTTTCCGATAATTATTTTCAGACAATTTACTGTGTTTGGTGCCTTGGGTTCCTAACTGTATGTCAGGGCTTGCACTGGATGGGTTTTTGTCAGTTTGACACAAGTTAAAGTTGGCTGAGCGGAGAGAATTTGAACTAAGAAAAAGCCCTCAAACCAGGTGGCAGTGGAGCACACCTTTAGTCTCAGGAGGCAGAGGCAGATACATCTCTGTGAGTTCGAGGCCAGCCTGGTCTACAGAGTGAGTTCCAGAATAGCCAGGGCTACACAGAGAAACTCTG
>JANHMN010000010.1:67763725-67776340 GCA_030674055.1 Rhabdomys pumilio | reverse complement strand
TACCAGGTCAGCTGTGAGGACCAGTCCACCCCTAGGAAGTTAGGGTTCTTGTTTTCCACTAGCTTGGCCTAAAGGCAAGAGATGAGGTCTAAGTGTTTCTCTAGAACTCAAAGAAGTCTTCAGCCAGTCCTGTGGCAGGGCATTGTGGGAGTGAAGTAGGAAATGACACCTTGTAGTTCAGATGGCCTTCTTGGCCCCAGGAAGGTTGAATTCTGACTCAGAGATCTGCAGCCAAGACTCCATCCTGGGGCTTTTAAGAGAGTCAGAGCCAGGGGCTGGAGAGGTGGCTCCGTGGTCAAGAGCACTGACTCCTCTTTCAGAGGTCCTGAGTTCAATTCCCATCAACCACATGGTGGTTCACAACCATCTGTAATGGGATCTGATGCCCTCTTCTGGTGTGTCTGAAGACAGTGATGGTGTGCTCACATACATTAAATAAATCTTCCTTAAAAGAGAGAGAGAAAGAGAGAGAGAGAGAGAGAAAGAGAGAGAGAGAGAGTCAGAGGCAGTGTGGTGGTGGTGGTGCACACCTTTAATCACAGCACTCTGGAGGCAGAGGCAGGCATATCTCTGTGAGTTCGAGGCCAGCCTGGTCTACAGAGCAAGTTTCAGGTTGGCCAGGGTTACACAGAGAAACTCTGTCTTAAAAAGCCAAAAGATTAAAAAAAAAAAAAAATGCAAAATGAGGGCCACAGGTCCCTAGTACCCTTGACTTTGAGTCCTTTCCCTGAGAAGGCTTTAGCAGAGTTGTAACCAAGTAGGCAGAGGTTCTTATGCAAGAGAGGAAAGGAGAAAGATCAAATTCTCTTTGCCAACACGGACTCCCAAAACAGGGAGGCAAGAGGGTAAAACCCAGAGATCTGGAAGTGACAAGGAGTTAGGGGACCCTGTGATCCCTCAAAGTGACAAGGAGTTAGGGGACCCTGTGGTCCCTCTGGACACTGCAACAGAAAAGGGGAGCTGGGGAGAAGTGCCTAAGCATGGCCCTGAAGCTAAGGAAGCATCCTCCAGGGCTGCTAGCCTGAGAGGTCCTGGGGACCCAAAGCCACACTGTCTTTGTTCCTCTGCTCCCCTGGGATAGCTAGGCCTACCCGTTAAGGCTTTGTGTGTGTGTGTGTGTTGGGAGCAGGCTATGACCCATGAACTAGAATGGCTAACCTCCTGTAGCAAGAATCTGTCATGCAAATATTTTTTTTTAATATGTAAGGTATACTTTGTTGACACACAATATTATTCAGTAATGTGGGGGCCTTCCCCAGTCTCCACGAGGCTACACCCCCACAAACCTTACTGACATTTCTCACCTGCAGTTGAACTCCACAGAGCTCCTCCTGGTCCCAGGCTCTGTGGGAGACCAAGTCTAGAGAAAGTTGTAAGCTCTTCACTCTGCCCAGTGTGTTGGTAGGGGGTGTTTGGAGGGATATGGGGTTACATGTACATGCCTTGCTCTAACTCTGGTCCACACACTGTCCCCTCTCCCCTAAATTGGCCATCCCTGGACACGTTTGGATGTTCCTGCCTTCTCAGGACTGCTATCCAACATTCCAGAATGTAGCCTTGGGTCCTGAGAACCACTTTGCTTCAGGCCTGGTTTCCCAGTGATGGGCTGTGTCCTTGGGTAAGTCCCATAGTGTCCCTCGGCCCTGTTCTCTCAGTCTCGTTCCCCACCTGCCTTTGCCAGTCCCTGGAAACAGGTGCACAGATTTCATCTCATCAAACAGCCAGTAAGTTCCAGAAAGGTCTAGCATCTCATTCATTCAGCTATTTTGTTTGAAGTCTCATGGCTTGCCCCAAGCTACAGAGGTGGAACCAGAATCCAGTAAGACAAGATTGTCTACCAAAGCCACCGGGCCTCTGGGCCTTGGGGCCTCTCTGCATGTCTTGCTTTAATTGTGCTCAGATTTCTGGGCTCTGATGTAGGCCAACCAGATTCTGGCCAGATCTGCCCACGGGTGCTTAGGAGAAAGGTAAGAGGACATTTAAAATACTCTCTCAGGTCACTGGACAGAGGCCTGTTTGCAGGGGCCCAGCAGCCATAGCCAGGCTGTTAAATGGATTCCAGTTGACCAGGGAACAGTAGGGCTGTCTGTGCTGAGTAGAGGGTGTCAAGGCCTCTACTCAGGAATGAAGAATGAAGGAAGAACAGTGTGTTCCTGCGGGGCTTTGATGCTCTGTGCTAGGAGACATGCATCTGACAGACACGCACGTGCTGGTTTGCTGGGGTGGGCATCTGTGCTTTGCCAGCAGGCTACCCTAAATGCCATTAACTGGTCCCCTTCAAAGCGAGGTTGGGCAAGCAGGAGGGAACTACTTCCTTTTACTCAAAACCTCTCTCTTCTATTTGACTGTTTTACTGTATGCGTGTATATTAGTGCTGTTTTTAAACGTCAACAGATGCTATCTGAGCCATTCTGTTCTTTCTCTGTAGTCAGAAAGGAAGCAGGAACTGAGACTAGGTGAGAATGGAGTGTGATTTTTGTCAGATCTTGCTCTTGAGGACAGAGAGCGTCTGCCTGTGAGTGAGAGGCTGGAGGGCCCTGGGTGGAGCTTGAAGGAGCTAGCATGTTGGGGACACAGTCCCACCTAGCTGATGCTCTTTGTCATGGCTAGGATGGCCTCTGAAGGACCTAGGACAGGCCTTAGACTCTGAAATCAGCTTTCAGGTGTGAGCTATGCCTCTTTTACTATGGGGAAAGAGCCAGACACCACGTCTGTATGTCTGTTTGGTTTGGTTTTTCAAGACAGGGTTTTTCTCTGTAGCCCTGGCTGTCCTAGACCAGGTATGCCTCGAACTCAGAGATCTGCCTGCTTCTTCCTCCCAAGTGCTGGGATTAAAGATGTGCCACCACCACCTGGCAGCAGGCCCCCTCTTTATGCCTCAGATCTGCCATACTACCTGCCTGTGCTTTCTGAGCTCCTGACCAGACTTGCCTGAGGACAGTGACCAGGTGCCCCTGTGCCAAGTCCTCTCCTCACAGGAGCCTTCCCACATCTCTATGGTAGATGTAAGGTCCCCACCAACAGTGGGGAAAACCTGGAACCTGAGACTTGTCCCCTCAGTTTTTTGCTTTTTTGTTGTTGATTTTGGTTTTGCTTTTAATGGTTGGTTTAGTTTTGTGTTTGGGAGACAAGGCCTTACTCTCTAGCCCTAAATGGCCTCAGACACACGTGTAAGTCCAGGCTGGCTTCAGCTTCCACATCCAACCTTCTCCTCAGTTCTGGTTGCCCACGTTCCTAGTTTGCAGTCCTTGGTGGCCCAGGGTGGAGAAGCAGTTTACAATCTCTGTGCCCATGGTTGCTGCTGACAACTATGCCACACCACTGCTCTCATCCCTTGAGGACAGACCCCACCCTGACTCCCAAATGAGAGTGACACTTCATAAGCTGAGAGTCTTGAGACCCAGGTTAGGAAGGTGATGATCAAGCCAAGTGTGAGCTGGAGTAGACCAGACCTGAGATCTAAAGCGCTCGGCTTCCAGGGTATTCCAAGAAGAGAGGACTCAGATAACACCAAACATAACTCTGGAACTGTGATTTCAAAAATTAGGCACCAGGGCTGGGGTTGTAGCTTAGTTCGTATGTAGAGTGTTTGGTAAGTAGATCGAACTCAAAGGTCTGGGTTCAAATCTCCAGCATCACATAGACGGAATGGTGGCACACACACCTGTAATTCCAGAACTCTGGAGAAGCAGGTACGAAGATGAAAGGTTTAAGTTTATCCTTGGCTACCTAGTGTGTTGTTCAAGAGATCCTGGGTCAAAAACAGAAAAGGAAAACAAACAAACAAAAACCCCAGCAGGGCTAGGGAATTGTAAAAAAGCAAACAGCAAGGCTGGGGTATTGCTGGGGTGTAACTCAACAGGGCTGGGGTATGTGGAGAATGTACCTAGTATGAAAAGCTTATCCACAAGCCCCAGGGTTCCAATTTTAGCACCACAAAAAGTAAGACTAAGAAGGTGCTGGGAAGACATCTTAGCAGTAAAGAGGGCATACAACTCTTGCAAAGGGCTTGAGTTCAATTCCTTGTAGAGTCAGGAGCCCAGCAACACCCACCAGGAGAGTCCAGCTCCAGGTGATTCAATGCCCTCTTCTCGACTCCTCAGGCACTTCCGTTCATATGTATGGACCCACATTCAACACATACACCTGTCTGTCTATCTATCAGTCTATCTATCTATCTATCTATCTATCTATCTATTTATCTATCTATCTATCTATCTTTGAGACTGGGTCTTTTCTACATAGCCCTGAACTTAGCACATAAACCAGGCTGTCCCTGAACTCAGAGATCCATTGCCTCCACCTCTTTGCCACCATATCTGGCCACATACACATTTTTAAAAGGATAATAAAACAAAACAAACAAACAACAAACAAAAAGATACCACCACACCCACTCCACACCTATTAGAATAGCTGAAATCCAGAATGCAGTCACATCAAATGCTGGCCAGGATACAAGGCGCTCTCATCCATTGTTGGTAGGGATACGAGGTGGGACAGTTACTTTGGGAGGTAGTCAATTCCTTATATAAGGAAATGCGTTCTTACAGTACTCTTTGGCATTTACCCAAACGAATGGAAAACATAGCCATTCCCAAACCTGACACAAATGTTTAAGCAGCTTTATCCTTATTTGCCAGAACTCAGAGTCAGAAAAGATATTCTTCAAGGCTTCACATAACCATCCAGCAATGGACTATTGCTCAGTCATCAGGCTGAAAGAAGCCATGTATTTTCTAGATGTATTACTTTATGTGTATGAGTATTTTGCTTGCACATATATAAGTGTACCACAAGTGTGCCTGGGCCCTTTGGAGTTCAGAAGAAGGTATTGGATCCCCTGGGACTGGAGTTGCAGATGCTTGTGAGCTGGCACGTTGTCGGGGCTGGGAACAGAATCTGGGTCCCTCTGGAAGAGCAACAGTCACCTTTAACCACTGAGCCACCTTTCCAGCCCTAGCTTCATATATACTGACAAGTGAAAGACGTCCATTTGAAAAGGCTACATCACCAGACTGACCGCATGGCATTCTGGGAAAGGACCCTGGAGATAATCAATTCTCAGCTGCTGCTGGAGGGCAGAGTCAGGGACAAGCAGGTGAGCCCAGAGGGTTTTTAGGGCAGGAGACTGTTCTGCACGATGGCACCATAATTATCTTGGAATATACCAGCTAACAGGGAGCCCCAGTGTAAACTATGGACTTTGAGTGACAGTTTGTCAGTGTGGGCTCATCTGCTGGAACCTGTCAACCACGCTGGAGTGTTGTTGGTCATTCTCTCTTAGTGCCTTTCTATTCCCTGTCTCCAGGGGAATTGCATTTGGGAATAGCTACTGGGGAAAGTTGAGGAAGTGAGAGAGACTCTGGGGGGCTCCCAGCACTGGGGCAGGAGATCAGGGCCTGTCTTTGTCCCTTCTGTCTCCCACAGTTTCCTGGAGGAGGCTCAAAGATCCCCAGCCGTTGGCCCCCTTCTCCTCAGCTTCCTGTTTGGGTTCCAGAGAGACGGTTTGGCGGTTTCTGCAGCTGAACCAAGCCAGTTGGCCTGGTGGTAGGGGGGCCACTCAAGAGGGAGTGGGTTGGGGGGAGGCTGTTAGTTTGGCAAGCATTGGAAACAAACTGTGAACTCAGGGCCTGCAGCCTTTGAGTGGTCGGCCCTGGCTTCCTGAAGGCTGTATCTGAGCGAGGCAGCTGAGGCCTGGGACCTCATCACCTTCCATGGACAGACTTTCCTACTAACCACTTGTCTAGTCCAGCCCCAGCATCCCAGGTGCCTGGATTCACAAAGGACAGCTTTGAGCTTACACTTCCTTCCACCCCACCCACCAGCCCTCACCTTTTACTTCCTTCAGCCTCGATGCCCCCTCCCACTCAGAGATTAGACCCCAGCTCCAGACCAACCCCAGGTTCCACTGGTCAAGGATAGCATTGATTACCCTGAAGAAGCTCTGAGCTGAGGTTGAAGACAGAGTCTTGGTGCTAAGTCTCCATATCAGGGAGCATGAGGAAGTACTCAGGTCTCAGGGAGAAATGTCCTATGGTCAGAATTGAGAGGATGAATAGAGTTATTTGGAAAAGTGGGAAAGGGTGTTTTCATAACAAAGGTCCACAGGGAGGCGGGCACCAGACATGGGCAGGGATGCGTTAAAGAAAAAACTGGGAAAAGATGCTCTAAAGCCAGTTAGGACAGTGATAGCCATCCCAACCTGACTCCAGTCCTCACGAAGTTCAGGGGTCCTGCAGACTAAGATCTCTATTCCCTGGGATCTATAGGATCATAGCCGCTGCAAATCTAGTGCTCCTTTCTGACCTACAGTCAACCTCTAAAGGTAAGTCTCTAAGGGAGACTGAGGTCATTGCCCTACCTCTAGATTGGGAGTTGGGGAGGAAACCATTCACATGGCCCCTACAGAAATAGCTCTCGCCCTGGGGTATAAAGAATGGCAGGCTCTGCTTCTCAGAGTCCAGACTCTGGAGCCATGGAGGAAGAGGCAGGCAGGCAGCTGCAGCCAGGAGCACACACGCTCAGAAACACTAGGTAAGCCTTGCAAGATGGCGATTTGCACGATGGAGAGGTGACGTGTGCTCAGGGGCATGTAGAAGAGAGACACTTCACTTGCGGTTACATAAAGGGGTGCCTTGAGATGAGCATTCTGCAGGTGACAGTGGACACAGGGAGACTCAACTTCTGTTTTCTCCAGCCCCAGAATAGCCATGTGGCCTCCTCTTTCTGGCAAGAGAGAGTGAAAATGTGCTTGCCTGAGGCCCCACAGTAGACCTGCTTGTCTGGTAATGAAGACCTTCTTGTGCTAGCACTTGGCCTTTGTTCTGGGGCTTCTAGCCGAAGCCCTATCTCCTAAGAAAGCCCTTTTCTCTTCTCTACACCTCCTGGCAGTTCTGTGCCTTTGTCCCAATTGACATAAATAAGCCTGAGCCTGTGGTGCTTGGGTCTCTCTGCTCCTGCCCTGGGCGACTTGGAACACTGGCCATGCATCTGTGAAGACACCTCAGGGAGGTGTGCCTCAGGAGGAGTTCTAGAGAGAACTACTAAATAGAGTGAACATACTAAATGGGAAACAAACAGAGAATTAGAGAGAGGACGCCTTTAATCCCAGCAGCTGGGAATCAGAGGCAGGCAGATCTCTGAGTTCTGGGTCAGACTTGTCTACAGAGTGAATTCCAGGACAGCCAAGGCTGCATAAAGAGACCCAATCTCAAAATATAAATAAACAAACAAACAAATAAACAAAAAGTAATTTATAAAAATCTGTGTGTAGAAAATTAAAAATTTCAACTAAAAGGCATGAATAAACAAGACACAAAATGTTCGGTACTTTACTCTCCCCCCCCCACCCCTGTTTTCATCAGGTGGGGGTAGGGTGTAGCTCAGTGGTAGAGCACTTGCTTAGCAAGCTCACCAAGAGCAGAGCATTTAAGCAGCCACTGTGTTTTTTCTAGCTTGGGATCCCAAGAGCCTACACAGTCAGCGTACCCGTGAAGCTGTCCTTACAGAGGGACACGTGTACCACAGTGGGGACCTCAGTGAAGGAAGGGAAGAAGCTGGAGCAGAGAGAGCTGGCCCTGCTGGAATGTCCAAGCCAGAGAAGGATGAGGCTGGTTAGTTAGGTGATGCCAGACACAGATCACTCTGACTTGAACTGAAGGAAGACATGAAAGATGCCTCCTGAGCTACAGGAAAGAGGGGTGGCTGGGTGGCATCCCGTTTTAGGCCTGTGAGAACCTGCGGAAAGCCACCTACATATTCCTCATTTACTAGAGAGAAGGCTAAGCCTAGAGAAAGAAGGGTCTTGCCCAGGTTATCCAGTAAGAGTATACAGCCAGGCCAGAGCTCTGCTCACCTAGACCCTTATCTATGGATATTAAACTGAGACTCTGCCCAGAAGGCAGCTAGCACTGGGCCTCCATTCACCTCCTGAGCTCCAGGCCCTGGCTCCTTTCCTCTCTCTGTCCCACCCTCATCTCTAACTCCTTCTGTGCCTCCTTGAGCTGGACCTTACCATGCTCTGTTTTTGTTTTTTTGGTTTTTTTGGTTTTTTGGTTTTTCGAGACAGGGTTTCTCTGTGTAGTCTTGGCTGTCCTGGAGCTCACTCTGTAGACCAGGCTGGCCTTGAACTCAGCAATCCGCCTGCCTCTGCCTCCCAAGTGCTGGGATTAAAGGCGTGTGCCACCCCCGCCCGGCTCTTACCATGCTCTGGTCTTTGAAACCTCCATGCCTACTGCCAGGCAGTCTGGCCAGGAAGTAGTCTGCAGATAGATGAGTATCCAAAAGCAGGGTCCATGTCACCAGAAGGTTCCTCCAGATCAGGAGGAAATGCCACAATGTCGCCCTCACTCCCCACTGACCCACTGACCCAATGTTCTGTTCATTTCTGTTCCTGCATGTCAGGCCCAGACCCTGTCATGCCTGGATGTCCCCAGGAACCATGAATTTATTACCTCTTAGTGCTTCTGGGGAAATGAGGAACTTTCGGGAAAACCTGTGCAAATGTCCACCAAAATCAGCTCCATCATATCTGATGGAAAACCAAACACCAACACACCTTCAGACATTGCTTCCCTCTCTGCTCCACCTGAGCCACCTGAACTTGTGACTTGGTGAAAGTGAGTAGGGAGGAGGTGAGGGGTGGGGTGCACTGTGCATGGCTGACAAACTTTTCCTGAGCCCTGGGAAGACTTGGGGTCACTGCCAAGGGTGGTGAGAAGGCTGGAGACAGAAGTCTGGGGATGCCAGGGCAGAGAGGAGCAGCTTAAAGCTGCAAGAATAAGCTGAGTCTGAGATAGAAGACTGTGACTCCATAGGATAGCTCATCAGGGCTGCAGCATTGCTTAGTGACTCACGGGGGAAAGGGGTTGACTTGCCATTGAGGCATTCCCCCATTGAAGTCTCCTCCTCCTCCTGCTCTTCCTGGTCCTCTCTTCCTGCTCTTCCTCCTCTTCCTTCTCTTCTTCCTCTTTCTCCTCCTCCTCCTCTTTCTTCCTTTTGGCTTTTTCCTTTTTCTTCTTTGTTCTTTTTTTTCAGACAAGGTTTCTCTGTGTATCCCTGGCTGTCCTGGAACTTGCTTTGTAGACCAGGCTGGCCTTAAAGCCTTAAACTCAAAGATTCCCCCACCTCTGCCTCCCTTGTGCAGGGGATTAAAAGCGTGTACCATGACCAAATGGCTCAGAGATCTTTTTTGCTCAGAGATCTTTTTTTTTTTTTTTTGGTTTTTCGAGACAGGGTTTCTCTGTGTATCCCTGGCTGTCCTGGAACTCACTCTGTAGACCAGGTTGGCCTCGAACTCAGAAATCTGCCTGCCTCTGCCTCCCAAGTGCTGGAATTAAAGGCGTGTGCCACCACCACCCAGTGAGATCCTTTTAAAGATGTATTATTATCATTGTTAATTGTGTATACTGGTGCATGTCTGTGCACATCTCCACAGAAGTCAAGGGTGTTGTGTAACCCCACTTCCTGCTGAACTCCTGGGAGCTGGGAACCAAACTCAGAACCTCTCAAATAGCACAGCCTCTTAACTACTGAGCCATCTTTCTGGTCCCAGTGGGTCCTTTTAGAAGTGTCCAGGAGGAGTTAGTGAAAGATCTAAAAGCCACAGATTTTTCTGCCAAGGAACTTGGAACCTCCATCTGCAGCCCTTGGGTCTCCACATGGCTGTCCTCACGTCACATGCTTGGCACAGTGGATAGGGAGCTGGTGTCCTCTCTTCATGCAGGAGTGGCCCAGGAAGCTAGGCTTGGGGAAGAGTCAAGTCTGGTTGTGGCAACTGTGGCAGAAACAGGCCTTCAGTATTTTAAAAGTCCTAAGGATTTCTAGTCAGACAAGCTAGCCTCTGCTCCTTCTTGGCTCTTTGAAAGTAGCTAAGTCCTGCAGGCCCTGCCTGTTTCAGTTTCTTCGTCTACAGATGACCTATGATGTCACTTTAACTAGGTTTGCTGCATAGGTTCAGGCGGGGACAGTGGCTGGGATTGCTGGGTTTCCCAGGGAGCAGGTGTATGTGCTAACGTGGAGTCAGTCCTTGAATAAGAGGGCCTCAGGCTCAGGTGTTCTTGTCCCTAATCTGTGGAGGGTTCCAGGGCTGCTCAGCTAAACTTCAAAGGACCATTCTTACAGATGTAGCTTCCTGCAGCTGAGCAGCCCTGAGTCTCTCAGGCCTGAGAACCTGAGGAGTGAGAGCTGCAGGGACCCCAGGCCCTGGAACTGACTGAAGTGAAGAACTTTCTGCAGGCAGCCACTCAGGTCCTAACTTCCAGAAGAAGGCCAAGAAGAGCTTTTCTGTGATTCTTCAGTGAAATACATAGCCAGTTCCTGTAGCCTGGGGTGCTGGGGCCTGGAGTGTGGAGATCAGAGGGGTCAAGAGGAGATAAGGATGCCGATAAACAAGGTCTCACATACGAATGTAACCCACTGACCCTCCTCCTCCCAGGAACAAGTGGCAGCTGGCCCTTCTTCCAGAAAGTCCACCAGGAGTGCCTCAGGTGGTATGGTGTGTGCTATGACGCTGCTAATTTATAAACTGAATGCAGAGAGAAAGTATGAGATAGCCTGGGACCAGGTGGCTAAAGGCAGGTCCAGGGCCACAGATGAGGTGCCTCAGGAGGAGGTAGCCAGGCACAGGGGCTTAGAGGCCCTGTGTGGGGCCGGTCCACAGCAGGGGCAGGTATTTTTAGATAGGCTCAGGTACAGACTGAGACATTACGCCACAGCCCGACAGGTGGTTAATATTTAATCCCTTCTTAATCATTAACTCTCTGGCTGGCTGGGAAGGACGGGGCTGTCGTTAGATCAGTAACCACAGGTCCACAGATTTCTTTGCCTCTCCTGGCTAGGCTGGGGGTGCTGGCTGTGTGGGAATCACCCATGGTCCTGGAGAGCCTGGTGTGGCTCTTTCTGTGGTAATTAAGGGCATGGAGACAGTAGAAAGAGTCCCCTTGAAATCCCGAATCTCCTAACCCAGGGTCTCTTGTAGATGGTCAGCAGTTGGGAGTGGTATCCATTCAAGTATGAAGGTTCCAGTGCCTGCTATCTTCTCCCAGGCCATGCGTGTGACTTCAGGCAGGTCCCACAGCCTCTCTGAACCTCAGTTTCTTTGTCTTCAGAATGAGGAAATGCAGTCGCAGCTTGAAGGATTGTCATGAGATTTGCAGTTGTGAGCATACAAGGAAGTGCTCTCTAGACGGGAGACTGAGATAGCAAGCAGCTTAGAGACAGTTCCCAGCTACAAACACAGGCAGTCACCATAAAAGGTGCAAAGTTGAAAGCAGATAGGGAGGAGAGAGTCATAAAAGGCGCAAAGATGAAAGAAGGAAGCTAGCTGTGTTGCCATTCAGATGTTGCCCTTCTCTATGGAACTGATTTTAATTTGGGCAATCAAATGGTTATTAAAGAGCCTGTTTGCCCAGGTCCCAAAGTAGGCTGCAGGGCTAATGGGAAGAAACAAAACAAAACAAACAAACAAAAAACAAACAAACAAAAAAGTCAGCCTCATCTGCCCTGTGGGGAGCAAAGGTGACAGGCTCCAGGGCTGAACCAGAACAAGAGAGGCAGTGTTAGTGAAGAAGGTCCAGGCCAGAGCCATAGGGCGAGCAGGGTGGAGGCGTGAGGAGGAAGGTCAGAGGTGAGGCAGTGAGGAAAGGTTCCTGAGAGGTAAACGGGAGTCAGGAGGAGTTATGTGCAGCGTTTATAATAGGAGCTGTGACCCGCTGGAGCACGTGACGCCATGCACATCACAGAATCCCCAGACACAGCCTGTTACAAGGGTGCAGAGGACTCGTGCTCCGGTTAGTCCCCACGCAGGTACATCACGCACAGCCAGGAAGGGGAGGAGTCTCCTCTTCCCAGCCTTGAGCACTGTGCATTTCCTGAGCCTGGGCATGGAGGCTCGGAACATCCCTTGATGGGAAAGGGAGAGGCAGACGGGGGTCCTTGGAGGAGGTAGCTATAAAGCTGATCTTTAAGGAGGAGGGATTTGGAGCCTGTGAGTTCCCATAGCTTCCTGGGACCTAACACCCTCCCCCCAACAACCCCCCATCTAGTGACCACTTCCCAAGCCCAGGTTCACAGAGGCAAAAAGAAGCCAGACAGAGACTCCTAAGAAACCAGGCTAAAGATCTATAGAAACAGAAGTCTGTCCTTCCCTGTGCCCCTCCTAGCATGGTTCTGTGGACTGTGTAAGCCAGAGTTGCTTGGATCGCTGTCTGCGATCACTAATGTTCTTGGGTGGGAAGCCAGGCTTTATCTAGGGTCCTTATTTAAGGGATCTTCTACCCCAGTGTGGACAAGACAGGAAGTTAAAGGGTATATTGATTCAAGGAGAGGTCCAAAAGGAATGGCAGATGCCAATGGGTAGGCCATTGCTGTCTCAAGGTGCAGAGTCCAGAGCCCAAGTCCTGTCTGTCCATTTCCAGCTGTGTCACCTTGGGCCTGATCCTTTTCTGCCTCCACTTCTTTCTTTCTTTCTTTCTTCCTTCCTTTCTTCCTTCCTTCCCCCCTCCCTTCCCTTCTTCTTCTCCTCCTTCTCCTCTTTCTCTCTTCCTTCTCTTCCTCCTTCTCCTTCTTCTTCTTTTTTTTCTTTTCTTTTTTTTTTTTTTTTTTTGGTTTTTC
>JANHMN010000010.1:67746281-67763625 GCA_030674055.1 Rhabdomys pumilio | reverse complement strand
CAGCTGTGTCACCTTGGGCCTGATCCTTTTCTGCCTCCACTTTTCTTTCCTTCTTTCTTTCTTTCTTTCTTTCTTCCTTCCTTCCTTCCTTCCTTCCTTCCTTCCTCCCTTCTCCTTCTCCTTCTCCTTCTCCTCCTCTTCTTCCTCCTCTTCCTCTTCCTCTTCCTCCTTCTTCTTCTTCTTCTTCTTTTTTTTTTTTGGTTTTTCAAGACAGGGTTTCTCTGTATAGCCTTGGCTGTCCTGGAACTCACTCTGTAGACCAGGCTGGCCTACAGAAATCTGCCTGCCTCTGCCTCCCAAGTGCTGGGATTAAAGGCATGCGCCACCACTGCCCGGCTTCATTTCTTTCTTCTTAAAAAGATTTTTTTACTTATTTCATGTGTATGTGTGTTTTGCCTGCATGTATGCACGTGTGCCATACATGTACCTGATACCCATGTCAGAAGAGACCCCCTCAACTGAAGTTATGGATGGTTGTGGACCACCATGTGGGCACGAAGAAATGGACCTGGGTTTCTGTAAGAACAAGTGTTCTTAAGTACTGGACCATCTCCCCGGGCCTGCGCCTTGCTGGCTGTGTAGAGAGACCAGGAGTGACAATAATAAGTACCAGCTGCCCCAGGCCACAGGAGCTGTGGTGCACAGTGAGTAGGGTGATCATTTGAAGGGCAGCGCGTTCCTTTCTGACTGGCATGTTCAACAAGGCTTCCAGGAGGAGGTGTCAGATACCCCCTTGGAGGATTAGTTAGATCCCTCCAGCAAGAGAGGAGGGGAGTACCCCTTCCCTGAGGAGGGACAAGCAGAGACAGGAAGAGAGAACACAAAGCTGAGGATGGGAAGATCTGTGGCCACAGTGGCTGCCTGAGACAGCCACTCATGAGGGATAGGGACAGAAACAAGAGGGACCCAAGGCTCTGGGCTCCAATGGAGCTGGACAGCTGGCTCAGGACCCATAGTGCTTGCATCCCTAGCTAGGCTTGTAGCATACCTCCATAGAGCATGCTCTGGCCCGATGAGCCTAGGCTGGTCATTTCTCTGCCTCTGTCTTGTCTACTGTCATGTGGGCACAGGAATATATACCCACCACCCTCACTTTTGTGAAGAGCAGTAGCCAGGGCTGCTGCTGCTTCTCTGGAGGGCAAATAGCCCAGGGTGTGGAGGCACATGGCTGGGGAGGAATCAGGCCAAAGCTCCTCCCCTTCTTCCCTGGACTGGGGTTGGGGGTGGAGCCTCAATTTATCAGAGTCTCAACAGAGCTGGGGTGGGTGAGGAGGGGGTGCTTCTCTGGCAGCTTCTGTAGCATAAGTGTGATAAAGAACACAGACCCAGCCAGGCGGTGGTGGCCCACGCCTTTAATTAATCCCAGCACTTGGGAGGCAGAGGCAGGTGGATTTCTGAGTTCGAGGCCAGCCTGGTCTACAGACTGAGTTCCAGGACAGCCAGGGGTACACAGAGAAACCCTGTCTCAAAAAAAAAAAAAAAAAAAAAAAAAAAAAAAAACACAGACCCAGTGACACAGGAAGCAGGAAGCAAGCAAGAAGTGCAGAGGCAGCTCACATGGTCAATTCCCTTGTCCTTCCCCCCACCCCACCCCTCTCATACATACCCCAGGGTCCCTAGGTACAACCCCAGCATTCTTACCTTTCCCCATGGGGCAAGAGAAATCAAAAGAGGTAATTAATGGTGGACTTTGGCCACTGCTTCAAGAAACCAGTGGGATCAGTATATGGGGTGATGGCAAGGTAACTGCCTGGGCCTTTCCCACATTTCCTGGAAAACTCCGAAGGCCTAAGACAGCAGGACCACTTGTTAGGTCTTCCTGATGAAAGACCTTTATCTAGGGAACCCTCTTTGTTCTGGAGACCCAAGGAGGGGTGGTCACTTTGGGAGTGACTGGATGGATGAAGGGTGGGTGATCAAAGGAGCAGGTAACATAGGATGCCGGGCTGAAAGTTCCTTCCTCCAGCTCTCAGACGTCTCACTACTGTGACCTCAGTGGTACCTGCATCTGCCCTGGAGAGACCTGCTCACATATGGAGGTGACCAGTATCGAGCTGGATCCCTGCCAGAGGGCCTCTGCCCATGGAAGCTTGGGTGGGCTGGAGATTCACAGTGCTGAAAGTCTGTTTCTAGCCTTCCAAGAAAGACTTCTCTCAGCAGGGGCTCTGTACACCCCACTATGGCTGTTCCCATTTGAGGATGACTGCCTACCACAGCTTACTTTTTTTTTTTTTTTTTTTTTTTTTTTTTTGGTTTTTCGAGACAGGGTTTCTCTGTGTAGCCCTGACTGTCCTGGAACTCACTCTGTAGACCAGGCTGGCCTCAAACTCAGAAATCCACCTGCCTCTGCCTCCCAAGTGCTGGGATTAAAGGCATACGCCCGGCTGCATAATTGCTTAAAATCCCAGTCTGGGCACACCCTGCACTGGCCAGCTGCTGAAGATGTTCCAGAGACTCCAGGTCTCAGCCCCTTTTCAAAAGGACATCTTGCTCCATAGACAAGACAAAAGCTCACAGCAGGGGTTGGGGACAGAGCCACAAGGCTTGCCAGGGTAGCAGGGCACCCTGAAGGGAGAAGAGCTTGGGAAGGCTAGAGGTAAAAGGAAAGTGCCTTAAGGGGTGATTCCTCAGACCTGCACCCCACAGATCAGATGTGCTCAAGCTCCAGGGGGTGACACTTTGTCCAGGGGGTGACACTTCTAGGCTAAGTGCCACCCCAACTTCCCCTCTCAGGACCCCGAGGTGGTTGAGTGACTGAGGTCTGTTCAGGAAGCTGGCTGCGGCGGCGTTGCTGTTAGCATCAGGGTTGGCCGATGATCCTGCAGGGCTGGTCATCCTCTAACACCAGGCCTTTTGTGCTTTCAGAAACCCTGCCCACCCTCCCCCAACAGCCCCACTTCATGCTTCACACCCTAAGGCTTCTGCATCTTCTCTTATCTCCCTCTCCACAGGTCTGGTCCATGTCTGGTCACTTCTGAATCATCAAGACCATCCAGCTAGCATGCTCAGCAGATGTCGTGTCAGGAAGGCTGAGGGCTGACATGGAGCTGGGACCCCCCAACAGTGGCCATGAAGTTCCAAACAGTGGTGGAGGGAGGAGGAAAACAGGGGAAGGGGTGGCAAAGGGGAGACAACCAAGGTATTTCGCGTGACCCCAATTCCTGTGTGTGTCTAGCTCAGCCTTCCCTCTCCTCCTCAGGCTCAAGACCCAGCTACGAGGCCAAACTGTGTGAACAAATGGTGCTATTGGACCAGGGGCCAAGACGGAATCTCCTCAGACAGGCTGGCCAAAGGGTCTGTCCACAGATTTGCCAGGTCTGCAGGGAGCCGGGGGAGGGACAGATTGGGACAGGTCCAGCTCTGGGGGACCAGTGGATGCTGAGGACAGGAGAGGCAGGCCTGCCTAGCCTTTGAAGGACTAGCCTTCCTGAGGACACTTTAAATCGCCCCCAATTAAACCATCACCAGGAAGCTTTTTAACAACCCTATAGACCTTTTTAAGGACTGCCCTTGTGTTAGACAGCCAAGCTGTTATGCAAAGAGAGCTGGCCAGGACCACTCTCTCACTACTTTCCCTGGGCCCCAAGGCCAGTGGTCTCCAATTCCTGGAGCACCCTCCTACAGGGCTTGTTTGAGAATCAAAGACTAGGGAGCTTGCTTTGATCTGGGGTAGCCCAGACCTTCCCTACCTCTCCAGATAGAGCCTCTGCCCCTCACCCCTTTTTCAGAGGGTTTGGGCCTTGGAGATTTCTCCCACTCTGTCCAGTGGGATCTCCATGGTCTGGGGAAGTGGCCTCTTTCTGTGTCTTCCAGAAGCTGTCCTGTACTGGGAGGAATTTGTATTGTTCTCCTGTCTCTCATGGAGCCCCAACCCGAGAGCCTGCTCTATGGTCTTCAAGTCCCTGTAACTCAGGTACAGGCCTCAGACAGCTGTTACTGGTAATTACCACTTCTTTGAGATCAGTCTTCACTCCACAGTCTGCTGAGGGAATGGCCATATTGGGAGGCCCCGGATCTCTGTTATGCCTCCCCCAGGCTCCATTCTAGCCCCAAAGCAAGACCAAGTGTAGAGTTAGTATGAGCAGAGTTAGCCTCTGGGCAGCAGTCTCTACTTTCTGAGTTACTACACCATGTGTGTACTCAGCAGCAAGCACCTCGATCTCTAAGTCGGAGTCCCAAGAGGACAGCAAATGGCAAGCTTCTATGTAGTCATCTGGTCTGACATCAACCCCCCTCCTCCTTGGTGTGTACATTTGCTCCCTTAATTTGTCCCCAGGGCACTCTGAAGGCCATTGGACAGGCTCCTCTGCTGTACAGAAAAGAAACTGAATAAAGCCAGGGAAGCTCTGTGGCACGGGCCTTCATCAGTGGCAGGTCAGGAAGGACTCTCAGGAAATTCCCTTCAAGGCCGCCTGACTCTGGTCACATAGAACTGTCACAGGCGGCTGTGACTTGGGTGCACTGCACAAGAGCATTCGGCTTGTGCCCCTCTTGGCATGTGGCTTCATTGGCTGGAGGGAGCTATCAGCATGTACGGAATGAATTCATCTTTGCTTAAGGCCAGTAGGAGATTCAACCTCTTGTGAGATGAGGGAAGGAGTGACTGACCAAGTCTACCCTCACCCTCACAGCTCCTCGCCTGGACCGCTGGGTCTCCTTGCCTGAGATGACTCACTGCTAGTCAGCAGAAAGGCCCACACAGCATCCTAATCTCTGGGGCACTAAATTGTCCATCGTTGGACTGGTGAGATGGTTTAGTAGTTAGAGCGCCTACTGCTGTTCACAGAACCTAAGTACAGTTCCTGGTTCTCTTTCACACTGGGCAGTTCACAACCACATGTTACTTCAGCTCCAGAGGACCAACACACACACACACACACACACACACACTGGTGCACACCTTTAATCCCAGCACTAGAGAGGCAGAGGCAGGCAGATCTTTTTTAATTTAAAAGCTACCCTGGTCTACAAAGCAAGTTTGTCTCCAAAATAAAGTTTAAACTAGGTCTTGGGGCTGAAGGGATGGCTCAGCAATTAGGAACACTGGCTGGTTTGATAGAAGACCTGACTGATTCCCAACACCTATTTGGTAGCTTACAACTGTAATTCTAGTTTCAGGGAATCCGATGCCCTCTCTCTCCAGTTTCTGAAGATACCAGGCATGCATTTGGTACACAGATGCATGGTTCTGGCAAAACAGCCATAAAATCAAAAAAGGTGTGAATAAGTAACCAACTGAGCGTTGTTAGCTTCTGTAGCATGGGCCCCATGAAGTGATCCATACAGAGAGGCTGAGAAGCCAGGCCTCTCAGGCCCAAGACTCAGTCAAAAGGACAAAGCAGGTGGGAAGGGACCTAGAGCCACTGTATTAGTTGTTCTAAGAAGTCCGACCGCAGCTCAGAACAGACCACTCCAGACCACACGGTTCCAAGGGGGAGGAGGTTTATTCAGGGGATAGGGCAAAGGTGGAGAGAAGAAGGTGGAAGGATAAGAGAGTCAGGGTGGCCGGGCGGTGGTGGTGGTGGCGCACGCCTTTAATCCCAGCACTTGGGAGGCAGAGGCAGGCGGATCCCTGAGTTCGAGGCCAGCCTGGTCTACAGAGTAAGTTCCAGGATAGCCAGGGCTACACAGAGAAACCCTGTCTCGAAAAAACCTAAAAAAAAAAAAAGAGAGAGAGAGAGAGAGTGTCAGGGTGTCCTGCCTGTTTTATATGGGCAGTGACTTAGTTTCTCCCAGGTAAAGGTGAGGTAGGTAGCCAGGTGGATTCTGGGAGTGTATGACTGTTGCCTTGGCAACGATGTGGGGGTCACCTAGATTGATGTCACTGGGTTTGGAGCCTGATACCAACACACTGTGAATGGGTCAGGCTAAGACGAGGAGACACAAACACTAAGGCGTGACCTGTGCAAGGCCTGAAGGAGAGTGGCTGAGGTACAGAGCCACAAGGCTAGAATTTGGGGAGGGGAGAGAAGCCTGCTGAAGCTAAAGAAACTTGTTTCCATACCGGGCAAGCCACTCAGTGTTGTCTGGGGTGCCTTCTTTGTCCTAACATTCAATGTAAGGATTCTTCTCTCAATACGGACAAGGAAGTGGGGGGGGCGTGGTCAAAAATGGGGACAGAACCGTCCAGCCCAATTCAGATCTACTACTCTAGCAGGAGAAATTAGATATGAATTCCACTATTCGTTTTCTTCCTTTTCTGATGATCCCAGGGGTTAGACTCCGGGGCCTTGGCCATGCCAGGCCAGCACTCCTCTGCTGAGGTACAGCTCCAGCAATTTGGATCACCAGTTCAGATGAGAACACAGTGAGCCTGGACTCACTGTTAGGGTGGGGTGGACGCTGCAGCTGGGCTTCCCTCCCCCACCACTTCATCCCCGTGGGCCCATCGTTTTAAAATTTCAAAAGTTCTGGATGGAAACCCAAGCCCAGGTGGGCAGGTTATCAGCTGGAGCTGGCGCCTAGCTCCCCAGAGGATTGCCCAGCACAGCTTCCATGAGAAAAGGGGTTTAGAGGCTCTGGGCCGATCCTGCTGGGACTGGTCAATGCTCTCACTGAGGGGTGCTGAGGGAAGAAGCTGGGACTGCTGGGACTTGGAGGAGCCCCTCACCTCACCCCACCCCCACAGCTGAATATTCCTCTGATCCTGGCCTGGGGTTCTGGGTGTGTTTTATTTAACACTAGCTCTTCTCCCCCACCCTCCCCAACTGTAACACACTTACATACGGCTCTTTAAAAAATAAGTAGCATTAAAACTGGGGGTGGAGGTGTAATTCTGTAATCCCAGCACTCTGGGGCGTGGAACCAGGAGGATTAGCAAGTCAAGGCCATTCTGGACTCTATGGGCTGCATGAGACTTCCATCTAAAAAAAAAACCAAAAAAAAAAAAAAAAAAAAAAAAAAACCCAAAAAACCAAAAAACCAAAAAACAAAAACCAAAAAACCAAAAAACAGGTACAGTTACCCTTAGGGTCAAGGATATAGCCCAGGTGCAGGACACAAGGTTTAATCTGAACAACACACATGCTCTCACACACACGTACAAAGGGATAAAGGTGAAGTCATTGATTTACCAAACACCTCTAAGATGCGGGATTATTATTCCAACATTTTACAGATGGGGAGCCTGGGACTTGGTTCATCACCACCCCCCAGGCCCCAATCTTTGAGAAGCCTGAGTTCAGTTAAGATGGCTGCTCCCAGGACACTACCTTGCCCACGCCCTTCTCTTCTCAAGCTTGTGCAGGGCTTGGTCCCTGGAGGGAACAAGCGGCTGTCCCTCATGAAGTCGGTGCAGGCAGAGATAACTCGGTTGCTCCAGGCCTGGCCCAGCTGTTGGGAGGCCAGGATGGCATCCAGCAGGCTCTGGGGCTGTTCATTAAGAAAGAAGGGGGGGGGGGGCTGGCAGGCCTGCTGTTTGTAGGGAAACAATGAGTCAGCCCTGGAAGGAGAGGGTGTGTGAGTCAGCCAGAGAAGGGAGGGGGAGTGGTACCCAGCAACCCAGCCTCTGGCTTTTCCCATGCTAGCTTGGCCTGTCCCCCCATTTGTCCTGCCCTCCCCTCACCCCCAACCCTTGGTCTTTAGGAGGTTCAGCTAATTTCCTTTTTCTGTTATTTGGCTGTGATAGGAAAAGTATTGAAAAATAGAAAGTGCCCTAGACAGGAAAACACTGAAACCTGAAACCCAGTGGTTTGTGCCAACATCACAGTTGGAGGTGGGTGGCTAGCCAGGACTCATCCTGGGCCCCAGTCCCAGTCTCTGCTGGGTGGTGCTTGAAGCCCCTTTAGTTGAGGTAGGACTTGAGTGAGGCAGTGGGTAACAGCTGGAGATCACATAGAGAAGGACAGGTCCCTAAATGGGAAGCAGACTTCTTGTTTATGTTTATTTATTCATGTATTTATTTATCACTTATTTGGTGCTGGGGATGGAATGTAGGATCTCATGAAACACAGGCAAGTGCCTTACCTGTAAAATTGTGAAATACACCACCACCACCACCCCACAGACAACTTCTTAAAAAGGCTTCCAAGCTGGGTGGGGGTGGTGTTCTTTTAATCTTAGCACTTGTGAGTTTGCGGCCAGGCTGCTTTACAAAGCAAATTCAAACCCATGTCTGGAAAAACAACAACAACAACACAAATATTTTACATAATAAATAATAATTATAATAATTATTGTTTCTATTGTCAGGGTCCCATTCATTCCATGTAATCCCAGGATCTCTGTCAGCCACATGAAGACATAGTACAGCTGCCTGGCACAGCATCTACTTGTAAGTTGATGTGGATACTCCAGGTGAGTATTTTAGACCATAGCAGGTACCACAAACCACTCCAAGTGGTCCCCTGTCCTGCACCACCCATAGGCCAGTCACTTCTTCCCAGTTACCCAGGAGAGAATGTTCTCTTGGCCACAGCAGGGCAGAGAGAATCGACTGGAAGTTATAGAGCAAATTGATTCATTCGTGCACAGGTTCCTGGGGTGCCGCTGAGTCAGACTCTAGAGTGGGGCGGTTGGGAGGCCCGGGATCTGGAGAACCAGCTGTAAGGACAGATAACCGGTCTACAATAGAGCCCTGACCTGACAGAGCCTTATCTGCCCTGTGTTCAGGGAGGGTGCTGAGGGGCCTGAGGGTCAGGAGGTTTTCTAGAGGTGGTAGAGAGAGCTGAGCCTTAGCTAGGCTTGAGCTATCTGAAAAGCTGAGGCAGGAGGATTCAAGGCCAGCTTGGGAAACTTAGACCCTGTCTAAGACCATGAAGCCAGACTTGGTGGGTGGTGCACTCCCTCTAGTCCGTCACTCGAGGCAGAGGCAGATAGATCTCTGTGAGTGTGAAGCCAGCATGGTCAAGTTCCAGGTCAGAGCTATACAGGGGTGTGCAGCTTCCAGGACGGCTTGCCCAGGATACGCAAGGTCTTGGAGTCATGATACTCAGGAAAGACAGAAGAGAGAAAGACAAGTGTCTACAGTGACTGGAACCGGGCCTTTGGGAAGGCAGCGACATGCAAAGCACCTAACCCAGCACATCTGCCCTCCCTCCGATTCTGTGCTCATCCAGCTGTAGGGCAGGGATCAGGATCCAAGAAAGTAGCCGTTAACCCTTAGTCCCCAGGACCAGAATTTATCCATTGAAAAATGGGGAACCAGCAAAAACTTTGGAGGGAGGGCAGGGTTCGGGCTGGCCTGTGCTTTGATAAGAGATCAGGAAGGGAGATGAGGTTTGAATATTACATGAGAACTGGTAACAGTGGCCTCAGGCAGTGGGGATGCTGAGGAAGAGATTGTGCAGGGGCTCAGAGGACCCAGCTTCAGCCCTGTTCTGGCTTGGTCTTCAGAGAGCAACCCCTCCTTGACCTCTGACCTCTGGCCATCCGCTACCAGGGAAGCTCAGGTAGTGGCCGTTCATTCAGCTGACACCAACTCAGGGACATTAAGTGCAGGGCCTGGGATAGGAATGAGTCAGCTGTCGGTTGGGAGCAGCAATTGTCGGACAATAGCAATATCAAGAACCATCACTTCGGCTGTTCTCCCTGGTGGAGCTTCCTTTTGGATCTCACTCCATGCTAGCCTTCTCTCAGGCCCTGGTAGACCGCTGACATTCCCCAGAGGAGCAGGTACAGGCCTCAGTGTGGAATGCACTAGTCACTTACTGTTTCCTGAGACTAATTAGCCTCAGTGGAGAATAACTATCCGCCTAGCTACCAACTCACTGTGAGCCCAGACCGCAGACAAATTCCTTAATTGAACTAAAGCTTTCAACGGGTGCAGATGGCCTTAGAGTGTCTGTTAAAGCAGAGGCTGACCCAGTGAACCTGTATGGTGAAAACATTGTCACTGTGGGCTTAGTAATGGTGACACTGCTACCTTTTAAGGCCTCAGACCTCTGTCCAGAGGGGCACAAATCACCCTGGTTGTCAGTCACGTTAGACAACCAGTTACCACAAGCTCTTTGGGACTAAAAGAGCCAAGTGGGTGAGACCTGGGTACGGTAATGGGTATCTTACATTACCAGGGACCCTGTGGCTGTTCTAGACTTTGTTGGCAAGGCCATCAAGGCACACACAGGCAAGCCCAGGACAGGGAGGAAAGGACCTTGGGATGGGGGGGTGACTCCCCTTTTATGAGTTCATTAAGTGTGGGTAGTTTGAGCATTGAGAAATGAGGCGGGGGCTGGGAGCCCTGAAGGAACTAACTGGGAGTTATTTCCAGAGCCGTTGTTTTTAGATCTTGGACTTATATATTTCCGTTTCCTCCTGGCCCCAGCCTTACAAAGCTTTTCCAGGGAGGGGGCTTCAGCAGCCTCATGCGACTGTGTCCTCTCTTGGAGGTAAGCTAAGACCAGACTCAGTATGCAGGGGACAGGGCAGCCCCGGGGTTTAGTGTGGGTGCTGGCTTAGCAGGCTTAGCAGCCTCTGTCCCAGCATGAAGTAGCACAGGTCACCACTGGCAGGAGTTTCCTTTTCTCTCTGGCAGGGACGGGAGGAGGGGAGTTCCCCTTCTCTGTTTGTTTTGATTCTGTTGTTTTCTTAAAGACAGGAAGGAAAGCTATCATCACTTTTTCGGTTCTGTGAACAATAAAGGCAGGCAGGAGGATGTTCCCTGGCCAAACCCACACCTTCTCCTCACGCCCCACCCTCATCGAGGCCCCCACTACTAGAATCAGACCCCACTGGTTAGAGGGGCTGCCTTTACCTTTGAATTGCTTTGACTTTTCTGAGTCCTGTATGCAAAAATGGGAGCCCTCAGATTCCCTTTACAAGGTTGTCAAGGCTTAAACCCCCCCCCCCAAAAAAAAAAAAGTTGAAAACACGAAAGACTGCACTGGTTATGAAGTAGGTGTTTCAGAAGGCTTCCTCTTTTGCTTTTCCTCTTTTGGATCATAAACCTTTGGCCCAGCGCACCGTGGGGAGAGCAAGCCAGGGTTCCATAGAAGCTGACTCCTTTTACTGCACACCTGCACACGCTGGCCTGCCCGGGTTAGACTCCATGTTATGGCCATGTTAGAAATAAGATAGAGGCAGCTGAGTCCAGGGGCTGCTTGGTTCCTGGAATTGTCCTTGCTCTGTTGGGAGACAGGATGAGCTTGTCCCCAACATCTCCAGGCTCCTAGTCTCTGGTGTTCCCTGCCACCACCTCCTACCTCCTGACAGAGACAACACTCCCCCCACGCCCCATCTCTTCTCCCCTATCTTCTCGAGGTAGTGTCTTGCTATGTTTGCCTGACTGGCCTGGGACTCTATATGGAGAAAGACAAGCCTCGTCTTGAACTTAAGTCAATTCTCCTGCCTCTGCTTCTTGAGTGCTAGAACACCCCTCCTCTCTCTGCTGCTTCTTGTTGTCCAGCCTGGCCTCAAGCCTGTGTGGCTTCTTCTACCTTCTTGGTGTGAGATTACACACCTGTACCACCTCAACTGGGCTGCTTCCTGGGAGTGAAGGACTAACTACACTGTCCTGATGCATAAGGAGCCTCGGGCGCTCTGGTTGTCCCTACTGTATCCCCATCTTGCTCTGAAACTTGGCCCAAGTGTTATCTTGGTATCTTGCTCTGCAAAGTGGTTCCTGAGTTCTTAAAATAAAAATTCTCTTTTATAGCAAACATGGTTGACAGACCTGGTCCCTTGGGTAGCAGCTTGACTTGGAATCCTGAAAGCGAGCTGTGTGCAAATGACAAGTAAGAAATTCGTTTGGAGTGTGGTCTATCTATCTATCTATCAATCTTTGAGGTGTGTCTCATATAAAGCCCAGGCTAGCCTTAAATTTCCTATGTAGTTGAGGCTGGCCTTGAACTTTTTCTTGTCCTATCTCTACCTCCTAAGAGCTGGGATTTCAGGCATATACCACCAAGCCTTGTTTATGTGATACTGGGGACCAAACCCAGGGCTTTCTGTACATTGGGCAAGCACCCCACTAACTGAGCCACATCCCCTGTCCTAGAGTGTTTATTCTGTTCGGTAACTTCTATGTACATCGAACATGTGAGACCTGTGTAGCACACATCAGCATTGAAGATGCTGATAGTTACGAGGCTCAAGTCTCCCAGGGACCCTGGGGTATCAAAGGGTACAGAGAGTTCTGGAATAGGATGAGCCTTTATTGTTAGCCTTCCTGGAACACTGAACCAACCGTCTGAGGCCCAGATCTGAACATTTTACAATTCCTGACAAGACTGAACAGTGTGGTGGCTTTTCTCCAGCACCGTGCCTTCCTCAGCCACCTACCTGGGCTTGAGAGCCTGTTTGGCCACCAACCAGCTCTACAGTGTGTGTGTCTATAACACGTATACATGCATGTCCTACTTCATGTCTCTGGGCCCTGGTATTGTATCTGTAAAATGGCATTGATTCTACTTACAAGTTTTTGTGGACATGAGATAAAGAATTCATGAGACAGTAGGGACTTAAAGAAACATCACATCTCAGACCAAAGGGCCGAATGTGTAATTCAGTTGGTGGAGTACTTGCCTAGCTTGTACGAACCTTGGGTTTGATTCCCAGCACAGAATAAAATCAGGTGTGACGGTACCTGTCTGTAGTCCCAGCACTCGGGAGATGAAGGCAGTAGAATCAGAAGTTCAAGGTCATCTTTGGATATCATAGTGAGTTCCAGCCCAGCCTGGAATATGCAAGACCCTGTCTCAAAGCAAGCAAACCAACCAACCCACGATGGCCACAGCTTCACTGATTGCTACTCATTGTCCCCTGCAGAATGGCGTCCCATGTCCCTTCCACCCTTCAAGTTCAGCACCTTCTTGGAACTCCCCCTTCTGTCCTTGAACACAGCTTGGCCCAGCAAGTGTGTCTTTCCATGTTGTTCACCCAAACCTCCTCTTGTGGTTTGCTGACTGGACCCAGCCCCTATTCCCAGCCCAGAATCCTCTACTTTGCCAGGACCACAGTACAGGCTCCCAACCACATAAAGGAAGGCGCTAGGCAAAGCCATAAACCCAAGAGCTGAGTGGGATGTTTGTCAAAGTAGCATAGAGCTGCAGCCAGGGACGTGGAGGGAGCTGGGACCTGGAGGAAGGAGGCATTTCTGGGGAGAAGGAATGAGTCTGGGAGAGCTGGCTCAGGCTAGGAGGGAAGGAGGCCATTAACACCTCGCTCCAGCCATGCTTCCTCTGCACCTCAGCCAGACTCACACAGGCATGTTTGTCCTCTCACTGCTGCCTCTCACTGCCTTACTGTGTGAGCAGCAGCCCCAGGTGGGAGGTGCTGCCCGGGCATAAATGCTCTTTATGGATGAACAGGGCAGGGGAGAGCGAGCGGCTCCCTCTGAACTGAGACTACCCCCGGAATTCAGAATTCAGACCTGACCCTGGAGTTGCCACTATTCTGGCAATGTTGACACTCAGGGATTCTTGAACCTGGGGAATGGCTGGCTTTGTCCCAAGGACCCCAGGTACCATGGGCAAAATCCCAGGAGAAGGTAGCAGCCGTGCTTGGAATTCTAGCGAGTCCCAGAGAGGGCTCCCTCCAGAGTTCATAATGGGGATGGCTCCATCAGTCGGCCTGCTGCCAGCCTCTGGGGCTGAAGTGAAGTCTTCTGAGGAGCACTGACAGATGGGGAAGCCAGCATTGAAGAGTGAAAGAACGCAGACCCAACTTCTGCCCCTACCCCAGCCTCTACCTCAGGAGGGGAGCCTCCAGGGGCAAGGTGATGTTGTGCTCGGTCCATGGAGGCTAGCCCCTGTTACTCTGGGCTTTTATCCTTAGAGGGCCTCTGGTGTTCTTCCTCAGACCAATAGATGAGAGAAGTTGCACATCCCAGACAGACCCTGCCAGGCTCTAGCGAACTTCCTTAAGCCCCTCTCTGCCTCCCCCAGGCCTGCCATGGGTTTTTTAAGAATTTCATTTCATCTATAGACAGGTTCAAGCTTGGGTTGGCTTCCTGTCGGTACCTCATGGAGATAACCCAAGAACCCACAGCCCTCAGCCAGGGAGTCTCTGATGGAATTCTTTCTTTAGGGGAGAGGGGTGTAAAATGAGAGAGCCCATCTGCTGGGCTCAGCTCCCTGCAGACCACGACTCCAGGCAGGTAAGGTCTGTCTATAGATCTGTCTAAGTTCTGTCTACAGACAGGAGGGAGGACGGGGCCCTCAGATGGAAACAGAGAAGTTCTGGCTGTAATTCTTTAACACTGTAGGCTTTTGGGGTTTTCCTATGTGTCTTGAAACCTCAGGATGATAGCAGGACACCTAGTGACTCTGGCCATTGTGTGTAGTAGATAGTTCAGAATATAATAGAAGGAAAGAAAAGACAGGGCCACATAACTCTCCTCGTGTACATGTAGCAAAATGCTTCCTGTACATTGTTAGTTGTTAGAAGTCCAACCGCAGTTCAGAACAGACCACTCCAGACCACCCGGTTCCAAGGGGGAGGAGGTTTATTCAGGAGATAGAGCAAAGGTGGAGAGAAGAAGGTGGAAGGATAAGAGAGAAGTAGAGGCCGGCATGACCACGTGGAGAGAGAGGAAGGGGGGGAGGGGACAGAGAGGCAAGAGGGTAAGAGAATAAGAGATTAAGAGAGTAAGAGATCAAGAGAGTAAGAGAGAGAGGAGGGGGCAAGCAGCCAGGCCTACCAGGTAACTGTGGGGGTGGAGTTTAGACAGAATACTAACATTCCCCTGTTTTGGTTTAATTAAAAAAGAAAAATTAGAAAGAGGTGACAGTGAAGCAGAAATAGGGTCGTTGTGATGTCTGGCTACTTCCTGCTGACAGTGGGGGCGACGTGTCTCTAGGGGGAACCTAGAAGAATGGGTATTGGGGATGTTTGTCCAGTCTTAGGAGAGTTGGCTGTTTCCTGCTGTCCAGGGTCTATGGAGTCATCTGAGGATAGGTCAGAAGGGACAGGTCCAGTAGAAGCAGCTGTGTGTGTGACAGGAGATGGAGCATCTGGAGGTTGCTTCTCTGGAGCTGTTCTGGATGTGCCTGGACTTGACAAGATGTAGGGAATAAGATTAAGTACATTTGGGAGAAAGAAAATTTTTCTAAGATATACATTTGAAACCCAGAGGGATCCCACCCTTTGGAATAGGTAGTAAGTGGGAACTTTAGGCAGATGTACTTAACTGGATGGTGTCTATTTGGTCTGTGAGAGGTAGATCTGAGTGGGTTTCCTATACTTTATAAGTTTACAAAAGAGATAACAGCATGAGTTAATAACATCAACAGTCTTCAAGATGAACCTTTGCTGGATCGTATAGTGGAATGTTTTATTAGAGGTAGGCAAGTTTATAGGGACTCAGATAATATTAGGACAGTTAGGACAGTGGCATAGCAAGAAGAGGAACTATGAAGCATTTAATTGATGGCAACTGAGTTTAGGTAATGAGGTAACAGATTACATCTGTGAAAGCTTAGCTGTCAATGTGGTCAGAAGTCTGAGAAGATTGGTAAATAACAATCTACCAGTTATATATTATTTTAAAAAATGGCAGAGTCCACTAGCCAACAGTTCCCGTGGTCCCCATAGTCTCTTGGGCGAAGTCAGTTTGGCTTCCAAGCGCAGAAGACACAGGGCTTTTTCTCTGAGGAATGGATACGCGTGACATGAGAAATGACTTACCTTGGTTTAGCCAAGTCATTTGACTCAGGGCATCCAGTTTTGTCCACTACATTAGTGACAATATCATTGCATACAATCCAGGCTGTATCTTCTAGGTGTCCAAGTCTTCTGAAACCATCTTGGGTCAACTATTAGAGGCTTTGGGAATTCTGTCGGCCATAAACTTAAATATGTGTGGAGTTTAGACAGAATACTAACATTCATGTCTTCACTGCTAGCCTCCTCATTGTCCTGCTTTTCCATGTCGGAGAGACCAAGGCAGGGAGGAGGAAGGTCCTGTTGGATGGTGTTTGTGTCCCACATTTCTGGTCGCCCTTCTCTGCAGCTGAGCTCTGATGAGGGAAGTCTGGTTGGGGGATGAGGTGGTTGCAGTCACCTCAGGATATGCTATAAGCTTTCCTACCTGCTGTAGTCCCCTGGGAAAGTGACACAGATTCCAACCACAGCCACTAACTGACACTCTGACCTTGCTGCGGGAAACAGACTGGAGGGTGTGATGCTGGTCTCAATCCAAGAACAGCCCGCTCACATCCTGCAGAAGCAAAGGCCAAGGCAGGCTGTCCAGTTACAGATCCCCAGCCCTGCATCTTCACCCCCTTCCCTTCCCAGGGAGAGAAACCCTCTAAGGGCCCCCTGCATCATACAGGGCTACCGCCTCCTCCCATACCCACTACTCAGATGGTCATGAGGACATACCTGGGACCCACACACCCTTGTTACTCACACAGTTCCTTTACTAGTAGAGCATGTGACAAAAATACTGATGTCAGTTCCAAAGGTACCCCCAGATGCTCCCACCCCAATCATAACCTCCCAGACAGACTTGTCTCAGGTCCCTACTGACCTCAGCAAGCTCACAGGATCAGATATCTGCTGTGACCCAGACAGCTCCCACTGTATACAGACTCCACATTCAGGGACCTTGACAAGCTCCTCTGTATCCCCAGCCTGCACTGGGGCATTTATGTTGCTGGCCACTTATATACAGTTTATGGGTTTTAAAAGCTGGGGTGTGAGGGCTGAGAGAGTGGGAATGGAGGGGTGTCTGTGAACAAAGGGGAGCAGAAAGAAGGAAGGAAAGAACTCTATGACTCACTTCCAGCTTTACAATGTCACGGCTCAGTTCCATGGGGCGGGAGGAAGGACCTATTTGTCAACACAGTTGAGGCCTGTGGCTTGTGGTGGTGGTGGGGAACTATCCCCAGTCCTGTTGGATAGAGGAGCTAGGAACGTATCCAGAGGTGGTGGCAGTCTCTGCACTTGATGGTGGCGGCTCCAGTGAATTCAGCATGCTGGATCTCCAGTGTCTGTCTTACATTTGTCACAACTACCCGGATGTCGGAATTGTCCCACCCATGGCTGACCAGACATGGCCCCTTGGTACTTCTGTTTATCCGGATCTCAGCTTCCCAGACCACACACAGCTCAGCCACTGGTCCTTTCTGAAGCATCCTCATTGTTACATACCAGCTTCACTGTCAGCAGTCCATCCTGTGGACGTGGTTACAGTGTGCAGTGTGCCTCACACCCCTCTGACCCTACAACATGCAGGCTCCGGCTCCTTCCGGCCTCCACTTGGCCCTTCTCCGAACCATTGTGTTTCCTTGTTCTCTAACTGGGGAGCTAGCCCTGGAGCCCCTAGAGTGCTTTTTTCTTTTTCTTTTCTTTTTTCTCTTTCTTTCTTTCTTTTTTTCTTTTTTCTTTTTTCTTTTTTTTTTTTTTTTTTTTTTTTCTTTTTTATGTCTTATTCTTAATGCGAGTCGTTTCTCCAGACTGTTTCGTG
>JANHMN010000010.1:67729115-67746181 GCA_030674055.1 Rhabdomys pumilio | reverse complement strand
TCTTTCTTTCTTTCTTTCTTTCTTTCTTTCTTTTTCTTTTTTTCTTTTTTTTTGTCTCTAGGACATCCAATTCTGAAAGCCAGCACGTGCTCCAGAAAGTCCTGAGAGACAGATCGCAGGGAAGTGAGCAGGGCTCAGAAGGCCAGACAAGATCTTCTTGGGCTTTGCTGTCTAGGTAGCAGATTTTCTTCAGCACTCCACTCTCCTGGACACATCTGTCTCCATCTAGGCAGGTTGCTTTAAGCCAAGACAATAAAGGTTGCTCACCAGACCACACCCTACCCCTGCTCAAGGGGAAGCTCAGCCACTGGCTTAGTGGGCAGGACAGGGTTCTGTCTACTTAGCACCTTGGGGTCAAGACTGTGCTAGTTTCTATTATAAACTCACTCATGCCTACAACAGTCTTACTTCTTTAAACTGGAGGGAAACTGAGGCATGAGTCAGCAGGAGGTGGCCAATCTGTGTTCCTTCTCACAGGCCCCAGCCTGCACTCTCTGGCAGTGTCAACTGTCTTAGTTTGCTTAAGCCTCCCTGATCTCTCTCCAACTTCCTGCCTGTTTTTTTCTCCATCACCCTCTAACCCTTTGCTTAATGGCACCCAAGACCCTCCCCTTCCTCACTCTGAGCACAAGGACAAGCAAAGAACACCCTTGAGTGCTGCTATGGGCATACCTGTGCACTGAGGTTCACGTGTGTGTGTGTGTGTGTGTGTGTGTGAGAGAGAGAGAGAGAGACAGAGAGAGAGACAGAGAGAGAGAAAGGCCATATTGGAATTCATTTTTTCTACTTTCCCAGTGTGAAACTCCAGTGTCCAGATTGTCCTGAGCTTGGTTTACAGCAGACAGTGACCTTGAACGTCAGGTCTTTCTGCCTCCTCCTCCCGAGTACTGAGGTGGCAGGTGAGCACCTTCTTTCATGGCTTATTCAGTGCTGGAGATTGAACTCAGGGCTTTGTTTATGTTGTGTACGCTGATACTAACTGAGCCACACTCCCAACCCCACAGAAGGCTTGTTTTAGACCTGGAATCCTAGAGTAGACAGAGATCTGTCTGTGGTGACAACTGGGGCTCTCCTGTCCAGATCTAGGCAAGCCCGGAGAAAGCAGAAAAAATTTTGGTATTCAGAATGAAGTTGACCTGGGTATGAGGGCTTGGGCTGAGCCATCAAGCAGAATGAAGGGCGTGGTGTATCATGAGATAGCAGAGCCCACCAGGGTTGGGCAGCTGGTAAACACAGTGTGGATGCTTAGAGCCAGAGGGGAAGTTATCCCAACCAGCCTTTGGTCTTGTGCCCTTCCGCTCCAAGAGCAGCTTTACGAAGCTTGGGAAATACTAATCTATTACTGCAATCCACACTCTTCTCTGCAGCCAGAGAAAAGTTTCTGGAACCCAGCTCTGGTAAAGTCATGTTTTTGGTCATGAACTCTCTGTGGCTCCCAGTAACAGCCTAGACAAGGTCTGGCACTATCAGGAGACAATGTTAGCCTCTGCTGAAAGTCTCTGGCTACACTAGTCCCCAGGGCTTCTCCTGGGCCAAGCACTCCCTGGTCTTCTGCGCCACTTTGGTTGTTTCTTCTATGGGAATATCCTTTCATAACATGGCACCTGCCTGTCTTCCCTCCCAGGTTGAACCCAGAGTTCCCCTGCAGACTTGGGAAGAGTGTTAAGTTGGTTTGACCTGGTTTGAGTATCAGCACTGGGGTGGACACATTTACTGTTACATGATACATAGATTTTTGATCGCAGCTTTATGCTTTATAAGTACAGGTAAACAAACTTATTAAAGTGCAGCTAAGAGTTGTTTTCAACAGTAGCAGTACATAGATGAGTTTGGAAACCGTACTATTGTCAGGGTTGGCTCTTTCGAAGCTGTGTGATAGGGCAAGTTGTTTGACCTCTCTGAGCCCAGGCTTTCCTGTCTGTGAAATGGGCACCATGTTTTTGCCTACCACATAGATCAATGAGACACACCATGCAAAGGAAAACACACTTTCCTGCTCTGCCTAAGCTCTAGGGTGGGCAGGGCCCTGCTGGGTGGGTCTGAGCTTCTGTAGGGTCCTTTTGGAAGAGGCAGGTGGTGGAGAGCAGGTGTAGCTAGGTCATGTGGCTCAGTGGGCTATGCTGAGACAATCCCAGTGTTTGATAAAAGGCATGGGTCTCCTCTCTGGTCAAGTAAATATTATAAGAAAGAGTTGTCTCCAAGGAACCACTCCCCCTTGAGGGCCAAAGTCCTCAGGGAACAGTCTGGAGGCTCCTTTTATGTGACTGTAAAGTAATCCAGGGCCTGGCAGGGTCGAGGTTGGGTGGCTCTGACGCGCAGGGTGGCATCCGAGTGGTCAATAATTACCTTTTATACTTGGCCATAAAGGAAACTGCCTGCTGTGTGGACAGTGTCACTTCATACAGTGAATGTCTCAGGAGGGTGGTGTAGACATGGGCACACATACCTGTGTGTACACACATGCATACATACACAAACACACACACACATTCCTATCAAGAAGGGAACCCTGCCTCTACTAAGGTCTCTAGGATGTCCCTGCAAGGTACCCCTGCTTAACCAAGTGATCTCTGGACCAGAAGCCAAGGACTATGGGCAGGGCTCAGTGGGTACGAACACAAATGAGTTCTGCTCAGGGTCTGGATCTATGTGAAAGGAAAGGAGGTATCACTTGGCTTAGGGGCCAAGTCTCAAAGGAACAAGTATCTGACCACAGTTCAAAGTCCACACAGCCTCTGGTAGTGCAGCTGAGATCTCGGGTGTAGAGAACTGCCATAGGACTGAGGCTGGAGAGCCAGGCTGAGTGAGGAAGAAAACTCAGGTATTCTCCCTGCTAACAGATTCTGGGCTGCTCTCCCCAAGGGCCCAAACAGGAATCTGAGGGGTCTGGAAAGGTCTGATTCAAGTCATCTGCCTCACCCATCCCGAGCGCTGATACTTATCCTCTGGAGAGTGGTGGCCCCCAAGGGGTCAGGGCTGGGGCAGAGATGGCCAGATTAATATTCTACCTCTCAGTTGATAAGGCCTGGAACCTTTGTCCCAGTGAGAGAGGCTGAGGAGCATGCACCTAGGGATAGTTTGTAAGCTTCTGGTAGGCCCATGGCTGAGGACACCCTTGTGGGATTCTGAGTGTGGCCATCAGGAAGCTGGGTCCCAGCCAGCTCAGCCTGTTCTCCAGTGGCCAGATAAGAAAGAGCAGTGTGGTCCTCTAAGGGAGTGGTCGAGGTGAGGAGCCAGCAGAGGCTTCTGGAAGGCAGCTGCATCTGGGAGAGAGAGTTGTTATTCATTCCCTGTAGTCGTAAATGCTCTATAAATGGTGCTGCTTTGAGCCCTTGCCAGAGCCTCCGATCAGCCTTTGGTTCTGATAAAAACAAGAGACCCAAGGTGATAACACACAAGCTAGAAACTGTCACCAGGAGTTAATTAAGGCATTGGGTGCTGAACCTGGCCACACCTGCTACACCTGACTAGACTCGGGAGGGAGGGAGGGTGCTCCCTGCCTGTGTGTCAGCCTTACTGTCTTTGTTACTTTTTCATTTCCACTCCTCATTCCTAGCCCCTCCCCTCCCCACTGCTGACATAACATCATGAAATTAAACATATTCCAGTCTGTGACATCTGATCCCTTTGACATGACACAGCACAACCTGTAGAGCCAGAGGTGAGGGCTAGGGAGCCCTGTTCTAGTCTCTCTCTTACAACCCCGAGCCAGTTACATCTGCCTGGACATCAGTCTCTCACTCTGGACATTGGCAGGTCAGTGGGGCAAACATGCTGGACTCTGCTGTCGTCTAAAGTCCACACTTTGTGTTATGAAACATCACAGTCTGTGACGTTCAGAACCTGTTACTGTGACCACCCAGGAACGCAGGGGTAGGTATGTGATGCTTGACAGAATCCCCCACCTGCCTCTTTTGGGAAGGCAGGCCCTGTTGTCCCTAGGGCTTCTGGAATGCTCCCTTGTCTGTTGCCTGCTCTCAACCACTATTTTAAATTCCATCCCCATTAAATAGTGGCTACTGGCAATGGCCCGCAATGGCTCTTCTCCTGTCTCCTGGGGTGCCCTGTGGGCCTCCTCTGTCCCTCACACATACAATCATGCCTAAAGCTGTAGGTGACCAGGTGCTGGGTCAAGCTGAACCCACTTTGAGCTGGGGAGGTAACTGGAGGGGGTTGGTGTTGATCTAGCTCTCCCAGACTGAGCCCAGTAATGGGCTGCCCTTCATAATGTGCAGGCTCCAACCCCAGAGCAAAGCAAGAGCAGGGAAATGTGGCCTCGAGCAGGGGTGAGGGGACGGGCAGGAGAGGGTCTGGGGATAGGTATGTAGGGTCAGCTTGCTAACTAGATGCTTAGTCCAAGTGGGTGGTAACTCAGGCCAGGCCCAAACCCAGCTCTTGCAAGTCTGTGCCATAGAAAGGAAGGTGCCTTAGGGGCATTGACTGAAAGAGGAAGGTTCTGCCTGCCTGGTGTATATTGTGTTGGTGGTTGTTAGAAGGGAGAGTCCTTGGAAAGAAATGCCCAAAGTGACCCTGAGAGAGTAGCAGATGGTAGAAACGTATCACCCTTCAGTCCCCCTCGGCTTCAGGTTCCATCTAAACAATGAGTGTGATCGGTGTGCTTTCTTCACAGGCTTTGTGAGAAGCAGATGAATCAGTGTGCAGAAAGCTCAAGGTAGAGGACCTGGTAGGAATGATGTGTGGACAGCTGACGTACGGTGGTTGGGGAGTGGGCGTGAGCTGTTTCGGGCCCAGCGAACAGCATGTGGAAAAAACAAGGAACTCAAAGGCAGATGAGCCTGCCACCCTGGGATAGCATCAGGAGCAGACTGCTCAAGGTGTATGGAGCACAAGGAAACAGCAGTTAGCAGTGACTCAGCATGCATCATGGTGGCCCAGCATGCATCACGGTGGTGGGACAGAGTCGAGCTCTCCAGGGCAGAGAGACTCTAAAGCTGACTGCCAGGTCTTGCTCAGACTATGGGGCTGAGAGAGGATCCAAGACTGAGACAGGTGGATGACCTTTCTTTAGTTTTGTTGTTGTTGTTGTTGTTGTTGTTTGCACATGTGTGGGGGTGCATGTGTGCCACAACAAACATGTGTGAGTCAGAGGACAACTTTTGTGACTCATTTGTGTTCTTTTACCATGTAGGTGTTGGAGGTCATATCCAAGTTGGCCCGATTGGTGACAAATACCCTTGCTTACTCTCTAAGCCTACTCACTAACCCTGGCGGTCTTAATACAGGGCTTGGAACGAATGAACGTAAGGAATGGGGTGATGTGGGGGGGTCACAGAGGGTCTAGGAGTATGTGTAGCAGGGAGTGATAGGAACCACTGAACGGTTAGCACGTATGCAGTATTACTGCCTGTCCCAGGAAGGGGTCCACAGCTCCGTTGCCATGACTCCTTAGAATCTGGAAGAGCATAGCTCGCTGTGAGTGACTGACCCAGAAGGTTATATCCTACACACCCTGTTCTTAAGTAGCCCAGTTCTCCTTCCTAGTTGCCTCAGCCCCACACCAGGACGTTTCATACGATCAGAACCGCTGGGTGTGAGCTTGTGAGAGGGTGTGTGGGTGCACACGTCCATGTGTGGGTGTGGAGGTCAGAGAACAACTTGGAGGAATCGGTTCTCTCCTTCCACCAGGCGGGGCCCAGGGATCAAACTCTGGTTGCAGGCTCCCTTACCTGTGAAACCAGTGGTTCTCAGCCTTCCCAATGCTGTGAACCGTGTTGTGCTGACCCCCAACCATGGCGTTATCTTTGCTGCTACTTTATAAATGTAATTTTGCTACTGTTATGAATCATATTGTAAGTGTCTTATATTTTCTGATGGTCTTAGGGGACCCCTGTGAAAGGGTCGTTGAGAACTGCCACTAAACACTGTCACCAGTTCATATGGCATTTCTAGATTGCTCAAAGCCAGGTCAGTTTCCTGCCCTTCCTCCCAGAGCCCACCAGGACGTGGGCACAGCAGTAGCTGCCAGGTGGCTGAGTTGAGCAGAGTGAGGAGGAGGAGGGGCTGCTGGGGCCCTGGCAAAGAGGAGCCAGACATTTACCTGTTGAGTCTTGGAGTTAAGAGCCCTGAGGAAGAAGATCTAAGGGAAATGGGTATGCATTCTCTGGCTGACAGCACAGGCAAGTCTAAGGCTTGCAGGGCAACCGTAGGCAATGAGACTTGCCTCAGAGATGAGGTGGAGATCTGTCTCAGGGTTACCATTGCTGCGATGAAACACCATGACCAAAGCAAGCTGGGGAGAAAAGGGTTTACTCAGCTCACACTTCCACATCACAGTTCATCACCAAAGGAAGCCAGGACAGGAACTGAAGCAGGGCAGGAACCTGGAGGCAGGAGCTGGTGCAGAGGCCATGAAGGAGCACTGCTTACTGGCTTGCTTCCATGACTTGCTCAGCCTGCTTTCTTATAGAACCCAGGACCACCAGCCCAGGGATGGCACCACCCACAACAGGCTGGGCCCTCCCACCCTTGATCCCTAATTAACAGAATGCCTTACAGCTGGATCTCTGGAAGTATTTTTCTCAATTGAGGTTCCATCCTTTCAGATAACTCTAGCTTGTGTCAAGTTGACATAAAACTAGTCAGGACATGATCCATAGAAGGAAACACCCAGTGTTGACTTCTTCTTCTTCTTCTTCTTCTTCTTTTTTTTTTTTTGTTTTTTTTTGTTTGTTTGTTTTTTTTCGAGACAGGGTTTCTCTGTGTAGCCCTGGCTGTCCTGGAACTCACTCTGTAGACCAGGCTGGCCTCAAACTCAGAAATCCACCTGCCTCTGCTTCCCAAGTGCTGGGATTAAAGGTGTGCGCCACCACCGCCCGGCTAGTGTTGACTTCTGACCCTACATTTGTACACAGGTGATCATACACACACATACACTCCACCCTATACATATATACCACACATACACATACACACAAATATACACTGATCAGGCACATATACAGATATACAGACACATACAACACTCACATATATCACACATACTACACATTATACACCACACAAACATATACCCATCTAACACACATACATCACAAACTTATAGTATATACCCCCCACACAATGTATACATACATACACCCACACACATCTCATATACATCACACACACACATAGACCATACACCCAACATACAATCACTGTATAGACATATATGACACACATAACACATGCCTCACATACTACATATATATATGCCACACACATACACTACACATACATATATAACAATACACATACACTACACACATATCCAACACATATATACACCACACAGATACACATACCACACATACTGAGACATGACAGCTATAATCTTATAATCCCAGCACTAAGGAGGCTAAGGCAAGGTTACAGAATGAGTGTCAGGTCAGACTAGACTGCCCAGTGAGGCTTTGTCAGGAGGGGCAGGGGAAGAAGAAGAGGAAGAGGAGGAAGAGGAAGAAGAAGGAGGAGGAGATGGAAGATGAGGAGGAAGAAGAGGTGGAGGAGGAGGAGGAGGAGGAAGAGGATTATTGATAGTACAGTTTAAGAGTTGAAAGCAAAAATGTAGCCTGAAGCAGGGCTGTTGGGCTGGAAACCCGAGGACTACCCACTGAGTGACTTAGTAACCTGACTACACACTGAGTGACTTGGTAACCTGACCACCCACTGTGTAAGTTAGTTCATCTGTCTCTGGGTCTCAGTTTCCAGAACTAGAAAATGGGCACAGGAACACTGTCTCCTTCATAGGGTCATTACAGTAATCAAACGGAAGCAAACTGCTTAGGAAAGAACTTTTTACACAAATCCCCTGATGTGTGTGTGTGTGTGTGTGTGTGTGTTGGCCCTTGTTGATGTCCAGTTATTCCCAGGCCCAGGCTGGTACACAGCTCTGGCATAGGGGTGTGGTAGGGTGACACTGTTAGCACATCCAAAGTCCCCTGCTGAGTTGGCAGAGGGCCTGCCTTGGCACTTCTTAGCCCCAAAGCCTAGAAGAGTACTGCCCTTCCCAAGGTGTGCTGGGTAGGGAGAGCAGGAAATTTGGAGCCCCCAGCATTGACTGAAGGCCTACCCACACTCTATAGCCCTCACTACTGCTGTCTATTGCCGGGCGAGCCTCATTTCTATAGTAAGCGCAGGCTTAGTGACATGGAATGTAGTGACATGGGGGTGCTTGTGAGGATTCCCTGCACTGACTACAGCCTGGGCCTCTGGTTCATACCAACTTCTCAGGCTTGTTCATAGCTGACTTATGACTCTAATGATTTCATCTGGTCAACAAACATTTCTGGAGGCCTAGTTGTGTGTCACACAGAGAAGCTGGGGGTGACTCACCTCTGCCTGTTTTAGTGTTCTCTTGCTTTGCCAAATGTATGAGAAAAACTTCAGGGAGGAAGGGTTTACCTGGGTTTATGGTCTCAAGAGATTTCAGTCTGTCATTGTGGGAGGGCTTGGCAGTGCAGAGACATTCACCTCACGCCAGCTAGGAAGCAAACTCAGTGAGCAGAGCATCTGCCATGTAACCCTGACACGTCTAGTCCTCAGAACTCACATAAAGCTGGGTGTAGCAGGTGCAGGGGCTGTAATCCCAGTGGCCCCTCTGGGAAGACAGGAGATGGAGATGGGCGGGTCTCTGGAAGTCCATGGCCCAGCTAGCCTGGCTTGCATAGCACAGAACGAGATGCTTTCTCAAGCAAGATGAGGGAAGACACTGGAGTTTGTCCTCTGGCTTGTACATATATGTTATGGCATGCATGTGCCTGTACTCACAGACATGCACAAATGCATACATATACACACCTATATTGTACACAAACTCCAAACACGCTGTGCTGGCTAGCTTTTATATTTTGTGTTGTTTTATGTCCATATGACACAAGCTGGAGTCATCATGGAAGAAGGGACCTCAGTTGAGGAAATGACTCTGTCAGACTGGTCTCTAGGCAAGTCTGTGAGGAATTTTCTTTTATTAATCACTGATGCGAGAGGGCCGAGCCCACTGCGCCACGTCTAAGCAGGTGGTCCTGGGTTTGTATGATAAAGCAATGCTGAGGGAGCCATGGAGAGCAAGCCGGTAAGCAGCACTCCTCATGGCCTCCGCTTCAGCTCCTGCCTCCAGGTCCCTACCCTGCTTCAGTTCCTCCCTTGGCTCCCTTTAATGATGGGCTGTGGTCGCGATGTTTAAGTTGATTCTGGTCAGTCCAGTGGCCACCTGTTGGTTACCTCCCCTTCCTCACCAGCTTCCTCATGCACACCATTCTCCAGTCATCCAATGCAAAATGGGACCAGGGCCTGACCTGCTGACTGGGCCCTGGTCATAGCACACCCTCCTCATTCTCCTCAGCATACCCTCCTCATTCTCCTCACCTCTTCGTGGATGTCCTGAGACCCCAGGGCAGATAGGGCCCCTTTTTCCAGTGCTGAAATACAAAGCAGTCACAACACAACAAAGCGAAACACTTATCCACCAACGACTTCCGCCATGCTTCCATAGCTCATCCAAAGGCTCTGTGGTCTTTCACATTTGTGGTTCTTTTCTTCCACGGTGTCTTCCTGACCATCCACCCATGGGCCATGAGCTCTGGCATCCTTAGGTCTTACTTGGTAACCTTGTGCAGGCTATAGGAAAGCTGACTGGGGTTTCTTACCTCTCAGACCCAGTCTATTCCTTCATGGCCCAGCACAGTGCTTCTGGCTAGGGAGGTTTTTCCTGTCAAAAATGGGGGTCCCCTCTCACCTCCCACAAGGTTCAAAGCTGCTGCTCTCTACAACCCTCATGCTTCCTGGGCACACCTCCCTCCCCCACCCAAGCTGTTTGCACCCTGGGTGAGAGGGGCAGCCCAGAAGGGCGCTAGCTAGGGCTTTGAAGAGTTCCAAACAGTGTGTGGAGATTAAAACCCAGAGCCTGTGCCAGGGCGACATTCAGTTTCTAATGAGTTGTTTTTCTTGAGCTGCACCTCGTGTTTTCCTGCATGGCTCCAGTGTTAGTACCCTGCTGTCACTTCAGGGCCGTGCTGGGCATACAGTACAGTAGGAACAGGGACTCACCAGCACTCTTTGTTGTTTTAAAAGACTTATTTTTATTTGTGCATATGCAGGATTATTTCTGTATGAGTCTGTGCACATACGCGCAGGTCCCCGTGGAGGCCACAAGGTGTCAGATCCCCTGAAGCTAGAGGTCCAGGAGGTTGTGAGCCACCCAGTGTGGGTGCTGAGAATCTGACTCCTCTGTCAGAGCAGTGGGTGCTCTAACTGCTGAGCCACCTCTTCAGCCTTCTCTTTTTTTCTTCTTCTGAGACAGGGTCTCGTGTGGCCTAAGGCTGGCCTAGAAGTCAGTGTAGCTGAGGAGGGCCTTGAGCTTGACCTTCTGACCCTTGTACCTCCAGTTCTTAAAGACTGGTGTTACAGTTGTGTGCCATGTCTCAGGAGCCAGTCCACAGGGAATAGTGACACATTTTGGATCCACGAAGTAAGTGGCAACTATGGTCACACTTCTGGAGAGCTGACATTTTTTTGCAAAATGCAGCTAACACCTTCATGAACACATGAGATAATTTTGAAAATGATTATATTTATTTATTGTGTGTATGTGCACATGCATGTGCTGGTGCCATAGTTGACATGTGGCAGTCAGAGGACAACGTTTAGGAGTTGGTTCTCCCATGGGTCCTAGTGACTGAACCCAGGTTGTCGGACTTTACAGCAAGTGCCCTTAGCCACTGACCCATCCTGCTGGTCCCACGACATGATTTGAAAGACACCTACATACTATTGATTCAATGTATTCGAGATGAGGTTTCATGTGTTCCAAGTTCTCTGCGTAGCCAAGGATGACGCTGGACCTCTGATCTTCCTGCTTCTACTTCCAGGTTTGGGGATTACAGACTTGAGCCACCACACCTGGCTTTTTGTAGTGTTGGGGATTGAACCCAGGGCTTTGTGCATGGTAGGCAAGAACTCTACCAACTGAGCCAGAGCCAGGGCCCTTGCTGGGTCAATGTAAGTGTACTTTAGCAGCAGAGTCTCTCGCACAGGCCTTGCATGACTTGAGGCCGTCACTGAACAGGTGCTCTTTTTCCAAGCATTCCATTGTGGGAAAAAAATATGGCTGGGGAACCACAGGGTCGCTCACACCACGCTGTGTGTAGTTGGCTGAGAACGCCCTGGGTTCTTCCAGCTGTAAGTTAGGCCCGGCTGCTCACTAAAGGCCTCTGCTGTGGCTCCATGGCTCCTCACGGTGCGGCCCCAACACACGAGGAAGTCCTTGGGTTTCCAAAACTGGTTTATTGGCATGGTGGATGGTGGACGGTGGATGAATCTGGATGTGCACACCCCCAAAACCCAGGGTGGGCCTGAGTTAAATAGGGAGGGGAGGAGGGGGGAGGGGCTGGGGAGGAATGCTCAATCGACTCCACCCTCTGGCCTTCAGGTACCTCATTAGTATGTAAATCTCTCTAGGGCCTGGGGCCTGTTTGTCACGCCCACCTGTGTATGTGACTGAAGGGTGAAGGTGGAATGGAGATTAGACCTCATGTCAGGCCCAACATTCCATGTGGCAGCACCACTACAGACATGGAAGACGTAGCAGCAAAGGCTTGACCTCAGGAGGCTGATGTTTTCAGGAAACCTCGGGGATTGTTTATGAGAGTTTGGATAAGGGGGCCTAACCATCAACAGGGCCAGACCCAGGTCAGTGGCCATCGGATTTATACCGGGTGTTTGTGTTGGGAAGGCTGTGTGGCAGACACACCTGACTGCCTCCCAGGCTCCGGGGCTCTATTTTTAGAAGTGTCAGCCTGTAGCCCCCGCCTCCACACCTGCTCAGGTGCCCAGCTGCTGGAGAGGGCCCAGGGAGTCTACCTGTAGAGGGAACCTGTCTCAGCCAGTGCGGCTGTCTCGGCCATCACCCTTCAGATGGAGTAGCCTCCAGGCCTAACTCACCTGGGTGGGCTGGACAAAGGCTTTGCTGATCTACTGATCAGATGGGGAAATCCCAGCTCACATCTGCAGTTCTACCTCTTATCTCCTGGGTTTCGGTGCCATGAGGGAGGCCCAGCTGTGGAAGCCTCTGGGCCTCAGCAGGTGCATCAGGCCTGTGAATCCTTACAATATCCCTTAAGGCCCCTCAGAGACTTCCTGATCCAAATCCCCCCAATATGTAGTGAGCCTACATCTCCAATCTCCCCAATGAGGACAGTACAAAGGAGATCCAGCCTGTCCCAGAGTCCCTAGTCACTTAGGTCCTTGGCCTTTGCTGGTCTGGGATGCTTGGAAGAGCTGAGCTGTATCCGAAGCTTTTCCCTGTAGAATACAGACACATAGAGAATCCAGACAGTGGACCCTCTGTTGCAGTAAATTTCCCTCCCCAATAAGCTCGTGCAAAAGCCACACAACTCAGCTATTATATTTATAACCACACGCCTAGGTGGGGCAGATCTACCACCACACCACTCTATTCCCCAGCTCTGAGATCTGTCGTAGCTTCTCCAGGCCAGGTGGTTCTGCTCCATCTTCCTCCCACCTCCTCTTCCTCTGTCTTCTCTGTCCTTCTCTCCCTTCCCCCACTCTCTAAAACCTCCAGCCCCACCTTTCCTCTCCACTGCCCAATCACTAGTTCCAGCCTTTATTTGACCAGTTAGAATCGGAAGACAGTTCACATGAAATTGGTGATCCCCTCCTCATCAGGGCAGCCCTTCTCGAGGAAGCAGCATTAACATAAAATACAAACAGCACCAGGGCAGCCCACAGCAACCCTCCTCTGCTGAAGAGCATCCATAGCTCTTGATAGGAGGAAGACAAGCTTGAAACCCTCTTTGGTGGTGTGCTGGCTGTTTTTTACGTCAACTGGACACAAGCTGGAATCTCCAGAGAGGACAGAGCCTCAATTGAGAAAATGCCTTCATAAGATCCGGCTGTAGGCTTTCCTATAAGGCATTTTCTTAATTATTCTTTGCTGGAGAAGAACTTGGCCTGTTGTAGGTGGTGCCATCTCTGGGCTGGTGGGCCTGGGTTCTATAAGTAAGCAGGTTGAGTAAGCCATGTGGCATAAATCAGCATGCAGCATCCATGGCCTCCCCATCAGCTCCTGCCTCCAGGTTCCTGCCCTGCTTGAGTTCCTGTCCTCAAGGCTCTGGATGATGAATTGATCTATGAAATCGTGAGTGAAATAAACCTTCCTCTCCAAGTTGCTTTGGTTATGGTAGTTCATCTCAGCAGTAGTAACCCTGACTACAGCAGGTAGGTTATTCCACCTCCTCTGACTGGAAGCCCTCAGCCACGTTAGGACTCTTGCTGTGTATGTCTCAGACTCTGCTCAAGCCAGTTTCCCTCTTTGAAACTTGAGAAGGGAGGTCAGAGGAGCTAGGGTTAGTTAGCTAGTTAGTTAGTTAGTTAGCTAGTTAGTTAGGTCCATCTGTTAGGGGTAGAACCAAAAGTGTCTGTCTGCATTTCATCTCAGCTGCATGTGTTTTCTTTATGCTCTTTATGAAAATGGAGAAACTGGGCTCAGAGGAACAATGATTACCCAGCTAGAACTACACACAGGTGGGATTCAGACTGTCCCCGCCTGAGCTGCTCAGCCATGCAGCTCAGTGGGACTGCATAGATCTTGACTGTTTGACTTTGGACTAAATGGTATTGTAAAGCCTAGGAGGAGGCAGGCTGGGGAGGAAACGAACATGAGTGCGGGTGTACATACACGAGCAGGTTCTGATGCCCACCGAGTAGGCCGGTGATGGGACACCCCTCTGGGCTGTGGAGTGGGGAGAGAAGGCACAGGTGCCTGACAGTCTCATGGCCCCCAGTCCTGAACCCTCAGCACTGTTTTGCCCCCTAATTTGACCTCTTCCAACAATGAGCTGTTTTTCTTTTAAAACAAAGAAAACAGGCAAGAGAGAAAGCCATCTGTTTAACAGTTTCACAATGTCTTTGGAGACACTTTGGTACTTTCCCTCCTGTCTCGGGCTCTTCTTCCTTCAACTTACCTCAACTGGGGTGATCACAGGAACCCCATCTTTCCCAGCAGACTCCACATCCCAGTGTTTACCAGTCTGCTTCCTCTGAAACAGCTGGCTGCTCTGTGTGAAAACCACATGGGTGGGGGCCTGGCGCTGGGGGACCCAGGGCTCCCTGCTAGCTAGGCAAGCAATGATTAACTTCATTCTAATTCATTCTCTTATGAGGAAACCGAGATGCAGCAATGTCCTAGGTAATGCTCGCCCAAGATCACACTGAAGCTCCAGACCCAAGTCTAGGAACAAAGGACTGGCCTGTTGGCCTAAAGCCATCTCAAACCAGACTAGAAAGAAGCAAAGGCTGGGGCTTTCGGAACCAGAGAGAAAAGTCAGGAAGAGCCCATGGTGTTGGGTGAGGAGGTTCCCTGACCCCTTTCCTTCTGCATGTGATTCTGCTTTCCCTGAGCTTTGAAGAGGAAGAAGCCGTCTTTTGTAACCACACCACATACCCCATGTCACATTAGTCACATGACCGTGTGTGACACTGGGCAGCAGACAGCCTGCACAGCTGGACCTGGCAGCCTAGGGAATTATTTGTTGTTGAGTTGGAGGGAGGTTTCTGGGGAGAAGGTGTGACTAACACTGGTTTGGGATTAACTGGTGACTGCATCTGTCTATTCATCCATCCGTCCATCCTTTTTTTTTTTTTTGGTTTTGGTTTTACCATGGTACAGCAAGTACCCTGCTGATAGTTGGGACTCTGCAGGTTTGAAATATACCCTAGGGAGGAGGAGCTTCAGTGGGGATGGGGGATAGAGGCAGACAGCCTTCCCAGGTCAGAAACCCACCAATCCACCTTTCCCTCTGCTGCGCCTTCTCAGTGCTCCACGCTTCCTGGGAGAGCCTCCTGACTCCTTCCCACGAACTCCCATAGATCCTGACTCTGCCTGTCTGTCGCCTCCTCCAAAGTCTTTCCTTACAGATGGCACCTGTCAATCATCCATCCATCCATCCATCTATCCTTTCTACCATTTATTTTAACTTCTTCTATGACACATGTAGTTATTAATTTACCAACCAAATTTATAGCAAATTTATATGCCCTTCCTCTCCTCAGGACTCAGCCATGCTTCAGGGCACAGAACAGTGGGGTAGAAGGAACTGGGCTCAGAGCAAGACCCTTCCTGGATCCTGAGAATTCTGCCATGGGCATGAGCAGACTGCCACCCTGCCTGGGGCCGCCCATTTCTGCTCTGTAGATTGGGAAACTGGAATCAAAGAGAGAATTAGGTTTTAAAAATTGTCTGAAGTTGGACATGGTGGCACAGGCCTGAGACACCAGTACTTAGTAGGTTCCTGCAGGAGAATTTGAACTCTCCCGCACGAGTGGACATGGGCTACTCAGTGAGACCTGCCTCCAAACAAGGTAGGAAGGAGGGAGGGAGGGAGGGAGGGAGGGAGGGAGGAAGAAAGAGAAAAGGAAGGGGATAGAGAGGAGGGAGGGAAGGAGGAAGGGGGAAGGAAGGTGAAAGGGAAGGTGGGAGGGAAAGATGTTCTACTCTTAGTGCTGGTGACAGAGTCCAGGCCTGCAGCCTGTCACATTCTAGGCAAGTGCTCTCCCACCTCTAACCTCAGGGACCAATTCTTGGCCATCTTTTCTGGCTTAAAAGGACCCACTGGAATGGGGGGGGGGGGTTGAAGGAATGTGTCCTTGGGGGATTGGACAGAGGGGCCCAGTCCCAGCATCTTGTCCAGGCCTGCCTGGCCCTTCCTCTCCTCAGGACTCAGCCATGCTTCAGGGCACAGAACAGTGGGGTAGAAGGAACTGGGCTCAGAGCAAGACCCTTCCTGGATCCTGAGAATTCTGCCATGGGCATGAGCAGACTGCCACCCTGCCCGGGGCAGCCCATCTCTGCTCTGTAGATTGGGAAACTGGAATCAAATGCCAGACTGAGTCAGCCATAGCTGCTTCCTTTCCTCTTCTTTCTTTCTTTCTTTCTTTCTTTCTTTCTTTCTTTCTTTCTTTCTTTCTTTCTTTCTATCCTTCCTTCTTTCTTTCCAAAACAGGGATTTTCTGTGTTGTCCTGGCTGTCCTGGAACTCATTCTGTAGATCAGGCTGGCCTTGGCTTCAGCGATCTGCCTGCCTCTCCACACAAATTCTGGGATTAAAGGTGTACCTGGTTAGTCCGGCATTTTTCATACAAAGAAAGGATTGTAGAGAATAATTAAAGAATATTTGGTAATCCCAGAACTCAGGGCACAGAAGCAAGAGAATCTTGGATTCAAGGTTATCCTGGGCTACAAATCAAGACTCCCATATCTAAAAAGTAAGAACAGAAAAGGATAATAACGCATTCCTGAAATCCCAGCATTTAGAAGGCTGAGACAGGAAGATTGTGGCAAGCTCTAGGCCAGCCTGCACTACATAGGGAATTATAGGCCAGCCTGGGGTACATAATGAAGTCCAACTATAAAGTGAGACAGTCCTTGTCTCAAAACAACAACAAAACAAACCAAAAACAAATCTGAATCTAATTTCAACACAAATGTTCTTAAGAACTAAGTTCGTGGTCAGGAAAAGAGAGAGAGACGAGTGTCTGACTCAGTTGCAGGCTTTTGTATACTTCCGGGATTCACTTCCCTCAAGAGAGCACAGCCCCTGAAATACACTGTTGGGAAACAGGAGAAGTTGGGCTCCCTGTGAAGAAACCTGTCTTCTGCTGCTGCTCCCTGACCTGCACAGACTGATCTCAGCGTCCCCACCCCACTAGATTCTCCTGGGTGTCCAGGTGTCCACATTGTTCCAGGCATCTGTCTTCCTCCTCAGCTGAAGTCAATGTTGAAGCAACCATAGTACCAAGATCCCCTTTGTCCAGAACATATTCTGGCCTGAGATGAGGCATCATTCTAGCCAATGTCTAGTCAGGTCAGTTTCCTGAGTACTTCTGGGAAAAAGACTTCCTTACTCTTACAGTGGGACAGAGAGCAAGATGCTTCCTGCTATTTGTTTGTTTTGCTTGTGAACATTATTGGATGATGATGTGATGTCTGGGGCGGTGGCAGCCATCTTGTAACTCTAAAGTAAGCTAGCCAAGGATAAGGTGGCCAGCTGA
>JANHMN010000010.1:67706039-67729105 GCA_030674055.1 Rhabdomys pumilio | reverse complement strand
AAACTCATATATATTAATTTTTTTTTTCTGAGATAGGGTCTCACTATGTAGCTTTAGCTGTCCTGGAATCTACTCCATAGATCAGGCTAGCCTCAAATTCACCTAGATCTGTCTTCCTCTGCCTCCCAAATACTGAGATTAAAGGTGTATGCAAAATAAATAAATCTTTTAACTGCTGAGCCACCTACCTCTTAAGCCCCCCCCTTAAAAATTTAGATTCATTTCTTTTATTATGTGTTTGAGTGTTATAAAATAAATCTTTAAAAAAAAAAAAAGTATAAGGTCATCTTACACCACATTTGAGGCCAGTCTGGAATACATGAGACCCTGTCTCAAAAATCAACAAACAAATGAACAAAATTTTAAAAAATGAAGAACAAACTTAGTTGCTCCAAAGAGGAACGCACTTGCTTATGGCTCTGGCATTTGGGCAGGTTTTGGGAGACAGCTCATGTAATCTGTACATGGAGGTATGTCTCAGAAAGTCTGATGGGGCAGGGGAGGGTGGGACCTGGGGACACCTGTTCCCAGTCTCACTGTCTTCTGCTGCACCTCATCCGAGGGTAGATGGGTGAGAACAGACTTGGCCAGGAGACAGTGCAACTCTGTCACCCCACTGAGAAGTAGAAGGAAGCTCAGCAGCTGGTCACTGTGTCACTGTGTAGGTCCCCAGAGGACACACATGCTCTTGCATTTAAAACTGTCACTGAGCCAGGCCTGTAACCCCAGCTCTTTGAGAGGCTGGGATAGGAGGCTTGAGAATTCAAGGCCTGCCTGGGCTAAAGAGTGGACCACTTAGGTAGACTCTGCTTCAAATAAAATGTAGAAAATGGTTCCAGTGCAGCTCAGGAGTGGAGCCCTTGCCCAGAGGGTGTCACGCCCTCACTCCAGTGACGCCAACCAACCAACCAACTCCTGCCATTGGCGTACATAAAGATGAAGGACAGTGCCCATGCTAATAAGTAGCTCTCTTTCTCTGCCCCTTCCTCCCTCCCTCCCCCCCCCCCCCCCCCCGCCCCACTTTCTTGAGACAGATTCTCATGTGCCCTGCTTGGCCCTGAATTTGCTTTGTAACTAAAGATGATCTTGAACTCCTAATCCTCCTGCCTTTACCTCCAAGTGCTGAGATTTTAAGTATGGGAGTATTTAAAAATTATAATTTATACAGGATATTATGAGATAGCAATAATCTGTGTGTATGTATGAGCATGTGTGTGAGCGTGCATTTGTATGTATATATGTGAGCATGTATGTGAGTGTGCATGTGTGTGTGCTTGTGTGTCTATATGTATATGAGTGTATGTGTATATATGAGCATGTGTGTGAGTGTGTGCCTGTGAGTATACATTTGTATGTGTATGTGTGTGTGCATGTGAATGTGTGGTGTGTGTATACTTGTGTGTATGCCTGGCTTACACCCTGTGTACTGAGTGGCAATGGAAAGTGCCACATTCCATTGGCTGCAACAAGGCACAAGGGCAGCCCGAGCCTTGCAGTAGGAACGGAGTGAGGGAGGAGAGGCAGACTCTGGCTCTGAAGAAAGAAGAGCCTTCCTCACAGAGAGGAGAGGGAGGCTGAGACAGACCAGCAACCCTGGGTTATGGCCTGTGTGGTCTTCAGGCCTGTAGCTGTAAACTGAAAACCATCCTACTAAGCCTCTAGAGGTGCAATGTGTGATGGGAAAGAAATGTTGGGGACAACATATCCTGGAACAGAGAAATGGCTTGTTCAGGCTTGGTCCTACTCCCATCCTCTGACCTGGCTTTACAGATGGCTATTTCCATCCATCCATCCATCCATCCATCCATCCATCCATCCATCCACCCATCCATCCTATAGTTCTTGAATCCTTTGACCCAGATGCCATTCCAGAAGCCAGGGATCATAGCAGATCATAGACAGCAACCGTTGATTGCTGTTGTCCCAGAGTTCATGTTTAGAGAAACACTTGATAGACATAAGTAAGGGGTTGGGGTGAAGGAGGCTGAGGAGGAGAAAACATGGGGCTGTCTGCTGCTGGCTGGTGTGGCTTGAACATCTTGCTCAGAGGTTTCCCCTTGAGTCAGTCCTAGTGAAGGAGCCAGAAGGGTGACATCAGGTGCTGGGAGACCAGTAGGCCCCTCAGAGGCAGGGAGAGGGGGGGAAGGGAGCAAGAGAGGAGCAGTGTAGCACACAGGCTTGGAGGAACATTCTCCCCAGACCCTGGGTGGCTCCTTATCCCAGGACATTGAAATGTCGTTTTCATGATGGGCTACATGGCCCACCTGCTGCTGCTGCTGCTGCTGCTCTTATCTCTGCCCAGTTAGACTCTACCTGACATAAACAGGGCCTGAGTTCAGGGAGCTTTGCTGTTCCCTGGTGTCACCAGGTATCTAGAACCTTGGGCCACAGATGGTGTTCCAGAGTCTACTGCTGTCTGGACAGGAGGCAGGAGGGGAAACCACCCAGTGTACAAATGCAGATCTCCCTTCCCAAAGCCCTGGCAATGCCTCGGGGGTGTGACTGTCCTGCATACCACCCTGTGCGTGCATGCTGGTGCCAGGCTATGAACCCTGCGGAGGTGGCCCCACCCCTCAGACACTTTGCATGTGCTGCTGACGTGGTTGTGGTTTGCAGCCCTTGGTGTAGACCAGAGTCAGAGACAGAGCGTCCTGTCCTCAGAGGCTATGGTGCAGGTGGGGGTGACAGCAGATCCCGCACACGTGTACACACATGCGTGCTCGCGTACGCACACGCACACGCATACGCACACGCGCACACACACAGAGAGACATACAGAGTCCCTCTTCCCACACTTCTTAAATAGTCCAGCATGCACATGTGTGTGGTGTACATGTGGACAAACAACTGCTCTGGCCTGGCCACCCCTAGACCTTGGGCTCAGGTACAGCAAGCACCCTGTACTCAGTGGCGCTGGAGCACAGGGAGATGGAGGAAGAGCCTAGGGCACTTTCCTGCCTCTGAACTTCCACCTTTGGTTCTCTGGGCCTCACAGAGGGTACCCTGCTGTGTGTCAGCTTTTGTCTTGGGGGGCAGGGAGCATGGCTCTTTTGCCTTCTCATGTCAAAAACCACTTCCCCATAGGCCAGCTTCCACACTCAGCCCTCAGTGGGGCCCAGCTTGCCTGCTCCATGCTCAACAGGGGCGGGCACTCATGGTGGCCAGGCTTGAGGACATGTTCAGAAGCCCGCCTAGCTTTTGGGAGATCTACCTGCTCCAGACTACCCCAGGCTCAAGTGTACCACAGACTGCAGTGTCTGTTCCCCGCTTTCTGGCTTTGAGGGGGACTTGGAAGGCAGGGTCCAGGTTCAGTGCCAGCTCTTCAGGAGCTGGGATAGGCCACATGGCCTTTCTATGTCATTTCTTTGTGTCAGAGCTCTGTGAGTTCCCCTGAAGTCTACTGTGCAGAGACAGCAGTCAGCTCTGTCTGGTTTCTTGCCTTAGAAGGGATGGGCCATGACCTCTTTGCTCTGCCCCAGTCAGCAAACCTTGAGGACATTGGGGTCTCCATGGAGGCTCTAGTAACCCCCAGTAACCTGGTGCTGCAGGAGGAGAGCTTGGGAGGGTTTCTCCATTTTGTCATGTGGGACAGGAACCCACCCAGCCTCTCTCCACCCAGCCTCAGGCTGGTCTTGCTACCATGATCCAGCTTCCACTCCTCTCCAAGCCTCTACCCTGCCAGGCTTCTCTTTTGCTGCCCAGAACCCATAGCCTTTATTCCTTGAAGCCCTGGGCTCCTCAAGTGTGAAGGGTACAAGAATCCCCACAGCACAGATAATGCCAGGTGATAGTACTGTGGCTGTCACTGCCTGCCCCCAGGACCTGCGCATACTGTCCCCACTTCCTTGCTCTGGGTCTTGGGAGCCAAATGCCAACCCAGCACTAGATGGGAGGGTGGGTAGCTCTTTCCAAATGCAGAAGGAAGAAAAAAAGGTTTGCCTGCTGGGTGCCCTGCCTGGAGGAAGTCAGAGCTGGCCTGTGGTGTGGCAGTCCTAGGGCCTCACGCATCTCCTGCCTGGCTCCTACCCCATGATGTCATGGGGAGTGCCTCTCCACCCCCAGCCCCAGCCACTGGTGGGCAGTGACAAGGCACCAGGTTGTACTGACTGAAGCTCTGGATGACCAGCCGGCCCACTGTTCCCACCCCCAATCACGAACACCCTCCCGCTAAGTGCTACTCTAGGAAACGCTGTTTAGCTATGGGCTAAACACTATGGGCTAGGTAATTTCATAGCCAGACCTTCCTTTGAGCCTTTATGTCATCCCACTCTTTACAGGTGAGAAAGCCATCCCAGCCTGGTATGTAGTTCATAGATGGCAGAGCAGGCCTTCCCACCTGGGGCCCTGACGCCTCCTGGTAACTGGGGTGGATGCAGAGGTAAAAGAGTTCGTTCATTCTGGAGGAGTCCTCAGAGGCCTCCTGTTTGTCGAGAAGGAAGTAAGTGCCCCAGGCTATGCCACGGGCTCCTGGCAGAACCTCGATGGGGTGGAGAATGTTCCTTGGCCAAGGGAACCTGGTGGGAGGGGCTATGCTGGGAAAGCTCCCGGTGACTACCTCCGGAGCTCTCCTCAGAAAGCCCCAGCTGAGCAGGGCTTGACACCTTCTGCCCTCCGCCTGGCTTTTCCTATCACAGACAGTGGTTGGTCTGATTCGCTTTCTTCAGTATCTGGGATCGCACTGAGTGCTCCACACAGGCCAGGCAAGCAAACACTCTGGCATTAAGCAACATTTCCTGGCTCCTTTTTTTGTTTGTTTTCTTGATTTTTGTTGTTGCTTTTTCTCTTAAGACAGGGTCTCACTAGGTAGCCCTGGCTAGCCTGGAAATTGAGATTAGGTTGGTCTCTGCTTCCTGAGTGTGTGTTCTGGAGGTGTGTGTGTGTGGGGAGGGGAGCAGGGATTTAAGCTGGGAGCCACTGAACAGGGTGTCCTGATGTTTTCATTTGGATGTAAGTTCTCTGTAGTTGCCCAGGCTGGCCTTGAGTTTATACTACAACCGTGACAGGACCTGAACATTCCATTCTCCTGCCTCAGCTTCTCAGGAGCTGGGATTACAGGCCTGTGCCACCAGGGCTGTCTACTTAGTTTATGCATCCAGTTAATCTTCTTGTTAGTTATTTTCTGGCTAGATTGTGACCCTCAGAGGTCCTGGTTTATCTGGTTCCTTGCTTAGAAGGATGCCTGGCTCAGCTGTTCTTTCACGGGATGGATAAAGGAAGGAACGAAGAGAGTCAGGCTGCAGAAGACGACAGCTAAGTGGGGGAAAGTTCAGCGGGAGGGTAAAGTTACTAAAGCCAAGGCAAATAGATAGCTCTGGGCAGCCGAGGAGAACCAGAAGTACTTTAGAAACGAGAAGGAACAGGGCCACCACCTATAGTCATGTGACCTCAAAGCTCAACGGTTTTCAACATGGACAGCAGTCCACGGTACTCCCCACAGGTGGGGAAGCACGAACTTGGCCTCAGCAGACTCTGAGGCAGCAAGAATGCATGGGTTCGGCAGGAGCAGGCTTAAGGCATCTTCAGCAGGAGGAACAGGCTGTACCTTCCATAAGGGTGCCACGTGGTTATGGTTAGCAGTTTACCATCCGGTGTTGTCTCCAAAGGCAGTTGTCTGACCCAGGGGGGAGAAACTGGTGTGCTGTTAGAATCTCTGGTACCTGCTGTGCTCAGTGGGTGGGTAGGGAAATCACCCAGCACACCCCACAGACACCCACCAAATGCTGGGGACCAAGATAATGGTAACCGCCATGGGGAGGGCCATTTCCTGAGCTGGTGGGGTAATGGAGGTTGGGGACATGGTGTTCTGAGGCTTCAGTGGGGACCTGTCCCAGCTGCAGGAGCCACTCCTCCCAGTCCTACTGGCTGGGCACAACAACAATGTCCTGGTGGCTGTGGCTGTCTGGGTGAGTCACCTTACCCACAGTGAGGCTGACTGACGATGTTATCAGTAGCCTAGCTTGCTTCATTCCTGGGTGACATCACCTACCTCTGTCTTCTCCTTCTCATCACTGAACCGTAGCCTAATGCCCTGACATATCCTGGGCACCAGGGCATCTCCACTGGGGCCTTAAGAGGTCCAGGGCCTCTTGGAGGCTCAGTTCAGTCCTAGTTTTGCTGGGCAGGTCCCCATCTACCAATAGATGTGCTACCAAGGTAGGATTAACTGCAGAAGGCCCTTCTCCTCCCTGCCCTGTAATTGCTCTCTTTTGCTTCAGCCGAATATCTCCCAGGAAGGATGCCCAATTGCATTCTTGGATGGAAGCCTTGAATCCCACACCTTGTGGCCTGAGCTTGGGTTCTGCCTAATGCTGGCCTGGTGGCCCTAGAGCTTCTGGGATGGGGTCATTGGGTCTCTTAGCTCACCTGGGCTCAGACTGTGGCATCCTGCTGCCCTTTGCATAGTTGCTACTGGGGACCTCCTGTTGTCTCTCCTGACCATGTGAAGCCAGCAGCCTCTTGGAAGCTGAGGTCAGCCCTGTATCTGTTTCCTCTTTGTCCTTGTTCTCAAAGGTGACCTGTGGATAGTGCCATATGAAAGGACCAGAGAGTCAGCAGATCAGTGTGCAGGGGCACATAGGACTTCATGTTAGAGGCAGGATGGATGGGCGGGTCCACACCTGACTTCCCAGTCAGTGGAGCTGGATAGCAAGAGACTGAGGGCATCATATGAGGCAGACACCCCTTGTGCCAGGAGGCCACCTGAGCTTGGCAGGCCAAGGAGGCAGGAGGGATGTGAGTGGACAGGCAGGGAGAAATGCCAGCCCACCAAGCTGCCCTCTGGGGACCCCTCCTCAAGTACAGACTTTTAAACAGCATCCATTTTCCTGTTAGTTATCTGGAACAAAAGAAATTGTTCCTTAGGTGGAAAAAGGAAACCACGAGAGCAAGAGAGCCCACTGCTAAGGTTATACCATCTTCACCATCAGCTGAGGAGGAGCCTAGCCCCACAGCAGCCATGCACTGGAGCCCGGCCTAGGAGCCAGCAGCTCTGCCAGCACGCTCTCCCTCCTCCTGTCTCTCCTGTAGCATCCCTGACTCCAGTGCTCTGTTGTCACACAGGGCCACTGCTAGGCAGGCCTTGTGGTGACAATAGAGAGGTAGGAGATGAGGGGAGGGGCAGTTTCAGAGAGGAGCCTTCTTTTTAGTTAGGTTAAGGCCAGCTGAGCTCTTGAGTCCCCTTCTGCCCTGAGTTGAATTCTCATCAATAAGAGGTACACCTCTTCAGATTCTGTCACCATTGCTGAACTCTTGAATGTGGTCTGCCTAGACCTCTGGATCCGTCTCCAAGTTCTAGAACACACCCCTAGCCAGTTCTCCTGGGGCTCTGACTGTTGTGGACCCTTCCTGGGTTGCAGACCTGGTTCTAATTCTACTCAACCTTGACTGTCTTTGTTGGCAAGAACACGCCCTGGGGTTGCCTGTCTTTTGAATTCTTTCCCCTCTCTTAAGAAATAAAAGCAAACATTAATTTTATAGGATTATAGGTGTATAATAACATGCCTGGTATCCTTAGTTCTTTAAAAATGTCTTTTATTCTATTTTTATCTTAAGAAGACTTCTCACTAAATTGCTCAAGTGCTCCTGGAACTCAGAATTTCCCTGCCTCAGCCTCCTGACTAAGGAGAAACTGGTGTGTGCTTCCAGACCCAACTCCCCATTTTCCTAACAGCTTAGGTCAGTATCTACCAAGAACAGCCAGTGGAACCCACAGATCTGATGTCCTTTCCCCAGGGATCTGGTGCCCCGTTTTCCTGGCAGTTCCTGCCTTCCTCTCTGGTTGAATTCAGATGCTGATGGACACCAGCAAGCCAGGTGCCCAGTGGAGATGTGAACTAGTTGCTTGTCTTTGTTCAGGCTGTTGGGAATCAAGCTTTGTTGGTCAAGGCTTGCCCCCTACAGGAGGGTCTCTGACTAGAGACAGCCAGCTAGCCTGCTGGACTCCTTCCTTGGGTCTCCAGGAGTTCCTGTCCTCTTCCCTCCATCCTCAGTAGCATCCTCCTCAGCCACAGATTCAGCCATGGTCTTGGCCATAGGCTGGGCTCTGTACTTTCTTCACTTAGACCCCTAGGCCCACAAGAGCCCTGGGAGCACAGGTAAGTGCCAGGTTGACTTGAGGTGTGATGGTTTCCTCCTGGTAACCTCTTCAAAACTACTTTTACTGAGCCTTCATTTTCTTATCTATCAGATGGGCTCATAGTCACAGCTGCTTCTCAGATGGGTACTCGACATGGCACCCAGCACCCCAGGCAGTGTGTGTGTGTGTTGTCAGAACTAGCTGTTGAGAGAGAATTCACATATGCTGGTTACACTCTGCCCTACCAGACTTGGGCATGAGCATGTACCTCTTTCTCCATTCAGCATTTCCTCTCACGATGTGGGGTTGTCCGCTCTAGCCTCTGCAGCATGCAGTGTCAGCCTGGGGACAGGATAGGCTTGCCAACAAGGCCCAAAGGTTGCCCCAACCATATGGGGCTGACACACTGGCATGCCGGGTCAACCTGCATCTGCATCTTCTGTTGTTATTTTGCTGTTTCTGACCTTGGTCTCATCATCCGCCAAATGGTCAGCACAGTCGCTTCTCCCTCCTCCGATGAGGGGGAAGGGTGGGTGAGCCTGGGAAGCAGGGAAGAGGTGAACAACCTGCTGAGCACAGGCGGGCAAGCTCCCTGGGGTGGAGCTAGGCTCAGAGTCTGGAGGCCTCACCATGTGGCTGCCGCCTCCCTCCCCAGACCTGGACCTGTGCCTGAGTTCACAGCGCCCCCTGCTGGCAGGTTCTCTCAGAAGCCCCCTGTGGGCAGCCCGAACCCCACATTTCTTCACTTTGACCCCGGGTAGAGTCTTGCGCTCTGGAAGCACATTTTTAAATCAAAAGGGTCCCCAGAAAGTCTAGGCAGCATGAAGTCCAAGCTGGGGTTGGAGTTGGGGAGCCGGGGCTTCCAGGATAAAGTTTAGTAGGCTCCTGGGTCTTTGAAATCTCTGCCAGCCCAAGCCCACATGGCCTGCTGGGGGCTATCATACTGGGGCAGGCTTGAGGAATGAGGAACCCTCCCTGCTTACCCTGGACCTGACCCTCATCAGGTCTGCAGAAGCCAGAAGACGAAGGCAGGGTGGTCTTGAGCCCTGTTTGTACATCTCCTCTGTCAGAGGCTCACTTTACAGCTCTGACTTTACCTCTGAGAAAGCCAGCAAACTCATCCCCACCAGGAGTGCCTTTTACTGCTCTTGAGACTTCCCTACACTATTCTCTTTCCTGGCTGCTTGTATCCAGCCAAATAAAAATTCCTCCCTCCTCCAGGAAGCCCTTCTAGATGGCCCCAGGCTTCAGTGAATTTTCTCTGGCTCCAGGCTTTTGTGGGACTTCTCTCACATGCCTTGTCTTGTGTATATGTTATCCAATCCCATCTTTAGAAGCTCGGACCACTGTATGGAAGGCTATGCTGCCTCTTTTCCTGGAGCTCTGGGAAGGTCCAGGGGACAGATCATACATGTCTTTTTGTTTCAGACAGGGTCTCACATAGCCCAGGCTGGCCTCACATTCACTACTGTAGCCCAGGCTAGCCTTAAACTTACTGTTCTCCTGCTCAGCTCTACAAGTGCTGGGAATAAAGTGATTTTAAGATCAGCTATGTTCATGGGTGTGGTCTTGCCCCTGGGGCACATCAGCAATGTCTATTGATATGTGAGGGGTGTGGGTGGGGCCTAGATGCTACTGGCATCTTAGAATTAATGTCAGGGATGCAGTAACTGCCCTATGAGGCACAAAGAATAGTGCCTGGGTTATGAAAGATGATTAAATAAATAAATAAATTCAGATCTGGTATCATCATTACAGTGACCCAGGTCAGTGGGTCCCACAGGAGACGTGCTCACCCCTGAGAGGACAGAGCAAGCTCTGAGTTGACCCTGACTTTTCTGCCTTTGTCCTCTATAGTTCTGGGTGCCCTGAGACATTTTTCTGGTCTGAATGTGGCTTTTGCAAGTGGAGGTGGGCCTGAGCCAAGGAGGAGGATCCAGACCTGAATTAGTCCTTAGAGTAGTGTGGCCAGCCCTTGGGAGCAGAGAGTCCCTGACCTCATCTATAAATGGGGATGCAGTGACCCCTTTCAGTCCCAATGGGCTGGGGTCCTCAGCTGTCCCTGTGTGCTCAGCATTGCTGTCTGCTGATGGGTGGGGTACTATCCCATAGCCAGATGTGGGAGGAACTGCCCTCCCGGGAAACAGCTGTCAGAACAAGAACGCTTTGACAAGCACATCAAAGCTGCTTGCATGTCTCCTAGGAACTGACTGGGTGGGTGGGACAGAGCGAGCCTTCAGCCAGGAACAGCTGTTGGCCAGGCCCCAGTGCAGCACTGGAGGCCAAGGAAGGCATCCCCCTTTAGCTGGGGTTAGGAATGTCCCAGAGGCTAGTCATCATGACACAGCCCTCCTCTGCTCAATTCTAGGTGGGCTTGGCCAGTCCAGGGTTCTCAGTGCCCACTCAGAGGCTGCTGTCTCCTGTGGAGAACTCTGTAGGGGCCTGGTACCCATTTCATGGGGGTGGTGCTCCGAAGGAGGGGCAAGGATGTGAGGGTGTGGGGAGGGAGGCTCTCCCACCCTCTCAAGCCATGGAGATCTGGAGCACCTCCCTGTGAAGACTCAAGCCTGCTTTTCCTTTCAGAGGACTGCCTCCAAGTCCACTCCCAGGGCCCAAACCTGACTAAGCAGAGGATAGGGAAGAGGAGAGCAGGAAGTCAAACTCCCCCACTGCCCCGCTGCTCTCACATGCTCCATGGCTAAGCCCCACAGCATCTCCTGAGGGCCAGGAGTATACCTGTATGTGAGACATGGGACCAACCCTAATATCCTTGGATCTTATCCTGTGGCATTGTAGGTCAGGGAATGTTCTGGAGCCAGCCCTGGAGCCAGATGCTGCAATATACAGGAAACAAGAACTTTAATTTCCCCAAAGCTTTGACTTGCCTATTTGTAAATGGGTTTACTGACACATCTATGTTCTAGGTTTTGGGGAAAGTTGGAGGGAGGGTACAGGAAGGCTTTAACATAGTTCTCTCTCTCCCTCTCCCTCTCCCTCTCCCCCTCTCACTCCCCCTCCCCCTCTCCCTCTCTCTCTCCCTCTCCCCCTCCCGTCCCCTTCCTCTCCCCCTCTGACTCCACCTCCCTCTCTCCCTCTGTCTCTCCCTCCCCCTCTGTCTCTGTCTCTCTGTCTCTGTCTCTGTCTCTGTCTCTCTCTCTCTCTCTCTCTCTCTCTGTGTAGTTGGTGCTCAATACATGCTGGCAAATGTGGTTATAATATATATTATTTATATGTAATCTAGTATTATAATCTTCACAGTTGCTATTTCAGTTCCTAGAAGTTTTAAGGTGACCTATTGCTTTAGCTTAGGAGTGAAAACGAGGCTCTTTCTCTGGGAAAGGGAGGTATGGCAGTTGGGAGAGATGGGACCCAGAAATATTTCAGGCACTTGGATTCAGGATGAAAACTCCAGGTGTGGCATATCTGGGGTCACAGCTAGGGTTGGCTGGGTTCCTGTCACCTTAAGAGGGACTGTGCGTGTCAGTGTGTGCAGGTGGGCAACTGTTGTTGTGATCAGTGTGAGCTTGTGTGTGTGAGGCAAGCATATAACTGGGTGGGGCTGAGGGCGAGCTCATTGTGGGTGCTGGTGTGGCTATGTGGGCCCTGATCTTGCCTTCATAGGATGGTTCAGTGTGTGCCTCACAATCTAATGGCCTCACTTCCCTCAGTGAGGGTGTCTCCACATGTGCTGTGTGTGTAGCTGAGGGACTGGCTATTGGGTCCTTTCTGACAGTTGTAGGTCATGTGGTCATGCCAGTGGAACGAAGGAGTTCATGGAGGTCACAGAGGCCTGCCCACCCAGGAGTACTGGGCTTCGAGGCTGTGCTGTTTCGGGAAGCATCTCTCTCTCTCTCTCTCTCTCTCTCTCTCTCTCTCTCTCTCTCTCTGCCCCTCCCTCCCTCCCTCCCTCCCTCCTTTCTTTGTTTCTGTTTGTTTATTTTTGCTTTGCTTTGTTTTTCAAGACAGGGGTTCTCTGGTTGTAGCCCTGGCTGTCATGGAATTCACTCTGTACACCAGGCTAGCCTTGAACTCCGATAGGATTAAAGGTGTATTCCTCTACACCTGGCTGGCATTTAGTTGTAAGAGAAAGCAGATGGCTTCCTTTCTCAAGCATTTACACTCTGTGTGTCTCAGGAAGAAGTGTATACTCATGGGAAGTGTATCGGCGTATACTCTACATCTGTGTCAACACTTGGCATTGTCAGTGTTTTTAGTTCAGCTGTTCTTAGTCATTCCTTATGCTTTCCTGGCTCCGTGGGGTTTTCTCCTGGTGCAGCCCCTAAAGAGTAGGCTTCTGACAGACAGCACATGATTTCTTTCAGTATAGACATTTATTGACTATTACTTGCCAGGTATTTATGTTAAAGAGTTATTATTTGGTACAAATCTAAACAAGTACCTCCCCACCCCCATTGTTTCTTCTTAATCCAGGCACACCTAAGTGAAGTAAGGGCCGATGGGGAAGTGGAGAGACAGCCAGCCAACCCAGATCACTCTGGTTAGTTAGTACTTGTTGACTGTGTCTCCTGGGGCTCAGGCTAGGCGTGGCTCACTCTGAGGCTTATGGGGTGTACTTATGGGGTCCACATAATCTAACTCCATGAAGCCAAGCAGTGGCCAGGGTAGCTCCAGGAGGCTCTGGAAGCAGACTGGCCTGGTTTGCAAATACCGAGCCATCCTGGAGTCACAAATGGAGCGCACATTCATTCCAAGAGAGCAGCATTACATAACAGTTCTCAACTCTCAAGGCTTGTCCTCCATGTCGAGAACATCAGAAATGCAAAGCAAGCAGAGAATACTTTCAGAGGGGTGTGGCTTTGTATGCTGACCATACAAACCTAGAATTTGACCTCCATGTACTCTGGACCCTATGGGATCTGGGAAGAACTGTGGGTCCCTCTCTGAGTAAGGTTTCAAATGCGTAGAACTGAAACAGGACTGTCAAAGCAAACAATGAGAGTAGCCCTCCAGCCAGGGAGCCAGCTCTGAGAGCAGTGGAGTGTTTAGTTTCTTTTGAAAGGTTTTCATCTTTAACTTTATGTGTATGTGTTTGGCCGACATGCATTTCTATCCACTCCATGCATGCAGCACCTGTAGAACCTAGAAGGCACGGAGTCCCCTGAGATTGGCATTACATGTGCTTGTGAGCTGTTATGTGGACGCTGGGAATTGAACCCATATCCTTTGCAAGAGCAGTAGGTACTCTTACCCTGTCTCCTGAGGGGCTTCTTGATTAATACTTTATAGTTTATTTATTTTTAATTTAGTGTGTGTGTGCACACACGTGCGCACGTGCACGCGCACACATGACACCCTGTAGAGGTTAGTGGACAGCTTGAGGGGCTTGGTTCTCTCCTTCAATCATATGGGTTCCAGGAATTGAACTCAGGAACACAGGTCATCAGGCTTGGTGGCAGGCACTTTTACCCAGTGAGCCAGCATGCCGTCCAGAGGACGGCCATTGGGAGTCAGTTCTCACCCTCCATCCATCTTGTTTTTCCTCCTGCTTTTGATTCTGTAGGGCAAGGGCCCACATACTTCTAGGTTTTCTTAGTTAGTTAGGGTTTTACTGCTGTGAATAGACACCATGACCAAAGTAACTCTTATAAAGGACAACATTTAATTGAGGCTGACTTACAGACTCAGAGGTTCGGTCCATTATCATCAAGGTGGGAGGAGCATGGCAGCATCCAGGCAGGCATGGTGCAGACAGAGCTGAGAGTTCTACATCTTCATCTGAAGGCTGCTAGCAGAATACTGAATTTCAGGCAGCTAGGATGAGGGTCTTAAAGCCCACACCCACAGTGATACATCTACTCCAACAGGGACACACCTTCTAATAATGCCACTCCCTGGGCCGAGCATATGCAAACCATCACAGGTGATTCTCTATCTCTGTTTCCCATGTTATCAGAGGAGTGCTGATATCTCAGACTTGAACTGCCACATCCAGCTTTAGGAAGATGACAGGTTCCAACTCGGAGTATCAGGCTTGTGTGGTATTAACTATCAGCCATCTCATCCACCCTTTAGCAACACTTGCCTGGTGGTTGTTCTGCAGCAGTGATGGGTAAGCTTTTTCAAAGGTCTGCAAGAAGTCTAAAGTGATCTGTGTCTGTTACTATTGGAGATGTTTCTTATACATAGACAGGAAGAGCAGACTCACAGTTAAAGGCTAGTAACAATACCTACACATACATAAAAGTACACACACACACACACACACACACACACACACACACACATCCTTATCAAACTCCTGGAGCTCAGCATTCTCTTCCTAGACCTGTGAGGAGGGGCAGCTGTGAATCCACACATGTGGGTGTTGAAAGCGCTTAGTCTTGCCCTCTTCCCAGTGCTGGCTAGCCTGCTGTACTAGTCCCTGAGCTACCCCAAGCCTTTCAATCTCCTTGTCCTACAATGTTGAGAATACCGCCAGATTCCTCTATTGTCAGCAACCTGCCCATTGTCCCTGAGGCTGGGACCTAGGGCCTGAAGGACAGAAATGAAGGCCTCCTGCCTGCCGTGTACCTAGCCAGGGCAGGTCAAAGGGAAAGGGAGACATGGGAGGAGACAACTGTGGGCAAGGCAGAGCTGGTTTGCCCTGAAGGGTAGGTGTAGACAGGATGAGCTGTACAGAGGAGGAAGCTATGAGGAAGTTTCTGAAAATCTGAGCCTCTTGCTTCTCTCCTAAACTTCCTCTTCCTCCTGCCTCCTCCCACCAGGAAGCAGAATCCAATTTCCTCTTTTTTTGTCTGTTTGTTTGTTTTTGTTTTTTGACACAGGGTTTCTCTGTGTATCCTTGCCTGTCTGGGAATTCACTCTGTAGACCAGGTTGGCCTAGAACTCACAGAGATCTGCCTGCCTCAGCCTCCTGAGTGCCAGGATCAAAGGTGTGCGCCACCACTGCCAGCTTTTTTTTTTTTTTCCCCAAAGCAGCACTAAGAACATTTACTCTGTAGGTATTCTCCCACAAGTACATATGAATGGTGCCAGTTTTCTTTAGAGAATTATTCTGAAGCCTGGGCAGACAGCTCAGCAGGTGCCTGATGCTCCGAGTTCAGTTCCTGGAACTGTGTACAGACAGAACTGGAGAACCGATGTTGTCCTCTGACCTCATTACATGTGATATGAACCATCACACAGGAGCCAGCACACACGAGCCAGCACACACGAGCCAGCACACACCACCAGCCAGCACACATGTACCTGGAAACAGCAATAAGAACAACAACATCAAATTACTCTGGGAATGGTGGTGCACGCCTTTAATCCTGGCACTCTCAGGAGGCAGAGGCAGACAGATCTCTGAGTTCAATTCCAGGACAGCCAGGTCTACACAGAGAATTCCTGCCTGGAAAATAAACCCCCAAAAATGAAAATCAAAAGAAAGAATCTGCATGTGCCGTACTTTTAGTAACCTGACAACCATGGCCGAGAATAGTTCTGATAAGCCTCACCTCTCCTCATACCTGTCCGTGTAGAACATTCTCAGGGAAGACGGCCATCATTCTGAAAAGACTGAGGTTCAGAGTCATGAGATCACCCGGCACATAGTGTGGGCACTAGATCATTTGCTGTGGCCTTTGTGGGCTTTTTAAGATAATTCAAGTGCATGAGTGACTACTTGAAGTGACAGGAGCACCAAGCTGAGCCCTTCCCAAATTATTGACCTATAAAACCATAAGCAAATAACGCTGTGTTATTTTAAGCCGTTAGGTTTAGGAGTGGTTTGTCACACAGCAATAAGAACCGAGAATCTTGTCGTAGACATTTGATAGATGCACTTGGAATGAGCGAGTGACTAACCCCCGTGCTGGTGGGATGGTTCACTGGTCTCTGACACTTAAGCCTCTAACACATCTGCTTTCTTATTTGATTCCTGTGAAGCTCTGCTTTGTATGTCAGCTTGACAGGGTCACTGGGTACCCAGATATGCGGTCAGGTATCTTGGCCGTTTCTATAAAGGTGTTTTTAATAGGATTAACATTTAAACCTTTCCCAGCAGATAACTCTGCAAAATAAGGGTGGGGCTTATCTAGTAAGTGGGAGGGTTGACTAGAACAGAAGGTTAACCCCAAATGGGAGAAGTCCCCCATCCGACAGCCTTCAGACTGAGATGTCAGCTCTTCCTGGTTCTGTAGCAACCTGCTGCTTTGTATGAAACAGACATTAACCCTGCAAGTTTCAAATTTTGCTGACTTCCATAATTGCTGAGTCAATTCTCTATAGTTCTCTCTCTCTCTCTCTCTCTCTCTCTCTCCCTCTCCCTCTCATATGTACACACACACACACACACACACACACACACACCCCTATCCACCCACAGGCTCAGTGTTATCGGTCAGCATTCTTAGAGAGTATCTTTGTAGTAATCACACGGGGCCAGCTATGGTGGCCAGAACAAGCCAATTCAAAACTTGAAATGTGATTTCTACTGAATGCATATTGGTTTTGCACCATCGTTGAAAATTCCTAAGTTAAGAACTGTCTGTGCTATGAGCTCTACAACAATTTTTTGGGGACCATGACTACTTAGAGCTCAGTTCTAGTCTTCAGATACCTGTGTTCTTTCTCATGTAGGTTCTGCTGTGTGTTGGACACAAGACTAAGACTCTGGGCATAATTCGAGCAGAATGGATACAGGCCCTATCCTGTGAGGGAGACATGCCTTCATGGCACCACATGTAAGCAAGCCTAGCACAGAAGAACTCTGTGCCATAGCAGAATGCTGGCTACCTTATTCAGAAGGTCACAGATCTGAAGAGTGATTAGCGGAAGACTAAGGTGTTCCACACAGAAGGGACAGCACATGGGAGGCTGCTCTGCAGGGAGCGGCTGGTGGCCAGTTTGCTTTTAGGTCTATGACAAGACATGATGAAGGGGAGATGCTTACCTTGCAGCAGCCAGGCATGAGAGAAAGACAGAGAGGAAGAGTCTGAGGCAAAGACACCCCCTTCAACAGTGTCTTCATACTTACGCTTCAGCTTCACAGTTCCTACGTCTCCTACAGACGGTCACTTGGGAATCCATCAATGGAGACTCCAGTGATGAGGTTAGCACCAAGATTCAACCACTTCCTGAAAGCCTCACCTCTGAACACGGTTTTGGGGACCAAGTCTTTTTAGGGGGATACTCCTTACCCAAATCCTAACACATGCCACATTTGTTGTTGTTGTTATTTGTTGTTGTTGTTGTTGTTTGCTCATACTGCTCTTGCTCCTCATAAAGGTTTAAGATGCGTGGCTGGGCAGACAGCCTTCCTCCAGGACTCAGGCACTTCCAGGTCCCACCTCAAAGCTCTGCTAACTCTGGATCTCAGTCCTGGAACCAGAAAGGACAGTGGAAGAGGGAATTTTGTGTCTTCCAACTCCCTCCCTCCCCAGTCACTATTTCTTGAGAGTTCTGAGTTCTGTCTCATGCTGACAATTAACTACCTTGTCACTTTCCCGACAGGCTTTATCTCTCCTTCCGTGTGGCAGGGTCTCACAGGTAGCCCTTAAAAGGATGTGATCTTTGGAATTAAACAGATTTGAGGGAGCAACATAGTCTTTGCCCTTCTCAGTTGATTTGCAGCTGGCTAAACTGCTCGAGCATCAGTTTGCTCTCTGCAGAATGAACGCAAGCACAGCATCCAGCTAATAGCTTGCTTGTGAAGATTAACTGCAGACAGCAACATAGTGTCTGGGCAGAGTAAAATGTTACCTCATGACAACCCAAAGGAGATGGAAGCTCAGAGGTGGGTGTGGACGCACAGTCCCCATGGGGTCTCTGTCTTGCTTCTACTTCTCCCAGACACTTTACCAGAGCAGAATGCTCTGGGCCTTTCTGGGAGTCTGTGACTAGCTTGACTCATGAATGATATCTCTGCAGGTGCCAGGAGCCCATGGCTCCACCCTCGCCTCATGCCAGGGTACCGATGCCAGACCATGGTCAGCGGTTACACCCTCCAGCTGCCTCCTGCTGCTTGAGTTTTATCAAAAGCTCAGTTGAGAGAAATACAGTTCAAGGGGGGGTCACTTAAAGGCCACACATTCCATCCATTCTTCCAGATACTTATCCCCAGCCAGTCAGAGGATCAGGAAACTGAGCTGTTCCTGGTCACCACAGAATCTTTATCCACCTCTCCCTTATGACTTGGGGAGTCCAGTCCCCCAGTAGTGTACACACTTTGGGGTGCTCTTCTCCAGATGTTCTCACCTCAGACTGTGAGCACGAGACATTTTAGGCTCTGGTTTCTAGCAAAATGCTGCATCTGCTGATGAATTGGGGGCAGGGGATTCTGATGTGCAGACCCCAAGACTTGTAAGGCTGATAACCACCAACTTTTTCTTCATTTGGGTTGCCAGCAAACTACAGGTAAATCTGAGGTCCACCTTAAGACTCTTGGAGGACTATGTAGGCTGCCATTTGAGAGAGATGGCTTTTTTTCCAGACACTGGCCAGACACATACAGCGTTTTTAGTGCTGCTTTTGTGGGTATTTTGCTATTGTTTTGGAGTCCAGTGAATCCAGAGTAGGGGTCAGTAAACACAGCAATCGGAATCCGAGAAGCTTAGTCAGGGCAGAGCATTGGCCTGGGTGTGTGGGAGAACAAGGAGGGGCCTGGTGACTAAGGGGCAAATGTCTTTTTCTCAGTCACTGTCGTGGTAATGAAGGGTCTGGCTTTGCTTTAGCAGGGGTTCTAATGAAAAGAGAATTTTCCATGGATTAGAAGCAGCAGCACAGCTGTTGCTCAACTTGAAGTTGTCCCTGCGGCCCCCAGGCTGTCTGGTATTTCTGTCACATTGTGAAACACTGAAACTTGCAGCACAGCAGCCTTTCTCTTCCTCTTCCCAGTCACCCAGTCCCTCGCACCGCCCTTCTTCTTTCTGAGTACGTCTCTTTCAGCTCCTGCCTCCATCTGGTTGCAGAGCTAAGCTTCCTACTAAAACTGTTCCTCCCTCTCTGGGTGAGACAGGGTTCTGTCAGGCAGGCCTGAGGCCCCAGATAGGTGCTGGAGCAAAGGGCCGGAGTGAGATGGCTCGAGGGGACCAGCCACGGATCCAAGGACAGCACCGGCACACACTACGGCCTTCTGGAAGAGATGCTCTTTTACTTTATTTATTTTAATTAATTTTATGCCTTAGCTCCTTATGTGCCTTCATCACTACCCAGGCAGGACTCCCTTTTTAAAACTAAAACATTTGTCACTGGGTGTGGTAGCACATGCTTTTGATACCAGTTCTTGAGAGGCAGAGGCAAGCAGATCTCTGTGAGTTTGAGGCCAGCCTGGTCTACAGAGTGAATTCCAGGACAGTCAGGGCTACACAGAGAAACCCTGTCTCAAAACAAACAAGTGTGTTTTGTGTGTAGAGGCATATGATGCAAAGATGTGTGTGTGTGTGTGTATGTGTGTGTGTGTGTGTGTGGTCACAAGACAACTTTTGAGGGTCAGTTCTCTCCCATCCTGTGGGACTGAACTCAGGTCATCGGGCTTGGCAGCAAGCACCTTTACCCGATGAGCCATCTTGCCAGCCTCCCCCCAACTTTAATTTTTAATTGTCTGACATGGTGCATTATCTGTTCGTTTATCCCTTTATCTAGGCCACAGTCTCTTCACTTTGCACAGTTGACATTTCAAAGCCAGCTAGTTTGGAGCTTTCCTGTGCAGTGTAACACATTAAATAGCTTTCCTGGTCTCTTTTACTGGGTGAGTAGCCGCAGCCCCCATGGAGACCACCAGAAATGTAGTCTGATATTGTCAAATATCCCCTGAGGGAAGAAGATAGAGCCCACTGACTAAGAAGCAGCATTCCCTGCGTCTGCATCTTTCCTGTGCTCACTTGCTGATGGCAGCCTCTGTCGAGCTTCCTCCATAGCTGCCAAGTTGCACACATCCCTTTGGCTCTGATAATTGTCTGCACACACCTGCTGCTCAGTTCTCTCTCCCTTTCTCCTTCCTGTGGTGCCTCAGGTAAGCATGCTAGTCAAATACTCTGCCCCCGAGCTACCTTCCCATATATTTTCTATGGAGGTTAAATCTTCTTTAGGTCTGTCAAGGGCAGCCCTTGTAGAGTTGAGATGAGTGGTGTATTCCAGGGGCTGTCTGTCTGTAGTCTTCCTTTATCACGTCTGTCCACTCACTGGATAGGTGAGGGATCCACTGTGGAGCTGGTTAGCAGCAGAGTCCTTGGCCTTCCTTCCCTGCCAGGATGTCTTGGCAGAGGGCAGGTGAGACATAGGAGAGAGCTCCCCATCAGAGACAGTCAACCATCACATCCTCTGGGTGCCCTGATGTGATGCCCAGTGTCTCTGGAATCTGATTTAATATTCCCTTTGGCCTAGGCATGGCCAGAGTACTGTGCTTCAGTATTTGTAAGAGGCTATGGCTCTGGTGTACTGAGGCGGGACTGTCTGACAGCATCTTGTGTGCATGTATATCAGGGCCTTTGGCTCAGACACGCAGGGCTCTCAGGCTTGGAGGTGGAACATGTCCTGGATCTTGACAGGTTGTTGCATCCTGTGCCCTGTGTGTGGCCTGTTAGCTGAGTTCTTTTTTCTTTTTCTTTTTTTCAGGAGTGATTGATAGAGGGGAGACAGTGAGGGAGGACAGAGGGGTTCTGATGTCCACATTCTGTCTGCTTCATCCCATCTCCTTCCTCTTGCCCTGATCTCTCCACAACCTCTGTTCCACTTGGGTTTCCCTTCTCTATTTAACCTTTCTCAGTCTCTACGAGGTCCTCTTGCTGGCCACAGCCTGAAGGCTGGCCTCTACTACATTCTTAGAGCGGGGCTTCTGGGCCTCCATGGCTAGGTGGCTAATGTACGGCCCACGTCCACCTCATCCCTCACAACAGAACAACAGAGTGCACATACTAGGGCTCTTTCCATAGCTCCAAGTCCTCACTCAGTGGAAATGGCTTGCAGCACTGTCTTAGCCTCTGAGAACCTTTCTGCAACACCCTTCACCCCTGACTGGCTCAGTCAGGGTAGCCTGGTCACTTCCCAGACAGACTGACTTCTTTGATGTGAAGTACACCTGAAGACAGGCTGGGAATACCTTACTCTGTGTCCAGGATGGAGAGAAGTGCTTTCCTGAGGGGAGAGTGCCACAGAAAGAACACTGGGTATGGCGTGCAAGCCTGAAAAGGTGATTACTTTCAGGTAGTAGAGTGTCCTTGGCCAAACCTTGCTTCTCTAGGCACTGGACAAGAGCATCTTGGGAAGAAATGGCCAAGAAAGAGAAGGGGCTAGGAAAGTCTACCAAATTAGCCCTTCATTCCAGAAACAAGAGGGTTTTAGAAGGAATGGGTAACCACCTGGGGCCTCCTAGCACTGTAGCAGGGGCAGGGGTGGGGGATAGGGGGAAGGGAGGCAGGGAGAGGGGGTAGGACAAGCAGAAGCCAGCTCAACTGTTGGTCTGCTTTCCTCTACTACCCAGTCATCCTGGACCCTCAGTGAGTTGTCTGTAGACTCCACCCTTTTCTGGACAGGATGGGCAGAGGGTAGGGGACTGCTTTTGGAGGGCACAGTTTCTTCCAGAGCCTGCGTGGGGAAACTGTGGGCAGAGCCAGAGGGTGTGGGTCTCAGCCAGACTTCGAAAGAGAACCTTTGTGAAGCACTGGCCTGCTGCAGCCACTCTGTAGGCTCTATGGACAGGAAGGGGAAGTGTGGCTGGAGTTAGAATGCTGTTCACAAACAGGAATGGCGGGGTGGGGGGTGTGAGGGTGAGGAAGGGGGCCGGCCAGAGGAGCTGGGGGAAGAAGGCAGGCAGGCAGTCATCTAGAAAGGTTTTAGCAGGGGCCTGAGGACAAAGGTTTGATTTGGGGCCACATGTTACTTGGGAAGCTCTTAGAGCCAGAGAATGGGAGAGGGGGCAGAATGAAGAGGAGGGGGCGGGGAGAGAAGGAAGGAGGGCAGGAAGAAGGAGCACTCCACCAGAATGCCTGGCTATTTCATGCTGGAAGGTTGAATGTGCTGGACATATGTCCCATTGCCTCAGAGGCTCAGGTGGTGACTGCCCCTTAGGAGACAGAAGGATAGGACAGAGACTGAGAAGGGAGAAGCTTTGGGTGTCTCCCCCAAAGTGTGGCCAGACTCCCCTGCTTCTTAGTCCTCTCAGGTCACCATAATAAAATACCCAAACTAGGGTGGTTTATTGACCGCTGACACTCACTGTTCAGCACTGGAGGCTGGGAGTGCAGGTAGGGATGGAACAACCAAGATTTTAACCAGGAACACTCTCAGAAAGTCTTGCCCCCACTAGAAATGTGGTGTGCTTGACAGATCTGCTCTTCCAGAGGGGATGAGGAAGGTCCTCCTCCATGCCCAGGACCAGGAGAGGACCCCATCCCAACACGGGGCATGTTACACCAGCCACAGAAACCAGACCATGACCTTTTTTCAAGCCATAGCAAGAAGGGCCTGCTCTGAGGATGGGAGTTACAGAAGGGCTTCTGGGTGCTCACTGACCATCCAAGGTCAAACAGCCTGTTCAGTGTGTCCTGGTGAGGACAGCTGCCCACTTCAGCTCAACTCAGGACTCTGTGCCAGCTGTGTGTCAGCGACTCTGCTCAGTGCCAGAGGGTAGACAATGCAGTTCCTTTCCTCGTGGGGTTAGAGTCTACTGAGGGCTCACCGGTGGGTCAGTGTTTCTCTCAAGCTGTGAGCACAGCTTAGTGAGCCTTCTTCATCTTTCTCATCTCACTGAGGAGACGATGGTTATCAACTTGAAACACTCAGACGAAAGGGCGAAGAAGTGTGTGCTTGGGAGCCTCAGACTTGTTGAAGTGCACATGGCAGGATTCAGACTTGGGCTCTGTAAGTGGGCCTGAGTGCTTGTTCACTAACTAGCCTTGGCTGAGGAAGAAATTTATCAGCTCTGGTCTGAGTGTGTGGTACTCATATAGTACTGACATGTAGTCCTGACGTGTGGTGCTGACATGTAGTCCTGACATGTGGTGCTGACATGTAGTCCTGACATGTGGTGCTGACATGTAGTGCTGACATG
>JANHMN010000010.1:67604648-67699116 GCA_030674055.1 Rhabdomys pumilio | reverse complement strand
TGTGTGCTCACACATGTGTGTACATGCATGTGTGTGCCTGTGCATGTGCTTGTGTGTGCTCACACACGTGTGTACATGCATGTGTGTGTCTGTGCATGTGCTTGTGTGTGCATGTGTGTGTCTGTCAACATATCACATCACATATGTAAAGGAGAGAGCCTCAGGTGTAAGCTTCACTTCTACCTTGCTTCAGGCAGCATCTCTCGTTCACTGTACACACCAGGCTCCCTGGCCCTCGATGTGTGTGTGTGGTATTGCCCCTGCCCCAAGATTCTTCATCTCAAGATGGTGGAATGTTGACCTGAGGTGGAGCCTGGGAAATGCTGGCATGTTTGCTTTAATGGGAGTGTTCTAGCGAGGAGAGATATTTAGCTCCTTAGACCTGCCATGGCTTCTGCCTTTGCAGGGGCTCAATTGTTCAATTTTTTTCTCTGGATATTTAATTCACATGTTATTATGGTTTGTCAGGCTGATTTCTATGGCTTGTGCTATGAAGTAGGTTAAGATATTATTTTCTTACTTTGCAGTCCTCCCCTGCTGCTGCTCAGAATATGGTATCTTCATTGACTTAGAGACAGGAGTCTCCTCTCTGGGTGGGCAAATTAGAAAAAGCAGTGCTTTCCCTGCAGCAGGCATAGCCTCTCATCAGGACAAAAATGCTTGCTGGAGGAATGTGAGGCTGCAGGGCACAGGCTACATAAAACCATTCAAGGCAACCGGCCTGCAAGTCACTTGTTTCGTGGATGTTTTGTCTTCTGTCTCTCAAAGTGTCATTCATAATATGAAATATAGGTCCAGTTTTTTTTTCTTTTGAGACATAGTTTCGTGTAGAAGTTGGCTTTGATCTTCCTGCCTCAGCCTCCCAAGTTCTCTGAACCTTCAGATGACCAACTCACAGGCTTTAGAGCAAGATCAGTTCTCAACCTTCCTAAAGCCGTGGCCCTTTATCACAGTGCCTTATGTTGTGGTGACACCCAAGCATAAAATGATTGCATTACTACTTTATTACTGTAATTTTGAATCGTGGCGTAAATATTTGATTTGCAGGATTTGTAGGTGGCTTCAGAGGAAGCCTGCTCCTGACCAACTCCCATGCCAGTGCTGGGCTCCAGCCCATGGACAAATACACGCTCCACATGCCTCCATCACGAAACTCCATCCCAGTCTGACAGACACCCTTCCCTCTCCCACGGGAACAAAACTAATTGAGGGAGTACAGTCAAAGACCTGGGGGTGAGCTGACAAGGTGGTACCTGTGGGCAATGGTGACAATGACACAGAAATCACCCCCAGAGGACTGAGGACCACAGGAAGAAAGACCAGGGAGGCGAAGTGCTGTCAGAACAGACCTCAGCCCTTCTTACAGCCAAGTAGCCACAGCCACCAGAGGAGGACTCTCCCTCGTGTGAGCCATTCTGGATTTCTGGGAGGAAACCGGATAGATCTATGAGCAAGTCGTGACTGTCTCACTTCAGGGGACGTCATGTAGGGTGTCTGCATCCATAACTGCAGAAGGCAGTGTGGGAGTTGGGTATGACTCTGTACAAAGTGCAGCCCAGCACCAGCACTAGGAACTAAGAAGGCATTTAAAGGTATGAATCTGTAGCAGGGTACGTTTGGGTTTAGATCTTAATTTTGTTCCTTTCTAGTTCTGTGGCCAGGACATGTTAACCTCTTACAGATTTTATTTGTTTACTTAGATGAATTTTAAAGACAGGTTCTCACCATGAAGCTTATTAAGCTGGCCTTGAACTCAGAAAGTGCTGAGACTAAAGGTGTGCATCGTAATGCCTGGCTCCTTATGGGCTTTAAAATATATACATTATTCTTTGGCTCTCCTACCATCAAGAACTTAGATGTGGGCCTGGAGAGTGGTCTGGAAGAAGACCCAAGTTTGATTCTCAGCTTCCACATTGCATGGCTTCACACTGCCTATAACTCCAGCTCCAGGGGATCCGATGCCTTAGTCTTTAAATGTAGCAAGTGACAGTGACTTCTCATGGAAAAGCTCATGAAGTAGTTTCTAGTGGCTTCTGTTAGGACAATGACACTGGGATTCTTCAATTGCCACAGGAGAAAGCCAGCTACTCAGAACTTAGACATTTGAACAGCCTTGGCCACCTAGCCTGAGCCACCCATCCTTGGTGGAGCCCCCAACATGTGAATGAAGAAGCCCCCAAGCTTTTTCTTCCTCTGACTGCAAACTCAAGACCTGGAGTGAGAACCACCAGGCCATCCCAGTCACCCAAATCCATACACAATAGAAGTGGTTGTCATTGTTCTAAGCCCCTGTTCGAGGATGGTGTGTTAGGGCACAATAGACTAGCTGGAAAAGACTCTCTGCTACCTGGAGACAGACCTGCTGCCACAACAAAACCTAATTATGGTTTTATGGCTGGGATGTGGGCAGCGGCTCTCAGGGCTTTGAAGGTCTACTGGTACCATTGGAAACCTGATGGTCTTCTAGGAGCCTACAGGCAAGGGATTAAAGGGAAGTGAGGGAGATGTCATTGGAAGCATGGGACTTTTTTTTTAGATAGTAGAAGAAAGCTTAGCAGAATTGTCACTTGAAGTGACTTGGGTCATAAAAAGTGTACCTGAGGAGTTAATGGTTTAAGGAGATTTTGTTTTGACAGGGTTTTGTTGGCCTTGAACCCTTGACCTGGCTATCTCAGCCTCCTGAATACTCTACCATCCATGCCCATCTAGGCTAAAGAGACTTTAAGGTGCCCTTTGGAAGTGTCTGTTGGATTATCAAGTTACACGTGACAGGGCAGGGAACAATGCATTGAAAAGGAAGCTAAGTTTCAAATAAAATTGATAGAAATTATAAGAGAGCCAAGAACTTGGGGGGTTGAAAAGAAATCTGTTTCTCATTTCCAGCCTCCACAAGTGGAAAAATATGCTCGAAATAAGAAAAGGCTCCAGGTCAAAAATAAAACCCAGAGATAAATGGTAAGATTTGTGTAAACCTCAGATCTAGATGTGGGGGCTAATACCTGTAATGGCAGATATTATCACCCAACACATGAAGGCAGGAGGATGCCTCTGAGTTTGATGTTGGTCTGGGCTACATGAAACCCTGCTGCAAAAAAAAACTGACTGTTCTGTTGGAGAGGTCGTGGGAAATGATGTTCAGTTTAAGTGCACTCTACAAAGGCACTTGAAGGCTATGCGTAGTGCCACATACCCATTACCCAAGACCTTGGGAAGCTTGGAGCCAGCCTGGGTTACACAGCAAGCACCAGCTTCAAAAAAGTAGAGACTGAGTATGGTGGTACACATCTATAATCTTAATACCTAGGAGAAGGAGGCAGGAAGATCAGGAGTTCAAGGCCAGCCTTGACTATAGAGCAAGTTTGAAGTTAGCCTGGGTTATACAAAATCCTGCTTCAGAAAACCAAAAAGGGAAAAAGGTGAGAGAGTAAAAAAGATGCCAACTGCTCTTTCCCAGCTCTCCATTGACTTGGGACTCACCTGACCCAACAGAAGGTGTCCAGGAGGGCTGTCCTAGTGATACCTTTGAAGCATGGGGGTGGGGGGGGCTCTAACTCTTCTCCTGGAGAAATCTACAGAGAGGAGACTGGGAAGGCCGAGTGAGGAGAAGGGCCTTAACATTCTGTGGAGAGAGGGAGTCCCAGAAACCTTTCATTCAGATGCAGCTTAACTTTCTAGAGTCTTGGCTGGCATGCCAAACATAAGGCTGGGCCAAGCTTCTAGATATTTGCAACTGCTGTCTGCCTACAGTGCCATGAGAGACATGCCCTGCCCACAGTGAGGTCTGTAGAACAACTGCTCAGCCACTTAGGAGGCTGTGAGAGAGAATGCGTGCCTAGAGCTAATTTTAAGACATTGAAGTTAGCATGCTTTTTAAAAATTTAGTTAGCATGTGTGTGTGTATGTGTGTGTGTACATGTGTATATATGTGTATAACTGTGTAAGTATGTATATATGTGTATGTATATATGTACGCATGCATGTATGTGTATATGTATGTATACATATATATGTGTGTATGTATGTGTGTCAATATCTGTGTATGTGTATATATATATCTGTGTGTAAGTATGTGTTTATGTGTATGTCTGTGTGCCTATATATATATATGTGTGTGTGTGTGTATAAAATACATATGGAGGTCAAAGGACAACTCCTGGAAACTCATTCTCTCTTGTCACCTTTTGGGGTTGGGGGATTAATTAAGGTTGTCAGGCCTGCCTGTTGATGCTCCAACCCACGGAGCCATCTTGCTGGTCCAAGTGTTCTTTACCATAAAATTGTAGATTATTAAGAAACAAGTGCTGGGCTTGGGTCATGGCTCAGTGGGTAAAAGTGCTTGCCGTGCACATCTGCAATCCCAGCCCTTCTGCAACTAGATGGGAGGCAGAGACAGGAGGATCACCCAGTAGCCAGCTAGCCTAGACTGTGCATTACAGTAGAAACAAAAGAGAGAAGAACCAACTTCTAAGTGTTGAACTCTGACCTCCACACATGCCACACCCCCTCCTCATAACTGCCAAAGGCAGAACTTGGTTTTTAGGATCCATTTAATAATATTAAATATTATTAAATTTAATAATTTAATAATATTCTAAAGATTTATTTATTTATTTATTTATTTATTTATTTATTTATTTATTTAATGCATATGAGTACACCACCATTGCACCAGAAACTCCAGAAGAGGCACCAGACCCCATTACAGATGGTTGTGAGCCACCATGTGGTTGCTGGGAATTGAACTCAGGATCTCTGGAAGAACAGTCAGTGCTTTAACTGCTGAGTCATCTCTCCAGCCCCCAAGTAAGTATTCTAAATAGATGAACGAGTGTCTTCTTCCCAAACCTTCTCTGACACATCATGCTCCTGAGTTGACTAGCCCATCCCCTCATTATGTGATAATGAACTGCTGATTTAACTAACTCTCTTATCAATCAAATAAGTTTGATATCAAATGGACAAGGAGTGCGTCTGAGTCAACAGTGGATGTCAGAGCGTCTGTAATCGGAGAGGAGTGGGAAGTGTCCATGGCCATAAGGTCACGTCGACTTATAGTGCCAGGGGACTGTGACAGAAGCTCAGGCCCAGGCAGGGACCTGGGGATGTTGTGGCTGGAGTTCTGGAAGGAAGTCAGGGTGAACAAGAGGCAAAGTCCCATGTGGAGGCAGAAATCTCACTCAGGTCATGGAAAGCCCAGGGGCAGGTCTGAGATATGCAGCAGAAGGAGTCAGGCACATACACATATTACCCACAATCCCACGAGAGTAAAGTTCAAAACCAGTCTAAGCTAACTGACGGCAAGAGAAATCTGTTAAGTTTGGTTACTCAGGGAGATGAATGATGCCCGTAAGATGAGGCTCCAGGGAACCTTCTGGAAATATTCTGTACTTCATACGGATGGGGTACATATCTAAACGAGTCCATGGACCTGTACCTTTAAGACCAGTGCGTATCTCGACTTTCCCTGGAGACGTTCAAAGCATGTTGGTGTTTTGCTTGAAATGGTGTGACCTAGTTGAGTTGTGACTGGGGGCCTGCTCTGGGGTGATAGAAAGGGGCTCTGCAGTCCTCTTTGAGGATGGTATGTGGGGGATGTCTCCTCCTTCTCTCCATCCATTTAGGTGTTGGGAACGGGGAGCATTTAAACATGTGCTTGATGTCTCGGGTTTGATTCCTCAAAGCTGAGCAGGAAGGGTGGTCACCAGGGCACTGGGGCTGAGGCCCAAGTCAAGAGCTTGCTTGCTGTGCTCATAGGCATGCTTGGAGCCCGGGGGGCACCCCTCCTCCGGGCGGCTTGTCTCACTGCAGCTGTGGGTTATGTGTGTTTCATTCAGAATGCCTTGCAGGAAGCAGCAGGCTCTGCACTCCAGAGCTTTTAGTCACTTTCTCTCTCAGAGCTTTGGAGCTGGGATTAAAATGTTCTTCAAGCCTCACTGTCCTTGGCTAGTGTCCCAAGAGGAAGTGGGTGGGTCACTGGGGAGAAAACACAGGCCCAAATTTAGGGATGGAAGGAGAAAGCCCAGGAGGGTAAATGCATAGAAGTCAGCTGAAGGTGTCCCAGGTATGTCAAGGGGATGCGAGCTATGGGCTAGTAGCCTCCTAGCCACAAACCAGGAACACAGGGTTTCTCTCTGTGTAATGGGTGGTGTCTCTCTGCATGTGAGATGCACAGTGAGGCCAGGCAGAGCATGTAGCGACATTTCATCCCATTGGTCTGCACATCCAGTCTCACTTTGTTCCCAGTCTGAGGGAGAGAAGGACCCAGATTTTCCTACCCTGAGAGGACAGTCAGGTTCAGGATGGGATGGACCCCATAGATACAATTCAGAGAAACCACAAAATAAGTTTGTTAGAATGCTAGCTGTACTTCTGGCACTGAGATAAGTGTTGGGATTAGAGCAGGGCTCAAAACAGACTATCCCAGCCATCACCGTAGTGCCTGGGACACGTAGCCTGACTGGTGCCCACTAGGGTAAGGGAGAGAGCAGGGTAGGGCTGAGGGCTGGTACACACCAGACACCAGCATGAGAAGGGAGTAGGCCAGTGTGGATGGCTGAGAAAGCACGTAGCTGGAAAATGTCTGGGGAGTGCAAAGGAAAGGCAGAGCCCAGTCAGGAGCTTGGGGGATGGCAGGGCTGCAACTCTGAAAGAAAGACATGCTGCTCCCACAGAGACAAGTCCTTTGGTGCTGAAGCAGGTTCCTTCTCGGGTCACAGAAAGCCCAGAGGCTGGCCCCAGAAGAGATCAAGGGCCTATTCTGTCCTCTGGGTTTCTGGGCGATTGAAGGAAGGTCAGACTCACAGTCCTGGTCTAGCATTCTGGTTCCCTGTCAGGAGGCAGAATTCTAACTAAGATTCCTGAGATTTCCTAGCCTGTTCCCAGAACAAGATGAAATCTCAGACCCATAACTCAGGAACACCGAAAGGCAAAATGCATTCTGAAGAAGTAATTAAGGTTACAGTTGTGAGCTCCTGAAAGGATGGTAAACCTCACCCCACCACCTTCTTGGAAGGAGAGGTCTTCATCTGACAGCAGGAGAGGACGTCATTGGTTGCCAACACAGAAATCTGATGGTGATTTGAAGACAGAGGGATCCACATGGAAGAAAGACCCTCAGAGAGGCAGCCTCTGGAAGCTGGCAACCAGCAGGAAGCTGTGACCTTCTGTCCTCTCACTGAAGGAACTGATTTCTGCCACAGCCAAGCAGGGATTGGTTCAAAGTTTCTAGAAACCACTCCAGGCAGCTGAATCTTTGATTGTTTGGCCATCTGAGCTGCCAGCCCAGCTGGGCCCACCTGGACTGATGATCTGCAGGGCTGTGAATAATAAACAGGAGTTTGAAGGGTTAACTTGTAGGTAATTTGTTCTATAGTGACAGAAAGGGATCATTCTCCCATGTTCTCACTGTCTCCTAGATTTGGGGACTCCCAGGGTGGAGGTGGGACAGTGACAACTTGCAGGTTGGGGCTCCGGCCTCAGCCCAACTAGTTCCAGTATTTTTTGTAACACACTGGCTTTAATCAAGGGTGCCTTGTCCCCTGCCCCAAGGTGGGGACCCTCAGCATCTTGTATTCTCTTTTTAAAGACCCCCTCAGGGTGCAAGGCTACTCCAGCCCAGTTACCTGTGGAAGAGCTGGACTGTGAGAGGAGATGAGAAGGGGAGTGACCTCCCTCAGCCTCCCTCTTCCTCTTAGAGGACAAGTCTGGGCTCTGTGGAGACAAGAAACAGGAACTGTAATCCAAAGCTCAGTAAAGTTCACCCCTCCCCCACCCTGGCTCAAAGAATTCTCTGATTGGGCAGGACGGGTGACGTTTAAAACCCTGAACTTGGGCCAGGGAGATGCTCTGAGGGAAAAGGCACTCAGCTCACTAGCTGCCAAACCTAACAACTGAGTTCAATCCCTGGAATGTACGTGGTAGGAGGAGAGAACTGGCTCACACAGGTCATCCTCTGACCGCCACACAAATCTGTGGATCTCACCCTGTCCTTCACCACACACACACACACACAAAATTAAGAAATAATAATAATAATAAATCATGTGCTTGCTTCCTTAACAAATTGCTGGGCACATAATGTGTGCCCCAGGTATCTCCTGGGGATCCAGAATTATTTGCAAGGAATTTCTGTTTCTGTTTTTGCTTTATATTTATGCTTCTGCGTTACTGATTAAAAGACCCTAACAAAGGTTTTCTCATTCCCACTTCAGACTCTTTCTAGAACTCTCTAACACTTCCCAGATGGCGAATAGCTTTTCTCTCCCCAGCCCCTAGCAGGGTGGAGATTCAGAAAGAGGAGGGTTTGAGTTGGCCAGACTTGGCATCTCCCTGTGCTGTTTTTCCTCTGGGGGAGGGAGGGCCTCAGGATCTTCAGAGAGACACATGAATCAATAAACACATAAGAAGGCTGTCCTCACCCCTGGATTTTTCACATGGGGCTTTCTTTGTTTTTTGGGGGGGAGGGGAGACAGGCTTTTGCTAAGTAGCCCAGGCTAGCCTGTCAGTATGCTTCCTACCTCAGTCTCCTGAATGCTGGGATTATGGGTCTGTACCACCATCCAGGGGATTTTTTTTTTTTTTAACAAGAAGAAAATAATTGTCAATTTCATGAAAGGCAGGCCTTCAGTCAGAAGCAAAAGTCTTCAATCATCATATGCCTTTGTTCTTGTCCTTTCTAAAACCACTTCTTCTATCTGTAGCTGGTTCCTTCTTTTAGGTTTTCCTGATGAGATAGGGCTTGGTGAGAGAGCCCTGGAAGATGCTTACAGTATAGAGGGTTACCCAGGGCTGACAGTGTCCTCCTAGGCACTGGGACAGATACCCAATGTGACATTCCTAGGTATAGGAGAGGAAGATAAGGCTTCAGGGATCCCCAAGATCTATCTGCTGGGCCTGTGAGCACCCCTGTAACAGGCCCTGCTCTTGCCTGGGTTTCTATAGTCTCAACTGTCTATATTCATCACTGGGGGCCTTAGATGTCGTTTTTACTGCCAGTTTCTCTTTGGAGGTAAATCCACTTTATTTAAACTTCCCAGAGTTTACAAGGTGAAGGCTGGGTGCAGTGGGTCTCAGGGACAGTGTTTAGGGTTGTGTGTGAGCCGTGGCAGTTGTCACGTTGAAGGAGGTTGAGGGGAGTTTCTTGTCCCTGTGAGGAAGATGAAGGGATGGGGTGTGTACGTCTGCTTTTCTTGCCTTTGACCTGTGGAGGATGGATTTAAGGGCAAAGAGGGCGTTTAAAGGTAACTGCAGGTCTGTGGGGGTTAAGAGCATGCTCCCAGAGTCCCCTGAGGGCCGAGTCTGAGTTGGTACTGGTTGATGTCCACAGTAGGGTCTTCTATTCAGGCTGGAACTCAGAGGCCAGGGCCAGGCCTTGCCCTCAGCTGTGGCCCCCAACCCCAATTATGGGCTCAAAGCTGAGCCAAGTGTGAAACAGACAGCCTCTCTCTGCTTCTCTGTTCCCACCCCCATCCTGCTGGAGTCTGGTTTTCATCACCCATTAATCACTAACGCTTCCCACAGCCTGTGTCTGTCTATCCATACTCAACAACTACTGGGCCCTCGGGGGACGGACAGGCAGGCAGGTGGGCTCTTGACTTGGGGAATCATTAGGTTACATTAGGGGTTGCTTCCTACTCCACAGTAGTGGAGAGGAATGATTCTGGGCTTGTTTGAGGTCACCCCCACCCCCAGTTCACCCTGGAGCAGCCAGCCCAGCCAGCTCACTCTGGCAGCGACAGAAGCCATTAGCTGTCCTGTATGCCAGGAAGGAAATGGGTTGGAGGGCCGAGGAATTCTAATTAAGCTTCCCCAGCTGGCAGGCCGGCTGGCGGGTGAGAGCTGGCACCTCCTCTCCTGCTAGGGTCAGTGCCAGCCCTGTCCGGCCTGGCCTGCTTGGTGCCCACCTGCCACTGTGGGAACCCCGTTTGTGGGCTGCCTTGCAAAGCCCCTTGAAGATTCCCAGAAGCCCGGGCTTTCCTCTTGGCTCCTGTTCTTGCTCTCTTCTCTTTCTTCCCAGCAGGACTTTGAGGACATGTAACCTTCACCTACAACTGAACTGGTTTTATCCTGACCCACCTTTAGTTCTGGATTGCTTATAATTTCTTTGAACCTTAGTTTCCTTGACAGCAAAGTGGAATGATAATCCTGGTTTGTGTCTGCATCTTAGGACTACCCACCTTCTGCTGCTATAGAATAACTACCATCTCCTGTGTGGTCTCCTGCTGTGACTGATTGGAAAGTGTACAGGTGCCCTGGGAAGGTCATTGTCCCCAGTGTCATCATTTCAGGCTGACTTTGTGGCTCGATTTGCGTGCTAAACTCACCTCCTTTTTGTATACCTTCCTGTCTGTAGGCACCATGAACCCTCACTGCTGATTTGAGTCTCTTTCTTTTACCAGTAGGATTTGTGTTTTAATATAGGAGGGTACAGAAAGCAACAATTTATCCCAAAGGCATGAGACTCCAGTGCTTGAGTGGCAGGTTGCATTTAGTGAAGAAGATGGGTCCATTTCAAAGCCTGTCAACTGACCTTACATGGAGGGAACTTCAGTCATTGCACTGGACTTGAATTTGGCTCTCTCCCCAGTGACCACCATTGGAGCTGGGTGTTCAATGGCTTTTGAAGAATTGTGTGAGGGCAGGTCGTAATAGTGATATGGTTTAAAGTAACATGTGTGTGTGTGTGTGTGTGTGTGTGTGTCTGTACACTAAGGTATATATGTAGGTGTATGTGTGTGTATGGGTACTATGGTATATATGTAGAGCCCAGGGGACACCTGAGAAGAATCACTCTCTCCTGCCATATGGGTCTTGGGAATTAAATTGAGGCTGTCAGGTTTGGTAGCAAGTGCTTTTACCTGCAGAGCCATAGCACCAGCCCTGCTTCTTTGCTTTTTGAGACAGAGTCTCACTCTGTAGCTCAGGTTGGCCTGGACATCATTATGTAGCCCACCACAGCAGCCTTTTGCCTCAGCCTCTGAGTCCTTGGAATTACAAGGATGTTAGTCACTAGGCCTACTAGGCTCAAACTTGGATTCCAGCCCCACTGTGTTGAGTGGCCTTGGCCTCTATATCTTCATTAATTAACTAATTAAATTAATTAATCATAATTAAATGGGAATCTTATCAGTACTGCCTGGATCTGCTGAGGGTTAAATAATAGCCTGTTGAAGCACCTGGACAGAAAGGGTGCCACATACATGGCAGTTATCCACATTGGTAAGTCCCTATGACTTCTGGGTACTATGGTCCACTGCCTGCTTGGGGCACAGGACTAGTGGGCAGCATGGAGGAGGGCTGGCAGTTGGAGTTACAGCAGAAAGTTACGGGGCACTCTGAAAACCTAAAGATAGCCAAGGAATAGTCTTTGCTTTGCCCAAGAGCTGTCTCCAGAACCCAGAAGTCCCCAGCTCTGACTAGGCCCAAGCCTTCATTCAAGGCGGGCCTCTGTCCTCAGCCTCTGTCTCAGCTAGTGAGTCCTGTGGAATGGGAGCGGCTTCTCAGAGGAATGTTCTCTACTGGCACCAGGATGCTGTATGGCAGCCATCTCTGTCATTGCCACATGAGATTATAAAGTCTCCATCAGGCACAGAGCCCCTCAGAGGGCAGAGCCTGCCAGAACCAGAATCCTGGAGTCGCAGGACCCCTTTGCACAGATCCAGCATGCATATCTGCATAGCATTGCACAGTGGTTTGCATACATTTGTCTCCAAATCCGCAGCCACGCCCTCATACCGCCTGCTCTTTTTCTTCCTTCATAAAAACCAAATATTGAAGTTGTGCTGTTAAAGCCCCTAAATCTAACCCCATTCATTTCAGAGTGGTTTAAAGGCCTGCTATGGGAGCAGCCTGTGTCAGGGGCTTCCAGAGAGAGATGGATGTGGACAATAGACCTCCTGTTCCTGGGGTACTCACATTCTGAATGGGAATTCATGTGTGAAACCCAGGAAAGAGACTCTGATAGGGTTCACTCATGGGAGTATATGGTGGGAATGGCAGTGTTTAGGCCGGGAGTTCAGAGTGGGCCAGAGAAGCAGGAGCTGTGACCTTCAGTGTCCTCAGTGTGTGTGTGTGTGTGTGTGTGTGTGTGTGTGTATGTGTTGGCTATTGTGAAGAGGTAGAGGTGTTATATTAGTTCCCTTGGTCCCATGGATCTCTTTGGAGCAGGCTCTTTGAATGCTTACCTTCCTTTGTATACTTGGTCAGCTTTTCATGTTCAGACTGGGCCATGTGTGGGGTCTGACTGCCCATAAGAACGTGTGTAAGCAACAATGAGGGCCTCATCTAATGCCAGCCCATTAGGACGGTGTAGATGAGGGAACTGAGAGACTATTGATGGGCTTAGCAGTCTCCTCAGGAAGGGGAGGGGCTGGGGGCCATGAGCCCAGGTATCTTGGACCTCAGCTTGTATTTCAGTCAGCACGCTCTACGGCAGGTTGTGGGAGCTGCTTTATCAGGCTGTAGAGCAGGGCTGGTCAGGAGTTGGGGGTGCGACTGACTGATGATGGGTTCAAATCCTGGCTCCACTGGTTATCAGCCGTATGCTTCCAGAGACATCAGTGATTGCTCAACCAAGATTTCCTCACCTGGGGATTGAGCAAAGATAGGCAGTTCCTGGGGGTGGCTGACTCACCTGTCACTGTGGTTCTGTGCAATAAAGGTCTATGCTGGGTGGGGAAGGGGGAGGGGCATAGGAATGGCCTACTGAAGGCTTCATGAGAACAGACCAGTGTGGCTGGAGCAGGGACTGTCCAGGGAAGAGAGGACAGAGCTGAGTCTGGCTGCCGAGTCCCGGCACCCTGCCATTAAGTGTCCTTCAGGGATGATGGTGAAGAAGATGTGTTCACAGTCTACCAGAGCTTGGCCAGCTCATACAAATGCAGGGAGCCTGGCAATTCTGCTTTCTCCTGGACCCCTAGCTTTCTGATTATGAGCCCCAATGTCACCATTAGCCCCAGCCACACTGTAGGATGAATAGCAAGATTGGATCTGGAGTTGCCTGCCTGGACACTTGAAAGCAGTACCTCAAGTTTGGCTTTCACCTTCTCTGGGCTCTTAAGGAAAAAAAAAACCCACCAAGGACAGCATTTGGTCTCTCTGTATTGTGGTAGATAGCTTCCTTAGAGCTGAGGACCAAGGCAAGAGATCAAGGAACAGAGGGAAGGCTAGGTTACAACAGAACGGGTCAGGGTATTACACAGGAGCTGGGATGAGGGGCCTCTGAGGGATGTGGAGATGGTCAGAAAACCACAAGGGAAGGAACAAACACACAAGAGGCACACCTAGACATTCATTCTTCTATTTATAGACTCACCTACCATCTTCAACAGAGCCCAGACGACGGTAGGCTCGCTGCAGTTTTCTAATGACAGATTGCCCAGAGGTCCAGTTTGAGAGAAAGCAAACACTCACTCCTTACACGTGTTGTTTGTTTGTTCATAGTTAGCAGGCTCTGGTGTAGCTTAGACTGGCTTCAAACTCAGTGTAGCTGAGGACGGTCTTGAAGCTTTTAAGATTTTAAACGATTTTAATTTTATGTATACCAGTATCTTATCTGCGTGCACATCCATGTTTCATGTGTGCGGTGCTTGAGGTAGCTAGGAGAGGGGTTCTGATCTTCTGCAACTAGAATTAGGGGTGTTCGTTAACCACTCTGTGGCTGTCAGGAATTGAACTCAGGTCCTCTGCAAAAGCAGCAAATGCTTTTAACTGCTGTGCCACCTCTGCAGCCCCAACCATGAACTTTTTATTTTGCTCTCTCTACCTCATGACTGCTCACATTACAGCATGTGCCCCACGCCTGGTTCCTGTGGTGCTGGGGATCAAACCCACGTCTTCGTATATCCGAGGCAAGTACTCTACCAACTGAGCCGTATCATCCAGCCTTCCTCTACATCTTTTCGTTCAAGCACACTTGGGCAAACGTAGGGCTCAGTATTTCCTTTGTTCCAAAGCTGTAAGAAGGGGAAAAAAAAAAGATGGTCAGACAGTGTGCTTGGAAGCTAGGTACCACCTTGGCTCCCAAGATGCCAGCTCTGTGCAGGAGACCCACTGACCAGGTCCTTGCTTGTACTTGTGGCAGCTCCTCTCTGGTGAAGTCACTCAGCCTTTCTAGGCTGTAAGTAGCATGGCCAGCCCTATGCCGTGCTGCCCACCAGTCCTGGGCCTTAGTGTACCCACTGTCTGCTCCTCTCGTCTCTTCTTCCCCTTAACCCAGACCTCTGTTCTGTTTGGGGTAGAGCCTATATGACTGGGTCCATTCCTCATGCTAATTTATGTGCAGTTGAGTTTATTGAACTTTGCTGCACATCTGGCTAGGTTGTCATACATGTGTCTATGCCCATGTAAGCGCAGACCAAGGCATTACATATTTTAAGACTACCTTGTGCTCTTCTCTAGAGAAGGACCACCCCTGGGTCTGACTTCTACCATCATAGGTTGTTCACCTTCATACAGATGGTATCAGATGCTGGGCTGGTGTCTGGTTTATTTTGTTCAACATAAGGCCTTTGAGAGTCTCCCTGGCTGATGCTTTTTGTTGTTTTAATTACTGCGGAGTGTTCCAGTGTATGAGCACATCGAAGTTGGTTTAACCACCCACTGTGCACAGGTATTTGGAATGTTCCAATTTGAACCTCCATGATTAAAACATCTGTGTCCACACCCACTTGTGTCTACGTGTGTTTCTTGTGGGTATAGGACATGTGGAGCAGAATCCTTCTTGCTCGCTTGGCTTTGGGACAGAGTGGTGTTAGTGAAGCAACTTAGCACTGTCCTCGGTGTCCACTCGGTGTAGCTTCCTTGGTAGGTCAAGTAGCAGTTTCCCACTGGTGGATGTGAACACCTGGATGTCAAGGCACAGGGTGCTCTCATCTTTTTAAGGAGCCATGAGATAAGACGTGGAACATGCCAGAAGGGATTGTGGATTCCGTTTTATTTTTATTTTTTTTTCCAAGTCAGGGTTTCTCTGTCTCTGTGTATCCCTGGCTGTCCAGGAACTCACTCTGTAGATCAGGCTAGACTTGAACTCAGAAATCTGACTGCCTCTGCCTTCCTAGTGCTGGGTTAAAGCCACCTGCTGAGCTATGCATTCTTTTCCTCAATTTTAGGATGAAAAGAATGTCAGAAAGCAGTGGGGTCTAGGAAGGGGAGGAACCCTAGATAGGAAGATAAAACTGTCCGGGATACTGAAGCCAGCTGGAGCTCCAGGGCCATTGACATGTCTAAAGTCATGTGACCAACAGGAATGTCACCTCAAGTCAGCCCTCTCATCCAGAGATCTTTCAGCTACTGCAGGCTGCCCCTTTACAGGGAGGCACCTGGGGATAGCAAGATGGATGCTCTGCTCTCATATCAGCCTCCAGATAACTCCTCTATAGGCTTGCCTCCAGCCCTTCCTCTGGCCCTGTCTGTTCCCAGAAAGATAGTCACAGGCCGTGGATAGGCTGGGTTATAACCGTGAGCTATAGAGGCAGGGGATTAAGCATGAGCCTGGGGGACTGGTATTGCCTCAGACCCATGCCAAGACTCGCCTGTGAGCCAGCCAAGCATGGGTGAGAGTAGGCAGCTCTCACACAACATTCCTGGAAACTCGTTTGCCCTTACCAACCCCCTTAGGCTTTCTTGGCAAGACTGGCTCATTTGGTCTCAAGTTGGAAGGCTCACGGATGGCTTTGAGCTTGAAGGGAGATCTTAGTGGCTCAGGAGAAGTACTACCTTGATGTCCTAGCAGCTGACAGTGGACATCTTTACTGGAAGATTCTGGATGACTCACTGTCAACTTTGTTCATAGTATGAAGACTTCAGGCTGTGGAAGGAGGGGGTCTGTCTTTGTTCCTGGAAGGGAGAGAGGCTGGGTGTGCATGCTTGTGAGCATGTGTCTGGGTGTGCATGGCTTGTGAGCGTGTGTCTGAGTAATGTCTCTATGTACACAAACATCTGTTACTTAGCTATTTGTTCATTCATTCTGCAAGTATTTACTAATTGCCTATTATGTACTCCTGGGGTTTCCACAGTGGATAAATGAGACAAAGGCCTTGACCTCAAAGGAGATTATTGTATGCCAGACACATCTCCATGTGATGTCTGTACACCTGAAGACAGCTTCTTGCTGCAACATGAAGCTGTTTCTCTCTCTCTCTCAGTGTGTGTGTACTTGTTCATGTGTGTAGAAGTATAGATGTGTGTATGAAAGGAGCTCTGAACATTTGAAGCTTTTAATGTGTGTCTGAGAAGGGGTGAGATTACTCATCCACTCAGAGAACTATTCAAGAAAGGCCTCTCCCAGAGCAGTTATATTTTCATAAATAAAAATAATCAGATAATGAGTTCATTTCCGATCTTGAGTTCGATGCCAACATTCCAGGGAAATAAGACCCGCTGGCTGGCTGGCTGGCTGGCTGGCTGGCTGGCTGGCTGGCTGGCTGGTGGTGATCTGTGTGGCTTGGATAACTGGTGAAAGTGCAGAGAGGAGAGACCTGCCACTTGCAGGCTGCAGGAAGTAAGGAAATCTGTGGCCAGAGGAGAAGTTGCATGTGTCTGAGAGCACCTCGCTCGCCCTTACACAGACGTGAGCAGAGCTCAGACTGCGGTGCAGTGTACAAGGCCTGGGCTTCTCCATCTATTCCTTTAAATCTAATCAGTGATGATCTTTGCAACTTTATAAATATTGATGGTTACCAAAAGCACAGAATACCCCAATGCTCTGAATTTCTGAAGAGCCAGTAAATAACCCCTTCCCCTCAGTCTAGGGCTCACTAATGCCTGCTGGGATGGGAGAAAGTGGATCCGAAAGTGGCTGTGGTCTGAGACCTTGAAGGAAGTGGGAGAGACCAGACCCTGACCATGGTCTTGAGCTCAGCTTGAATCGTCATCTAGAAGTTCTTGCTGTCACACTCCCCATGTGTACCACAGCCTCCCTAAGCCACACCACTTCACGTCTCTTTCCCTCCCAGTGCTCCTAGAAGACATCCTTACCCCACCTCACCCCTCTTGCCTTTGCTTAGGTTGTTCTCTCTCCTTGGCGCACTCTTCTTCCAGCTTGGCTACTCCACATCTACCCGTTCTTGAAGACTGAGAAGACATCTCTTCATGAGTCTTCTCCAGATACTCCACATAGGACTGCTTTCTTGTGCTTAGCAATAACCACCTGCTAACTCTCTCCTCCTTTTCTTCCTAGACTCTGAATCTCAAGACCCAAATCTCTGCCCCACCCACACAGCTGATTTTCCACATAGGTCTGTGGACAGAGCTGTGCTTAGAGACTGGCAAGAAAAGAGTCCCAAGCTGAGCCAGTAGCTCGATGCTGTGTCCTGATATATGGGTACCCTGCACGGAGGAGTCCTGGTGCCACACAAGAATGCCTTGACATCAGCATGGTGACTGAGAGAGGGACACTGGGGGAACTGTAACAGAGAAAGAGGTGAAGTTTCCCCAAGGGTAAACTGTGAACCCCAAATTGAGACATCTGATAGATGTCAGAGAACTACGCTGAGGTGGGAATAATCAATTCAGAAGTAGAGGCTGATGGTCTGCAAGAAAGAAGAATGCCCATCTATTCATTTATCCATCTACTCATCTGTCCATCTATCCACCCATCTGTCCATCCATCCATCTATACATCCATCCATCATCCATCCATCAATTTATCTATCCATCCATTTATCCATTCATTCATCTATCCATCTACCCATTTGTCCATCCATCCATCTACCCATCTGTCCATCCATCATCCATCTATCCATCCATCCATCATCCATCCATCTATCCATCTGTCCATCCATCCATCCATCATCCATCTATCCATTTATCCATCCATCTGCTCATTTGCCCATCCATCCATCCATCTATCCATCCATCCATCCATCCATCCATCCATCCATCCATCCATCCAATCATCCATCCACTTTTCCAAATTTTATTTTATGTGTGTGAGTGCCTGCATGTATGTACACCACAAGTATGCCTGGTGCCCTTGGAGGCTAGAAGAAGACATTGGATCTCTCCTGAAACTATAATGAACTATGTGGGTGCTGGCAACCAAACTGGGGTCCTCTGCAAGAGCAGCGAGTGCTCTTAACTGGTGAGCTATCTCCCCAGCCCCCATCAATTCTTTTATCCATTCACACATTCAACAAGCAACAGCCCAGAGTGGTCCTTACATTATTGCATCTACTCTTCTTAATGGCTGTGTGAGGAAGGCTTTCTGTCTCAGGGGGAGCTGAGCATCAGAGAGGATGATGTCACTGTTCAAGGTCGTACAGCTGGGGAGGCCTGAGCTGAGCCTTACGCTCAGTCCAGGCTGCCTCTCTAACCAGAGCTCTTCCCACGCCAAAGAGGAACAAATGGCTTATTTCTCAGTCTTTTCAAGGCTCTGAGCAGAGCTGGATCATAGCCCTTGGGCAATATGATTAAGCCTTGTTCTTTGTCTGAGAAGTTCAGCCTATGTCCTCACCCAGTGCCCCCATCACAACTCTGTTATAAGCTATCTTGTCTATCTTCTAGAATCTTCTCTGACAAGGTCATTTATAGGGGCAGGGCCCTCACCCATGGGAGGAAATCTGGGACAGGGAGGGTTTTGTTTTGTTTTGTTTTTTGGGTTTTTTGTTTTTTGGTTTTTGGTTTTTGGTTTTTTTTTTTTTTTTTTTTTTTTTTTTTTTTTTTTTTTTTTTTTTTTGCCAGGCTTATTTTTTTGCTGAGAGAGAGGCAGCAAAAAATGGCAAGATGGCTTAGCATGGGAAGGAGATCTGAGTGTTTCCATAGCCATATTGGACTGTACTAAAAATGAATGTTCTGGGTTTCACTGAGTAGGATGGAGGGGCTTAGGACTCCAAATTTACTGCAAGTCCCAAAAGTGTGGGATGGCAGTGGTCAGAAGATGGATAAGAAATGAATACAAGACAGGCCTGGCGGCAGGCACTTGTAATCCTAGCTACTCACAAACCTGAGGCAGGAAGACTGCAAACTCAAGGCCTGAGTGGATTATAGAATGAGTTCAAAACCAGCCTGGGTAACTTAAGTGAGACCATGTGGCAAAATAAAAAAGTATGTATATTAAAACGTGGGGGTTATGGGGATATGAATTAGTGATAGAGAACTTGCCTGGCTAAACTTGGTTTCAATTCCTGATAATTATAAAACAACAGGGACATAAAATAAGACCTTTAATAGCTGAGTCAGCACGGGCGTAGTCAGCCCCGGCTGAATCCCAAAGACCATCTGTTTTGATCTGTTTGCGTTCTCTCTCTCTCTCTCTCTCTCTCTCTCTCTCTCTCTCTCTCTCTCTCTCTCTCTCTGTGTGTGTGTGTGTGTGTGCATGTGTATGTGTATATATGTGTGTGCATATGACTGTGTATGTGTGTGTTGGGGAGCAGTATATGCCTGTGCCTGTGAATACAGTCTCCTCAGAGAACAGAAGAGGGGCCAGATCCCCTGGAGCTGGAGTTACAGGCAGTTGTAAGTCACACTACATGGGTACTGGGAAGTATACTCTTGTTCTCTAAAAGAAGACTATACACACTAACCCATGAGCCATTTCTCTAGCCCACTGCTAGGTTTTTAAGGCATGGTTTCATGTATCCCAGGCTGACCTTGAACTTGCAATGTAGCTGGAGATGCCCTTAAGCTTCTAATTCTTCTGCCTCTGCTCCTCAGTGTAAGGACGGCAAGCATGCACCACTACATTCGGTTTAAACCGTATCGGGAACTGAAGACAGGGCTTTGTGCATGCTAGGCAAGCCTTCTACCAGCTGAATGGTATCCACAGCCCTGCTAGGGGTCTTGAACAGTGTCCCTTGAAGAGTTGTGGAGACTGCTCCTACTCTCCAGGTCTCTGTCATTGGAGGAGGATCTGAAGGGCTTGCTGAGTTCAGTTAGGGGACCTGCCGCACTCTGGTGTTCTCTTGGTCATGTCAGCAGGACACTCTGGTCCCTTGGGTCCACCTTAACTTGCTGCCTAATGTACTTTGAATGCCCACTCTTGTCTTTTCTCCAGCAGGTCCAAGGGCGACATCACAGTAACAGAGGAGTCAGCATCTCTCTGCCCCTGCCCCTCCTTACAGTCAGGCCTGTCTTGGTGTATCCATCTGCATGTCACTTAAGGTATCTAAGCCAGGACTCAGGAACATACCCATGACTCAGAAGTTGGAGGTGGTGATTGGGGAAGGAGAATCATTCTGGGTGATTCTCCTTTAAGCTCGAGGTTTGGGTAAATGTTCATGGTTCACAAGTCTTGGAATACAATTTTTCCTTCCAGGAGGAAAGGGCCAGGCTGCAGCCTGGGGCTTCCAGAGTGGGAATGTGAGCTACCTGCTAGCTGTGTACAAAATAAAGAAGAGGGAAGGGAATGACTTCTATTGATTTCCCTGTTCTGGGCCTGGCTGGGAAAAGAGCTTAGAAATTTGATCAGGGACAGAGGCAGCTAAGACATACCACATTTCTCTGAGGACATTCTCTGGAGAACTTCCATCCCTACCTTAGTGGGTTAGGGCTGGGACAGGAAGCAAGCACTCACCATGACTAGGTCTAGCTGTCTCTGAAAGTGTCAAGGGCTGCAGAGAATCAGGGAGTCGGGAGCCCTTGCAAGAGACGGAGAGTCCTCCCTGAGGCCACACGCTGCCGGGTGCAGTGCTCCCTCTGCCTCTCTGTCAGTCTTTTTTACAGAGTTCAGGCTCAGTTTTTCAATTTTCCTCCTCTTTGTTGGGGTGAGGGGATGGAGAAGGGGTGTTACGACGGTGATAGGATGGGAGAGAACTTTCTCTCAGAGGGAGGCGATCTGGAGCTAAGCCCTCTTGTTGGCTTCTAGCTCCTAGAAGAAAGAAGACTCTGATATCTAGTCACCATCTTAGCCACTGCTAGCCCAAAGCCAGCATCCCCCTCTCCCCCAGTCAAGTACAGAGGCTAGGAGCTCCTTGCTACTCAGGCCTGCCTCTCTCCCTAGGTAGAACACTGGTTCTCAGCTCCCGGGTTGCGACCCTCTGAGGGTCAAATGACCCTTTCACAGATATCAGAAAACACAGACATTAATATTACAGTTCACTGTAGCAAAATTACGGTTATGAAGTAGCAGTGAAACTAATTTTATGGCCGGGGGTCACCACAACATGAAGAACTATGTCAAAGGGTCAAAGCATCAGGATGGTTAAGATCCACTGAGCTGGAGGAAAGAGCCACCAGGGGAGACATTTGGGTCTGAAAGGAGATAGGATGGAGGGATGGAAGGAGGAGGGAAGAGGCAGCGTGTGAGAAAGGCTGGGCAGTGGACAAGCTTGCCAAGCCTGCGATGCCCTCCCAGGAGACAGACCTTACTCCCTGGTTCGCTGAGCTTCCTCAACTGAGCTGGGGGTCAGAAACTCCGTCCCCTGGCTCTGAGCCTAGTTATCCCGATCCTACTGGCTTAGAAACCCTCTGCCTGAGCACTGTCTGGCCTGCAGATCCCAGAGCAGGTACTGTTTTAGCCCCAGCCTGCTTTCAGCACCTCAGAGCCATGCCAAATGTGGCACCTTAAAGGGTCCTCACCATCACAGTCAGCTCTTACTGTCTCTCTGTCTCCCTGCTTGTCTTTCATTCTGTCTGTCTGTCTGTCTGTCTGTCTTGTCCTCACTCTGAGGTAGGCTTTCACTCCCCACCTCTCAGTAAATGTCTGGCGAGAGTTCTGTTGTATGGTATAATATCTGCTGTACATCTTGGCCCTGAGCCACCAAAGTACTTCCACCAAGTAAACCCTAGCAGTTTCCTCTGCACAGGGACAGCCTAGAGCAGGACACAGGAACCCTGGCCAGGGAAGGCTTGGTATCCAACATCACACATTTTAACACCCTTCTCTCACTCACTGACAAGGGCGAGAGACATTTAGGGGGAGCAGCCTGGACATTCTCAGAATTCAGAAGGAGGCAGACCTGAACTTCGCCGATGCTAATGTGACCCCCACACCATCCTTCCTGCTTGGACATCTCACCTGAAAAGCCAGATTTCTTTTTTCTCTGAGAAAGCTCAAACCTGACCAGTTTGTCTGGTGGCACATGCATCACAGTCTTCAGTCCCCACAACCCTCAGTGCCACCCACCTACATCATGTCCATCTGTCCATCCCTACCACACCCGTCGTCCCCCTGCCACCACGGACAGGTGTGTGCTGGTGCCTGATACCATCTTCTGTGAGGAGAGATTTGTAGACAGCTCGGGGATAGCATCTACAAACTTTGCTGCTTCCTGAAGTGTCCCCTAGATCTAGTGGTGGGGAAAAGGCTGTGTTCTTCCTCTTCTGGCCCTACCCTTGGTGCTTTGGAGGGCCCTCTTCCATGGTTGCACACAGAGCTTTAACAGATGGAATGGAAAGAAAGCTTCCATTTCCCACCCCCATCTCCTGACTCTGGTGTCCCTGCATTGCTCCAGGCGGGTGCAAGCACTGTCTCATTCCTGTCCTGGAAGGAAGTAGACCTCATATAAGCTGGGAGCCTCCACTGCCCAGATTTCACAGGCTAGAGGTGAGCAGGGAGGGCACTATGTATGTCGGTATTTTCCAGACACTTCCAACCTTGTAACCCACCCAACACACACTTGTTGGATGCCTTCTGTGTGTCAGTGGAGGTGTGAGACACTCCTTCCTCCAGACCTCTTTGCACACCTTGATTATCTGTAAAGCCCATTGCTATAGCAGGGTCACATTGGGACGGGCATCTCAGTAGCCTAGGCTGGGTCTGGACTGCCCGGTCCTCTTGCTTCCCGTTCTGGAGCACTGGGACTACAGGTGTCTGGCACCACAACAGCCTTTCCTTAATGAGATGTGTGTGGGGGAGGGGCACGGGGAATGGGCACCCAGTATAAATTGTTATCTAAATTACAAACAGCATGATAGCTATTACTAAGGTGGCTTAGGTCCCTGCCCTCTGATCACAATATTTATATCTGTATGTCTTTTTTCCTCCTCTTCTCTTCTATCCCTCATCCTCAAGTCTGACCCCTATGCCCGGCTGTAGCTTCCTAAATGGTTCCCACCCAGCACACTTCCCTTCAGGTGCACAGAGACCTTATTCTGCAGGCGGGTGTTCCCTTGCCTGTTCCTAGAGGACCCTGCCTGGTGACCTCATGACCCATGTTTGAGCGGGCAAAGGGGCCTTTGTTCCTGGGGCCAGGCCTGCAGGGCCGCGCAGCTCCCGCCCTAATCCGGCTAATAACTGTCCACAGGGCAGTCGGGGCGCGCGCTCGCCCACCACTTTCCCACGGCCGTGAAGAAAGCCCCTCAGTGCGGCCGAAGAACAGAGGGCGATTCAGTGTCTTCTGCCACCCTGGGCCTCCGTGTCTTCTGCCGACGACCTCTGCCTGTCCTTGTCTGGCTGAGCGCAGACGCACTGTTTGCTCTGATTTTCTTTCTTTCTCCATCTATTTTTTCTTCTTTTCTTCCCCCCTCCCATCTATGTGTCTCTCCAGCTCGTTCCCTGACCTGTGTTTTCTTGGTTGTCCATATCTACAGCTGTCCATTCTGAGGCTTAATGTGTCTGTCCTCTGAACCTTTCTCATGCCAGGATCAACCTCCCCAGTCTGGGGATCCACTCTTGGAGCCCCACCATCTTGACTTTCAGCTTGCTCTAGTCCAGCAGCCTCAGGTGTTCCTCAGGCCTTGCAGAGTACCACCGGACTTTGGCCCATCCTAAATGGAAGGAAATCGGGAAAGCTCTGGGGAGAGTTAGGGGATACAGAATGGTAACATTTATAAGTCTATGGGTTCGATTCCCAGTGTGAGAGCGAGGGAAGGAGGGAAGCTAATTATTTGGGGGACAGAGGGCAGCTTTCCTGTGAATGGCCTTGGGTAAAACTTTGGCCCTGCCTCTAGCCAGGGGACCTCTAGGTTAGAAGGAAGCATTTGAGGTGTGCAGGCTGGGCTGGGCAGCCGTGTGTGTGCACACAGCTTCTACAGTTGCATTTGAACACGGGCTAGCTGAGAGTTCCTGGAGGTTCAGTGTGTTGTGGCCAATTCCTAGCCTTGAGGTAACTGCAGCAGCCTCAGTTGGGGTGGCCAAGGAGAGGGCCCGATGTCTGAGTCTATTCTAGCCACTATTGAATCTGGACAGTGTTCAGAACTCAGTGGGAAACCATGTGCAAAGAAAGCTGGGCAAGTCATGAGTTGGTTACTTCTGGAAATTTTAGGACCCCAAAATCCCCCCTCCCCGCAATCCTACCACACACAAAGTTTTACTGTAGCCTTGACTGTCCTGGAACTCGCTCTGTAGACCAGGCTGGCCTCGAACTCAGGGTTCCACCTGTCTCGGCCTACTGAGTGCTGGGATTAAAGGCGTGCAGCGTGCTCAGCAGAATTTCATTCTGTTTTTCACTGAAAATACACACTGAGTACCTACTCAGTGCCAGGTGTGATTCTCAGTGGCAGAGAAAAGCCACCAATGGTATGAAGATTGCCGTGCCGTGTTCTGGTTGGGGAGGCTGTGAAGAACAAATACGGGAGCCGCCGTTTGATGGGGTGGAACAGTCAGGGAAGATGCAAAGGGCTGTTGGGAGCCAGGTGAGGAAGGCAGTCAGGGTTAGCTTTTCTGGGTTGGTGGCATTTCAGTGAAATCCTGAAGTAAAGGTCTGGTGCTATTTCCAGGCCAACAAACCCAACAGGCTTGCAGGCAGGTTCCCACCAGGGCTGCCATGTGTGTCTTCCAGGACCCTTGGTGGTGTGTGAGAAGTGCCTGGCTCGACACTGGGTAGCAGCGGGAAAAGGCTGGTGAGACAGCCTGGGCTATAGTCAACTCCTAGCCTTTAGTTTTCCTGTCTTTGTTTCCGCTGCCGGGGATGTTCTGACACTGGAATCCTTGAACGAACAGACCATGGGTGATGTGCAGGTTGACACAGTCCTGGGAAAAGTCCCCTAGACATGGACTGGTGGTCTGTGTTCCACAGAAAAGTGGGATCCTTCTCTTTACAGGGAAACCAAGGGCTTCTTCATGCCAGGTAGCCAAGGACAAATGACTAGTGTGTGGTGAGCCTGTGAATCACCAGCTAACACATTTGGATCAGGGGACAGGAAATAGGCAGCAAAGTATGGCCTCCAGAAGGCTCACATTGACCAGGACAGGACCTTTGGAGTCACAGTAGAACCTGAGGTTGCTGAGAGGGCTAGGCCAAGTGCTGAATGGGGAGATATTGGCTACACGTAGTACATCAGGGCAACGGAGGAGGCTGGTGGCTGGTCTTCACTTCTCTCTCCAGCTCACTGCTCTTCTCACTGACAAATCCAGAGGAGCCTGGCTCTGGTTAGAGTATCTCTGAGTGTGAGCGGCCCCTCATCCTGCCTAGCCTTGGTGTGGTGAGCTTGGATCAGGGGCCCTGGCCACTCTACCCTGGACCTTCCTCCATGAGCCTTGCTGTGTGGAGTGGTGTGGTTCGAGTGCTGTGGTTCTGTGCCGGACCAAAGACAGAAAACTCCTGCTGGGTTTGAGCCTCTCCCACCAGTTGGGAGCCGGTGGAGTCATTATGGCATCTCTCTGGGCCTCAGTTGGTTTACTTGCCAAGCGGCTGAAGGTGCACAATGGTCTGCATGGGAGTTATGTAAGGATAAATCTAAGTGGCCGTTAGATTTCTGTTGGGCAGTAGCTTCCAGCTGTTTTGAACCCATACAACACACATGTGACATTTTGGCCTGTAAATTAGAGCAGGGGCAGATAGTAATATATGGTGTACATAGGTTTTTTTGTGTGTGTGTGATTTTCTTCATTCAGCTTTTGGAAAGTTGCAAGTCATAACACATGGGGTTGGGGACTTACAGTTCAGAATGGGCTGTAAAGTTTCTGTGTGCTCACACACGTGACCTGGGTGCATCTACCCTGATTCCTGGACAGCCCATAGCTGACCTGGCTTGGACCTGCTTCTGCAGATTCTGACGTTTGCTTGGGCCCAACTTCTCCAGTCATCTTCCCTATTGGTGAGCCCCTTCAAATCTCCCTGCAGATAAGTCAACACCATGCCAAAAGCTAGACATAACCAGCTAGACATGAATGTGGCCTTACAAAACGCCTTGTCTCATAGGAACAAGTAAGCCAGCCTAGGGAAGTGATTAATTCATAGCCACTCAGTGACTTGGTGTCAGAACCAGAATGAGAGGGCTCAGGGTCTCAGCAGGCTTGGAGCTACTAGCTAAGAGGCTAAAGGCAAGCCTGTCACACCTCGGAGCATCAGTTTCCTCCTCTCTAAACCGGATCTCTTTGCCTTTCCCAACAGTGTGGCTGCTCTAAAGATCACATGAGACTATGTGCAAAGAGGAGCTCTGAAATAAACGTTTAAATATATGGGAGGAAGGGGGGAGGTTAGGGTTTTTTCTGCGGCCAGGGTAATGGTTTTGCATTGCATTGGCATGATAAATACGTGACACATGACACTTGTTCATGCTTGCTAACATCTGTGAAAACCCACAGCGTCAGGCTGTCTCAATGGCTCAGTGGCTCAAAATGTCTGTCACAAAGCATGATGACCTGAGTTTAATCCCCAGGACCAAGATGGTGGAAGGAACCGACTCCTCCCCTCCACACAGGCACACACCCTCTCCCAGCACACACAGTACATAAAAAAAAAAAAAAATGAAGTGTATTAAAAAACAAACAAACACAGTATTTTGTAGCACAAGGAGTGAGACTTTATGAAATTTCAAGATAGTTAGATGATGCCATTATTGTTTGTAGAAATGAACAGAACTAACTGAATATATATATATATATATATATATATATATATATATATATATAATTTGAGGCAGCCTCATTTAAGTGAATTTGTCTGAGGGGGGGGTGAGTTCTGACCTGAGCAACCTTGAAAATGAGTGAAATGTGGAAATGTGTTAAGATGGTGACATAAGAAACTGTGCCTACTCGCTGCCTCTAGTTGATAAAACTTTCCCTTGGAGCAAGGATTAGCTAGTCCAAAGCCACTGTGCAGGAAGATAGGACTGAATAATTAGGTAAATGGATGATGGATGGCCAGTGCCAGGGCTCTCACTTTGGAAGTAATGGCCTCAGGCTATCCTGATTCCTAGGGCAATCACCTAGTGCAGCACTTGAGATCTGGCTTCTTTGATATCCACACAGGTGGAGCTGCAGAAACAGTGACAGATTCGTGTGCGTCTGAGTAGTTAGTTTGCTCATACATTCACTAGCTCTGTCAGTTGACAGTCTAGGAAGATTGACAGTAGCAATAGACACACCCACCCTAGTGTCTGGATCTTGGTTCTTGATTTTAGTTTGGGGACACTGGGCTAGCTAGGTCAATAGAGGCATGAAACTCCCCATTTTCCTCTCCAATGAAGGGAACCAGGGCTTCCTGGAGAAGTTAGTGATTCAGAAATGCACCCTGAACATCTTCTAGTACTGGAATGTTATGGAATTACAAACACACAAGCAGTGGGAGTGTGTCAAAGGAACAAGGGAGTCGCACAGAAGCTCCCCTGGATGAAGCCGAACACATGTGCTGGAATTCAAGGTGTGCAACAGGTTAAATGCAACAGCACCAGACTATGGCCCAAAGCTCAGGACGAGCACCTCAGCACCGTGCTTGCATAGAGGAAGGACAGACTAAGTAAACCGGAGAAAAGATTCAAATCTCTGGTGCAGAAGAAGTGCAGGTGATTGAGGTAGAAGTCAGAACTGGCTGTGCACATGACTTCCAGTCAGCACAGACTTCAAAGACAAAGAAAGACCTTTATCCTGGCAGAGAGGCATGGCCTCCCTCAGCCAGTTGTCAGAGCTAACATCACCATGATGTGAGCTCCATGGGACATGATGAGAGGGCACTTACCTCTGTGATCTTACTTTACAAACCATAAGTCCAGTGCAACCATGAGAAAAGCATTAGACAAGTTCTAGCTGAAGGTTGATCTATAGTTCTCAAAATGGTGGGATGTCTGAGAAGCTGTCCCAGTTCAGGAGACATGATAACTCAATGCAGAGTCTCTCAGAACAGAAGGGGTGTCAGGTGAAGGAGGAAAAGTGAAGGAATGAAGTGGACATTAGTTTAGTAACACTGCTTGTAACATCACCCCACCAATTATGGACCGTGACAAATAAGCCCTGAAAGTTGGAGGTGACCGAGGTGACACTGAGGGGAGGGAAGATGGGAACTCATCATTTTTGTGGTCGCTCCCCATAAATGTAAAACTATACCAAAATAAAAATTGTATGGAGAAAGCTGGGGGCCATGTGCGAATGCTGTTTTCTGCTTAAGGTCGAGACAGCTGGAATTGGGAGCATGCGTTGATAATGTTTCAAAGAGGTTCAAAGAAGTTTCAGGATTAAGAAATCTAGCCATGGAGACGGTGTCTAGGAAGAAGGTCTGTGCTTGTCCTGGCCTGAGAAGAGGTGCCACAGAACAAGGTGTCTTGAGGCTCTTTACTGTTTGGGGAGGGTGTTTGGAGGTGAGTGGGCGGGGAATATTCTGGCATTCCTTCTATCTAAAGATGGGTCTCATATCGTCTCCTGCACAGTCTGGGGTTTATGGCTGTATTGACCAATACACTTGGGAAAAGCAATGCTCTGTGCAGACCTAGGCTTTTAGAAACTGTTAACTTCCCCTTCCAATCATGTAGGATTTCTCACCCTTGGCACAAAGACGCCATGCTGAGAGGAAGTCCAAGTGACCAGCCACAGCTGGTGGAGGCACAGAGGCCTGTGTGCAGAGGAAGAGGCCTCCTGCTCTTAGGTCTGGCTGTGTTCCCAGTTGACAGCCAGTGTTCACTTGCTAACCATGTGAGCCATCTTGCAAATGGATCCTCCCATCTGCAGATGACTAGCACACAGTCACCATCTTGTGGAGCAGAAACTAACCCTTCTCACCATGACCTGCCCAATGCAGGTTCGTGAGGGGATAAAGATGCATCAAGCTACCGAGTTTTGCATGGCTATCCGAACATCCAATGGCAGGCCCTGGTCGCCTCTGTACTCAAGGGAGGTTTGGTAGGGAAGCAAGCCTGGAACCAGATTGCCTGAGTTTGGATCCTGACTATACCAGGTATTCTCCACACTCTGTTTAGCATTTCTGTGCCCTGGCTAAGTCATCTGGAAAGTGGGGTGAATGGCAGCCATATAGAATTACCAGGGAAGGTGAAATCACCTGACATGTGCATGATCCCTCTGCCAATCTGCGATGTCAGCCTTTCTGGGTTCGGGGATGTGGGCCTGCTGGGTCCTCCACTACATCACGTGACCCTTGCCTGGCTCCCATCACCTTTGCTGCAGGACCAAATCCTGCCTGTGAGATTGGCCCTGGGCCCTTCCTCACACCCACCCTGCTTCTGATTGCTGGTCTGGCTTCCTTTTGTTTGGACTCTTAGGAAATGAGAAAGAATGCCAGGTGGCCGTGGAGAGAGAGCCTGCTGTGGGGGTAGGGTGGCCATTCTTGCTTATTAGGTTCACTGGGAAACAGAAGCCAGGGATTTTGTTGCTGAAATAAGAGTCCAGAGAGGGGTGCTGAGGGATGAAGGTGAGTTTTAGCTTTTCTAGGAAGTGCCCAATGATATAGGATGGTTCTTGGGAAGGCTCAGGTTTCATCTTAATTAGATTTAGCCAGAGAAAAGCGAATGTACTCAATGGGACTTTCCCACACATCTTTGTACAGGTTCTGAGAACTCAGAAGTGCTTTGTGTCGGCTATACCATGGGACTCAGGTGTCACCAACTCTAGGAGCTGCAGGGACATAGTGACCTCAAATTAGAGCTTTTCAAACCAAGATGGGCACTGAAGGAGGGACTAAAACTTTCCTAGGCTGTGAGGATCTCTGATGGGAAGCATGAATGACTGGCCCCTGAAAGGCAGACGGCATGATGTTCTAGCCTCCAACAGCTCCTGCCCAGGCCTGGAAAAACTACCCACTTCTTCATTCTAGGGTAACTGTGTTGCTGGCCTTGATCTTCAGTGGCTGTAGGATTTGGAACTGAAAAGAAAGCAGAACTAGAGAACTGAGGAGCCTCTATGGAAAGCAGGAAGGGCAGGTCCATGGAAGGGCAGGGGACTTGCTTCACGGAGAACTAGAGAATAGCCAGGAGAGTGTGCAGAGCAGACCAGCTGACTACATGCTCCAGTTTCTGGTGATATTCTGGAGCTTCTGAGTTAGTCTGTTTTGGCGACACATGTGGAGAGCATCCCAAATCTGAGTCCATGCTTTGCCATTCGCCATAGGGAGGATGACAGGAAAATTCTGAGTTCTGTTTATAAACCAGGAATAGCATCGCACATGGGCATACCCTATAGGCATAGCATTGTGCATGCGTGCGCCCTCCTACCCCTGAACAATTTTCACAGGAAAGCGGTTTTTGTCTGTTTACAGGGCCTTTGATACTTTGTAATCTGTGAATCAGCAAGGAGCTTTATGAGGCCTGTCCAAGCACAGTGCATCTCAGGCTCTCCTTTAAAAGCTAGTCAATCTAATGACTGCCCGCCCTGGCTGTCTACTGCAGACTCAGTGCGAGTCACTGCAAAGTCACTGCAGAGTCAGTGTGAGGCCCAGAACAGGGCTGCTTTTAAGGTCCAGATTGACTGCAAAGAGCAGGCAGGACCCTGGCCCTAAGGCATACTAGGCATACTGGCCCTAAGGCATAGCTAGGACTGGAGCGGGAAGACACAAGATTACTAGTCGCCTCCAGGCTGGGCTCAGTCGGATGCTTCTGCAGTGGCTGCTGACCCCCAGCAGAGCACAAGGTACCCTGCATTCAGGGTTGGCTCCAGCTTTGTCTTGCAGTCCTCTCAAGCTGCTCAGTCTCAGCTCCTTTTGGAGCAGGGAGGTGGTCAAGGTCCCCCTTGTAGGTCTTGCATGCAGCTGGCGGGAGGCCTGGAATCTCTCAGCAGCTTCATTGAGATGCTGCCCCAGCCCTGCCCTAGTTCAGGATTTCAGAGCCCTCAGCCCCCAGCCCCCTGTCACAGCACTCCTCTGCTCCCTGGGTCACCCTGGAAACAGCTCTCAGTGACTGGTGGACCGAGGGAGAGTGGTGGGCAGGAAAGGCCATGGGAAGGGAGCAGGTTGCCTGATCTGAGCCCAACCAAGGTCAGCAAGGGTGATGGAGAGGCCAGGGCCTGGCCCACCCTGAAAGCTCTTTCTGATGTTGGCTGACTTAGAGGGGATATTTTTCTTCCTTGGTTTATTTTCCTTGATTTAGGGTACCATTTTCTTAATAACTAGATGGATGCCTAAACTTTCTCTGGCAATTTGTTGGGTTTGATCCTAGCCTCCCCACCCCTGTGGGTGACATTGCCTAACCCTAGTTCCAGATAAGAAAAACCACACTTGCCATCTGGGTGCCAAGGGAGCTGTATACCCCTCCAAGCCAGCCGTGCTCCTCATCAAGCCCTGGAGGGAAGGACTAGGGGTGGCTGGTCCCAGTTCTCTGGACTTTTTCCAAGTTGAGAATCTCTGTCACATCCCCCTGGCTGGGCAGTAACTTATCTGTGGGCATAGAGATGGAAATAACAGCAAGCTTAGTTCTGGCCTTTGAGACTCCATGGCACTGAGGATTCTTTGTGCAGAAATGCCGACTTATGCAGTGCCACAGATAGCATGAACTGAGGTCAAACTCAAGTTCAAGACCCCTGTGATTGCCCTGGGTTCCAGCTCAGCCTCTGTTCTCTGGGCCTTCATGTCCCATCTTGAGACAAAGGTCTCATCCTTTCTAGTTGGGGCGTGTGAGTATGAAGGCTGGTACTTAGCTGGCCAACTGGGGGCTCCCTAGTCTGAGCCAGGTGGAGCAATACTTGCTGTGATGACCACTTACACACCCTAGCTGCACGAGAGTGTCTGATGCTTATCGCTGCTCTCTTCCACAGAGAGGGCTCCTGGACCAACAGTCTAGAGGTTACCCCTCCCAGGCTGCCATCCCATCTCTTCCCTGCTCTGACCCAGGGTATCTTCTGGCCCTTTGCCTTTAGGCAGGAAGCTCCTAGCTCCCTGGAACAATCTGAATAGAGGTCATAGCTTCCTGCTCTTCTTACCTATGCTTCAGAACTTCTAGACCCGGGTAAGAACCCTTGGAAAGAGGGCAGTGGTGTTGTGGCTCCAGGATCCAAGGCTAAGGGCGAGCTCAAGGGCTATCAAGGCTAGGATGGGGAAATGAAGTTGGGGAAGGTCAGGTTCCTTGACTGAAGGATCTCCAAGTAGATGGGGGGGGGGTACTGGGATCAGAAGCATCTGTCTGGGTAGCCTATCCTCCATCTCTTTCCTTTTTATCTCCCTCTGCCATTTATTCCCATCTCTGTGAACTGTCAGCCATGACCCCAGACTCATTTTTTTTCCTCTAACCTTTGGCTCAGTCAGTGACTAAGTTTCTCTACCAGAGTCATACATAGTTTGTCCTTAGGCTCTGCCTAGCCATTTTGTTTCCTGCCATCCTCTGTGTGTGTGTGCATGTGTGTGTGTGTGTGTGTGTGTGTGTGTGTGTGTGTGTGTGTGTGTTGATGGCAGAGGTTAGACACTTAATAGCAAAGAACTTGGGGGACATTAAGTCTTGGGTCTTCCCTGATCTGGAGATAGGCCAGGTTGTATTAGAATGGCTAAGGGCAGCTGGCCTGACCCACCCCATGGCAGCTGGACTGGGAAGCTGGGGAGGCAGGAAGCCTTCCTTCCCCTTTTCTGCTTATGACTTCCCTCCCTCTGGCCGCTCTGCCTCCCACCAACTTGGGTGGAGCAGTATCCAGCACAAAGGCAGGGGTATAATGGGCGCATTTCAGGCTCTGCCACTGGTAAGATTGGGAAACTTGTCAAGATAGAGGACTTCTTGGAGTCCCTTACATCACCCTGCCCTGATCGCAGAGAAGAGGGAAGGCCTCTGACACTAGCCTGCTTTAATTCCTACCCCTACTCCACCACTGCCTGAACATCATGGGGACATGAGGACATCCCCTGGGCACGGAGGAAGGAAAACTGAAAGAGCCTGGGGAGAAAACCAAAGCCTGTGAAGAGGAAGCACTGGCTGCTGCTCTGACCGCTAACATAGCCTTTGGTCAGGCTTGCATCAGCATCTCCTCTCTAGGCCAGTGCAGCTGCTCACTCGAATGCTTCAGCCACCCTTCCTGTGTCCGGCGCGTGGGGACACTATAGAGACAGAGGCTGCCAGCACCAGTAGACAGATGCTCTGGCCACGGCTACACAGATAAGCTTGGTGTCAGCAGCAGAGGGAATGATGCCTTGCTGACAAGGCAGCCTGATCCTGAGAGGGGTGGCCATTGTACTGTCCAGTGTAGCGATACCATGCCTTCCTTCTAGGAAAGTCTGAGCTGTCTGGGTTCCAGGAGAGGGGACAGGGCATAGTTAAACAGGGTGGCTTTGGGGTTTGGGAAAGGCCCCTGCCACAGGCACAGGTGAAGAGCAGGGGAGGAAGAGACACTGGGGGCAGCTTAGCCATGTGTAATGAAGTTCAAACTGGGACAGGACTCAGTCGCTTCTGGGAAATGACACCAAGGAACTAATAGTGAGTTCACACAAGATGTGAGCACCGGGACACCCTACCTCTGCCTCCTGTAGGGCCGATACGGCTCCGTGAGAGACTGGAACAGTCACACAATGGAGAACTTGTATGCTGTTCACACAGTGTAGAATTATCAATAAAAGCTGCCAAGAACATTCTGGCACACGTCCTTTAGCTGACATAGCGGTCTTTCTCTTGGGTATAGATGGAATTGCTGGGTTCAAAGGAGTGTGTACTCATTTTGAGCCGATGCTGAGAAGTGACACTTGCCCCGCTGCACACGCCCACACCCAGATAATGAGGGCTCCAGCTGTTACATCTTTGCCAGCACTTAGTAATGTCAACCTGTTTCATTTCAGCTCCTTTGGTGACTGTGCTTTTAATCTGCAATTCTAAATATTCGCCAACAAGAAAACAACTGGACAAATGACATCTCTTTATAAGATGGAAATTTACACAGCAGTAAGAAAAGACTGTGCTACCGGTTTGCATGCCAACTCAGGTAAACCTTAAAAACAAAGATGGAAACTAGACAAAGAATACGTGTAGGATTCCATGTATATAAAATTCTAAACCAGGGAGAGGCAGTCTAAGGTCAGAACAGTTGTCTATGGAGATGGCGAGGCACTGTAGAGAGAAGAATGAGGGACCTTGCTGCAGTATGGAATGGGTAGCACCCCCTCCTCCTTAGTCTTTCAACTCCATCACTCTGTGGTAATTGCATTATCAGTGTCAGGATCTAGAATCATCTAGGAGACATCAAACCTCTGCGCATGCCTATGAAGGAATTCTAGACCAGGGGAGAACCACACTAAATGTAGGCAGCAGCATTCCCTGGGCAAGAGTACAAGAATGAATAAAAAGAAAATCGTGAGCCGAACACCAGCACTACCTCTCTCTGCTTCCTGACTACAGATACAATTTGGCCAGCTGCCTCATAATCCCGCTGCTGTGTCTTCTCCGCCATGGTGGGCTGCATGCTCAAACTACCAGGTACCTTGGGACAGCAATGAAAGAAGAACCCAGTGTACTCTCTGCCTATCCTCTATGCTATGAGGTCATCAGCATCAGAATCAGCATCCCCCACCTCCAATTCTTCATGTGCACGTTTAAGACTGGAAAGAGCCTGGCACTGCCCTGTTGCACAGAGACCAAGAAGCCTCAAAGTTAAAGATGAACTAGGCCGACAGCCCAGACTTCTTGGGTTTAGACCCGACATTTTCTCCTTGTGGGGTTTCTGGGGAATGGGTTTGACTGAGCTATAGACTCTTGGTTCTGTGTCCTGCATAGGTTGTTGACAATTCTCAGAGCTTCACATGTACTAAGTACTCTGGCAGTGAGCTACCTCCCCAACCTAAGTCATTTCCTAAAGACTGCAGATGAAGACAGTTCCCCCTTTGTCCTTTTGAGTTTGAGCAGTGATGAGATTAGAACACGAGCTGACCCTGTCCTGCCCTGTATGCTGCATTTTCCTCCTTAATCACTTGGAAGAATCCAGTGGCGTCTTTGACCATGCTGTTTGGCAGAGGTGGGTGGGCAGGTAGGTGCCTTAGTATGTGACTGACTGCGGAATCTGTGTGACAAGAAGAGCATTCATGGCATGTCTGTCTGTCTGTCTGTCTGTCTGTCTGTCTGTCTGGATATGAAGTGACTCAGATGCTGAACCTCATAGCTCCTCTGTATACCCTCTCCTCAATTGCCCTGAAGTTCTCTGGAAAGCTGTGTCCATCCCACCCCTGGAAAAGAATGTCCCTGGCAGCCCTAATGCCCACCCCAGGCTGCAAGCAGAGGCACAGGTGGCACAACAGTGTGTCCAGCTGGCTCCAGGACGTGGCCTCCCAGGAGGAGTCTCCCCCTAGCACCCTATTAGTGCTGCCAACAGCAGCTGCCGTCCCAAGGCTAAGAATACTGGAAGCAGGGTACTGTCACCTGCATGTGCCTTGGTCATCAGGATTGTCTTCAGCATTCACACCCTGCTGGAGTGCTTCTCAGTAAGCAGACAGACATCGCCAGAGCAGATGGGAGGCATTGGTATACTGGGCGATGGGTCAGGGCTCTTCCTAGACAAGGGAGCTGGTTGGTTCTTCAAAGCAACCTCATGAAGGTGATACAAATCAAGACATAATGAGCCTTTGTGGATAACAGCAAACAGGATCTGGCTGATTGTGAGCAAAGCACAGAAACACAGTGTAGGGGCTTCGATGGAGGTGCATTGTGCCTTAGAGGCAAGAAGACACAGTGATGTCTGTGGTAGGAGGCAGAGGAGGAGGTAGAAAGGATACTCTTGGGAGAGGTGCAACAGGAGTCCAGACCTGGCCCTAAGATTCCCTTCTGGTTTAATTGTGGGATTAAATGTGAGAACCAGTTAAGAGGCCAGGAAGGGTCTGAATAGGGATGGACCTCCACTTGTGAGGTACCAAGAATGAGGAGAGGTGCTTGGTGAGATCAGTATGGCTGGAAAGCTTTGGAGGAGGGAGAGGGAAGGGGGAGGATAAAGATGAACACCTCAGAAGGGAATGCATGGGCTGTGGAAGGTGACCAATCCCACCTTGATCCTGAAGGCCAGAGGCCTGGGACTGAGGGTCCGAAGGGCTGTATGTGAAGTGAGTAGAAGCCCTCAGTTTGTCCTAGTGAAGATGGGCAAGGTGTCACTAAGGGGTTTCCACATCTGGGGAGTTTCAGGCCTCCTTGGTCTCCCTTGTCTCCATTTCTTGTTCTCACAGGAAGATCCTGTTCTTGTAGAGGCCATATTTATGGAGTTCACAGTGGCCAGGAGCCTCTGTTCTCAAAATGTGTTCTCATTTTGGTCGAGCAGTGTGCAGTGTGACCTCACCTCACAAAAATCACCTCTCAGGCCGCAGTGTCTTCCCCTGTAGAATGAGGACATGGGGCTCACTGAGGTCACACAATTCCCATCTCATGCCAGGCTCAAGTAGAGCTGGTAAGGCTAGAAGCTCTGCAGAAGACTACGAAGCCAAAACCAAGCTCAACAAGACAGATGGTGTGATCAATTAGTGATGCCTGCCATGGCCCTGTCTCTACCAACGTCATTACACCCTCCGTGATATCCTGTACCCCAACAGTGGGCAGGGGACCAACGTTCTGTGAGAAATGACTCTCCCATTACTGTGACAAATCGGATGTGTTCCCCCAGGGCCAAGCATCTAATGGAAGGCAGGTGTCTCCAGGCATCTGATGCCTGGCCTCATGCAAACGAAGGCATGAGCAAGAGAAAGAGGAAGGAAGGGTAAGCATCCCCAAATTCATTTGATTTTCCTGGAATTTTGAGAAATTTGTGCCCAGCTGCACTTATTTATAGATAGTAAGGAGAAAAATTTGTTGTTTTGTTTGTTTCAGAAACAGAAAAGAAAAATGCCAGTAGAGAACAGACTGAGGACAATTGATGAGTTGTATCACGGGGTCATAAGTACCCCAGGCTAGCCTCATGCTTGCTTTGTAGCTGAGGACAGACTTGAACTCTTTAAAAATTTTAAGAATTCATTTTATCTTAAGCATATGGGTGTTTTGCCTGCATGTATGTCTCTGTAGTATATGTGTACCTGGTGCCCTTGGAGGCCAGAAGAGGTCATTGGATTCCGAGTATGGGTGGATTCTGGGAATCAAACTCAGGTCCTCTGAAAGAGCAACAAGTATTCCTAACTACGGAGTCATATCTAGTCCAGCCTTTTCCTTAGATAGGATCTCACTATGTAGCCTTGGTTGGCCTAGAACTCATTATGGAGACCTGACCACCTCAGACAAAGATTTGTCTGTTTTTGCTTCCTGAGTTCTGAGATTTAAGGGTACATTATAATTGGCTGGGCTTGAACTTGTGATTTTCTTGCCTCTACCTTCTGAGTGCTGAGATCATATCTGGTTTAGAACTACAGAACTTGAGAGGAATTTTAATCAGAAAAGTAGAGTATGTTTACAAATGTGTGAGCATTTTCTTAATTTTCAAACTTATTTATTTGATGTGTATGGGTGTGTTTGCCTGCATGTTTATGTGTGTATCACATGCACGCCCACTGCCCTCAAAGGCCAGAAGAACATTAGATTTCCTCAAACTGGAGTTATAAATGGTTGTGAGTCTCCACATGTCTCCATGTGGATGTTCGGGATTCAATCCTGGTCCTCTGAAGGAACAACCAGCCCTCTTAACCACTGAGCCATCTCTCCAGCCCCTTGACTGCTGTGTGTATTTATTAATGCAGTACTTATAATGCATGCTGATGTCCAAAGTGCATGTTCATATAGAATAAAGATGGTATGGCTGATGTATAGGTGACATATAGCAGTTATGTTTGTAGAACATGGACGTATATGTATGCATTTAGCATGCATATATGAAATATGCATAACTGTTTGTAAAAAAGGTCTTATGGGGACTAGAAATGTAAATCACCTGGTAGGGTGATTGCCTAGCATGCAAGAGTCCCAAGAGTCAATGCTCAGTCTGATAAACCATGTTACCCCCCTGCAATCCCAGCAGTCAGGAGGCAGGAGGGGTAGCAGAAGATTAAGATCATCCTTGGCTACATTCAAGGCCAGCCAGGAATGTATGAAACCTTCTCTCACCAGACCAGACCAGACCAGACCAGACCAGACCAGACCAGACCAGACCAAACCAACCCGTAGTAATTGTATACACTCAGGTATGTGCACGTGACCTAAGTAAGATATGTGCCTTCTGGAGAACCATCTAGTAGCCTTTCTCTGTGATCAACTGATTTTGAACAGGGCCTGGTGATGACTCAAAGTACCCTTGTTATTTGAGACAGCTCCTAGTAGGGACATAGCAGGAAAATGAAAGCAAAGAGCCCTGTCACTTTCTTGGGTTTCCTCTTCCCAACAGAAACCGGGAATTTCTAGAGTCTGATTTACACACCCTGTGAGACATAGATAAGCAGAAAGAGCAGAGTCCAGCGGAAGCCAACTGCCAGGTCATGAAGCTGGATTCGAAAGCATGGAGTTTGCAGTTTCCGAGAAAAATTGCTCATCAAACTTTCCAGGCCTTTCTGCCTTTCAGTGAAAAATCGTTCCCAATGGCCATCCAGTGGAAAGTTGAGCAATTGCCATGTTAGACTTGGGAACTCTGTGGAAGCTAGGGTAAGGCTGAAGGCTAGTGATGCTTAGCTGACCAGCAGCAAAGCTTCCAGAACAACTCTTCAGGGTAAAGGTGGTTGCTCTGGCTCTCTGGAGACCTAAACATGAGAAGGCTTGGGGAGTGGGAGAGAGGGAGGCAAAGTAACCTCTGCTAACTGCCATTAGGGAAGATGGCCAGGGGGTATTACTTGGGGATAGAGAGAGACAAAGCTGATCCTGCTGTGAACCCCTGCAGAAGTCATGGTAGCTTGCTGGGTTCCATTCTGAGTTGTCAAGAGGCATTGACCTCTGTCTTGCTGCTGTGGGGTGAGTCCAGAGCCACAGTAGTGAATGTTTTTTCAGAGTTTAAGGGACTGTCCCCGGGGCAAGGTTGTTCCTGGCTTAGAGCCTAGTAACCTAGTAGGTGTCCAGTAAATAGCTGTTGAATGAATGAGAGGCCCAGCAGGGGCCATCCAAGGGAAACAGGCTTGTTTCCACCAGCTGGGGATGCGGGGCTTCCAGGGCAGGGCTGATGGGGGGGGACACCCAGCTATGTAACTGCCCATTCCCTCCTCCTCCTTTCCGGCCGCTCATTCCAGAATCTCGGCTGTTCCCATGGCCTCCCTGGCTCTCAGCTTCAGCAGCCATTGTTCAGCTTTTATCCAGGCCCAGGCATGGGAGCATCTAGACCCAGCTCTGGAGTAGGGGGAGGAGAAGACAAGGGCAGATGGAAAGGGAAGGGAAGCTTGGAGGACTGAACAGAGAAAAGAACCAAATTCCTGATGCTTCTGAGTGGCACAGCCTTGTGTGAATACCCAAGGTTCAGCCAGAGCTAGGGCTGGTTCCCAGGGGCCACCCAAGGGTGTTAGAAGAATTAGAATCCTCACAATAGAAATAGTGTTAACTTCTGTCTATGGGAGACAACTGGGAGAATGTTTGAAAATGTTTAGAGCAGTGTTTTTCCTCAATGTTTTCTTCCGCTGAGTAGCTTTGCTTTCACCTTCTTTAGTAAGGCTGTTGAGGTGGACATAGGTAACATGAACACTGGGTCATGGCAGGAGACTTAGGGAGGCTGTGAGGGAGCTGGAAGCAGCCTATGGACCCTGGGAATCCCAAGCATGACCCTCCAGCATTTGTTACCTTAAGAAACAGACTTAAGAGTTCTTGGAGTTGGAATTTCAAAAGCCAGACAATAGCATTCTCAAAACAACAAGTGATAACTAGAGATTTTCACACAATGGGCGACCCAGAGTTGGAAAAGGGATCTGAGAATTTACACAAATGCATCACCAGGAAGTAAATGCATAGAAGATAGGAATGAGTATTTGAGAATATTGGAAGTAAAACCAGGAGATGCAGCCAGTTCTGTGCAGAGGTCCAGGAAGTTATCTTGGAAAGGACTGGTATTTGCAGAACAGAAACATCAAACATTTCTTTTTCTTTATTTTTTAAGATCTACTTTACTTTTTGTGGGTGTGTGCAAATGTGCACCTGTATAATTCTGCACATGTGTGTGCAGTGCCCACAGAGGCCAGAAGAGGGCACCAGAATACTTGGAACTGGAGTTACAGGCATTTGTGAAGTAGGATCAGAACGCGAGTCCTCAGGACAAAGCATCAAATACTCTTAACCACTGAGTCATCTCTCTAGCCCAGAAAAAAAAAATCAACTCCAAAAAGTAAAGAAAACAAACTTTATACAGGAGAACTATCTGGGGCCTGGGTCATATTTTGCTGCCATTCTAGATGGCACAGAGGTAGCTCCACTCCCTCTGCTCCCTAATTGACTTCCTTCAGACCTTCAGACACAGGACTCTTGTCTGCATTGAGGCACAGGCAGTTTTCCTTGGTGATTCTGTGCTGGCCATGATTGCTTTCTCCTGAATCTGGAAGCCTCCTGTGGTTAGGAACTAGTCTCTTAAACTCAAGGTGCTGGGGAAAAGACAGCTATCTGGTCGGGGAACTAGTTTCAGGGTCACAGTGACATATAGACCCCAGCAGACCTCAAACTTTGTTTTAGCATCAGAGTCCTTCCATCAAGTATCAAGGCATTGTTGAAAATTCAAAGCAGACTCCCTTAGAAAAAAAGATCTGCAGATTAAGTTGGGGTGCATGTATGTAGAATGCACACAGAGTTCAGACAATTCCTTCTTCCTTTTTTATTTTGGGTCCCTTTGAGGTGTCTTGGAGAGGAACAAAAAACTACCTGTGAGAAACTTGAATGTAATGTTTCCCAAAACATATGGGATACTTTCATAACTGTATGTCCTATGACAAAGGGGGGATTTGTGGTCAAATAGTTTGAGAAATAACAAAGCATCCAAACTGAGTTAGGTCTCCTCAGGGGTTCTTGAAGATGGCATTGTTTACAGTGTGCCCTGAGAGTCCTCAAGAGGGGACTGATGTATCAGGGTGGAAAACCACTTGTTAAAGCAATGACCATCCCTGAGGGGAGTGTTGAGCAGAGAATGGTTATGGATAGCACTTTATTGGAGAATAATAATCATATGATTTCTGTGGTGGTTTGAATATGCTTGGCCCAGGGAGTGACACTATTTGGAGATGTGATCTTGTTGGAATAGGTGTGACTTTGTTGGAAGAAGTCTATCACTGTGGGCACGGACTTTAAGACCCTTGTCCTAGCTGCCTGGAAGCCAGTGTTCTCCTGATTGCTTTCAGAACAAGATGTAGAACTCTCACCTCTTCCAGCGCCATGTCTGCCTAGATGTTGCGATGCTCCCACCTTGATGATAATGGACTGAACCTCTGAACCTGTAAGCCAGCCTCAGATAAATGTTGTCCTTATAAGAGATGCCTTGGTCATGGTGTCTGTTCATAGTAATGGAAACTCTAACTAAGACACTTTTCTATGCCACTGGATCTAACAGAAAGCTAGCCATCTAAACAGATGAGCAGAGCCACCAAAACAGGGCCCTAGATTAAATACGTAACTTTCAGTCTTCTTTGATGCCAGAACGCAAAAGGCCCATGGAGAATCCAGTCATCACCAGGCCTTTCTCTCCCAGCTTCTGTTGTGTCTATAGCGATGTGACCTGGCCCAGCATGGGCATGGCAAACCCAGTTCCATTGGTAAGATCTTCCTGACATATTTTTGTCTCAGGGCTGAACCAGCTGCTGGCCCAGTCAGGAGGTCCTTGATCTCACCGTTTAGTTTTCTGAATGGTGGGATAGATTTCTGGAAAACAAGTGGACCAGAAACAATGAGGCAGGATGTCCCCACCCTGCTTCCCAGGGCTGCCCAGCTGGTGCTGTCCTCACCTACCCCAACACAGCTGGAAGTGTCCCTCAGCCCCAGGTACAGAACAGAGCCTCATGCAGGACAGGAAGGAGGGCCAGCTCTCCTGGCCACCTTTAGAGGCCAAGCTTCGGGTAGGCCCGTCTGGGTGGTTCTCGAGTAGGCCTGTCTGGGTGGTTCTTGCTTTATCCTTTCGTCTTTGTGTTACAGGTTGAACTAAAAGTACAATGGAAGGGCTCTGCCTGGAGCTGGCTTGCCTCGGAACCCCAAGAGGAAGCTTTTTCAGAGCTGGGCGGAGCTGGGCGGTACAACAGGTAACCTAGGAACATCCGTGGTGCGTTTTTGATGCTGGGGCTGTGGAAGGCCTTACTCCAGCTGGGCACAAGGAGGGACTTACTAAGACATCGTCTGTCAAGTGGCTTCCTGAGCTGAGGGCACACTGGGAACCTCGCTTTCATGGCGTGTCCACCTAGTGTCACTATTTTCCTCTACATCTTTCTTTTGGCTTCTCTGAAGGGCTGTGTCTTTGCCTGTCTTTGACCTGGTCAAGATACTGGAAAACTACTATTCCCAAGAGAGGGAGCAAATATCCGATCCAGACCATCATCCTGGCCTGGGGCAGAATGGCTTTTGGACTCACTGCCCATCCTTGAGTGAGCCCTCATTTTGTTTCCTTCTTCTGTGACTGTAGCATTCCCAAGGGGGAAAGTGGGCCAAGCATTACCATAGTTTAGAGACCTAGTTTGTAAGGAAAACTTATCTATGACTTGGGCTTGGCTTTCCTCACAAAATGAATGGGGTTTTCTTTGAGGAAAGGATTCAAGGAACCCTAAGGCCCAGGAGAGATAGGAAGGACCTGGAAATCTTTCTTCATTAGGTTTGAAGTGCTCTGAGGAAGTGACTTATTCTCTGTGCAGCCTGGGGACTCCCAGAGGCCATGTCCTTGCCTCTGTCTGGGTTCCTAGCAGGCAGAGTACTGTACCTGCCATCTGACTGAGTGTGGTGAGGCAGAGGCTGTGTTCTGTCTCCCAGGCCTAAGTAGACAATCTGAGGATGCTGGCAGGACCATGTTTTCTCTGGGCTTGTTGACTAGATGGATCAGGTCTTTGGCTACTCCAGCACTATCCTGTGCTCCTAAGTCCCCTGGAATCTTCTGGGCCTTTGCCTTCAAGACTTTCTGCAGCTTCTGGATGTTGAAGGAACCCTGGTATTCTAGCCTCAGCAGCCCATCCCTTGCCCAGGTGCTCTTTCACCTGCTTACCCCTCCTTCCCTCCCTGCCCCTACACACACTATTCTGTGTTCCCCAGCCTTGCTCACACTGTCTTGGAGCCTGGAACACCCTTCCTGCCTCTTCACCTATCAGGTTTCAACATCGTCCCTTGCCCTGGACCAGTCTTCTGCCTCCCCAAAGCTGTGATGCCTCACCCCACATTGTACTCTGCGCCCTGTTCCCTTCAGGACTGTGTGTCTGGAACTTGAGGGAGACTAACACCTCCACATTCAGCCCCACACAAACCCACAGGCCGAGGGAGGAGGGGTAGGGCAGCAGAATGATGGATGGGCTGTGGTGGCTTCAGTCCCTGCTGGCGCTGTGGTTAGGAGATCTCTCCTCCAAGAAGCCTGATATTTTCCAGGAATTTCCTGAGAGGAGGGGCCTGCACTCTGGGAATGAGAGCCAGCTGTGGGGTTGAGGCCTAGGGTTGGGGCTGGGGATGCTGGGCTTCCTGGCTGACTCAGCCACCATCCCTAGGTAATTTATGGGCTGAGTCAGGGCTGGGAACAGGGATGGGCTGGTGGGGTAGAATGAGGGGGGTTTCAATATGTGTGGGTGTGGGTGTGGGGGGTAAGTTGCCTGCTGCAAGCAGCTCTGGCTGGGTCCAGAATAGATTCTTCTTTCTCATCCACACTCCCTTTCCAGCCTACAAAAGGAATGGCCAAGAAAGGGAGGATCTTGGAGGATGTCCATGATGGCCAAAGGAAAAGAACCCCTATTGAGTGATGGGGACCTGTGAGATGGGACCCCACTGGGGAGAGGTCTTGGCTAGTGTCAGGCTCATCTGTGGTAATGAACTTTATTGGTTTCCATACCCAGGTAGTACCTGCTGTTGGCTTGGCTGGCCCCTGTCCCTTCCTCAGTGGGTCTGGGCTGTGTTGTAAAGTTGACCTGGGATCTGATCCCCTTCTGCTGGGTGAGTATGCTTAGCATCCTCCGTTCTGTGGACCTCCTCCAGTCCTCATGGGCAGGATGGCCGGTCTCTTCCTAGCCTTGCTTTGGGGCGCACCTGTACTCTTAGCTGCTGAGCCATTTCTCCAGCCCTTTGATTTCTTATTAATAGCTAGAATGAGACCAAACAGGAAGGCCCTTAGTATATGGGATTCTGGCATAATTTAGCCTTGGATTGGCTTTCCTCCATCACCTCCCAACTCAGCTCTGCCAGGCCCTCTCTACCCTAACCCATGAAGGACACAATGGGTGTGCCACAGTAAGCCAGGCTGAGGCACAGCGGTCAAAGAGGTGTGTGTGTGGGGGGGGGTTGGGATTCTTGGTGGGATCCAGTGGACAAAATTCACTGATTTCCTGGACTGTGAGAAAAGACCTCAGGGCTGTGCTCCAAGGGTTTGCATCCCTGCAACAGAAGGGATGGGCACCCTTGACTAAAATGAAGAATGAATTTTGTTGTCTACTTAGAAGATTGGCATTATAGTTAAACATGTAGAAATCATCCATGGCTGGAATAGGGTGGGGTCAGTGGGGTTACCACCTACCCCTATGTGAGGAAGAGGGAGGTTTACCTTCTGTCTCTGTGGCAGGAGAGGCACAGGAGTACAGAAAGGCTTGTCCTACACTCCCAAGTGCCTTGGGCTGGCAGGAGGCCCAGGAGATGGAAACAAGGCAGGGGTGTGTGAGGGAGAGGGCAGTATAGACACTCTCCATGCAGTAACCACAGAGAGTGGTGGCTTTGATTGTTCCAGCCACAAACCCTCACAAGCCACCAGGCCAGAGTCATATCCCTGGCAAGCAAGTGCCTGAGGCCCCTCAGGACAGAGATTGTCAGGAAGGCCCTGTGTGACTGAGGCCATCAGGGACCTTAGGGCTGTCAAACCTCTTGGAAATACTTACCCGAGGAAGTGGCCTTGTCCCTCCCCAGGTCCCCACTGGATCACTCTTTTGGGCTTGCTTAATTGTTGGGGTTAAATGACTTTGCCCCACATCAGTGAAGAGCTGAGGCAAAAAGATGGTTCTGGAGGAGAGCCAGGAGTACCACCCAGTGTGAAAACAGTCTGTGTCTCAGGGGAGAAGCCCCCAGGTAGCCATACATTCAGAGCTGTCCTGGGGCCTGAAGCTCCACCTTGGGGCCGCTGACACGCTGTGGGTGGGAAGGAGAGGCAAAGCTTACAGGGCTGTGGGCAGGTGGCCTTAGGAGGTGAAGTTCTGGTTAGCTGAGAACAAGAGCCCTAGGGTCAGTGAGAGCTTCAAAGCATGTGCACTCAGTCTTCAACAAGGGGTAAAGTCACAGAATCAGGGAGAGTTATGTGTGCTTAAGGAGAGGCCTGAGCAGCCCTTGCAGATTGACACCAAAGCCCTTGTAGATGCAGCTGAATCCTCGGGAGTGCAGTCTCAAAGCCAGCTTGGGGTACACCTCTAGGCACCCAGCTTCTCAGAAGAGCACCTCCCTTCTTAACAGCTTTAGTACCATGAGGAGAAAACACCCTGAAAGCTCTTTGCACCCCAGAGTGGGGCTCAGGATTATTCATGAGGCTGGAGCTGGAATTGAGCTGGGCCTGGGGTAGAAATATGGGGTCCCCACTATCTTGAATGGGGTGAGTCCTCCAGAGGTTGCTCAGCATCCTGTGGCCTGTCTCTATCCCTATAGACTTTCAATCCAGGTAGTGCCCTCAGCTTAGCTTGTCCACCCAGATAGTCAGTAAATAAATGTACTGTTCAGATTTTACCTAACGGGGACTGCTTTGCAGGAGACAAATGGCCTCATGGCCAGCTGGGAGATACAGCTTAGCTTCCAGGGAGACTATGAAGGCTGAGGGATAGGAAAGACGAGACACAGGACAGCTCTGAGGAGAGAGATCCTCTGGTGACTTGGGGTGAGGAGCCCCTGGAACATGGTATAGAAGGCTTAATTCCAAGGCCTTTAGGGTTTCTTGACTAGTTCTTTGCCTCCTCAGGGATGGAAGGGAAACCTAGTGGGGTCTATTCCAACCGTGAAGACAGAGGACAAAGAAAGGCTTAGCTGTGAGGTTGCTCTTCACTGTTACCTACAAATCTGCAAGACTAAGAGCCCAGGTGTCCAACAGGAAGGGACTGGCTAAATAAATGACGAACCATCCAGCAAATAGACTATAAGGAAGCTTTTCAAAAGCAATGTTGGTGTAGTGACAAACCTGGAATTTTGGTTTCTTTAAAAACACAGAAACGTTATAAGAATGTGCTTTTGTTTGAATCCCAGGTGTGGGGAGGTAGGACTGCTTCAGATTATCCATAGCAGCTGACTGTGATTTGCCTTGTGCTCTAGCTGAGGAGTGGTTTTGCCAGCTGCAGATAGCTTCTACAATTGTGTGATATTTGGGATTCTGAGAACTTTTCTACCATAAATGGTAGAGCCCTTATAGGCAAGGTTGGTGGTTGGTGGTCACTCAGAGGGGTTGGGTATAGTTTGTTAGTAGTTATGCTAAAAGAAGAAACAAAAAGAAAGAAATTAAATTCAGGAATCTTTATCTCCCCCTCTCCCCCCCACCCTTCTTTCTCTTCTATCTAGTGACAAGGGTTGAAAACAGGGTTAAAGGGTAGGAAAAAGAAGAACTCACAAAATAGCAAAGATCAATGACACACTAGGGGCTGGAGAGCTGGCTCCTTAGGTAAAGGCATTTTCCCTGAAAGGTTGGTGGCCCGTTTGACCCTTAAACCCATGTAAAAGTTGAAGGAGGGAGCTGACTCCACAAAGCTGTCCTATGGTATACTTACCATGACTCTCATGTACCAGAAGTACCCCCACACATGCACACACATGCACACACATATACACACATGCACACATATATACATACACACAGACATACACACACATATACACACATGCACACACATGCACATGCATACACACAATGTACACATACCTGCATGTGAACACACACATGCACACACACCACCACCATCACCACCAATACATAAATTCATGAATGAATAAATAAATAAGATTTTAAAAATCTAAAAATTTCAATGAAATAAAACAAAAATCCCTCATCTGCAGCTGGAGAGATGACTTGGTGATTAAGAACACATTTTCTTTCAGAGGACTTGGATTTGGTTCCCAGCACCAACACTAGATAGATCACAAGTGCACATTCATAAATAAAAATAAAATGAATCTTTAAAAACACACCCTGTAATCATCACACTCTTAGTATATGCCCACATAGTTAAATAAAATTTGGGTAATATTATGTGCATGTATATGCAAACATATATAGGCTAAGAAGACCTAATTTTTCCTTATAAACAACATAGTAAGAATTGCAGGTTTTGGGGACTGGAGAGATGGCTCAGGGGTTTCCCCAGAGAACCTGGGTTTAAGTCACAGCACCCAGAGGGTGGCTAACAGCGGTGTGTAGCTCTGTTGCTCCCTTCTGGCCTCTGTGAATATTGCATACACATGGTGCACAGCATACATACCCATACACCTAAATTTAAAAAAGGGAAAAGTTGAAGAAAAAAAAAAAGAAGAATTTGAGGCTCTAGAGAGGGTTCAGAAGTTAAGAGCACATACTACTCTCCCAGAAGACCCAAGTTTGGTTGCTGTCACCCATGTCAGACAGCTCCAGCACCCTCTCCTGGTCTCCTCAGGCATCTGTATTTATGTGCACATACCCCACCTCTGTAGACACAAAATATAATACAAATATATTTACAAATATAATACAAAGGTGTTTCCAGTGTGATAGTCAGATTTGTTGCTGTGATAAACGCCCAAGAGACAATTTAAATGAAGGAAACATTTATGGGCTCGGAGGTGTTGCCCATGCTGTTTGCACATTCTAGTGAGACAGAGCAGGATGGCAGGTTCACAGCATGCTGGGTAGGGAGCACAAGAGTGCCCCTCGAGGCAGACTGAAGGACCAGGGACAAGATAGAGCTCTCTAATGGGGAGGTAACTAGTAGATGGGCTGACATTTGAGCAGAGGTTTGAGTGAAGTGTGAAAGTAGCTTTTTGGGAAGGAATGAACTCACTGGGGTGAAGGTAGCGTGACCTGCTTCCGCCATCTAGACCCTACCTCCATAGCTTCCAACCACCTTTCCATAGGACTATCCAGTTGGAAACCATCATTGGGTTAATTCATTCCTGACATCAAAGCTCTTGGGAGCCAATCACTTCTTAAAAGCTGATCAGCTGGCCCCAGGGCCCCAGGTGTTTATTGAATACCTACTATGTGCCAAGCACTGAGCAAATGGCATGACAGCCAGGGAGGACTTTCTGAAAGGGTGATTGTATGGGTGAGGTGTTGATGGATGAGCAGGTGACCTGGGTCTCATCAAAAAGGCCAGGAAGGCATATGGAGAGCCTCCTACTGCTGGGAGTCGGGGTGTGGAGTACCAGGTCTCATTTTGGGACAATGGCTGGGAAGGAGTCGATGTAACAGGAAAGAACAGAACCCTGACCACATGGCCACACAGTGTATTGCCTGTTCAGACAGAAAGGAGTTGTAAGGAATATGAAAACATGCTTGAGGGGTCTGGAGAGGCCCAGAAGAAGGATGGTGAGGAACTGTGGGGACCTTGGAGTCCCTGGTGTGAGCTGATTCACCAATCAGCTGTGGGGAGTCTGTTGAAGTCTAGTACACAGGGCTCTGTAAAGCAGGTGGCTGAAAACAGCGTGCATGTACTCACCCTGGAGGCCATGGATCCACATCAGTGTGGCTGCAGGGCAGGTCTTTCTGGCAGGATCTGGGGAGAAGCCATTCTTTGCCTCTCCAGTATCTCCTGCTGAGCTGTGTCCTTTGGTCTGTGGTCCCTTCCCTGATCTGCAAAGATCTCTGCTTCCCTCATCTTACTGTTCTCTTCTCTCCTACTCCAATTAACCCTGTGTTCCTCTTACAAAGACACCGCATCTGGGTAATCCAGGTCCCTAATTAACCACAGTGCGAAGTCCTGTTAGGAGACCTGCTAGGCTGCAGACTGCAGGGTGGGAATGCCTGAGCCTCCCACAGGAGGCTGAGGTGGCAGGGACAAGAGGAAAGTGTTAGCAGAGTCCTGGAGACCCTTCTTGGAACACAGTGAGGGCAGGCACAGGGTTTCAGCTTGGGGAGCCCCAGACTAGCTGGGGAGGACTGAGGAGTGAATAGCTTTGGGAGTTTCCCCCGAGTTTGTTGGGTCTCTTTGGTTTGGCGTTTCCTTAAGGACTGTGAGCCAGCCCTTTGCCTTGGCATACCCAGCACCAGGTCTTCCAAGCTGGTTAAGTTGAGTCTATGTCTTTAAACCATAAGGAAGAGAAAGCCAGGCTACCAAGAATAACATTTTACTGACTTGGCATGGGCTTCGGAATCTGTGTTTTTAGCAGCTGCCCAGGTGATTCTGATGAGCAGACAGTTTGAGCTAGCCTTCCCTTCCCCTTCCTTTCCCTCTTTCCTTTTTCATTCCCCTTCAGTAAACTGTTTTTCAACTTTGTTTTTTAGTGAAAATCGTTTCCTCCTCACGGTGGCCCAGAGCCAGACCAAGGCTGAGCAGGCCTGTCTCTCCCACGTCAACAGTCGGAGTCCATGGTGGAGGTCAGTGCTATCTTTCTGTGCCCTTCCTCTTCCTCAGTCATCCTCAACCGAGGCACTTTCCCTGTGGGGATCAAGGCCAGGTCACCAGAGGCAGGATCAGACCCGACCCCTCCACTTTCACCAAGGGTCACCCGACTCCTTCATATCTTCACTTTCCTCTTGCCCTCAGATTCCTCCAGAGACTCTGTTCCAGGCTTCAAGGGACCAGCCATGGTCGTCCCCCACACCTCAGCTAGCAGCCTTGGTTTAATTTGGGAAATGTAAGGGCCAGAAGTTTCCTTAGGCCAAATGAAGTGTCCCCATCAGGAGGGAAGGGCGCAGGATTTGGCAGAAACCTGGGCTGAGTGGAGGGGGTGGCTGGATTTCCTTGGCTCTCAAAGGCCTCTCCTCTGGTGGGAGCCATGACATCAGCCAGCTGCCTCTTGCTCTGGCTTTGGGAGGTATGGAGAACCAATTTCATGGTGAACTCTACTGGCCACAGTGCTGAGGCAGCTGCAGGAGGGGACTAGGGTGTTGTCTCTTCCCCTGTCACTGGAACTGTCTGGAGGAATGCCAGCCTCCCCATGGTAAACGGTGGCCTTACTTGCTATGACTAGTGGCCATGGGCAGGTACCTTCAAGCTGGACCTCTAGTTGGAGGATACAAACTGGCTTTGATGAAAATAAAACCCCTGCATCATTTATTCTGGTGGTTTCCAAATCTGACTAAAGTCCAGGACTTTTTTAGGAAGTTTGTTTATTAATTATTTATAGACAGAATGTCATATTATGTAGCTGAAGATGACCTTGAACTTCTGATACTGTCTCCACCTCCCAAGTGCCGGGACTACAGATGTGGGCCACCATGCCTGGTTTATGCGGTACTGGGAATTGAACGCAGAGTTTCTGGAATGCAAGGCAAGTACTCTACCAATCAATCTGTGTCCCCCAGCTCATAAGGGGACATATTTAATACTAATAAACAAAGATCCCTGAGACACTTCTTAGTCAGGGTTGCTACTGCTGTGGTGAAACACCATGGCCAAAAGCAAGTAGGGAGGGGAGGGTTTACTTGGCTCACACTTCCACATCATAGCCCATCATTGAAGGAAGTCAGGACAGGAACTCACACAGGATAGGGACCTGGAGGCAGGAGCTGAAGCAGAGGCCATGGAGGGGTGCTGCTTACTGGTTTGCTTTACATGGCTTGCTCAGCCTGCTTTCTTGTAGAACCCAGGACCACTAGTCCAGGGATGGCACCGCCCACAATGGGCTCTCCCACCTTGATCACTAAGAAAATGCCCTACAGTTGGATCTCATGGAGGCATTTCTCAAATAAGGTTCTCTCTTTTCAGATGACTCTCATCTTGTGTCAAGTTGACATAAAACTAGCCAGCACACTCCTGCCTGATCAGTTAGAATCTCTTTGGGAGTCTTGAACTGAGTGGGTGTGACTTTTTAATCAGGTTTTGTTCCTGATTCTCGACCCTGAGCAGGTGGTTGGAGCAGCAAGCAATGGTGAGGTTGTAATTTTTATTAATACTCTCATCTCTGTCGAGACCCTAGGTCTCATCTTCCTTAGTCTTTGAGACAAATCTGGGAGGGGTGTCTAGTTATTGTCCTGATTTTCCAGAGAAGGAAATGACCACATGCACAACCAAACCCAGAGCTGGAACCCAGGCCTTTCTCTCCACAGCGTGGTGAAATCCCCTGGTTCTCTTAGGAACCAGGCCAGTCTGTGGCCATACTGTGACATTAGCACAGATATTTCCTGCCTCCAGGTGTCTGGTGCATCCTGTGCCAGATATTCCTAACTTCCTAACTCTATCCTGCACAGCACTAAAGGCTCTTTCTGTGCAGAGAGGGCATGCCTAGGGGACCCCTAGCAGGATCTGGGTGGGCACAGTGGCACACATCTTTAATCTCAGCACTTGGGAGGCAGAGGCAGTCAGTCTTCTCTGCAGAGTGATTCCCAGGCTACCCACAGTTACATAGTGAGCTACACACTGCACCCTCCCCCAAAAGTATAGAATTTGGATGGCTCAGTCAGCAAAATGCTGTCTCTACAAGCTTTGGTACCTCAATTTGATTGCCAGCAATTATTTTAAAAAGCCAGATGTGGTGACACATGCTTGTAATGCCAGAACTGAAAAAGCAGAAAACAGTGAATCTTGGCAGCCAGCCAGTCTAGACTATTTGGGTGAGCTCTGGGCCAATGAGAGCCTCTGTCTCAAAATCAAGGTGGGGCTGAGTAGCTCATTAAGCTCTAATAAGTGAAAGTATTTGCTACACAGCCTGACAACCTGAGTTTGATTCCTGCAGCTCATGAGAGAAAGCCAGATCTGGTCACATGCACCTATAAACCCACCATTCTTCTATTGATGTGAGAGGCAGAAGCAGGAGAATCACCCAGAAGTTTCCCAGAGAAGCTTTCAAGCACAGCTATCCTAAAGTCCACAGCAGAAACAATAGAATCCCATCTCAAAAAGGGAGAAGCAGAAAACTCTCTTCTGAAAGTTGTTCTCCAATCTCCACAGGCTCACCGTGACATGTGCGTGACCATACTCACATACATCATACACCATAACCTCTGGTCTCTGCATGGCTAAGTACACAAATGTAACCAAATAAACACACACACACACACACACACACACACACACACACACACATGCTCTGGTATATTTATTCTGGCCTGGGTCCTCCTCTAGAGATAGTTGTCTGCCCAATCTGGCTGAAGGGTGGAAGCACCCAGTAGTTCCTGGCACACAGAGGCACTCTATGAGGTGATATTTATGTATAAGCCACAGTATCATGGACCTAATGGTAGCCTAGGTACTAGACTAAAGTCCTAGAAGTTAAGAAAGGGCTCTTCTCTCATGGACCTTACAGCACAGTGGAGACAAGGCAGAAAGCAGAAAGGAGTGGAGGAGAGAGAAGGGGGAGGAAGGAGTGGGAGAGGAAGGAGTGGGGGAGGAAGGAGTCGGGGAGTCAGTTCTGCAGGGGGATTTGGGTAGAGAGGATTTTGATTTAGACTGAGGGCTGAAGTCCATTTCTCTTTAAAAATAATCTGAAATTGAAGGATGGACTGGAGGCAAACGGAATCCAGCAGTATGGAGGGCTCTAGCAAAGGAGGCAGGAGACACAAGGGTCCTGAAGTGGAGACGTAGACATGAGGGGCTGCAGCGGAGAGGGCAAGTTGGAAGGCAGCTGTCATGGTCCCTGGAGAAGCCAGGGTCAGATCAAGGTCCTTTTGTTTTTCTGTTGGAGGTCAGGCACTCTACCATCCAAGGAGCTTATACAAAGAATGCTGAATGTACTGAATGTACTGCTTCTTCTCAGTGAGACAGGAAACCCTTGAAATCAACGTGATCACCAAATCATGGGTGGTTAGAGGGCAGAGGAAGGAAGGCAGTGGGAGCCACTGAGGGGTTCTGGGAAGGCCCTGAGCTCCAGCGTGGTGCACTGATAGTAGCATGCAAGGACAGAAAGGTACCAGAAACCGTAAAAGCACCACACCCACCGTCAAGAACAGGGGGAGAATAAATTCACAGATCCTTTCTCTCTAGCTGTTCTGCTCAGCAGCCTCCTTCACTCATCCACGGTGGGGCTCATGACACAGAGCCACCTATATTCAGGTTGGGTCTTCCCACCTTAGTTAATAGACAGTCCCTCCACACACATGCCCTCAGGCCAACCCGACTTTTATAGTCCTCAACTGAGAATCCTTTCTCTGTCAATTCCAGGTTGTGGCAAGCTGGCATTAAAACCAACTGTCACGCAAGATGAAAGTTCCTTTTGGAGAGGCAGACTGAGACAAGCTCCGTGCCGTCTCTTCAGTCGCTGCCCATCTCCTACTCTGAGCTCCTCCAAAGCAGGAGATCTACCTCTAGGATGGAATCAGTGCTTGTCCTGGGCACAGGGAGCCATTCCACAGTTCTGGGAGCATCAAAAACTTTAGCTCCCTTAGACTTGATGGGATACTTTCTGCAGGAGGTGGGCTGTATGTCAGAGATAACAGAGTGGGGGACACGAGGCACTGGGAACAGCATGGACTGACTAAGCCATGGCTGCATTTCCTTACAGGCATGTGTGGTGGCCTCTGAATTCTAGTGTTCCTGGGCTTAAGTACAGTACCTCACCTTAGCAACTCACAAGGCTTCCAAGGCTCTTGGGTACTCTAGGGAGAGTACACTGTCGGTACAGTGCTGAGGAGACCAGGCAGGTGGCCGAGCCCCAGGAGACCAAGGCACTGGGAACAGTGTTAGAGGGGAATGTCCATATCCGTCCCTTCCCTCTCCCGAACATCTCTCCTGGATTCTTCTTCCCAAACGACAGATGGACAAGTGAGGTCGCCCCTGAGAAAGTTAGAGCTAAGATCTGACACTACACGGGGGTTGAGGAGAGTGAACTCTTTGTGAATGAAGGATGTCGCTTGGGTGTAGGCACAGATGTCTACCTGGTGCATGGCAGGGTACTAAAGGCAGGGTAGAGCAGTCTCACTTCTGGCAATGGAAAGGAAGCCACATGAGCTTCAGAGACTGTTTTGAGCAGAGAGCGGAGAGGCCAAGCCCATTTAGCTGGAGGACCTACCCTGAAGCAACAGGAGGGAAACTGATGCTCAGGCAGGGGCCTCTGCTGCACAAGGCTGGACAGTGAGGCTCAGTCTTAAGGTCTCTCTGTGTGTTATCCTCACAGCAACAGAGCTTTAAGGGTTTGATTAAGTTGTGCATCTTGAGGTGTTGATTGCTGCTGAGGCAGGTCCAATCTAATCACATGTGGCTTATAAGAGGGACAGAGAATGAGTCAGAGCTGGTGACATGGTGAAGGGGGTGGAATGAGAGGTGGTCTGTAAAGGTGGGGGAAGGGGCTACAGGCCAAGGCATACAAACATCTATTAGACACTAAGAACAGCAAGGAAGTGGGCTTGCCCCAGAGCCTTGGCCTGTAGATGCCTGACGTTAGGACAGTGATGTTGAATTTGAACTTCTAAGCCTCCAGAACTAGAGGGAAACCAGTGCTTGCTGCTTCTGGCCATCTGATCTGTGGCCATGGTGATCACTGGAGAGCTACACTTGCTGGGAGCTGCAGAAGGAGCCAGTGGCCAGCTCTACTCAGTGAGCACAGCTCTGAGGAATGGATGCCCTGGGGCCTCTGGGAGATGTGTGCGTGTGTCAGAGAGAAGAGAGACCATTCCTTCTTCATGCATCGAGAGATTTTCGGAGCAGATGACCCTCCAAAGGCATGTCAACATTTTTCTCTCCAGGAAAAAATAACTCAGCGTATATCAAGAACTCAGCATTTCACACGCACACATGCACTTGTGGGTCCCGGGGAGACACAAGCTCTGTCATTCCTTCCAGGCCTCTTGAATTTCCTTGGGGGCAGGCACGGAGCAGGGCTAAGGACTGTGGACTCCTGGTAACATCTGGATTTCTCCAGTGCTCTTAGGGTCCTGCAGAATCAGCCCCTCTCCAGTGTTTCCTGCTTCCATGAAACCTCTGGGAGGATTTGACACATTTCCTAGCAGGGGAGCACGGCTGGAATTTCCAGCCTGCTTCCAGATGTGGTGCTGACTGGGCTGGGGAGCTTCATTTTAAAAAGCATGTGGGAAGCCTGGGGTCTCTGTGGCCCCCCAGTGCTGACTTATGCTGTCATGCACGCCTCTCTTCCTCATGCTGAGTTATGTGGTTGGGTTTTCCATGGAGGAGCCCATGGGTGGGATTTTACCACATGAAGAGGGGTGTAGCCTGCCAGCTTCAGCCCTGTAGTCCAAAGGTGGCCTAGCACAGTGGTCAGAGGGGCCAACACTGATAACAAAAAAAGACTTCAAGGAGCATGGATGTGCACCCAGGCCTGGTAGGGGCTGGGTATGGAGTGGGCTGGTCAGGGTAAGGGAAGGAGATGAGGCCCAGGAATCAATACCCAGTAATAATGAGTTCCTGGCCTTGGGCTTCTGGAGAGCAAGATAAAGGGCAGCCCCTTCACTGGTCAAAGCTGGTTCCTAATGCTTGGGATAGCTCAGTTCCCTAGACAACAATGCCAAGGTCAGAGAATCCTCAACAAAGGAGTGTTCTCAGCTTGGGAGAGTGTCTTAGGAAAGCCATGGGAGGATTAAGAGTGTCACAGGAATGGAGAGATGGCTCAGTGGTCAAGAGCCATCTGTCCTTGTGGAGGTCTTGAGTTGGTTCCCAGAACCCATTTCAGATCACACATAACCATTTGTAACTCCAGGTCCAGGGGATCTGCTGCCCTCTTCTGGTGTCTGTGGTTAATTGCACTCACATGCACTTACTCCCACACAGATAGACACACAGACACATAATTAAAAATTTAAAAACTAAATCTAAAAAAAAGTGCCTCTTCCAACTCTCAACCAGGCCTGCTAGGATAAGCCTGTAATAGTCAGCTAATTAGGAGGCTGAGATAAGAGGATTGCAAATTCAAGGCCAGCCTGGCCTACAATAGTTAATTCAAGACTAGATTAGGCAACTTAGTGAGACCATCTTAAAATATAGGCTAGGTGTTAGAGCCCTTGTCTAGCATGTATCAGGTCTTGGGTTCAGGGGGAAAAAGAGAGAGGGAAGGAGGAAAGGAGGAAGAAGAGGAAGAGGAGGAAAAGGAGAAGAGGAGGAAGAAGAAGAAGAAGAGGAAGAGGAAGAGGAAGAAGAAGAAGGTGTCACCCCAACAGAGGTTGGCCATTCTCTTTGATACTCAGAATAATATACTCCACCTGAAAGATGTCCTTATCCCAGTTCCCAGCACCTGTGCACATGTCACCTTACAGGCAAAGGGGGCTTTGCAGGTGTAATTACATTAAGACTCTGAAGTAGGAAGATTGTCACGATTGTATGTGGGGTCCCTGTTGTTATAAAAGTTCTCAGAAGAAAGAGGACAGCAAGCAAAGGCTGTAGGGAGGGCTCTTGGGAGCAGTGCAGAGTGTCTGAAGGTGCTGCCTGAGGCTGACTTGAAAGCAGAAGAAAGAAGCACACACAGCATGGCTGCCCTAGAACCTGGAAAAGGCAAGGGACCTTACTTAGCATGCCCAGCCCTGCAGGCTCTTCAGTTGTGTCCAAGGATGCCGCTCTTGGAAGATGGTCCAGGGGCCGTGATGGGACATTTGTCATGTTGTAGGCTTCTCTGTGTGGAATTCGTTATAGAAGCCCTGGACACTAAAACAGCTTTCTGCAGTGGGGTCCAGAGTTCCTCTCACTCCACAGGCTGAGAGTTACCAGTCTGACCTGTCTTGGAAGCCCCAGTGAAACTCATACAGGCCAGAGAAGCGGCTACCCACAGCCTGGGCTTCCAGTAGCGGGTGCAGAGTTGGGTCCTGGCCCTGGATTTACCTAACAGCCGGACCCCTCTGCCCTCTCCACGCTAGCCATCCACCTGTGGGGTAGTCATCTACCTTCTTCCTGCTTGCCCTTCTCTTCCAAAGAACAAGGCCTACCAATTGCAGATGGAATCAGAATGGGTCAGAGCTCTGGTCAGCAGCAGCACCTGCTGACTAAGGGGTTTTAACAGAAACTTAGGCTGGGTTGAGATGTCATAATCTTTTGTCCTGTGTCCTGTCACTTCCCTTTGTCCCCTCTCCTTTTAAACTCAGAGATCTGCCTGTCTCTGCCTCCCGAGTGCTGGGATTAATGGCGGTGTGTGCAACCACACCACACGCTGTTTCTCCTGTTTTCAGGAAGGGTCTAGCCCAGACAGGCTTCTTGAAACCATGACCCATCCTTCTGCTTCTTCCTCCAGAGTACTACGATTACAGGTGCGCAGACCACAGCTAATCGTGTTACTTATTTCCCCCTCTGCTTACAAGCCCAAGCAGGCAGGGCTATGCACAAGTTATACAGGCACCCAGTGCACACACATACTCATGGGGCTACAAACAGTGCCCACGTGTGCAAAGAGGATGCCTCAATGCAGACCAGCAATCATGGTCTTGTTTGTAGATTCCCACCCACAAACACAGATACGTTCATTTTACACCCACCCACAAGGATACACACAAGCACAGACACACCTATGCATGAGTAAAGACCACCCATGCCTGTGGACACCTGTGAATGGGTGGAGAGCTGTGTGCAGCCTACCCTGCCCCCAAGCCCTCTAGCCCTCTGCTCTGGAGACCTCTGCTGGTGGAGTTAGGAACATCCCTCCAGAGTCTGATGCTGAGCTGAGCTGGGCCTTGGGGGGAGAGGGGGAAGGAAGACAAGGCAAGAAGAGCCACCAGGATTAGGCCCCCCCTCGCCCGTCCCCCCACCACTCCACGTTGCTGCTTTCACCTGGTCCATGTGATTTTCTGCAGCTTCCGCTCCAGTGCAGAAGGAAAGGTCTCTGGGCTTCTTCCAGACTTAGGCTCCCCCTGCCCTAGCAGCAGTCCCTCCTAGTGTGTAGTGTGTTACATAGAGAAGGGACCCTGGCCTGGCTGCATCCAAACTTCTCTCAGTCTACAAGGCTTCGCCTTGCACACACAGGGAACCCACACCAGCGCCTCCGCTTCCCTTCTCCCCCCTTGCACTGTTTCCTAGTAGGAGGAGGGACCCAGCCTCTCTTCTTGCTGCCACTGGGTCTCTGACTTGTCTTGTTATAGCTCTTGTTGTGACCTCATGTCACAGATGCAGGTCCCACTTCCTGCACTATGGTCTTCTCGTCTCCTCATGGATGTTCAAGGGGAGTGAAAGTCGGAGTCTTGGAGCAAGATGGATGAAATTAAGGTCTGATGGTGGCTCAGTGGGGGCAGCTACTGTCCTCAGCCTCCATTTCTTCAGGAGGATTGGAGATCTTGACATTTTGTGGCAGGGTGATTAAACGAGAGACAGAGTACTCAGTGGTCGATGTCAGGCAGACGCCATCTCTATGAGGCATTGTGAACCATTGGCGATGTAAGATGGTAAAGAAAACCATTCCAGGAACTCTGCCGTGGGTCAGATAACCTCACTGCAAGAAAGGAGCGGTTAGTACTGTAACAGCCGATCTTGAGGGGCTTCAGCGGGGCTAAAGAGGTTTTGTTTGTGTGGTTGAGGGAGCAGCCGAACTTCACAGAGGAGATGAAGTGGTGTCAGCAGGCGCCCTCCTCTCTGTCTACGCCCTCATTTCCACAGGCAGAAATCATTTCCTCCAGGTTAGAATTGGAACTGACAGTAAGCAAATATTGGTTTGGTGGGATGTGGTGTTATCGCCCGCCTGATCCTGCCCAGTATGGCAGTGTTTCCATGGGCTCCTGATCACATGTAGCGGGTGCTCATGGCTATTAGCAGACCTGTCTCACTAATCCTCTGCTCTTCTCGGTCCCCTTGTGTCTCTTCTCCTTGCTCTGTGTGCTCAAGGGCATCACCTTGCCATCCTGGCTTCACTAGGTTTTGTTTGAATGTTTGTAATCCCACTGGCCCAATCCATGGGTGTCCTGGGCTTTAGATTCCTTAGCTGATGGAGCAAGGACTCAGTTGGTAGAGTACTTGTCTAGTTTGCACAAAGCCCTGGCTAGATTCTCAGCACTGCATGAGAATGAGTGTAGTTAGCAGTGTATACCTGTGACTCTGGCAGGGAGGCAGCAGGATCAGAAGTTCAAGGTAATACAGTGAGTTCAATGCCAGTCTGGACTACCCGATGCCCTGTTTCAGAAATTTAAACATACACAGGCACACAAGCACCCACAAAGAAAGAATGTGTGATCAGTTTGGCCCTAAATGTCTGTCTGAGCCATCACCAAACTGGACTGTCCCACCTCTACTTTAGAAAAAGAGTCGATGAATCCACTGCAGGGGTGGTATTAGGACTGGAAATATGGTGTGGGTCTAGGTAAGTCTGCTTGTTTTTGAGGCTGATGCTCGGAGGAGAGCCAGCTTCTTCTTAGAAGGGAGTGATGGAAACGGCCTTCGGGAGGAAATGTCCAAATGCTCTTCAAAGACCTAAGGCACTGAAATCATTTTTTTTAATTTTCTGACTCTTGGCTTGCTCTTTCCTGAAGATGGAGGTAGCTTTGGCTTCACCTCAGTCAGCCAAGACCAGTCAAGTAGACAGAGCACACCACTGAAGGTTTTCTGAAGCAGCAGCGGCAGACCCAGACCAGTACATCAAAGAAGGAAGCCCATAGATCTGTAATCTGCGTTTAAAAGATGGCCCAAGAAGCTGAACCACACTGATGATGGTCTAAAATAAAAAGCAAACCCCGACCGCCTCCCAAGAGAGAAAAGAGACTGTGCTATGCACCCCACCTCCTGTCTACAGCAGGTGGAGGGGACTCTGGAGGCTTCAAGGGAGTGGGGAGCCCAAAGGTCATGAGTTCAGATGTTTCCTTCTGACTACGTGGGCATCCACCTCATGGGTATCTCCTGCCTTCACCATTACCACCCCTGGCTGCTGGTGAGGGGATGGTAGGGAAAAGCTGGAGGGAGGGCTGGGGGCCAGAGGGAGGAGGATGAGCAACAAAAGACAGCTCAGGGAAGTCCTGGAAAGAGCCTGACTCTGGAGGGAAGATAACAATGGGCCTCTTGTTTAGTGTCCACCTCCACTCACAGGTCCTGGCAAAGAGAAGCCTCCAGGCAAATCAAACACCACCCACACCCACAGGCTGCCCACAGAGGCAGGTGAGTCAGAGCCCAGGCTTAGCTGATAACAGCAGCAGCCCAGAATGCAGTCCTTGTTGATGGTTGCCCTTCCTTGCCCCCTCCTCACAGCTGGGCCTGCTGGAGCAAGCCTGAGGGTGGGGCTGATTGTCAGGAAGCAGGGCCTGCTGGGAAAATGAGGAGAGGCCCAGCAGTCTACCCTGCAAGGTGTGTTCTGTGGTAACTTGAAAGTGCAGCGGGGCTAGCGGGCAGCAAGAAGAGTCAGCTAGGGGAAATCCACATGCTTTTATCCTGTGTTCAATGTCAGGTGTGTTCTCTACTCACAAATCCATTCATTCTTGGTGGTAGTGGTGGTGGGGGGATACTATTTTCAGTGCTAAGACAAGACTCTGGGCTGAAAAGGGCCGAAAGTCAGCTTGGAAGGAGAGACATCTTGAGAAATTTCTCCAGTGGAGCAAGGATGGGGAAGGATGGGAAGCTGAGGCCAACCTGATGGCAAAGGCATCTTCTACGTCTTCTCCTTAAGGGTCTCAGGGGGCTGGTTGTATCCTTTCTTCTGCAGATGGGCTGTGCATTCCATGGCCCACCCCCCCACCCCGGCCCCGCCGCCCCAACCTAGAGAGAAAATAACCATTTCACCCAGTTCAGGGTCACATCCTCATGGTTTTATGACTAGAAAGAAAATACTATCATTTGTCACTAGGTTTGGTTAGAAAGTTTGTATAGGCTCTCATCAAACCATGTGACCAGATCTGGGCCAGAGATTGCTCTGGCCAGGGAGATGTCTTGATGTAATTTTCTCAGATTCTTTGTCCTACCCATTGACACAAGAATCTCCGTGCTGTACACTTGGGGTCTCCTGTGACACAGCTGTTAGTTGACCCCCATAACAATGTTGCCTTTTCTCTCATAGATCAGAAAGTCTTTTCTAGAGCTGGAGAGATGGTTTAGTGGTTAAAAGCACACATTGCCCTTACAGAGGACTGGACTTTGGTTCTTAGCAACCATATCAGGTGGCTCATAACACCTGTATAACTCTACCTCCAAGGAGCTCTGACCTCTCTGACTTCCTTGAATACCTACATCCATGGTCACATACCCACACAGAGACACTGACACACATTTATAATTTAAAAAAAAATTAAGTTGTTTTTCTTTTTTTCTGAATACACAGCTTCTTGGTGAAAAACAAAAACCCTACAGACTCCCAGACTTCCTTGCAGCTAGAGGTCTACAATCCATGGGTATAAAAGTTATGGTAAGTAGGGTGTGAGCAAAGCAATGTGTGTAGCTTACCGATGGTGCTTTTAAAAGGAGGGAGTCAGGCGCTCCTGGATTCTTTCGCATCCATGGTACAGGCTGCAAACCTGTGTGTGGTCATCTATGTGAGGTCTTATCTTGGGTCATATATGTGAGAACACAGGCAAAGGAACTGTCAGAAACAGCCTGAGTCCTGGCTTCTATTTCTGAACTGGTACACAGAGGAAAAGAATAATCCATTTTGAGCTGGAAATATGGGTCAGTGACTAAGAGCATTTGCAGCTCTTATGGAGGACTGGGGTTTGGTTGCCGACACCCTCCTCTTGGCTCACTGTCATCTAGGGGAACAGATGCCGTCTTCTGGCCTCCATGGGCATGAGGCATGCATGGGTAAACATATGTACATGTAGGGAAAACACCAATACACATAAAATAAAAATAAATATATTTAAAAAGAACAATCCATCTTGTTGGAGCCTCTTTTATTTTGGGTCTCTGCTTTATCAGATACGTCTGTAATCAAAGCAATATATCTTGATAGCCTTCTCTTAGTATCTACAGTTTTGAGCCCAAACCCAGCCTCCTTTACAGGGTGGGATTTTTTTCCCCCTGGGATAGTTACCTCTATCCCAGAAAAAGCCCATTTGTAGCCAGCTCTTTGCTCAGAAAGTGGCGAGACAAATTGTGGAGCTGTGCCCTCCTTAGGAGTTATTCTCATCTGTCTTTCATATTCAGACTCTAGTTTGCTTTCTGTTGCTGTGATAAACACCATGAACAAAACAGGTATATTTCACCTTACAGCTTATAGTCCATCAGGAAGGGAAGCCAGGGCAGGAACTCAGCAGGAACCTGGAGGCAGGAACTGAAGCAGGGTCCATGGAGGAGTGCTATCTCGATGGCCTGGTCGGCGGCTTGTTTATATAATCTGTCTAGGGATGGCACCACCCACAGTGGACTGAGGCCTCCTACATCAATGATCAATTAAGAAAATGCACCACAGGCTTGCGTATAGTTTACCCTTCCCTAGATGACCCTGGCTTATGTCAAACAAAACAAAAAACTAGCCAGCTCAAGTATATTCCAGTGTTCTACATGTGGCTTGTGTCTCTGGCTCAGTGCAGAAGTCCCTACAGAGTGAAGGCCACAGTTCTGTCCTTCGCCAGGTAGCCTGTGAATGCTGAAGCTGTAGAAAGATACAAATCACTGCCCCTGGCTTCCTTGAAAGTAGGAGCTGTGTACCTTATTCATGTAAGGGTAGTCCAGCAGATAGTTCCCTCTTCTCCTGAGTTGGGGAACCAGAGGCATTCAAGTTCCCAGAACCATACGAAGAAGGCCTCAGGAGACACTGCTGCTAGGCACCTCTCGTCTTTCCTCTCACAGTGGTCCATGACTATACCCTCACCCAGCTTTTCTTTAGCCCAAGCACCACAGGGAGGAAACAGAAAGGGCCAGAGGCTGCCAGCACCAGCTTAGTTGGCCCTGTGTCCTAGGGATGTGAGAGAGGTGGGGGTCTTCTTATAAGTCAACAACCAAAAATAATTGTATGGCTGTGTTTAATGCCCCTCCCCCAACAGCATAATTGAGTTGAGCCCAACAGAGAAAATTCAGAAGCAAACATTTCCTCAGACTACAGAAACACAGGCTCACTCTGGGATGGACCTTCTTCTTCTTTCTGTACCAATTGTGTTAAAGAACAATGGCAGGCAGGCCCAGGGCTTTCTTGGAGCTTTTCTTAGTTCTTAAGTGGGTTCACCTCTCTGTCTTTTCTTTCAAATATCTTCCCTTAGAAGGAAAGTCTTTCAGAACCAAGATGGCACCTGAACCTCAGCTTGTGGCTAGAAGACGATGGTCGTGGATCAGAAGGCAACTTTGGAAGTCAAATGTTCACGTTGACTTTTCCCGACACCAGCAGTGGACCTAGGAGGAACGATGAGATTTTAGCTGCCCTTTTCCTCAAGCCAGAGGGACTCACCAGGGCTGCTGAGTCTTAACCCTTCTGCAGCCATGCCCACTGTGAGACGCGTGCAGAGGCTTTTGTCTGGAGATGTGGTGTGAGACCGGCCTTAAGATTTCTCTCCTCTCCAGTCAGCTCTGCTCTTATGCCAGCTGAGACTGCTCAGACTGATATTAGAGAGATTAGAATATCAGAGGGATAGCTACAGACAGATAAACAAAAAAGGTAAATCTTAACAGATTACATGGAGAATGAGGCCCTTTACTGATGTTAAAAGCAGCTAATACAATTTTCTTCTTAGCAATGTAGAAAGGCAGTGAAACCATAGAATAGAGAAAGCATGGCAATGTCACATGTGGGATGACTGAAGGAGGTAGTGGGGTGCAGATGTGGCGAGATGTGGGTCATTTCCAAGGCTTGCCTTTGTGTAGTATTTTACAGGAACACATTATGTCATTAAAGGATCTAAATAAAAGCAAACAGGGCACGATTGATGAATGTGTCCGGGAGCCAGTGCGGAGTTGGAGGAATCCATGAGTTGTCATTACGTTGTTCTCTTGTAGTTATACCGAGCATCACTCACAGTCCTACCAAGGAGTCCACAGTCTCTCAGGATTCACACTGATCTCTTTTAGCCTTCTCATCATGGTGGATGAAACACCCCAGTTTTTCCAGGCAAAGAAAAATCCTTTCACTTGTTCTCAGGGTCTCATTCTTTCTCATCCTCTCAGGGGTTCTGTTCTTTTTCTGGTTCCCGTGTTCTCATTCTCTGTTAGGCTATCTCTCCCCACTGGGTCATTTTTACTTGCATATAAACAGTCTGGTCCCTCTCATCTTAAAGATGGAACAGAGCCTTATTAGAGCGAATTAAAGTTAGTCTGACCCACCGAAAGGACTCATAAATCAGAATACCAAACAAGGAGGTTGACTGTGGAGGCAAATCCTGGGCAGGCAGTGCAAGGATCCTTCTTTGTTAACGCCTAGTCTCTCCTAAGAGGATGCTCCAGCCACTACCCCACTTCAGTCATAGGCCAGAAGGATACTGAAGTAGAGGAAGAAATCTTCAGACCCTGTCTGAGGTTACATTTCCATCATGTTTATTCACAGGCTTGCCCTTAAGACCTCTCTAGCTGTGAGGGAAGTTAAGGCATATCATCCTGGTATCAATAAGTCCTGTTAAACATTCTATCACTGACAATGGATACTGAAGTTAGTGCTCTCTGCCTGAATAAATGCACACTCTCTTCCTCACACAAAGCATGTCAATTCTTTCCCAAGTTCAGAGCCCACCAGGATTTATCCAATAATTACTGCAACTAGCTCAAAGCCAGGGTCCTCCTGGTGATGTATGATCTCTCCATGAACCTCAGGTATTGGTCCAGTGGCATACAATCAAAAGGCAGGTTGTCTCTGTGCCCACCTCCTCCAGCCAGCCAGCCACTCATGCGCAATATACAATGGGGATGAAACAGGCAACCACAATTAAAGGCTCCTCTTGGAAAAGAAGAATGGAAAATACATAACAATGAGGAGATCCCAGTGGGCAAGAATTGCCAGGGTTCCCAACCTCCTAGGGGACCAAGTGCCTCAGACCAGTCACTGGGAAATGGTCCTTTATCCATTCTTCTCCATGGACCCTGATGTGCCTTCTGGGAGGTCCTTGTTAGCCAACTTCAGGGCCACACGGGAAGAAGCCACTGCTGTCTGCAGTGGTGAGAGTTAAGAGGTCACAGCCTTCTTCCTCCCACTGCAGGTTAGCCAGCTCATGGCTTGCCATGGGAGTTGAGCAATCTAAGAGTTGTATAGTTCAGGCTTGCAGACCTTTTGTTAACTAATTTTCCTCATGAAAATTTATTATAACAATACAAAAATTAAATTTAAAAAAACAAATTCCACTTAGGGCCATATTGAAAAATAACAAAATTGGAATGAATTTGACAAAAGAACTTGAAGGCTTGTACACTGGATAATTACCAAACATTGTTAGGAGAAGTGAAGGAAAACCTAAGTAAAATGAACGCCCTGTGTTTGTGCATCGAAAGACTCACTATTGGTAGATGGCCAGTGCGCCTGAAGATGTTCTGCAGACTCCTGCACAAATCCTTTGAAAAGTCAGATGCTTCCCCCACCAGCCCAAAATGTGAAAGCTGATTTTAAAATTCATATAGAACTATCAGAGCTGAATGGCACCAAACAAACAAACCAAAATAATCTTGAGAGAGAACAAAGTAGAAAGACTCACACTTTCCTCTTTCAAAATCTATTACAGGCTGTGGTGCTGTCGGTCTGGCGGGGCCAGCAACGGGGGTGTGCAACAGGGATGTGTAGAGCAATGTAAATGCATGGAGAGTTTGAAAGAAATGATTAGACATATGGTTAACTGATTCACAACAAAGGGGGCAATGAAATTCAGTGTGGGAAAGAATAGTTTTTCAATAAATAGTGCTGGACAATGGAGCATTCATAGTCAAAGTATATAATAGGATCACTGTACCTTGTGGCTCTTGTAGGTGACCTGGTTTCAGCTCCCAGCACCTACATCGTGGCTCACATACATCCATAACTCTAATTCCAGAGGTTTCAACCCCCCCGTTTTTTGACTTCCTCAGGTACTAGGAACACATGTGGTTAAAAACGTATATGGACACAAACCACTCATACATGTAAAAAGAAAATAAACACATCTAAAATATTAACCAAAGTGGAGCATACCTCTGAGTGTCAGAGATAAAATTATGTCTGAGGATCAAATATTAACTTCTTAGATTTGATACCAAAGTACAAACTGAAGCCAGAAAAAAAAAAAAAAAGCCAGTTTCATCAAAGTAACACAACATTGTACTTAAAAATACCACCAAAACAGTGAAAAGATGACCACACAGTGGAGAAATTATTTGCAATTACATGTCTGAGAAACAGTGTCTACAGATGTATTTAAAAAAAAAAACACCTCATAATTCAACAATAAGATAGCAAGCTATGGTGGTGCATGGCTGTTAATTCCGGAGGTTGAGGCAGGAGAATCATTCTGGGTATGAGGTCAGACTGTGCTGCACAGTGAGTTCCAGGTCAGCATGGGTTAGAAAATGCAAACAAACACACACAAAACAAAATGCAAACAAACAGACAGAGGAACAATCTTTTTCTAGAGAAGACAAATGGCAAGCCTGCTCCACCACATCTAATTTCAGGAACTGGGAGGCTGAGGTGGGAAGATGACAAATTCAAGACTTCCTAAGCTACTAAGTAGATTGAAGGCCAGCCTGGGCGACTTAATGAGACCCTGCCTCAATCTAAAAAGGTCTGGGGATATAGTTCAATAGTAGTGTTTGTCCTTGAGTTTGTGGGGTAGAGATCAGGTCATGGCGTGTATCAGGAAGGATGGGAGAAATTGGAACCATTGCCCACCATTCGTGGCTATGGTAACATAATATGTTGCAGGTGCTATGGAAGATGGCTTGGCAGTTCCTGAGGAAGTTAAACGTGGGTTACTTTCTAACCCTGGAATTCTACCCTTAAGACGTGAAAACGTACATCCACACTGAAACGTATACATGAATATTCACAGCAAAATTATTTATAAATAATAGCTCGAAGAAGAAAACCTCAAACATGTGTCAACTGATAAACAGATAAAAGGTTTGTATGTGTATACATACACATATCCATAGGTTAGTCAATAAAAAGGCATGAAATACATGCTATAACGTGATGAACCTTGAAAACATGGTAAGTGAACAGTCAGAAAAGAAAAGTCACATGTACAATTCCACTGATATAAAATCCCCAAAGAGGCAAAGCCATAGATGGTATGAAGTCCCCAAATAGGCAAAGCCATAGAGATGGTATGAAGTCCCCAAATAGGCAGGCCACAGCAACTGTAGATTAGTGGTTACCAGGTGCTGGAGGACAGAAGGAGCTGGGAGAGACTAATGGGCATGGGGTTTCCTTCTGCAGTGATGAAGTGTTGTCTCTGGCTGTAGACAGAAATGCAGCTTGCACATCTCTATGAATATCTCACAACTGCTATGCTGAATATGTTAAAGACTGTATCATACATGAAACAGCATGTCTGAACATAGTTTAAAATTAACTTTTAAAAAAGTACACATCTGGTTTGTTTGCTCCCAAACATCCTGCTCCACGAGCTTGGTAAAAACAAAACACAAACCAAACCAAAACAAAGCAAAACAACAAACTTTCTGACATGGGTCAGATGTACACAGTGCATGAACATTACTGTTGCTAGTGAGGGCATCTCTGTACTTGATTCTGTCCATCACACCCTCACTTGACTGCATGCTTGTTATGTTCTGGGTGTTAGTCTGATTTTTGGCTGCTGGGAAGACTCCTATTGCCTGCCAGGGCATTTTTAATTAACCATCATCACCATCTGTGCTGCTTAATATTGGCTGTCAACTTAAAGGATGTAGAATCCCCCCAGGAGACAAACCTCTAGGCTGAGGAATTTCTGGATAGGATTAATTAAGGTGGGAAGGTCCACCTGCACGATGGGTAGCACCATCCCCTAGGCTGGGGTACCAGATGCAGTACAAAGAAGCCGCACTGAGTATCAGTTTTCATCCCTTTCTGTCTCCGAACTGCAGATGGAATGTGACCAGCTGCCTGCATTCCTACCACCAAGCCTTTTCCATCATGGTTGTCTCCTCACTCTGTGAGCCAAAATGTACCCTCTCTCCCTCCCTCCCTCCCTCCCTTTCTTCTTTACAATAAAAGTAACCCAAACAACAGCCTCACCATATCTATAGACCCCATCGCTTGCATCCCAGTCAGTCCTTACTTTCCCATTGCTTACCGTTGCCAGCTCCAGTAGCATCTTCTCTCTGATATTCCAATGGCTTCCCCATCATCTTCCCGTGCTCATGATTACTCTTGTTGCAAGCTACACATCTTTTAGAAACATTTGAACAAGAAGACTGTTTTTTAGACAACTAGAGGTGTAGCCATGTTTAGTGGATCCCAGTGCTAAATAAATAAATCCAGTGATCTTTTCATCAGGTGAGGTCTAGGTTAGAATTCACTGGCCACTTCTCACGGTACTCAGGACCTGAAGAATGCTTTAGTACCAGTCTCCTTCCCAGGGGCTCTGAGGAGGCAAGGGCTCTGTCAGACACATAAGCTACCACATCCTCGTCATGTTTTGGAGTGTGCAGCCCTGAGGAAGTGGAGCCAGGATGTTGTGCCTGGGAAAGGAGCTCTGGGCTTCAGAAGGTCGGCGATGATGCCCTTGGGAAGAACAGAACTCAGGGAAGCCATTCTTCACGACGAAGTCCCTTCCAGACCTTGGCAGAGAGAAGACAATTGCAGTTTACACAATTCAAGAGTTTGACATTGCCTCTTTCCTGATGGTACTATGGGATGGCACCACATCAGATGGAGCCATGTTCTAAGTGCTCTAAGACCAGGAGAGAGAGAGAGAGAGAGAGAGAGAGAGAGAGAGAGAGAGAGAGAGAGAGAGTATGTGTGTGTGTGACAGAGAGAGAGAGAGAGAGAATGATGATGATGATGGTTCGTGTCTCAATCAAATATAAATCTATATAACTAAGCAAAACTATATTTCTGGCTGGCAGTGTGGCCAGCAAGCATAGGCAGGATCACCTCGAGCCATGTGGGAAGGTGTCGAATCCATGCCTATGCTTCCAGAGGTGACACTTCCTTCTTCATATCCTCCTACCCAGCGGCTCACTCAGGTCACTATCTCTGGGAAGTAAAATTATGTCTCTTCAGTATCTTTTCCTGATGTGCTAGCAGGTTTTAAAATGTCTCCCAATGATTCTTACCTACCAATATTCATACCCCAGTGCAGCACCCTCCCATACCAAGTAAATCTGCTGTGTTTAAACAATCCATTTTACAGATGGAAATAATGGGACTCTGGAACATTAAGGGAGAAGTTTGTCAAAATTCTCCAGGTAATCAATGCAAGACCCGAGTTTGGACCTGATCAGTCTGGCTCTAGGAGCTCCATACAAGGAGACTGGGAAACACTGGTGAATGGGGGTCCTTGGTGACACTTTCCCCATCCAGAAGCTCTGCCTCTGAGGCTCAGCTTGTTCTATCCAGCACCTAGTTGAGTGCTCTGGCTTGGAGGCTGTGCCTTCTGGGAGGGTAAGGGTGCCTGTAGGCCTGAGGCTGACCCTGTCGGATGCTTCTGTGCTTTACCTGGTTTAGGGTCTCTATGTGTATCTGGGCTATCACACTGCCATTATAAAGGGGGTGAATGGGATATCAGCTAGAGAGTTGAATTGAGTTACCTCGTTGTGGTTTCAGGGTCTCCTAGTTTACCCAAGCACAACTATGCCTATGTCTAAGAGCTGAGGCCTGAGTCCCTGAGGTGGGACACAGGGTTTGAAGGACATAGATCCTGAAGTACTCTGTACTATGGACAAGGGGGTTGATCCTGAAGTGTGAGGCTCCCAAGTTCTAAACCTGTTTCCTTGAGGGGGGTGTGACGTTTACAATTCCCTTGTTAAAGAACCAACCCCTTACTTAGGAGACTCAGTGTCTGTATCTCAGTGTTGCCAGCAGTGTGAGCATCATAGCCCCTGTGGCCCCCAGTGCCTTGTGGTGCCCTGGGTATAGTCCCCAGGCCTGAGTAGATCTCAATGTTGGAGACAAAGTGACAGCTCATAGGAGATGACCCACGGTTCTGCAGAACATCACAAAGTACCCGCCCTTCCAGGTCTGGGTTGACAGCAGGCTTGCAGGGGAGCCAGGGGACGGCTGGGGCAATTACAGGGTCAGTGCCTAGAGGAGCACATAGGGGTGAGCACATGAGCGTCCCAGGCAGCCGTGTGCGCATGAGCATCCCAGGCAGCCGTGTCTGCTCTTGAGGTCTGTATCTCCCCAAAATCAAGAGAGTGGTGGACACCCAGCTAGCACCTCCATGGCAGGAGCACCTGCAGTTGTCAGCGAAGGCTTCAGCTCCCAAAGTCAATGTTTAATCATGGCCCAAGCCCAGGAATGCCGTATCTGAGACATGCAATTACAGGGGGTTGAGTTACAGGCGGAGGACTGGCAAAGGCTCTATGGCAGGAGATAAGAAGGTGGCACCAGGAAGGGTTGTGTGTGTGCGCGCTAACTTGTGAGCTCCCAGCACACCCCTGGGCAAGCTTACAAGGCCTCCATTGTTGCGTCTGGCTCCCAGCCCATCACCAACCAGATAGGAGCTACTGTTCTGACAAGGCAAGAAGAAACACACCCCGAGTTCGTGCAGATGCTGTTCTCCATTCTTTTTACGTGGAAGCAGAGGCGCTACCAGAGCTGATGTTTTCAGGGAGCAAAGGGGCACAATCATGGCAAAGGCAGTCAGAGTGGTGGGGCTAGGAGTCAAGGGGACTGAGTGGCTCAGCTGGGATCAGGCAGAAGCAGGCTCAGGCCAGCCAGAAGTATCTTATGGTAGGAAAAGGAGGTCCATGGTATCCTGTACTGTGCCAGGGTCCAGAGATGAGAATATAGCCATGGACATTCCTTTCGCCAGCTTAAGTAGAGCTTGGCTAATTAAAAAAAGGTTCTTTTTCCCCACCTAGGTCCTCACGGTCCCACCATGTGCAGGCAGATGCAGGTGCAGAGGTATGTGTGTGTGTGTGTGTGTGTGTGTGTGTGTGTGTGTGTGTGTAGCTCCAAGTTGCTGGTCTTCTAGGGAAATGTACTCGAACATGCAGAGGTGTAATCTCTGTATCTAGCAGGACACATGGTGTGTAGGACAGGGGAAAGAGGACTTTAAAGTAGACAGGTAAGGCAACCCTCAAGTCTGGGCCGGGGGAGGGGCTGATCTGTGGTCACTACAACCCCACCGTGACTTCAGCTACTCTCCCTCCCTCTACATCCTCCACAGGAACTTTGTCTCCGTGAGCCATAATCAGTAAGACAGGGACGTGAGACTGTTCATGGAGCTGAATGCTGAGGAAAGGTGAGGCTGGTGTTGAACACAGAGCCCAGTGCGGTGGCTTCCAGCCCTCCCAGAGTGAATCAGTACTAGTGATCGGCAGAGCTGACAAGGTTAGGCCAGTTGCCCTGACCGGTGAGGAGTGTGAGCTGACCCCAAGTGGGATGAAGCCTAGGGTGGGTTCCTGTGGGGAAGGAATAGTATAAGGAAATTAAGTGTGCAGAAAATGATGGGAAGGCATCATTTTCACACTCGTCCACACCTTACTATGAGGACCAAGCATCCAGAGCAAGCTACACACCTTCCCAGTCAGCAGCCACAAGCGCCATTTAATAGCACCCTTGCTTTGCTTACAGAAAGCTGGGAAGATCACGTTGGGAGTGAAAATTTCCCAGAGAATGTCAACTTGTTGAATCTGTTGCTCCCTAAGAAGGGAGCAGAGAAGCCCATTCAAGGATGAGCAGATGAGGAAAGACGTTGGAGGTAAAGAAGGGCTGATTAGAAGGGAACCAAAGCATGAACGCAAGCCTTGTCCGTGGGAGCCATGTGGGCGTGGATCTGCCTCAGGGATGCTACCGAAGACTTCATGTGAAGACACTCCTGGTGACTTCAATAGTGGATAGTTACTTCTCTCAATTCTAGAAGCTTGGGAAGCCCAAGATCAAACTGACACCCTCCAGTATCTAAGGAGGGTCCTCCTCCAGGCTTGCAGCCAGTGGGCCTCTCACTGTTCACACCGCCTTCCTCTCCTGGCTCTTCAGTTTTCTTTCTAAGGACAGGAGGCCCTGTTTAACCTCAGTTGTTTCTTTGGAGGCCCAATCTCTACCCAGCCATCCTGGGGACTGTGGCTTTAACAGATGGGTTTTGGAGAGGTCCTACATTCAATTGAGACCAGAGGCCTTCCAGGCATGCCAGGCTGAGGCAGGAGAAAATGATGTGCGGGGACTGAAGGTCCTTCTAGAGACTGAGCAGACTTCTGGTCCAGCAAGAGCCATGGAGGTTGGTGGCTGCCTGGGCAGAATAATCTTATCCCCACCCCCGGCCCCTCATGCCTCCTGGTTTTTAGAGACAGGGTTTCTCTGTGTAGCCCTGGCTGTCCTGGAACTCACTCTGTAGACCAGGCTGGCCTCAAATTCAAAAGATCTACCTGCTTCTGCTTCTGGAGTGCTGGGATTAAAGGTGTGTGTCACCACTGCCCAGCTTTTAGGTTTACTTTTATTATTTTAAATCGTGGGAATGTGTCTGTGCATGTGTGAGTGCCCATGCCCTTGGAGGCCAGAGGCATTGGATCCCTATGGAGCTAACTCCAGTGCCGTGAGCCAAGTGATGTGCATGCTGACAGTTGAATTCCTGTTCTCTACAAGACCCACACATGGGCTTAACACTCTACCCACCTCTCCATTCTCCACAGAGACAGTCTTAAGTCAGAACCGGGCAAAATGACAACCTTTAACAGTTACTAACATCAGTAGAAAGTTACTGGTGTCTATACCCGACTATACCCAAGGATCTGTATTTCTTTAAATTTTACCCAGCAGTGGAGAGCAAGTCTGCATGCCTCTAAGTTCAGAACAAAGAATGAGATTATGGGGAAAACACGTGAGGGCAGAAAAAGACTTCTTAATTAGGAGCAAGTTAGAAAACCTTAACTGGTTGGTTCACTTCATATGTGCTCCTGCTATTGTTATGCTAAATGAATAGCAGGTGTGGTATTTGGAGGGAAAGAGAAACAAGCTCTCCTGGAGCCCAAGTACCTATCTATTATTTTATATATACCCTGTCTCATTTATCCTAATAATGACCCTGCAAACCTAGCACTAGCTTAATTTATTTATTGGCTTATTTCTGTTTAAGGTGAAGTAAGCGTTTCTTCTTTTTACATGGAGAGAAACTCAGGCTCGGAGAGGTTTTGTGACTTCATGGTGGTTCTCCAGCTAACAAGCAATGGAGCTGGGTTTTGAACTTGCCTCTTTTGAATGATGATGGCCAAGTCCATTGCATTCTTTGCTGCCCCAGTATACCAAAACCAAACAGGGCAAGAACAAGTGTAGCACCAGCTGCCCCACACAGCCCCAGGGGTACACACGTACATCCCTCATGGGGATCACTCACATGCAGCACACATGCACAGGGCTACGCCTTTCCTCACAACCAAGCCACGGGTTTGTGTGCTTGGTCCCACCTGGGAATCATCTAATGGAAAAGAGATGCAAAGTGGTTCCAACACAAAGCCAAGGTGACATGTGCCGCTATTAACAACCAATACCCAACCTGTCATGGAGGGTCCTTTCCTGTCTCAGCTCTCACAGAAAGACTTTGTTGCTGTTCCTTTCTGTCTAATCTCACAGGCCGATCTCTGCTGCAGTGCTCTCAGTGTCTGTGTCCTGTGCCACAGATCTCATTGTGCAGACAGCTTCCTACATCTAGGCCCAAGATAGTGTCATATCTCCTTGGCCACATTGCTCAGTGAAGCTAAGTCCCAGTTATTTATTTGAGACAAATTGTCCCTATGTAGGCCAGGCTAGCTGGGAGCTCACATTCTACAGGCCTGTGCTGTGGTCAGCTTAAGTTTTAAAGACTTAATTCAAGTAAGTTAACTTCATCTCAGAAGTCATTTCTGACCTTCTGAAGCCAGGTGGGTGTCCCTTTCCCTCCCATGGTACTTTCCCCCTGTAAAAGCCTCATGCTTCTTTGGGTTGGGGTGGACTTTGTGATGACTTCTGCTATACTGGGAGCACCCTGAGAGCAGGCACTGTCATCCCCTGTATAGAGAGCATAGCTCAAGGCAGGTGCTCAGTTAAGATTGGCCAATTTAGCAAACAAAAATACAGACTTGCCAGTTAAATTCAAATTTCAGACAAGGGGCTCAGTGGTTAAGAGCACTGGCTGCTCTTCCAGAGAGTCCAGATTCAGATTCCCAGCATCCACATGGTGGCTCACAATGGTTTGTAACTCCAGTTCCATGAGATCCAACGCCCTCTTCTGACCTCTGTAAGCACCAGAAATGAATGATCCATAGATACATGTTCTGACAAAACACACATAAATGCATTTTTTAAAAGTTCAGACCAACTGAATAACAGCAATAAAATAATGATAATACATTGAAAAAATCTTGCATTTTTTCTGATGCCCTTAACACAATAAATGTTAATGGTATTACTTTGTTTGCGAATTATAAAAAAAAAAAAAAAGAAAAAGAAAATGACCTCAGAAAGAAAAGCAGTATATATGGAAGAAAGCAAGAAAAATTAGTTTGCCTGGGACATAAGATTTGTGCAAAGGTGTTACAGAGAACAAGATTAGAAAAGTCTGGACCCCATGTGCTCAGAGCGCCTAGTGCGTACTTTATTAATAGTGACAAAAGCCAGAGGCATGAATGACCTATTTCCTATTGCAGAGGTGCCGCGGTCAGGGCTGGAGAAGGAGTGGCACTGGTTTGCTTTACTTTTGTTTCGAGATATGTAGCTCGTGTTGTGTTGGATGGTCTTGAACTTCTGATCCTCCTACCTCTACCTCCCCAGTGCTGGGATTTTAGGTGTGCGCCATCATGCCTGGCTTTATACAGTGTCAGGGATGAAACCCAGGTCTTCATGCATGTTAGGCAATGACGCTACCAGTTGAGTTACTACATCCAAGCCCAAGGTGGTATTGAATGGCAGTAAAATAAAATAAGATAAAATAAAATAAAATAAAATAAAATAACAACACCAACTACACTAATGACTTTGTCTATGATCTTTAGGTGTAGCCTCTATACAGCCAAAGCTCACATTCAGAGTGGTACCAATGAGGATATGAAACTATCTTCCTAGGCATAGTCCAAGGCCTATAACCCTATGGGGCAAGGGAAGCTCAGCAGCACATGGTAGTCCCAGGTAGGACCCATCTTCCTGTGGGTCCAGCGGGCTCTCCAACTAGACTTCTGCTCTAGGCCTCAGTCTGACTTGATCTCTAAGGGGCAGGACAAATTCAAATCCTGTTGCTCTGTCCTCATCCAGAGAGCAGAAGAGACCACCAGTTCCCCTGGGGTTCCCCATCAGACCAGGGTTTCCCTAGGACTTCCTGAGGAGACCTACACTGGAGGAGTCTCTCTAACTTTCTGAAACAGGGCGCTGGGCTCCCTAGCCTAGGCTGCCAGGCAGTGTGCAGAGGAGAGGGATGGTGTAGGGCTCCCAGGAGGAAACAAGCTTTCATTGTCCCCCTGGACCAGGAGGCACAATGGCAGCCTGTGTCCTGGCAGCAGCTGTGTGTGTGGCTCTGGCTGTGGTAGACACCAGCCTTGGAGAGGCACACAGCCTAGGGGACCCCGGCTGTTTCACCCCCGGGCTGTCTTTCTGTGCCTGAGGGACAACCTGTATCTGAGGGTTGTTAATTGTGCCTGAGAGGGGAATCTGACCAACCATAGGCAAGCGTGTGCCTCTGAGCATGTGTGAGCACATATACTCAAGCAGGTGCCTCCCCAAGGTGTAGGCCAGGAAACAAAACTGGCTGGCAAGCTTTCTCAGAAGAAATGTTTTAGGAATGGGTGACATGGGTCTTTCAGTGGAAATTCAGATTGTGTGAGTTAGAGTTAGTAAACACGTGGTGTATGCACATAGACACACTGCAGGTACTTCACAGCCAGCACGGTTAGAGGCAGGTCGGACAGGGTGGGGAGGGTTTCATATAGTGGCCACTGCCCAGATGCTCCTGAGAATCTGGTCTTGCTTGCTCCCATAATTCCTCCTCTTCTGGTCTCTGGCCTCTGCCTCCAGCTGCTTCCTGACTTCTAAAGTCATCTGGATTGGGATCCTATGCTTTACCTCTGTCTTCATCTTCAGCAAGAAGTGTCTAATAGAACCTTTGCCTGACACATGAAAATACCATCAGTCTCTCAAAATCTAGAACTTAGGAAAGACCTCCTTGATATTTAGTAGAGTCAATATTCTCTTCTTCACCCCAGTTTTAGACTGTCCTGAGATATGTAAGGTTCTCTGGGAGATCTAGATTCCAGGGCTGGCTCTTTGGCGTGAGGATATGTGGTACCTCCTGTTTACCCAGGTTCGAGGATGACCTCTTCCGCTGCTGAGTAAGCACTTCTGTGTGCGCAGGTATGGTGAGGTTTTCTCAAAAAACGATGCTGTAAAGAGGCTGTGTCTTAAAGTGAGAGGGGCCAACAGGAAGCTTTTTGAGGTGATAGACCCTCTACTCAGTCTTTGGCTAGAAAGTGAACAGGTTCAAGACTCGTGGACTTCTTCTACAGCCAAAAACTGTTAGTGATGTGTGACTTCAGGGGACATTTCAGACGAAACTAGACTGTGCCTTCAAGCCACTGGGCTGTTTGAGCAGTAAGTGAGTAACTGCTTTTCATTAAGCGTAAGCTAGTGTAGAGCGACTAGGAAACAACGATTCAGAAGTGCTTTGGTCACATGGCAACTGAACGCACTGTCCCTCGTTGATTCTGTAGAGGGATCTGAGGAGATGGCTTAGTAGGCTTAGTATTTCCTTCACAAGTGTGAGGCCTAGAGTTTGGAGACCCAGCTCCAGGTCAGTGCCGGAAGGCATGGTGGCTGCCTGTAATCCTCGAACTCAGGAGGGCCCTCTTCTGGCCTCTGGGAGCACTGCACATACACAATGCACAGACAGGTGCCGGCAAAATACCCATACACATAAAATAAGAATGGGGAAAAACTTGAAATTAAAAAACTAAAATTAATGATTTAAACCACCACCACCCCCTCCATCAATAAAGTAAATGACTTGAGGAGTTTTCAAAATAAGGGTTTAAAAGAATTTTTTTTGAATTGGTTGGCTAAAAACATAAAAACTCACATCTTCCAAACTATTTTGTAAAAAATAAGATTTTGACATTAGGAAAGACAGATGCTCACTGTCCACCATAGGGTTCCTAGTCCTGCTGTTTCTTGCTTGATAACTCAGGGACTGTCTAAATTACAGGGATTCCTGTTTACCGAGGTTTCTGCTGGCTGAGTTTTACTTCTGACTGCCTGTACAATTCATTCCATCTGTCAGAGAACCGTAATGACGACATAGGAACGTATTTGAGGACATGAGTCCTGACTCAGAGCTCAGCACCCTGAAAAGAATAACGTGCCTGTTTTGGTTTCTCAGAGGAACAGCAAATGGTGGTTGTAAGGCTGCTCTAATGGCTCTCCATGTTTTCATACAAAAATCCCCTCAGAACCACATTTAAATGCCCTGCTCCTGTGGCCCTCCACCTGTGGCCTATTAGGGTTCAATGTGAAATGTCCCCCCTCCAGCCCATAACCAAGCGCATAGTCTCTATCCCCCTGGAGCTGTTTGGAGCATGACAGAGCCTTTAGGAAGCTAGGCCTGGCTGCTGGAAGCAGGTCACTAGGGGTGGGTTTAAGACCGGTTTAGACTGCTTTGGTTCCAGTGTATACCCTCTGCTTCCCCATCAGCCACGGTGTGAAATAGAGAGCAGCATCCACCCACACACCACCATGGGCGGAATGGAAGGCACAGGCTGTGGCCATCAGGGATGGAACCCCTGCCGCCATTCCTTCCCAACTGTGGTGTACTCCAAGTCTCTGACACCATGTGCTAAATAAGCTTTCCAGCCTCTGAGTTGCTTCTGCCAAGTGTTTTGTTTTGTCCACATTGACAAGAAATTAATACATGGACCCCTGCAGGGTTGAGAGTTCAGACACACACACACACACACACACATACACACACACACACACACACACACACACACACACATACACACACACACACACACACACACACACACACACACACACGGGGAAACTGTACTAACACTGGGAGAAGTGGGGGCATCCTGGGGGCAGGGGCAGGGTGGGAGCCAGGCTGCCTGGGGATCACTGAGGCCATCCACTTTCTCTCTTTTTTGAATTTTTGAAGTGACATTTATTGACTTATTTTGTGTGTGTTTGTGTGCATGTGCACACACATATGGAGGTCAAAGGACACTTGCTGGCGTGGGTTCTCTTCTTGCAATCAGTCTTGGTGGCAATCACCTTTATGCGCCGAGCCATCCCACCAGCCTTGGCCCTCCACTTACTGACAAGGAGACCTGGGGTCTTGTACCGCAGTTCCCTCTTTTTAAAAATCAGGAAGATAATAGTGCCTATACCACGAGGGGTTAAATAAGATTAATTTAACTAATATTTGTAATGCATTTAAACCAACACTTCCCAGAATGTTTAACTCTTACAACTCAATAGTAAGGAGATGTGCAACTTAAAAAATAGGTATAAACTTTGGATGCTTCATCCAAGATGATCTATAGGTAAGGTCCCCAAACTCATACAAAATGATTGTTCTCATTAGTTACTGGGGAGACACCAAAGAAAACACAAGGCAATTCAGGATGTCCCAGGTCTAATGGCTACAATTTAAAAAGTGATCTCGGCAGGCGCTGCTGAAGAGGTTGTGGAGCGGGTGGGAGTTTTCTATATCATCAGTGGGAATTTCAGAGGATACAACTGCCTAGGGAGAACGTTGAGCAGTTTCTTCCAAAGTTAAATATCCACACATCCCATGATTTAGCGATTCTGCTTAAATATTTAGACAAAAAGAAATAAAATACATGTGTGCACAAATGTAATATGCAAAGATTTATAGCAGCTTTATTCACAAGTGCCTCAAACCAGACTCTACCCAACTGCTCGTCTCTTGAGGAGTGCAGAAGCAAACTGTTGGTCCGCTTCAGTACTGTAATGGAATACCAGACATAGTTAATTTATAAAGAGAAAAGGTCTAAGGTTAAACCTGCACATTACTTTGGGCCACTTGTGGGCACACTGGACGGCAAGAGTGGAGAGTGTGTGTCAAAACTAATGATTCACCTTATGGGCAAAAGAGAAGAGGAAGGGCCTAAGGCCCCACAATCCCTTCAGGAGCACACCCCCAGAGCCTATAGAACTCCCACTGGACTCTGCCACTACCTGATGCTGCTAGGCTGGAGATCAGGCCTGTCAGCATCCAAACTGTGGTAGCTGTTGCAATCAAAACGATAACATGAAATAAAATAAAATAAACTATTCGCATATACAGCATTGGTAAATCTCAAAATGAATACGGTCAGGGAAGATGTCAGATACAAAAGATGACCCGTGGTTCCACTTAGTTCTATTCTGGGAAAATGCAAAGTCACGGGGACAGAAATCAGATGATGAGGGAGCAGTGTGTGGGCAGAGACGAACAGCTGCCTTGGGAATCTGTCAGGGTGACAGAAACATCTGCATTGTGATTGTGGTGGTGGTTCCCTCTCTATGAATCAAACAAACTCGCTGAACTGCATCCTTGAAAATGGTGACTTTTACCGTATGAAAATTATATTTCTGTAAGCCAGATGTTATCAAAACAGTGACTAGTACATTCAGTGCACATTCAATAAAGCATATGTTTAGTGCATAAGAAGCCTGGAGATTTATACCAAAAATAATCTCAAGGGTTATCTCTAAATGGCAAAATTATTCTGATTGTTTTTAGCAACTTTTTTTAATGGGTTCTATACAAAAATTAAAAATTTAAAAATGGAGATTGGAAAAGTGATTCTAGCATTTGTGTGGGAATAGAAAGGAAGCAGAAGGTGCCAGAAACTTGAAGAATGAGGCTGGTGGAAGGCAAAGACAAACTTCAGAATGTATCATCAGGTGTAGTGAAAAGCACTACCACACCTTATGTGCTGTTAGCATGTGAACCTACAGAAAGGTCGATGGAATGGAGCTGAGCATCCGGAAGTAGAACACAGTCACAAGAACGGACTTTCCTTTCCTTTCCTTTCCTTTCCTTTCCTTTCCTTTCCTTTCCTTTCCTTTCTTTTCTTTTTGATTTCTGAGACAGGGTTACTCTGTGTAGCCTTGGCCGTCTCAGAACTTGCTCTGTAGAACTGGAATAAGGCAAACAACATGCGGCAGCAGGTGAGTGAACACTTGTTGTTCTATGTGGACCAGGCTGGCCTCAAACTCAGCGATCCACCTGACCCTGCCTCCCGAGTGCCACCACTGCCTGACCAGGACAACTGATTTTCAACAAGGCACAGGCAATGAGGCACAGAAAAGGCATTCTTCAAAAAATTATTTTCAATAACTGAGATTTATTAATTTTACTTTATGTTTAAAAGCGTTTTGCCTGCACAATGGTTGTGTACCATGTGTGTTGTACCTGCTTCCAGCAGAGATCCAAAGAGGGTGTTGGATTCCCTAGAACTGTTGTGAGCCACCATATGGGTACTGGAACTGAACCTGGGACCTCTGCAAGAACAGCAAGTGTTCTTAACCACTGAGCAATCCTACCAGCCCCAAATTATCTTATTTTTAAATAAATAAATAGATTGATGAATGAATGAATGAATGAATGAATCAATCAATCAATAAATTTGTTCCTGGCTATCCTGGGACTTGCTTTGTAGACCAGGATGGCTTTAAACTCACAGAAATCCACTTGGCTCTGCCTCCCGAGTGTTACCTGGCTTATTTGTATTAGTTTTAATTATGTGTGTCTTGCATGTCTGAATGTGGGTTTGTGCATTTGAGTGTAGTGCCTGTAGAGGCCAGAAGAGGGTGCCTGATCTCTGGAAGCAGTTATAGGCAGTTGTGAACTCTCTAATTTGGTGCTGGGAACTGAACTTAGGTCCTCTTCAAGAGCAATACGTGCTCTTAAGTGCTGAGTCATCAGGACCACAGAAATATTTTTAAATAAATGATACTATAACAAGTACATTTCCATAAGCAAAAGCCAAACTGTTCCATGTACCACGTGTCAGGAGGACCCAGCATGGACTCCAGACCTAATATTCATTAAACAATTTCTATTGTTGTGGGGCTGGCAAACATTAGATACCACACCAAAAGCATGGTCCATAAAAGAATGAACTGCTAAACTGGACTTTAGGAAAATTAAGATATTTTGTTCTTAACAGACATTTTTCAAAAAATGAAAACAACCATACCCTGGGAGAAGGTGATTTCATATCCTGGCTATGATATCAGAATTGTACACAGAATATATTAAACACTTACAATTTGCTACAAAGAAAGCTAATCAAAAACAGACAAAAGCTTTGAGATACCACTATTACATAGCAGCTAAATTAAAAACCTTCCATCCCAAGTGTGGGTTAAGACAAGGGAGAACTGCAGAGCAACATAGCTATTAGCTGCAACCGCTGACTGTGCAGGAAAACGTTTTGGCACATTCTTTAAAGTTAAATGTGCACGATGTGACTCCGGCATTCCATGCCTAGGTGTTTGTAGAGGTCCGGTTCATAAGTGCTCACGGCAGCTTTGCCTGTAGCAGCCTAAAACTAGAACCAAGGCAAGCATGTGGCCTCGGGTGAGTGAGTAACAGGTGTTTTAATCTGGTATGGCAATGTCACTCAGAATGTAAAGGGTGTTAACCATTCACAAGTGTATCAACATGGATGCTTCTCAGTAAACCATGTCGGGGAAGAGAAGTCTGACAAAAAAGAGCACATACCGCATGATGTCATTTAGATAAAATTATTCAAGAATGAGAACTAATCTGCAGTGTCAAAAAAGAGTAGCAGATGTCTCCCAAAGGAAACTTCCAGAAGGAACACACAAAATGCTGAAAGTGTGTCAGATTCTTGGTTGTAGCGATTTTTTTTATTATTATTTTATTATGTGTGTGAGTGTTTCGGGTATGTATCTGTGCACTGCGTCCATGCACAGAAGCAGAAGAGGGTGTTGGATCCCTTAGAACAAGAGTTACAGGCATTGTGAGCTGCCATGTGCATACTGAGAACTGAACCTGGATCCTTTGGAAGAACAGCCAATGCTCTTAACTACTGAGCCAGTTTCTGTTGTAATAATTTTGAGGGTGTATAAATACCTAAACTCATCAGATTATGTCTTAGGAATAGTTCAGGAGCTGGAGACATGGCACCATGGTTAAAGGTATTTGCTGCTCTTCCATAGAACTGGCATCTGGCAGCTCACAAACAACTGTAACCCAAGCTCCAGGAGGTCTGATGCTTCCTTCTGGTCTCTGCATGGAGTGTGCACACACACACACACACACACACACACACACACACACACACCTTTAAAAGCTGTGTAGGGCTACCTTTCAAGTGATAATTTTTACTAGAACTTTAAGAATAAGGACACTGCAGTATACACCCATTTTTTAGCTAGTTACTTTGGAGTCCTATTTGATTGTTCAGGAACTACTGAGAAAGCTTGCGTGCACAGACTGTGGGCGTCCTCATGGCTACCTACCTGAGTCTGATTCTGTGTTTGGTTCTCACAAAGTTTGTGCATCAGGCCCAAGGCCAGGAACATAGTCCTCTGTTGTGACATTGTTTCTATGGGGAAGATGGGAAAATCACAAATTACATCCACTTCTTCTACCCTAGGCCTGTCTTATTCAGTATTTCCAGAATTGAGAAGGAAACAGATGGGGAGGAGAGAGGGAAGGAAAAAGGGGAGGAGAGAGAGACTTGAGAGGGAAAGGGAGGGAGAGGAGAGAGGGAAGAAAGAAAGGAGGGGGAGGGGAAGGGCAAGGAGAGAGGGAGAGAGAGAGAGACAAACTACTTTCCATTTCAGCTTTCAGTGATTCCCACATCCAAGGTCCTTCACACCTGGCCCATCTTCTTTGAAGCCTGTCTCCCATGCTGGAGAACTCTCCAGGTGCTCCTACCACCCTGAGTGTTTGCTCAGGGTGCTCACTGTCAAGCAAGCCCTTCCCCGCTCAGACACTCACTTGCAAAAGTCTCTCATCTGTCCTTCAAGACTCCACAAATGCTATCACCTCCTGGAAACCCCCAAATGGCTCTGACAGGACTCAGTGCTCTGCTCTACGCTCACATAGCGTCTGCGTACCTCTCTCACGGAGATTATTACCAGCAGCACAATAATTAAGGTATGTCTGTATTTGTTAGGAAAGACTCAGACTACCAAATGGTCTCAGTAAAATTTCCTTCTTTCCCCCATTAAAGGCCTGACTGCACGCTTGCTCAGCCCCACACCCTCAAAGACATTCCTCAGACTTCTGACTCTTTGTACCCTCCTACCTTAGGGTCTACTTTTCTGTGCACGGTCCAGCATGGCTTTCTCATCATCAGGAAGTAATGAAGAACACGGAAAGAGAATCCTTCCTTTACAGAGTATGATCTAAAACTTGATTAAAACTCTCTCTATATCTGTTGGCCATAATTTAGTAGCAACCACAAACACCTGCGAAGGTGTCTGGGCAGTGCAGCTTACTAAGATAGGCATGTGCTTTCCTAAAAGTCAGGCTATTTTGATAGAAAAGGGAGACCTTGGGGCAAATCTGTCACTCTGCCTCTTCAGCACCCCATAAATGCTAATCTCACACACAAAACACAAATGCATATCCTGTACTCAACCCTTCAGTCACGTCTGGATGCAGCCACCTGTGGCCTGGAGACCAGCACACAATAGTGAGTGCTCTGCCACCACCCTCCTCCAACCCACAGTGAGGGGACAGTGTGTGGTGGAATGATGGAAGAGCCACACACCACAATTGAACCCAACCCTTACTTGGAAAACAAAACAGCAGGGGCTCAGCAGACAGCCCCAGCCCCCAGTAATTAACCAAACCAAGCAGCTCAGAAGCATTAAAGACTCATTGTTCTTCCATTTTTTCTGGAAGTAACTCCCTGTCCAGTGATCTCCTCAGTCTGTGGCTTTACCCTCTGGGAGGCTCTAACTGGGTCATCACCCTCTGTCACCACATCTACAGCAGGCGCTGAACAGCAGGCCTGCTCAGACTTCTGGATATTGCTTCAAGCTGGTCCCATGTTCAGATAACTCCAGCCAGAGGTCTTGTCTGGACAGTTTGTAGGCCTGACAACACTGGTTGTACTTTCTCTGGGTCCTTTGCCCAGGCCCCTCCCAGACCCCTCCCATGTCCCTCTCTGGGTTTAGTGGCCACTATCTCCAGGCCATCTGAGACAATAGGCCCAGGTAAAAAGGGAACACACCCTTAATCTGGTTTTGGCTGCTGGGTTGATTCCCATTGTGTTGTGGAGAATTCCTAACTGGGAAAGCCTGAGAAAGGCCCAGGGCACAGTTCCTACCCAGTCTGGCTGTGTAGAGTCAGCCTAGACTGCCTTCCACTGGGATCTGGAAGCATGTGACTTCCATAGTTCTCCAAGGCTCCAGTGTGCCAGACTCAGTCAATTCAGATGGCTGGCAGCCAGTAGGTGAGCTTTCTTGTCAGAAGTATATTCCTTATCCCCCTTGGCCTGCAGACTAGCCAGTTATAACCCAAGGTCTTTTTTTTAAAAAAAGGAATTTGTTGAAATCAACAAGAAGACTTACTCACCAATTCCCAAATTCTTCTATAGTTACAGGACCGAGAGCAAGTAAGCTTCCTGCCCATTCCCTGTCCCAGATGACAGTTCCACTAAGTCCTGTGTCAGAGCACAGAGGCCACTAGCTTCTGGTCTATAACATTTGGGCCTGCTCTGCCTTCTAGGATACTGGAATTTAGACATGTGAGAAGCTTTCAGGTACAATTGTTCTTGGTATTCAGAGGGGACGGGTTCCCTCTCCCTCATGGATATGAACATCAGAAGATGTTCTGGTCCCTAATATAAAATGAGATAGGCATTTGCCTACCCCTTAATTCTTAAATGCTTTAAACTATCTCCAGATTACTTAAGATACCTAACACGATGTAAATGCGAGGTAAATACATATTTAATCGATTGTTTGAGGCTATAATAATGAGAAAACTCTATGTGTGTTCAGTACAGATACTCTTTTCTTGAATATTTTCAGTCCACATTGGTTGGGTCCACCCGTGTGGAACTTGTGGCTACAGACTGCTGACTGTATTCTAAATGTGTTATGCAATAGATTTTGGCAGCTGTAACTGGAAAGCAAGCAAAGAAGCAGTTTGACCAAGATGAGGGCTTGTCTCTCTGACATGTGAGCATATGAGCAGATACAATGATCACCAGGGTCCTGGGTTGCATGGCTTGAACTTCCATGGTCCTATGATGTTACTCTCATCTCTGGACCACCGATGTTCACCTCTGAATTCTTATTCCAGTGTAGCGGAGAATGGTCATGGGCGTGGCCAATCCGGAAACTACATACATTGTCTCTGTTTGTATCTGCTTTGTTTTGAATATGTTGGAAAGTTATTACTTACTGTTACTTAGGGTATTCAAAAGCATGAACTTCAGGGAGTGCTAAGACAGGGCAGAGCCTCAGTGAATAGGCTTGTGTGCTGCAAGCTTGTTCCTCTGTGAGATAGTGCTGAGGTGGCAGGACCATTAAGAGGTAGCGCCTCGCAGGAAGTAATCAGGTCCTGGTGGCTCCACTCTCAGGCATGGATAACCCTGATCTCTGGAAGGGCATGGGTCTGGTGAGGGAAGCTTAGTCCCTACCTTGTTACACAGAGCAAGCTTGGCTTCTTCTCTCCTGTTTCCTCACTAGCCATGTCCATCAGCTGTCTCTTCATATGTACCTGTGGCTTGGGATGCTACTTACTGTGAGGTCTCACTAGATACTGGCTATGTGCTCTTGAGTCTTTTAGAAGTGGGAGTTAAGTAAAATCTTTTCTTTATAAAACATATAGCCTCAGTCAGGTATTTTGTTTCTAGCAACAGAAAATGGAGGTGACGATGGGCTGGGTTTAAGGGTCCTACTCCCTGTTTGTTCCCCCACCTCTGCCCTATGAAAACCTAGCAATGAGTCTCCGTCTTGGTAGTGGACAACAGCCCTCAGCAGGCACATGGGCTTGTACACTTCAAGAACTGTGCAAAAATAGTTTCTGCTATTTATAAATTGTCCTGTCTGCTGAGGTTCTCTAGAGGGACGGAACTAGGAGAATGCGTGTATATTAAAGGAGAGTCCTTAGGTTGGTTTATCCAATACAGTCTTGGTGGACCAACAATGGCTGACTTCCCATCACAGAGGTCAGAACCTGGACAATGCTCAGTGCACGGAGTTGGGTGACCCAAGCAACTCCAGTTGGTCACGGAAGGCCTGGAGGATCTCGGGAGACCCACTGGTCTTCAGTGCACTTTAGAAGGCTGAAGAAGCTGCATTCTGATGTCGGTGAAGGCAGGTGGCAGCAGGGTGGACGAGCTCACAGCGAGATAGAAAACTCGGTAGATGAGCTTGTATCACTGAGAAGGCAGCACAAAGGCAAAGCTTCTCTTGGTAGACCTACTTTTATCTGGTTACCACGACAAGGGCTCACTCAAATTTGGGGTGGGTCATCTTCTATCTCATATCTCACCTGACCAACAAAATCCCTCACAGCTGTGCCATGGCTTATCACTCTCTCACTTCCAAACGGAGTCAAGTTGAAAACAAGATTAACCGTCACATCCATACTCAGATGTCTGGTTACAGCATCACAGACTAAGACAAGTTCCCTCTGGTTTCAGCTACATGACATAAAAGAGGGCCATGAAATGCAGTCGGTAATCTTGGTCACCCTGTGCCCAGCAGAAAACCAGTTAGTTCAGCATAGTGTGAAAATGGAGGAGACAGTGGTGTGAGGGTAGACACTGGTTACTCCTCCGTGGCTGGTTCCACTCAAGAGGAGGGTCTAAGGAGCGAGGGCCACAGTGTGCCCTCCTGATCATTCAGAGGCAAGACAAAGGCCCAGATTGACCACGTGTGTCCATCTCCCATTTTCCCAAACTACAATCCAGGCCCCTAACGGTGAACATCGGTGGTCTTTGACAGGCATGTTTCTCTTTGTAGCTAAACTGTCTTAACCCTTCACAAGTTCAAGACTCTAGCTCTAGGGGTGTGGCTCATCTTCCAGGCCCCAGTACCCCAGAGGGGCTTTGAGGAAGGTGTTGTATATTTGCTTACTTATTTTGCACGTGTCTGTTTTGCCTGCGTGGAGGTGACACATTACAGCTTACTTGTCGGAGTCGGAGCATAACTTTCTGGAGTTGCTTTCTCTCTTTGGCTATGTTGGTTCCAGGGACTAAACTCAGGTGGTCAGCTTGGACTGCAACTGCTTTTGCCCACTTGCTCCTAAGTTTTGTGCTTCTCCTGGCTTAGGGTGCCTCTCTCGGGCCTCTGCTTCCCCTGTGACCTCCTCTCCCACACCAGCCCTGTGTCTGTTTCTCTGGTGACTAACACCCTGCCCCAGCCGTGTGCCTTTAGCTCCTCTCTAAGCCGAGGACAGGCTCCTGCTCTCCCTTCAGTGTTCTAGAACAGCAAGGCTCTCATCCTGCAGAAGGTGAATCTAGTTCAGGCCTGGTGGAGGGTGATCCGACACCAGGAATGAAAGGTCAAGTTCAAGGTCACGTATCGTATCTTCAGAAGGTACCTTACAGATAAATGAGCTCTTATTGTCTTATCCTAACTCATTTGTAGACAGGGGCCTCAAGAGTCCTTGTTTTCCTCAACTCTAATGGTCCTTTACTGAGTGTTCCTACGAAACAGGACTGTCAACCCAGAGAACTGTTCCTTTCATAGAAAGCAGAGCAAGCTACTATGAATTTTAAATAGCCACTTAACAACCCCCTCTAAAATTTTATGTTAATTATGTGTATGGGTGTGCATCTGAATGTGGTTAGGTCCGTGTGAGTGCAGATGCCTGTGTGTGTACCTGAGCTTCAGTTACAGGTGGATGGTTGCGCAGCCTCTGAGGTGGGTGCTGGGAACTGAACTCAGGTCCTCTGGAAGAGTGGCAAACACTCTTAACTACGGAGCCTCTCTCTAGCCATCTCTACCTCTCTTCTAAAAAGAGTTATTTTCTCCCTGCTTTACATGTAATGTTTTATCTAGTCTTTGAAACTGTCCTGGAAGATAAGGCTCTTAGGGACATTAAGGTTCGTAGGTAGGGATATATTAAACTTCCTATCCAAAACTATCCTGGGTAACAGGATATATATTGAATTTCGATACCCCGGCCCTCCAGAGAGGTGGCCCACATTGTCTGGAGTCATCTATGAATCTTCTAAACTTTGACTCTCGTTTCTTCTATGCTCCCCACTCCATGGCAGGCACATGGAGAACATACCTTCCTTGCCAACCCATTCCCTGGTCAATCTTCGTCCTGGGGATACCTTCCTTGGGTACATCCTCCAGACACACCCTGTGGACTCAATCTCAGCTTCCCAAAGGCCCTGTCTCCACCCTGCAGAAAAAACAGGTTTGCCCACTGGGTTAGGGAGCTGAGTTGAGGCGCTCAGGCTGAATAGCTGCTTTCTTCTCAGTCGCTCCCCTCCCCTGACAGAGCGGTCACTGATTAACCCTTCAAGCCAGATAACCCTTCACAGGGGAAGAAAGCGTGTACTTATCCTGGGTCATAAAACATCAATATTGATTTCTCAGGGTAAGGCCAAAGGGAATATGGGGGCTGGTGGGGCTTCCCCTGTGTGATGTTCAGAGGCTGGCTCACCTGACCTCCTTCCCAGTGGAGAAATGTCTAAACCAGGTATCCAATACCTGAAGAAGTCCAATCCCTGCCTGCTCCTCTTCAAAGGCAATCCCTACACTGGAGGCTCAACTCTTAGGGTCCTTGCCCTGCTACTGGAAGGTATCTAAGGTCTCTCTCTTTCCACATTCCCTCTATTTTGACCACAGCCCAAGGTCCTAGGTCTGGGAACAGTCTGTCACTGCTGCCTTTCCTAACTCTGGGACTTGGACAGGATATGGACTTGTGTCTCGTTTTCCTAATTTGAGAACGTGGTGTAGAGTAGCCCCTGGCGCGTAAGTTATTAGGATAATGAACGGAGGTCATGTTCAGGAGTATGTGCTCCTATAAAAGGTGCTCCTCTCTGCCTCTGCTCTTGGTATGTACATCTCTGTATGCCTTCCTCCTTGCTCCTGGCCAAGCTTCACCATCATCCTCGTCCCTCTGGCACATAGTGAGTCAACCCCTCAGTCTCCATCAGAGTCCAGAGGAGGGGTCTAAACCTGTGTGGGTCCCCAGAGAGTGTCACATCACCTCCAGAGCAAACGCATCTATCACACCCTTTATTCTTCTGGGAAAAGGATTTCCTCTGTCTCTTTCACTTCTCTGGAGGATGAGGTGCCCAGTGGGGGACTTTTCAGTCCCTCCAGGTGGGACCTTTCATGAAAGCACAGGTGGTAGTGGAATGTCCTTGAGTTCCACCCAGAGCCTGCGCCCTCCTTTCTCCCTCCCTTTTGTCCCTTCCCTGCTCCAGGTAAACCTCGCCTGAGGCTGAGGGACACCGAGGCCCCAGTCCTGAGAGCTTCTAGAGGGGCTGTAACCCTGGGTGCTGGTCAATGATTAATACTGAGCAAACTCAGGGCCAGGCTAGGGATCCTGGCAGGGCTGGGATCACACAAAGGCCCCCCTGTCTGGCTGAGCCACCATCTTGGTGAACAGTTACTGATTACCCTGTCAACTTGAGCACAGAGGTGGGGTGGCTGCTATCTAGCCGGGCTGGAGGGTGCTTTGGAGGTGGGGTAACATGGGTGGGGATGGTTCAGCTCCTGAGCTCGAGCTTCACATTTATGAATGGTGGGGAGGCTGGTGGCGTGAGGGTCTGCTGCGATGCTCAGGGTGTTTCCATACCTGTCTGTCACAAGGTTGACAGGTGCCTGCCTCCAAGAGCCGCTCTCGGCCCCTCCCTTCTAACCTTCCAACACTTTCCCCCTTCCTTACAAAATCTGTTGTCTTTTTTGTGATGAGCCATAGCATCCCCCTGGCTGCCCCCCTTACCCCCACAAACTTCTCTGTTTTCCACCTTTCCTCTCTTCATCCTCTTCTTCCTCCTTCAGGAACCTCTTTCAGTTTCCCATCTTATTGTCCTGGTCTCCTACCTGGAGCCCGTTGGATACATCTTACTTCATGGTACTTCATCTCTTCCCAGCCAGGATCCTCCTGAACTGGGCACCCTCTGCTTCCATTTCTTGCTGCCCAGCCTTCAGTCTACCCGCCGCAGGTGCACTGCCTAGGCCAGCTCTGTCTGGCAGGTCGGGGGACTTCAGTTCCAAGGACAGAACAAGTAGGGAATGAACAGGGTACCAGGAAAGGTGGAGGAGCCTGTGGGCCTCCTCTGCACCCGTCGGGTTTTCTAGGACTAAAGACTGGAGATTGGGAGAAATGGGCAGCTTCACCAGGGCACAGTTCACCCTGCATAGAGATGCTGGGGTCTATGCTGTCATTGACAGAGCCAGCTCTCCATAGGCAAACACCCCTGGTCACCTACTAGAACTCCCCCAGCTAGGCATAAGGAGTACCTTCTGAGGGCCTGAGAGGGAAAGCCATTGGGAGCTGAGGGGAGCTCAGAAGACCCCTGGGGCATTCCACTACCAACTGCATCCCACACTGTCCTGGTCCTGGAGTTGCCTTAGCTTGTGAAGTTCCTGCAGTCCAGACTTGCCCTGTGGACCTTAGGAGTGAGGAGCAAAGGCACTGAGACCCAAGAGACAGGCAGGGAGAGCGAGGGTGAGGCTAGTGGGTGGGCTACAGTGGGTAGATAAGGTGGGACTAGATGAGCGCCCAGGGGCCAGCTCCTAAGGAGTGTCTGCTCTTTTCTTCCAAGCCCCACAGCCCCTCCCTCCAAGAAAACACAGCTCCTAAATCTAATCTCAGCAGGAGGGCGCCACCTGCTGTTTGAGAGACTGCAGTGCCCGGGCATCTTGTTGGGCTGGAGGACTTAGCATGGAGGCTCCACAGGGAGCAGAACCTGAGTTTGGAACTGTAGTACATGGACTTCTGACATGAGCCCAGCTGCCTCTCAGCAGGCACAACAGCAAACCATAAGACTCCTCCCTCCTCCTTGCCTTCCATGGCCCCACTCACTTCGACTACCTTAAGAGAGCTCACTGCCCGCAGCCCAGTATCCTTAACCTCCTTCAAGGTTTCTTGTAAGAGCTAATATTGGGGTCAGGGCTGCAGGGCCAGAATTCTTTCCCAGAAGCAGGCAGGGCTCAGCCTGACACTGGAGTCAGTCGCTCTGAGATGGGCAGGGTAGTCTGCTATATCTTCACTGTGGAGTTGGGCTGACACCTCTGGTGTTTGTCCCTCCTCTTAAAGGTCTCTTGGCATGTTTCTGCTCTAGGCAATAGCTGGGGACCCATGGTCCCCTATAGGACCACCTTCCCTGATTCCTCACAATCACACAAGGCTGATTCCTTCATGCCTCACTAAATTCCTGCACGACCTTACTGCTTTCTTCTAAACCAAGGCCCCTTGCCTGGCTCACACATCTCTTCTGACCTCCACTCTCTCCCAGCAGGGTAAGCTTCCATAAGCATGGCTTGCCCCCTCTCCGCCCTCCTTAGGCTTCATAGTCACACTGCCATACTGGGATCTTCCCCCATTAGACCAAGCTTCCTGAAGACAGTCAGTCCCCATATCTACGGCCTAAGAATTTAGCAGGAGTGAATGAGCACAAGAGTAAACCAATAGCCAAAGGTGAGAGTCCAGAAATGTGCTGATCAAACAGAAGAGCGGCTGCCCAGCCCTGGTCTTTGTTCTCCCTCCTCTGAGCTCTGTCTCCCACCCTACCATGTCTAGATTGCCTGGAGATCCCTAGGAGCCCTGCCTGGCCACCATTCTAGGAGGCCCCTAGCAGACCCCTCAAGCTCAGAATGCACTACCCTAATTATATACTTCTTTCGCCCTATAGACAAGAGCTAGCCTCATCTCTTGGACAGCCACTGAGTTCCACATCTTCTAAGTAGACAGGTCTCCTTTTGCAGCAGTGAGCTCTGCTCAGGACTGGTCAAGGGGCCCAGGTTGTTCCACTTGGCTGTCTGCTGTCTGGCTGTGTAACTGGCTGCCCTCAGAAAGCTGCTATTATTTTGGACCCAAGAGTTTTCTGGTCTCATCAGAGGATATCTCATGACCTATAACATACGATCTTTCTGAGAGCAAGGGAAACATGGAAAGGGCAGCTTCTGTGGTAGGCATGGACATCCCCCCCACCCCTCAATGTGAATAAGTCATTTCACATTGACTTATTAAGAGGGAAGCTATCACATGGTACCACACACTTAAGCTGCCCTACAGAGAGGTCTTCTGCTGATGGCTAGAGGCCTCATTCAGGTTTGCCTCGGAATCAGCCTCAGATACCCACAGCCCGTAACAACATCTTGATTACAGCCTCAGGAGACCCTAAGCAAAGCTACCGGGCAAAGCTGTTTCCAATTCTTCAATTGCCAGGAGTCTGAGAGAATACCTTTTCGTTATAATTTGCAGCTGGAGTTTTAGGCCAATTTGTTATGCCACAATAGGTAACTGGTATAGAACGGACGCCTTTGCTGCTGTAAACGCCTAGCCACAAACAAAGCCCATGATGAGGCATAAAGAAAGGTTTGAAGATTAGAGTCAAAAATGCTAAGCCATCAGATGAACCTGCAGAGGCATGTGGGTGGCTGGGTTGAAAATCACATTCCAGGGGCTGATGAGATGGTTCAGTGGTTAAGAGCACTGATTGCTCTTCTAGAGGTCCTGAGTTCAATTCCCAGCAACCACATAGTGGCTCACAGGCATTTGTAATGGCATCTGATGCCCTCTTCTGGTGTGTCTGAAGACAGCTACAGTCTATTCATAAATAAAATAAATAAATAAATATTGAGAGAGAGAGAGAGAGAATCACACTCCACAATGCAGATATGGAAAACTAGTATCTTCATTTTTTGTATAATTCTCATCTTTAAAAGTTTTTGTTTATTATCATTATTGTTATTGTTGTTGTTGTTGTAATGTGTGTGTGTATATATGTTTGTGTACATATGTTTGTGTATTTAGCCACTTCAACTGTTTTACTCAATTGCTCTTCACTCTGTTTTTTGGGACAGAGTCTCTCACTTAGCTTCAAACCCACTCACTGAGGTGGGCTGCCTCCTCAGTGCTGGGATTACATGTGCTGCCATGCATGGTTTTTGTATGAGTGTTCTGAGGATGGGACTCAGTTCCCCATGCTAGCACAGCAAGCACTACTGAGTGAGCTATGCCTCCAGCGTTACTATCTTCATCCTGGTCTGATGAAATCATGCCTGCTGTTCACAGGGAACGCGCGAGTGAGTGAATGGATGAATAAATGAATGAATGCATTAAAGGAAAGAGACAGATCTTTAATATGTAAACATCTCTCCCATAGCAGAGAGTCCTATGTTTACATATTGAACTCAGTGTCCTTAGAGTAAAATGTGACTTTCCCAGAATTTTCTCACCCCTCCCACACATAGCCCAGAGAATGTACCATTGAAGACATTTATGAGCCCCACAGAGAAGGAAAAAGGAGCTCACAGTAACCATGGGATTGTCTCTCTTTTCCCACAACACACTCCATGAGACAGAAATGCTCCATCTTGGTTCCTGAGACACCTGTGATGGATGGGCGGGAATGCTAAAGTTGATGGTCTCTCTACACGGCCAGGGTACAGATCCTGCCTCTGTGGCCTCAGTCTCTACGAGCCACCACCCCCAGAACCCAGACTCATGTTCCCCATTACACCAGGTCAGGTGCTATTCTGTGAATCCACTTCCTAGACCCAGATGTCTGCCACTTCTAAAGAGTCTCCTGAGTGGCAACCCCCTGCCTCAGCATGATACCACCATTAGCCATTGCTCTGCTGGGTGGATTCAGCCAGATACCTCTCGGCTCCTCCCTGGGAGTCAGGCTCTGCCTGTTTACCCACAAACCCTACTGATAATGTCCCACCAGTCTCCTTCTGCAGTGAGGGATGGAACTGATTTTGAGTTTCATGGCCTCTCTTCTTTGGGCCCTCTGACATCACATCCTGCTTCCCCTTTCTAGATGAGAACTGGGCTTTGATGCCAGCCTTCCATTGCAGTAAGTCTCCCCTGGAAGGCCTGCTAGGAGAACAAAAACCCTGGGGACATGAAAAGGCATTTCTAAATGACATCTCATGTACATGAGAGAACACAAGAAATGGTTGCCTAAGATGATTCACTGATAAGATGCTATGAAGGCCTCTGGAGATCCCATACCCCTCACCTGAAGTGGGGCTTTGAGCCATTGTGGAGCATGTCTGTCTGTCTGTCTGTCTGTCTGTCTGTCTGTCTGTCTGTCTGTCTGTCTGTGATTTCTCAGTATCATCTAGAGAGACCACCTCCAGGTCTGCCTTTAAGATTCATTTTGGACCCCGTGTCTCCTTGGCTATACTTCTAAGCAGAGCTTCCTCAAGACACATGCCTGGAGATGCCTGTAGCCAAGCACCGCATAGCGGAGTGGACCACCACGGCTAGGAAAACCACCCTACAGTGTCGAGATGGAACACCAGTGTCTGTTTCTTTGTCTTAGTCTCACATCCTTAAAAATGATTCATTATTCTCTCTCTCTCT
>JANHMN010000010.1:67585353-67603295 GCA_030674055.1 Rhabdomys pumilio | reverse complement strand
GGCAGTTTCTACAACCACAGTCACATGTCCCTTCTGTAACCTGAGCCCCCAACACAGCATGAGTCTGCACCCCAGCTCCCAGAGTCACATCTGTTTCTCATTTCCGCCCCAGAGAGGGAAAAAAAAAAAAAAAGGTCCAATTTCCCTGAGTGCCTGGCCCAAGCCAAGCCTCAAGTCTCCCTGTGGCCAGCCCCACCCAGCTTTGCTCCAGCCCTGCACAGGGTGGGGTGGGGAACTGAGAGCACATAGCTCACATTGCCTGGGTGGTGAAGCAGCCAGGAAGCCCGAGTTCTTAGCCTGACTCTCAATTCCTCACAGTGTGTCCTTGGGACAATCTCTTAAACTCTCTGGGCTTCTTCAGCTTTTTCACTGGCAAAATGTGTTATTCTACGGATGGAGAGATCGTTAAGATTTAGGAACCCAGAGAGCTTGTTAGGGATAAAAGCCAAGAAGGGTGTGGCTATGTTAGGAAGATGGTGAGGACCAAAGCCCCCGTCCCACCCACACCCACTCTTGGTATTTGGTAGCGTCGTGGCTGAATTCTTTATCTGCCAGCAATTATTAAGTACCGGGATGTTTGAATTGGTCCCTGGGTAAGAGTCAGGAGTCCATAGTGATAAGCAACTTACATTCTTTGGCGAACAGACCTATGGGTAAAAATAATCCCATCTACACATCCGATTGAAGATATGTGAGAACAGGGCCAAGCCAGCCCCAGAAGCAATACTTCCAGTCTCCGTCTGCTGGTGGAGATCTGCAATGTTTAAGACAGTTTCAACTTGATACTGGTTTTTGTTTTTCTGTTTTGATTTTGACCCCCTACCTGCTGATGGGAATCTTGTGGATTCCAGGCTGACCTCGAACTTCTGACCCTCCTGCTTCCACCCTGCAGTTTCTGCGGCACTGAGAGTAGAACCCAGAGACTTCATGCTTATTAGACAAGCATTCTACCAACTGAGCCAACCTCTCCAGCTCCTTGATACTGCTTCTGTCTATAAAAAGCTTCCACCCCTCTTTAGGAAACCCCAATTCCCTCTAATGCTTTCCCCATCCTTCACACTTATGATATCCAAAGCAGCTTCCTGCGGAGAGGAACTCAGCAGGGACACATATAAAAGCATTTCTGCATCTTGCATGCCACCATCTGATGCCTCCTTAAACCCTCTACCTGCTCTGTTCACTTTATGTGAAAGAGCTAAGAAGGCATGCCATCAGAACAGGCTGCCCCAGCTCTACCCCACTTCCACAAGGGTGGCTGGACCCGAGAGCCTTATGGAGCTCCCAGGGCACTGTGGATGTCAGTATGTGCTCACTCAACCATGACCCTGCAAGACAGCCTCTTCCTATGGGAGGGGGGGGCCACAGTCAGGTAAGAGCTTGTCATTCTGACCCCAGCTTGGCTTCTTTGTGACTCCATGGGCCTACTCTCAAGTTCCTCAGTTCAATTTCCCAGAGCCTCTGTATCCTGCTTTTAAAAACACAGTTCTTCATGAAACCCAGCTTTGTCTCAGGAATAATTTGCATACAAAGCACTTGGGTTCTAAGTGCACAGCTTGATGGATTTTGATGAATGTAGAGCAACTGCTCAGGACTCAATCGCCCTCTTCCCCTCCAGGAAACCTCTTGTTTGGAGACTGACTCCTCCATCTGTGAAAGGTGCAGACGTGGGCCCTGTATGAGAGAGCTGGGCTAAAGGAAGCAGGGAAGGTCCTCGCTTGTGCTTGGTGGGAATGCTGTACAAGGGCTGCATTACTGCTCCCTAGTGAAGCACTTTCTGTTCTGAGCCCTCCTTGGCTAGGAAAGAATCAAAGCTCATGTAAAGCTCACTCTGGTCCTTAACACACATTACCCTGGTCCTTAACACACACACACACACACACACACACACACACACACACACACACCCTGCCTAAAACATGAGGATATATGTTTTTGGCACAGAACTGAAAAGCATTATTTTCTGCCTCCAGAGGAGGCTAGGGACAGGCTGGTTTTATCCTAAGACTGGTCAAGAAGATGGGTCTCTCTCTTCTGAGTTCCTCAAAGGCCAGAGATGTTGGTAGCAGGCTAGCTCCATGGTTACCAGTGCAAGCTGCACAGGGCTCCACGGTCAGAGGGCCACATGCTTGGATTCATATCTTGATGTTCCCATTTTTAAATCCTTGCTAATTTTTACACCAGAGGCCCTGCATTTTTCATTTTGCACTGGGTTCCACAAATTATGTAGCCAGTGGAGCTGGTGGGAAGATCAAGCTAGCTTGTTGTGTCCTTAGAAGAGCTAATGTCCCCTACTGTCCCATCTTGCTCACCCACCATAATTCTTGGTTCTCACTTAAGCAGGATTTCAGGAGGGCCTGGGTCATATACTAGGGTTCTCAGTCACCAGGGGGGCACCATCAGGAGCTAGAGGCCTGCTTGGCCTGGAAACCTTGCTCAGAGGGCTTGCTGGCTCAGCCTGGGAGCTCCCACCCTGTGATAGCTGCCCCAACCCAGCTCTTCAGCTCAAGTGTGAAACCACAGCTGGGCACCAGCCAAGTGGGCTTGGGTTTCATCACCCTTGACTTCCCACACAGCAGTCAGAGCTCAGGGTCCAGAGGAGCTGCTGACCGGAAGCCTGGACTCGGAGACAGATGAGAGAGTGGGCTCAGAATGCTGAGGCTTTCTATGTTCTCCAAAGTGTGCTCTCTCAAGCCTCAGTTTCCCCTCTGTGTAATGGGGCAGGATTCTGTAGGACTGGTGTGGCTACCAGGGTACAAAGAAGGTGGTATGACTTTAAAGGGATGCTAACACCTCACTGTCCATAAAGCAGCTCCCAGCCACATACAGGTACAGAGATGCACTTAAATCAAAGAGGTGAGGTTCTGGTCCTGGCTCATTCTGAAACTCAATGGCTCTCTACATTGGCTCATGGCTACCATGTTGGATAACGCAGCCATGAAATGTTTTCTCTCTATTGAAAGTACTATTGCATATGACTCCTGGCTGAATCATCAAAATTCCTGGGCACATTGGTAACTTTGTTGCCCTGGGCAGGAGAGGGTCTAAAAGAAAGACATTGAGGAAACTTGCTCAGCCCTTCTCTGACCTCAAGATTGAGGAGACGAACCTCTTATAAAGGAATCTGGCCTGGTATTGGATGCATGCACTCTTGAGTTCTGGAGTGGACTGTAGGTTTCCTGAGTCTCTGTTGATTGGCTAGCAATGCCAGGAGAGTCTCTGGGAAGAAGAAAGTGACCAAAGGACATGCCTCACCAGCAATGGTTCCATCGGATCCCCTCAATGGGCAATCTTGTCATTTCCTCTGGTCTCCCCTTGGAGGAGTCAGAGGGCCTTTCCCACTAGGCATCCTTGCAGGCCCCAGAGCGCAGGTTCTTCAACTTGGGTTTGTTGCAGACATTTGGGGTCACCAGTTTAGACTACCTGTGTTGAATCGTTGGAGGACCTTGATTCGGTCTGATCTGAGTACATTTCAAAGAGATACAGCAGAAAGCATCAGGTCAGGTGGTTAAGAAAAAGTGAGAGGAAAGAACGGTGGAATGGCCAAGAGAAAAATGTAGTTTGGGAGACCACTTTGTGCTGTGTCTCCTTCTGAGGTATTCCTTCTGTCCCCACTCCTCACAGTGACCTTCTAAGTTGCTAAATTTGGCTCTGGGAGGTCCCACGGCATCCCAGCCGTCACATGGTCCCCAGGGAATCCAGCTGGACCCTGTTTTCTTTTCCTTCCCTTCCTCCCTCCCTCCTGGTCTTGAATATTTTCAAATGAAATCAGCCTGGGAAGCAGAGAAGGCTCAGAACTGTGAATATGGTTTTTTGTTTTCTGGGCTCATTTGCCTGTGACAGGAAGCTTGGCCACATGCAGGCGTCTGAAGCCGGCCTCTCAATGGTGTTTTTAAGGCATTTCTCTCCACGGAATGTAAAGAGCCTCAGTTATAAATATCTGCAGGCCTCGGTGGCCCGTGGAGTCCCCACCCCACACCCGGTAGGGCCATGTAAGACTTCCTGCCTGCAGCCCTCCAGACAGAACCAGCTTAGTACATCTGGGAAGGGTGGGATAAAAGATGGGTCTTGGCTAGGAAACCAAAGATAAGAGAGGACCCCAAAGTTGTTCTCTCCTGTCTCTGGGACGTAGATGCTCTATAGCACTTGGATAAACCATTTACAGCATTGGGGAAGCCACAGTCACGTGATCCACTATGAATATTTTAGAATAACCTCCTTTACACAGGTGAAGAAGTCAAGGCGTCTCTGGAAAGCTCACGAATCACTATGACTCTTCCTCTACAAGTACCTTCTGAGGCAGGTGGGGTCCCATTCCACAGATGGCCAGAGATGAAGTGACCACACAGTCACTGGCGAGCCACCTATGAGGGTCTCTTGTGCCTGGCCTCAGGCAACATACTGACTCTTGAAGCTCCTCTTGGCCCTCGACCCCAGGCAACTCCTGCCTTCTTCCAGTTCTAGAAGCACAGTTGATTTAGCACTTCCTGCCCTTCTGACAATCTCTGTGCACAGAGCAGGCCTTATTCAACCGCATCTCCTGAGCGTGCCTTCCTCTGGCTTCATTAAGCACCTAATCTGAAGCAGGATAAATCTTCTGCATTTAACTACCTGATCAGAAACATGTTCCCGGTTCCTGTCCCTGCCCTGCTGGGAAGCACATTTCTCGAAGGGTTAATTAACAGCCTTCACATAGCCACATTTAGCCACAAACACAAAGCCACACACATAAATAATGTCTAGGGCGGAAGGAGAGGTGCAGATGGTTTCTGACTTTGCTGTATAGTTTTCTGAACCGGCGTGAACCACGTCCTGTCCAGGGCCAGGGCCATGACTCAGGGTCAGGCTTTGAGGTGGGCCAGGCCAGACTCTGCTCTGTTGAAAGTCTCAAAAGGAGAGCACATTGCAGAGCCAAGGGCTGTGGGAGAGGGCGGGGCAGGTGGGGGATGAGGTTTCTACCCTGCCAGGAGCCAGAGAAACTGACTGAACCAAACGCAGGCCACAGGCCCAGCTTCCAGATACTGCTGAATGTATCCTGGGGGTTCTACCAGATTCAGTCTTGGGCCCAAGGGTTCCACCCGAACCCTGCAGGGCCACAAAGCTAGGACACTCCTCACTAGGGGAATTTCATAGAACTGGGAAAGAGTAGAGAAGATTACTATAAAAGCCTGGAATCCACCCCACCCCCACACATATGTAACAGATGTGCAGCTTGGTCTTCATGTGGGTCCTGAACCACTGAATCAGAGGCTGTCCCAAAAGCTGTTGCCTGTCTGTGGGATATGTTCTAGCTGGGCTGCCTTGTCTGGCCTCAGTGGGAGAGGAAGCACCTAGCTTCACGGAGACTTAAAGTGTCTGTGGGGGGAGGGGGATAATAAGAGGAGCCCCCACTACACAGAAGAGAAGGGGAGGGGAATGAGGGAAGGGGCGAACAGGAGGTGGGCAGTGAGTGGGATGTAAAGTGAGTACGAAAATAAATAAATAATTTTTTTTAAAAAAGAAAAGTCAGGAATATTCTGAAAAGGACATCAAAATACTTTCAGGGTTCTGGCTTCCCTGTGGATAAGGTCCTGTATGTGGTCTAAGCCCCGCCCACTCCAGCACTCCCTTCCCACAGCCATGAGGACACATCTAAATGTTGTCCTAGATGCTGAAGGGAACACAAGACTCTGGTAACAGAAGTCAGCATGACCAGAGGGTCTCTGAAGCCGAAGAAGGGGAAAACAAGAAACAGAGGGAAACATGCAAACACATTCTGGGTGTCAGTGGCCAGAGGACAAGGAGAGGAGACAGGAAAGCAAGTTGTTGGTTGGCAGCCAGCCTTCATGCTTTGCCTCTGCGCTCATCCACATTTGGCCTGAGAACACCTAAGGAATCTCTCGGTTTGCAGAGTTCAGTCCTCACTTAGCTCTTCTAGAATCCAGGAGCTGGGTTCTGAAGAGAAAGGACCACTGGGAGGATTCTACGCCACAGAAGGGCGCCCCCTGGTGACAGGGATAGGCAGGCTCAGCATAACCTAGGCTCCCCTGAAACAGATTAGGAGCTCTCAGTCCAAGGACCATCTACCTCCTTATGCAAAACTCAGTGTCTAGAGTTAAGGATTCAAAGAAAAACGGGGGCTAAATGCCTAAAAGCAGGGCTCTGTGTCTGGGGGCAGTGTATTTTGCTGGGTAGTTTTCCACAATTGGCTCTCCCGCTACATACTGGCTTGTTCAGAGTTCAGACAGTGAACTCTGTCTGTCTGTGGTCTGACAGAGGGGTTACTCTGGGCCAGTCACCTGCCTGTTTTGACTTCTCTCTCTCTCTCTCTCTCTCTCTCTCTCTCTCTCTCTCTCTCTCTGTCTCTCTCTCTCTCACACACACACACACACACACACCACTTGGCTCCCTCCAGGCTGCCTTTTTTGAGTACTGTACCCACCTGGCGCATTTGGTCAGTCCCTCCAGACCCCAGACCTCATCCCACCCCAACAGAGTCCATGACACATCATGGCTGCCAGGCTGGAGCCAACCTTTCTGTTTTCTCAGAAGATCAAAGCTCCATCCTAGCTCTGCAGGGAGGAAGCAGTTTTGACTCTGCAAATATCTATAGTCCATTTGGGATTTTACTTTGGTGAGAAATAAATACACAGCCATCTGCAGATGATGGAGATATGACTTAAGTAACTTTTTTTGTTGGCGCTCTTGGGCCAGAGCCCAGATGGAAATAAGACCTTGTATCTCAGTCTTTCTTGCACGCTTTCGGGAAAAAAAGAAAGAGCAGGGGAAAGGGGAGTCGGTGGAAACAGAAGTTCAAAATGGAGCGTGCTATATTTCTTGGCCCAGGAAAGAAAAAATAAACAGCAAACAGCGTCTCCATTCAAGTGTGCGTTATCTGGCTCATCCTGGCCAGAACTCAGACTCCTCCCTCTTCTGACCGGGAATTACAGCGCCTACAAACGCCCCCACGCCCACTCAAGCCAGGGCAGGCAAACAATGGGCCGGCAAACCCCCGCTCCGCCAAGGCCTCTCCCTGCAGCCCCCAGAGGCCGTAAGATTGGGAAACACGGGCTATTTTTAATGTGTTATTTGTCTACCAACTGTGGCTCCATGGCCTGAGAAACAGTGTCATCTGTGGGAGGTGGCATAGATTTTTTTTTTTTAACTTGCTCAGACAAAGCCAACATTTTCGCAACTTTCAAGAAACACCGAAAGAACTGTGCTGTCCAAGGGTGACCTCTTCCCTGGCTCGTCCCTCAGCCCTACAGGGGATTCTCCCTGGGTATGTCTGGGAAGCAGCCCCCTGCCACATGTGCTGGTCAGCAGTGACCATAGGCCTCAGATCTGAGGCCTGGGAAAGGAGAGGCAAGGAAGCAGAGAAGGCAGGAGTTGGGGAATCCAGCTGTTGAGGGAGACCCAAACCTGCTCTGGTGACCTCAGCGTGACTGAAGAGGCATTTGGTCCATCGGAGTCACCCCCACAAGAAGTCTGAGAGGTCCCACACAGGGGAGATGGCTTTGTCCTCAGATGGTGGAGTGGTACATCTGGGGGCTGAGATGGGCCTGTGAGAATGCTGGCGGGACCTGTGCCTGGAACAATAGAGCTGTTTAACAGAAACCTTTCTGTTTCTGGGGTGAGGGGATCATACACCATGGCTCCAGCAGTGTCCTCCATTCTGCCGGGATGGAGAAACATAACGAAGGATGATGGAGGAAGGAGAGGAAGTGGAGAAGCAAGAAGACAGATTTAGAAGTGTAATGAAAGGTGAGGTAGGCATGCAGGCATGAGAGAAAGATGGAGACACCGAGGATGACACTGAGTCGATGAAGGGGTTCTCACTCAGTGTCTCATGGATGGAGACACTGAGTGAGAGGGGCTTCTCCTGGGATGATCCTGCACTGTTTAGGATGTCAAGCCAGATGGAGAAGCCAATACGAGGGACACCCAGAGTGGGAATTTTCTTTCTTTAGTAGCAAAGTGGTTCACAAGCCAGAGCTGAAAGCTTGTAAGGCCTCCATCTACCAGCTACTCTAGGTGACCCATGAGAAGCCTCCCTTCCCTACACCTGAGCGTGTGTGCATATGTGTGTGTGTGTGTGTGCGTGCGTGCGTGTGTGTGTGTGTGTGTGTGTGTGTGTGTGTGTGTATGCGCGCGTGTGTGCGCGTGCGCGCACCCACAGAATACAGAAGTTCCTGGCCTACCATAAGGGCTTCATAAACAGCAGCTCTGATGTATGGAGTGAGCAGTAGTCCGGAAGTGGTAGCTGTCACGGCTGAGTTCCTGGAGAGGCAAGGCTAGGCATTGGTGAGGAGAGTAAAGAAGAACAGGCAGAGGAGCCTGGCAGGAAGGGTCCAGGAGGACAACACAGACCTAGTGGAATCATACGACTCAAATCTAGTTGGCCTTTGAGACTACCTTGATCCACCATGGCACCTCTGCTGCAAACTCTCCAAGGATGTCCTGAGGCTATGTAGACCTCCTCTTGCCCCATACATGAGCTGATGCTGCCAGGGTCCTCAGTCTCCTGATGTGTCCTAAGCTTTCCTATTCAAAAGAAACTCGGGGATCCCGCTAACCCCCAACATACTTATAAGGACAGGGTAAGTCTCATTTTTGGCTGCCCTGGAAGCCAGTTTCTAGTGAGAGAGGGTCTTCGCAGTCGTAATAACAGTCACAGCATCTCTGTGCAGGTTCCAGGAGTTCCCAAGTGAGGGAGGGAACGTAAATGACCCCTTTCCACTGGCCTAGCTCCCACTGTTGCCACCCTGGTCAGTCCCCACTTCCTCAGAAAGGGGCCCTTGGCAGCCAGTCTCATCTGAAGAGACATGATGGAGACCCAAGGATGTTGTATTTGGATCTGAAGTACCCTCTGCAGGTGCATATGCTTTGAACACCTGTCCCTTGGCTGGTGGTGCTGTTCTGAGAGGTTGTAGAACCTTTGGGACTGTGGCCCAAATAAGCAGAGTTGGATTGCCAGGGATGGGCCTTAGTCATATCTGCTTTGGATGCTAGTCTAGGATCTCAGCTTCCTGCTTGCTGAGCCGCGGTGAACTGAAACCCTGAGCCCAAACACGCCTCCGCTTCCTAGTTTCTTCTGTCAAGTCTTTTGTTACAGCATTAAGAAAATCTCACCCAAAGGAGAACTAAACCACTCAGGCTGCTGAGAAGCAGCCCCAAGCCCAGAACTGCCACCCACTTCCCTATAACTCAACAAATGTTGTGTCTCCCTCCCAAACCCAATCCCAGAACCTCATGTCCTCATCCAGAAAAGGGTGTGGTTGGTTTTAGTTGTCAGGCATGAAACAGGGACACATATATTGGATCATTTAACCCTGTTCTGACCGGTTCTACTTGTGGGTGCTGAGACAGTGCAACTGGGGGCATGCTAACTGACAGTGTGGAGTTGCTGGTGCTACTTCAGCCTCCAGCAGCATCCAAAGAGGGTACACTATTGTCACTCACTGTGGGTGGGGTGAAAGTTCTCGAACTTCAAGGAGTATCCCCCAGGAGCACTGTTTCCAGAATCAACTGTATGTAGTCTGGATGAGGCTGTCTCCTTACCTACACATGGAGGAAAATGGCATCATTTGAGGCTGGGGAAGTATTGGATGAGGTGATCCACATGTATCCTTCAGCACAGTGTCTGGCCATAGCAAGTGCTCTGAGTAGGAGATGGGCAATCAAAGGAATGAGAGGTTCTCAAGGAACTCCTGGGGAGAAGCTCTGATATCCATGGGGAAGGAAAAGCTTGTGTGTTCTACACACCCAATCCTTCTGGGCAGGAAGTAGAAAAATCTGACTATTTGACCCTATTGGTTCACACTTATTTTAGGGCATTCTGGAAGGTTCCAAATGAAGCTAGCCAGTGGTGGTGCCTTGTGGGACTGGGGAGGGAGAGGATGGGCAGGAGTGAGACTTTGGACACTATACTTCTGCATATAGTTCAGATTCACCAACCACAGGACAGTATTGCTGGTCCCACACCCAAATTCTATATTACCATAGAAACCATGTGCTAAAATCTCCTCTGAACATCACCTTCTTCCCTAGATGAGGTGGTGGCACATGTCCCAACTACTCGTGTATGCTTGGTAAGAGCTCAGAGAAGTGAGAATTTGTATGCCAAGAAAAACAAAAGGAGGCTGGGAGGAGGGGGATGGGTGAGGATGAGAGGAACAGAGGTGGAGAAGAAGATGAGATGAGAGAGGGCATGGACGATGGAGATGGCAAAGAAGAGGGCATGGGGCAGCTTTCCAGGCTGCTCTCTCCTGAAAGGGGAAGAATAGGAGACTCGCTGGGCCACTGACCTAGGACCCAAGCCCTGGTCACTCATGTTGACTAATCTCTTTCCCTTGTCCCTTTCCCCAAATATCCTCGTCTAAAGCAAACTCTTGAGCCTGCCAAGAATTCTAAGGATGGGAGTGGGGTGCCTACAGGTGGGTGGGGCCACAAACTGTCACATTTGACACTTTATTTTGAGCTCCTAGAAACAAGAAGGGATCCTAGGATGTTGAATAGAGGAAACACTTGAAAGACAAAGGCCCAGCAAAGGCAGCAGGTGACCAGATAACACCAAGGGGGTAGCAAGGGCCCCAGGTTTAGAGAAAGGAGAGGGGACCTAGCTTGTGATTCTCCGTAATAACAATTCTGATGTAGATATTCATTGCCATTCTGAGGAAGAAACTGAGGCTTAAAGTGTGGGAGAACTAGACAGCCTCTTGGTAAGTAAGTGAACCTCAGACCCAGGTGTGGCCCCACCTGACCAGCACTCTACTCTGTCTCCTTCCTTGGCTCAGGGCTGACTACCTGCAGGTACACCCTGTTTCCAGCTGCTAACTGGAAATGTCTGTAACTTAGTTCACACCTCCCTGTTGCTCACTGGTCACTGCTCCAGGCTTCTACGCTAATTAGATGCCTAGAGGCTGTGGGCAGACTGGGAGGGCTGGGCTTGGGAATCCCCCTGGACTCTGCACCCCACAAACTCCAGAAGCACACAGCTGAAAGAATGAAAGCGTTTTTTCATGGAATCCCAACAGGAAACCCACGAGAACATTCCTGCCCAGATGATCCCAACAGGAAAACCACGAGAACATTCCTTCTGGTGAGTTCCAGCTGGGAGCTGGAGGCCATATACCCTTCGAAGGAGGCTGGTCAGTGGGAGAGGGGTTGGATGGAGGGCTTATCCTATCCCCCCAGGGTGATCCAAAAAATTTCCTGACCTCTGACCTCCCTGGAGCTTAGCCTCCTGGTGGGGGTGGGTTGTTTCAGAGACAGAAAACCCACTTCCTAGTCTTGCTCTCTGCTCACAGTTGGCTACCCTGTCCAGTGTACATGCCCTTTGACTTCTCATCTTTCAGTGGCAGCTGCATCTCTTGCTTTGCCATTGGTCTTGCTAATAAGACAGTATGAGGAGGTGGAGAATGTGAAAGACTTGCTCTTGAGGCTGCGGGAATGGCTCAGTGAGTACAGTGGCTGCTGCACACGCGTGAGGGTCTGTGTGTGGATGCCCAGCATCCACAGAAGAAGCCGAACGCATCTGCACAAGTTCGTGATCCCAGCAGTAGGGAGGTGAAGGTTGGAGATCCCTGGGGCTTGGTGGCCAGCCCGTCTAGCTGAATTGGTGAGCTCGTTTCAGTGATAGACCCTGCCTCCCTCCAAAAAAAAAAAAAATAATAATGATAGTGAATGATAGTGACTGAGGAAGGCAGACAAAAATCTGATGCTATGAGCTGGGCAGTGATGGCGCACGCCTTTAATCCCAGCACTTGAGAGGCAGAGATAGGCGATTTCTGAGTTCAAGGCCAGCCTGGTCTACAGAGTGAGTTCCAGGACAGCCAGGGCTACACAGAGAAACTCTGTCTCAAAAAACCAAAACAAACAAACAAACAAAATCTGATGCTAACCTCTAGCTCTCAAATGTGCACGCATATACACATACATGTGCACGCATATACACATACATGTGCACATGCTAACTGCACACATGTTCATATGTGTGCATGCCCAGAAAAGGCCATGCTCTGGAACTCAGTTACCTCTCGAAACAGATGTCTTCAGCAGTCATGACTGAAGACATATACCACACATCTGTATTTCATGGTGTGTCTGCTGTCTGGTCGAAGGGTGCACACAGCCCTGGTCTCAGGAAACGTCCATGGCAGTTAGAGGAGTCTAGAGGCCTTCATCAGGAAGCACCATGACAGTTTGGAGGTGCTGAAAGAGAAAAGTCATTGAGCTGCCCACATTAGCAAGCCAGTGGTTCAACACTAGCAAGCTGGTGAGAAGTTTTTCTTTCTTTCTTTTGTTTTGTTTTGTTTTGATTTTTCTAGGCAGGGTTTCTCTGTGTAGCCCTGGCTGTCCTGGAACTCACTCTGTAGACCAGGCTGGCCTCGAACTCAGAAATCCACCTGCCTCTGCCTCCCAAGTGCTGGGATTAAAGGTGTGTGCCACTACTTCCTGGCAAGAAGTTTCTTAAAATATTGATAAAGTCAGCTGTGGCAGGAACATTCACCTCAGAACCAGAAAATGTCACCCAATACGATAGCTGAGTAGAGGGCTCGCTTTCCTCTGCTGAGTTTTTTTTTTTTTTTCTGTCTGTTTGTGAATGTTCCCAGAAGACATTCTCAGAAGCATAACATATTTAGCCCTGGAGGGCCAAATCAGAACTAGCTGCCTGGGTAAGACAAAGCCTTGCAGGGAGAGAGACAATCGTTAACGATTTCCTAGCGTCTTCCGGGATATGTGATCTAAATTAAGGTCCTTAAGGTCCAAGCTGAGTCCATGCCACAGCCTTTCCTTCCTTCCTGCAGGCTCTCCGTACTGTGGCCACAGGAAGTCCCTGCTGGAAGACTCTGTTCTTTGTTGTTGCATCTGCAGTCTGCCTTCATGTTTTCTGGCCAAGGGCCCCTGATCCCCAAGGAGGTGGGACATCTTTCCTGTTCTCTCACTTCCATACTGAGAATCTTGTAGTGGCTCCCTGCTCCTCTCCTGGTGTTCCAGACAATCCCACCCCAACCCAAGGCCATCTTCTGTCTTATCTGTAGTCACCTCAGCCATTGCTTGGGATAGTAAGTTCTCCACAATGAAGTCAATAAAGTCATTCACCACAATTTTGGACAGTAAATTAATCTGTCCCCATGCTGGTTGTTCATCAGGAATGATACCCTTGAGGTTGGAGAAGGGATCAAATAACATGGTCAAGGTTGGACATTGGTCGGTGGTGGTTCAGGAGTGGACCTGATGGCACCAATCAGAGTCCTGCTTAAGGTGTGCACTGCTCTCTCCCTCTGGTAAGATGAACAAGAAGGATCAGGAAAGCCTGAGACTTTGGCTCAAAAAGCAGTGCTTTTTTAATTTAATTAAATTTAATTTAATTTTTATTTTGTATTGCTCACCTAGACAGAAAGTTGGCTACAGCCTCTACATGGTGAATATCAGGAAACAAAGACTGGAATCTACTTTCTATCAAGACCCCAAGATCTTGCCTCAACAAAACATCCAAGCAAAACAGAACAAATAAATATATAAACAACAGACCTCAGGAAGCAAGATTTCTGACACTCCACTTAACCTACCCTGACCTGAAAAGGGAACCTATAGTAAAACCTCACAGAGAAAAAATAGCATTTACTTTTCCAAAATGATTGGATCCTCTTCTATGGACTCATGGAGCCCCAAAATTTCACTTAATGGTTCCTATGCAGGAAGAAATAAATATAATACAAATGAAGTCAGAAAGTTTAGCATTCAAAAAGTGTGGTAGGCCAGGGAGATGATTCAGCAAGTAGAAGTGCTTGTCCCACAGACCAGACGACCCGAGTAGGATCCCTGGATCCCTTAATAAAAAGCAGGGTGCTATGTTTACATCTGTAATCCCTGTGCTATTATAGTGGGAAGTGTGTGTGTGTGTGTGTGTGTGTGTGCATGTGAGGACAGAGACAGAGACAGAAAGACACAGAAAGAAACAGAGACAAAGACAGACAGAGATACAGAGACGCAGAGACAGAGATAGAGAGATACAGAGGCAGAGAAAGACAGAGACAGAGGAGTCATTGGCTAGAAGCTCTGGAGCCAGCTACTCTGGAGTATCCTACTCAGTCTTCAAAAAGGGAGAGGAGGACTGGACAGACTTTCAAAAGTTGACCTCAGTCCTCTACTTGCATGCACGACATTTTCTCTCTGTCTCTGTCTCTCTAACTTTAAATTTTTCTTAAAATTTCCAAGTTGTCTAGCTAAAACCCCTATTTATCAAAATGATGGAAAGTTGCTGGCAAAGATTATAGATGGCAGCAGGGCTTAGCGACAGATGGAAACAGACAGTGGGGACTTAATTGTCAGTCAGCAGTCATTCCTAGTGCTGTCCCTGAGATTCACACACAGGGATCTCAACCACTCCAAGGCAGATGTGAAAGGGGGACTTTCTTCAGGTTTCCTGAGCTTTGGTACCCAAGCACATCTCTCAAGGTCCCAGGACAGCTCAGACCGCTGTCTAGGATCTGTCCAGCTCGGAGTCTATGGACAGATCCTGGTTCTTCAGTTCAACAGACCCTCCACCGCTTCTGTCTCAAAGGTCTCAGAGCCCTGAAGGGCATGCCTCTCCCATGGCCCTATCCATAGGCACCTGCTCACCCTCCAATGGCCACTGCCTTCTAAATCACAGGAACCGCCCCAAGCTTGACAACTTCTCCATTCAGCCGGAAACACGGACCAAAGACTTCCTTCCCTCATGATAAGGAAAGTTCAAACCTCAAGAACTCAAAAGCCAAGAAGGCTGAAGGAAACTTTGCTTCCTCCTCCTCTCTGATAAGATCCAGCCTTGAGAAAGGGGATAGTTGTGAGCTAACCCCTCAGTGGGCTGTGAGCTAGCCTCTCACTGGGCTGTTTTGTACAGTTACCTTGTAGCCAACTCTCCTCGGCAGACATTGTGTTTAGAGGGCAGGGACTAAACTAGGGTCTCGCTTGCTCACAGTCTTATCCCTGTTTCTCATTTAGACCTCAGAATGCACAGTGTGTTTTGGTTCAATCATTACTTATTATTCAAAACTCTGTTCTAAAAGACATACACCCAAGCTGGGTCACTATGGAAGGATAATCCACTGGCCTTTGTCCCTGAGCTAGCTGACCCCAGGCCTGCAGTTGCCTGAGATCTGAACGATGCAGGAGAGTGTGATTTTCTATGCTTGTTTGGTCTATGTCCCCTGCAAGTTAGCTTCATCTCGACAGCAGCTCCTCCTTGGGAATTGGCTCCAGAACCTCTGTGCTGTCCTGGTCTGTCATCACTCAAACACTGGAGAAAGAACTTCTTTGGCACCTGCAGCTTGAGTCATAAGCATGACTTTAACCATAATGTATCTTTATCTCAGAACCAATCTGAGTAAAAGAGACATGTTCTCAGGCTACCCTCACACAAAAGCTCAAGGCAGAGCTGCAAGGAAGGTCAAAGCCAGTGTGGGTTACAATGTGACTGCTTGTCTCAAAAGCCAAACAAATAGCTTCAAAAAAGAGTGGGTCTCTAATAACAGGTGCCCTGGGCAGGGAAAATGACTACACACACACACACACACACACACACACACACACACACACACACACACACACACACAGCTTCCCTCCTCACAGTGCTCCATCTGCCCGTGTTTCAGTGTCCTCCATCAAAATGACGTTTACCAAAATGTAGCTACAGCTGTGATAGGGCAAGAAGTGGGATCTTTAAGATGTGAACAGGTCACGGGGCCTACTGCTATGAGTCGATTAATGCCATCATTGAGGGAGTAAATAGACCAGTTCCCTCTGGGATGGATTTGTTATAAAACAAAAGTTTGTTCTTTCTTTCTCTCTGTCTTTGTCTCTCTGTATCTGTCATTCACACACACACATGATATATATACATATATATGTATCTATATCTATCTATAGATCTATATCTATCTATATATCTATCTATATCTATATATCATCTATATATCATTTATATATCTCTATCTCTCTATCTCTATCTATCTATCTATCTATCTATCTATCTATCTATCTATCTATCTACATATATATAGTTCCCAACGATGCTATGATGTAGCAAGGTCTCTTGGATGTCTCAGTCTCCTGAACAGTGAAAAGTGACTTCCCTTTCATGTGGCATTCTGTTTCAGACTAAGACAGTCACTCATTCACCTCTGAGGTATAGTTGGGCACCAGTCACCCTCTGATTTGGGACTTCCTTGTTTGCTCCAGAACTCCAGAGATCCATACCTTCTCAGGTTTCATAGATGATGGGCAGGGTGGAGGTGGGGTTGATATACATCCTGATCAATATTTTATTGTCAGGACCTCAATAACTACACATAATAACCAGAGGTTGGTCACAAAATGAGCCTAGGAAGGAATCAGGCAGGCTTTGATAGGCCTGTGGACCTGCCACATTGAGGGGATGTGGTCCCAGGACCGAGTGGGACATCAGGATAGGATAGGAGTGACGAAGAGTCCTCCAAACGTAGACCTCTCGTTTTGGACAGTCTCTGTTCCTCTCTGACTGTTAGTCTCCTCATCCGACACGTATAATTGTGATGGTTCATTTTGACTGTAACTCCTTGGTTTAGGACTCATCATGGAAAACAAATCTCTGCATGTCTGTGAGGGTTTATTTAGATTTAGGGTGACTAAAGTGGGAAGATCCACCCTAGGGTGGGTGGTACCATCTCATGAACTGAGGTCAAAAATTGAATGAAAGAACCCAGCAAGCTGAGCTGTAGATCTGTTGTCTTTGCTTCCTGGTTGTGGATGCGATGAGTCCTGCCACCAGACTTTCCTGCCAGGGATGGACTGTACCCTCATGCTATGAACCAGGATAAACCCTTGTTCTTAAGTTCCTTCTCTGAGCATTTTATCACAGCAGCAAGACAAGTAAGGAATGTAGTAACAAACCCACACTACAGTAAGCCCCATCCCTGCAACCCCCCTCTGCTCCAGCCCTGCAGCAACCCACCTCTCCTTCAACACTGCTTTCCTCATCTCTGTTGTCGGGTTTAACTCCACACTCCCAGCTTTCTCCTTACCCCCAACCCCTGCTCTGTTCTCTCTTTTACCTCACCACATACCAGATGTGTTTCTCTTTTACTTGCTGTCTTCCTGCTTGAGGAGGAAGCTCCCAGAGGGCATAGTTTTTTTCCTGCATTGAATTCAGTATTGTATCCCAGGGATCTAGAAATGTTTTCAGCACATTGTAAACACTCAATAAATACTTGTGGGATGAATGAATGAATGAATGCATTTCAGAACATCTCATGGCAAGCCATCTTGGATTCAAGACGGAGTAGCACTGCCATCTTGTGCCTGAATTTTGTATTGTAAGTACAAATTCCAGGGTGAAAAAGAAAGCAAGCCTTCAGGGGGTCAGTCCTGTTCTATGTTTCAAATGCTACTGTCCAGCTGTAGCTATCTCAAAGACTTATAGCCTGTGACTTTTTTTTTTGCCTGTTTTGTGTTCCTAGTCTGCAGACCACTAGGTGAAACCTGGCCAACCCCTCTAGAAGTTTGCTTTGATGCTTCTAACATCAACCATGCACTGGAAAAGAGCTCAATCCTGAGAAAGAATGAAAGACAGAACATGAGATGTAAGACCACTTGGGATGTGGGACCATGTGGGATAGGGGGGCCACGTGGGATGGTGGACCAGTGAGAAAGCCTGAGTGGAGAATGGGGAAGAGGTAAAGGTCTTTGAGACTAGGCCTAGTTCCAGTTTGACTTTGAGTCTGCTCTGGTCTCTCTTCCATAAAAATGTGGCCTTGGGCTGCATGGGCTTCAGCACTTAAATCCCTGACATCCCTAACCAGGAACGGGAAGGCCATGGCACCTTCAGGTTCTGCAGTCAAGTTGCTTGGGTGCTGGTGTCCTAGTTGAAGGTCTCTTTATTGTTGGCTGTGGGGGGGTCTCTCCATGAGGGCTGGCTTTTTTTTTTTTTTTTTTTTTTTTTT
>JANHMN010000010.1:67557529-67580353 GCA_030674055.1 Rhabdomys pumilio | reverse complement strand
GAGGCAGAGGAGGCAGAGGAGGAAGAAGAGGAGAAAGGCAGTCAAATTTCCTAACCTGTATTCTAAAATACTAAAATCTGATGTCTGAAATTCCCACTACTCAGTTTTCTTCTGGAAAGATTAAGATCCGTGTCCTGTAATTCCAGTTTTCAGAATGGACAATGTTGAGATAAAATGTGAGTCAGCACAGGATACAAGATTTGGAAAATCAGACAGCAGGCAGACAGGTGAGGATGAAGACCAACTCTACCCCATGTCAAAATTTTAGCCAGAACATAGCCAGTCCAACCAGCCGCCACGATTGTCAAGAGTGTGACAGGATCACGGAGGAGAGAGGTTGGTTTGGACCAGTAGGAGTCCAGTATGAATCTTTATCTCATGGACCTCAGTCACATCCCCTCAGATCCCTAAACCCAGCCTCCCAGAAAGCTCTAAAGTCTCCAGAAGGGCAAGGCCGTGCTTAGCTGCTGTGGTCTGGCTGGCTCACACACCTGGCAGTGGGGGATCCCAACCTCTCTACCAGAGACCTCCTCAGAGACAAGCCCTTGGGGAAGTTGCACAGCAAGACCATTAAAAGACGTGGGACTCTGGAGGCAAACAGCCTAAGTCAGAATCTGGCTGCAGCCGTGGCCTCTATCTTTCTGAAGCCCAGTCTCCTCATTCAGCCACAGTGTGCCATAAGGCTCGCATAATATAACATGTGCAATATTTGGATGAGTGTTCTTTTTTATATAGAAAACTTATTTTTAAATTATGTGCATGTGTTTCTGAGGAGGCCAGAGTTGGAGTTACAGGCGGTTGTGAGTTGCCTGGAGTTCATGCTGACAACAAACTGGGCCCCTCTGCAAGGGCAAAGTGAAGCTTTACACACTGAGTCAGCTCTCCAGCTCTCACAGAGATATTCTTATCATCACTAACTTTCTGCAACAGCTGAAGAAACCTTTGTCTATCTAACGAAACCACGTTGAACGCCATTTCTCTATTTATTCAGTATTTCCTCAGGCCTATGCTGGGAATAGGATTTTATAAGGAATAGAAAACCACAAAGATAGCTTGGAAGACCTTCCTGTGAGGATAAGGAGACATGGTCACAAGGACCGCAGTACAGACCTGGACAAGCATATCTGATAAACCTTCAGGGTCCTCATATCACTTAGAATTAAGTTAAGTTACAAGCCCCTGAACACCCCAAACGATGGCTTAAACAAGACAAATTTTTATAAATCTCAGGCAAATAGTCAAGAGCATGTCACCAAGGGCTCACCGATGGTTAAGGACCAGGCCATCCTCAATAAATGACTTCTCCCAAACCATCAACGCGGGTTTTAACTCTAGCCTTGCCACGCCCATCCTCTTCATCTATCGTCACCATGGCTACGCTCAGCAAAGCGTGCCCCAGGAGCCGTTCTTACCGCTTTTCACATAGTAACCCATGTGATCCTCATAAGAGTTGGACTCCATAGGCATCCTTTGATTCCCACTTTAACTGAAAGAGGCAACTGTGGCTCCACTCCAGATTAACAAGCAACACGCACAGGCATGCGCCACTGTCCCTGATTTGGACAAACAAATGTACTTAGAGGCAAAACAAAAAGGGCATCATCTCCCTTTAGTGACAGTTTGACTAGTGATTAGTCTGTGACAGAAGCAAACAGTACAGTGAAATGCACTCTTTGGGACACCAAGACATTGAGACTTTAGTACTAAGAAAGACAAAACAGGTATCGGCGGCTGCCATATGTCCTAGGCGTAGATGTCTCTAAACATACCCTTACACTTTATTAATTTGTTTGTCTGTGTCTGTGTGATGGGTATGTGGGTGTGCTGAGGTCAGAGAACAACTCTGTGAAGTTCATTCTTTCCTTCCATTTATGTGTAAGTCCTGAGGTCTGCCTCAGGTCACCAGGCTGGCACAGAAAGTTACCTACTGAGCCATCCTGCCAGCCCCTAATTACAGCCTTTTGATAAAATTAGGGTACCTTGGGAGTCATTCTGGATCACATGACCCCTGTACTTGTGGCTGGAAAGGCTAATGGGGTTGCTTGAACTAGAATTGTAAGAGAGAAAAAAAGGCAGAGAGACAAAGCCCATCTCTCTATACTGGACTGGGGCGTGTACCCATAAGTCTTGTGGACAGTGAATTTCAGCTAAGATGGAAGTTACAAAGCTTCTGTCTGCTTCCATCCATCCACTTTACTTCCAACAACAACAACAACAACAACAAAAAGCAGGGTATTTGGGGTGGGAATACCACCCAGGTAGCCACTGGCCATGTCCTGAAAGCCTGTTTTATCCCTGGCTACTTTAAGAGCTGTCAGTGTGCTTTGTGATCTAACCTCCTTGTTTGACCCAGTGTGTTTCTTACAATTATCCAGTTGCCTTCAAAGGCTTCTACTTGAAGAACCAGGTAGACATGGAAGGATGGATGGGGAGAAAACACTATGGCAGGGTGGACGAGGGTGGGGTTGGTGCAGCTCGGGGAATCGATAGAGGCATCACCTGGGCTCTTCAGACTCACTCATTCACGAAGTGCTTGCCACGTGCCAGCCACAGTCCTGAGGGCTTTCAACTGTCTGAGTTTCTCCATACAACATCCAGTGGGGGCAAGGCTACTATTTCCCCATTTTACAGACTGGTAAAACAAAGTACAAAGGCTAAGGAATGAACTAGCCCCAAGGTCAAACCTACAGGGAGGTGGTAGTGAGATCTGAGCCCAGTTAGTCTGGCTGTAGATACCTTGCTCTTAGACAAAGGGAGGGAACTGGATAGGTAGAGATAACATTGTCTAGGGCAGTGGTTCTCAACCCTCCTAATGCTGTGGTGACCGTTTAACACAGATCATTATTGATTCCTCATAAAATTATTATTTATTATTGTTGTTGCTTCATAACTATTCTTTTGTTACTTTAAAATTTGCTACTTAAAAAAAATCTTCTCTCACATATAATATCCTGAGCAGTCCTCCAAGTCCCTCCTCCCACCTCCCTTCTCCCCAGATCCACTCCTCCTTCTCTATTCCCCTTCAGCAAAGAGCAGGCCTCCCAGGGACATCAACCAAACACGTTACCATAACAAGTTACAATAAGACCAGGCACATACTCTCCTGTCAAGGCTGAAAGAGGCAACCCAGTAGGAAGAAAAGGTTCCAAGAGCAGACAAGAGTCAGATAATTTTGCTACTGTTATGAATTGTAAATATCTAATATACAGGATATCTGGTATGTGACCCTGTAAAAGAATTGTTTGACACTCCCTCCCCACAAGGGGTCATGACAAAGAGTTGTTTGACACTCCCTCCCCACAAGGGGTCATGACTTAGAACCACCAGTCTAGAGTAACAGTAGTTCGAGGTCTAAGGAGTAAGAAAGGGCAATTTGGCTTGGGAGCCAGGCCCATGGAGGACTGTGGAGGATGACTGATGCTTTAAAGGCTTCGAGGAGCCAACAGCATACTTCAAGCCTAGCTTTTGGGATAAATACTCAGGACCACAGGTTGCACCAGCTGGAAGAGAGACTGTCAGGATGATCTTACAATAAATGCCCCAATGCTTTGAGTTCATGGAGAAGAGACAGGAAAAAAAAACAAAAACAAAAACAAAAAAACAAAAAAAAAAACCACCCTCAGGAGACAGATCCTTGAGCAGATCCATGGGGAGACAACAAAATGAGTTGTGAGAGACAGGAAGCAGCCAGAGGAATGGTCCAGACATAGGGAGGCAGTTCATACAAGGAGCTTTGGGTAAGAAGGCAGGAGAAGGCAAGGGCTTGTGGCTTCTGTTGGGGTTGGCCCTAGCACCCCACAGGTTCTGTTAGCCTTCCTGATGTCCCAGCTACGGCTTCAGCACTAGGGATCTGCAAAGTCAAATAGTTTAGATTTATGATGGAAAATGGCCCTGAGGACTGGGGCAATTTACTGCTCACAAACGGATTCCAACTTGTCCATTAAAGCAGCTCATTCCAGCCCAACACCCAGGCATGTTCACACCTCTGGTGAGGAGTCAGGCCTGCCCAGATGATTAGCCTCTGGGCTCGGCTCTCAGAGGAATGGCTGCTCCCTTGCAGGAAGCATGACAGCCTTCAGAAACAGGGTCACAGCAGCCCACACTGCCGCAGAGAGAGGCCAGGCCTGGCGACAGCACGTCTGCTCTGGCCTGCCCTGGACAAGGACTCTGAGGGGGCAGGCCCTGCCCCCTGGAGTGAATCATGGCCGGGTTGGGTAACAAAGAACTTTGATGCCAGTTCCCAGCTCTGCCATTTAAGAACCCTGTGGTTTGAACAGGCCCCCTGGCCTGAGAGCTTTTCCTCTTCTGTAAATGAGGAATGATAATTCCCACCTTAAGAGGGCTCTCTAATGAGGGGATGAGGTAAGAGTGCCAGGCTAAGCTCAGAGCCTGGGGCCTGGCATTCCCTCCAGAAACCAGATGGATTCTTATTACTGACTGACCAGCAGTCTGGTCTCTTCCCCAAAGCGATGTCTCCCAGGGTAGGGAGCATATGCTGAGGAAATGCTCACAGGACAGGAAAGCAAGAAGAGAACTCCTTGCATCTTTCCTTTGCTCCTGCCCCTTGCCTTCTTCCTTGGAGGGACGGACTCCACCATAGGAATGAGGTTGGACCCTGGAGGCTGGGAAGGAAAGAGGGAAGAGAGTACTCTTAATTGAGCTACCGGCCTTGTGGGCTTTTGTTGGATTCTCCCAGGCTTATGTGCATATGGCTGCAGCTTTGCTCTCATTTCCTTGACCATGTTGTCTTCCGGAGTCTGTATAAATATGAAAGTAATTGCCTGACTTTGAAACAATGCAGAATTCTTCATTCTACTGCTGGGCTCTCACCTCTCTGTAACCCACACTTGTCCTGGCTGTACCTCTCATCCCCACGTTCCATCTCTGGCACTGACATCATCGCAGCTATTTTCTTTGCTGTTACTTCTTACTTTAAAAACTGATCCAGGAGCTGAGGAGAAAGAGATTGAGGTGGGGCGGGGTACCCCCACCCTACACTCCCTTTCCTGTGTTACCCATCCCACTGATCACTGAGCCATGTGAGAAGGCACTCCCCAACGGAGACATCTCCTACTTCCCAGGCCCTTAACCCTCATGCTCCATCCTCAGGCAGATGAGGGGTTCCAAGGCAGCCTCTGAGGCAGATAAAGTGTCCAGCTGTGTCCCAGGGTTCCTCTTCCTGCTCTGACACACACTCCTAGAATAAAGGTCATTAGCCAAACTGGTCAATGCCAAAACCACTCATGACCACAAAGGGAGACCCAGGTGGGTCACAAGAGGGAGGGGCTTGTGACTGGCAGGAGACTTTAGGTTTCCTACCCTAAGAAGTTTTCATGAAGTGTGCGTGTAACCAGGGAGACAAGATTGGCAAGCGTGAGTCATTTGGGGCCAGAGTAAGATGTATAACTCTAAAGTCTAAGATTCTGGAAATAAATCCCACAGGTGTTAGAAAGACCTGAAAAATGTATTGCTGTATCCCAGAAGAAAGAGAAGGGGAGAAAGAGAGAGAGAGAGAGAGAGAGAGAGAGAGAGAGAGAGAGAGAGAGAAGCACCAGGAAGGAGAGAGAGTGACCAGCACCCATTAACAGTCAGGAGACTGTGTCCATGAAATGGCTAACACTGACCAGCTGTGACCAGGGTGAGCCAGCTCTGCTCCTAGCTTTAGGGCTGGGGCTGGAGAAGGAAGCCTATGCTTGCATTTCGGTTTTTCTCTGAGTCTATCTGGCTTGTCAGCATGAGGCTAAGGCAAGCTTGCCCGCAGCTGACCACTGCCATTCCCTCTGGTGCAGCTCTGGTTGTAGCTCTTTCCAGACCTGTCTCATTTCCCTCACCGTCCATGGCCTCTCTCTGAGAGGTCCCTGTGGCCCCCCATGTTGGTGGAGTGACTGAGCCAATGTTTAGTCAACTTCTCAGAATGGCTCTTTTCAACTGCCTGGTGTTTGTTTTCTTTGCTTTGATTGGGAGTTTGTGGGAGTGGGGTAGCCAGAAGGCTATTGTCTTTGGTGTTCCCACCCCCCAACCATAATCCTCAGTGGGAGTTGAGGTCCTGGGGCCTCAGGGCTCTGCTGCTATGGGAGCTCCATCAGCTCTAAGAACTGTAAGCAAATATATTCCTTATCTTCCAGTGAACTCCTCCCATTGGAGGCCCAGGAAGCCCAGAGGGTGTGAGTTTACCCATATTCTGGTTGAAGCCAGGAAAGGAGATAGCTTGAGACAAGATCTCTGAAGCAGGGAAGATGGTCCAGCCGTTACTGATCTTACAGTCAGTTACAGAAGCAGCCCCACACTCGCCTCCAGGGCCTCCAGAGACTTTAGAGTCCTTAATGAAAAAGCCTGGGACCTTCCCAGCACCCTCATTCCCTACTCTGTTACCAAACACCAAGGATAACCAAGAAGCTTTGACCCCATTCACCTGATTCATCTCCTGAAAGCAGGAGTGTAGGCGTTCTGTCCTTCCCAGACCCATTCTGCCCAACGTAGCCCTACTCCACACCCCTACCAGGGAACGGGAGGAAACCAAGAGTGTGCTACCTAAGATAAAGGCTTCTGTCTGGTTTTGTGGTTCAGCTGAAGCTGTGTTCTTAATTGTTCAAATAAACAGTTTTCAACCTGGAGGCCAGGATATGCCAAAACATGCCACTTCCGTTTCTAGCACCAACTGGCTGCTATGGGTACAAACCCGTTTTTTCCAAGACACAGCTGGCTCCAAACAGTGCCCAAAAGGCCATGGCAGCCAACAGGGAGAGCTGCTGGCAGAACTTTACCAACCCAAGTATATGAGAACTTTAACTTCCAGTTCTGCAACCTACCCCTCGCTGACCCCTTTGAATTAATCTTCCTTCCTGAAATATGCTGGGGTCTTGGTTTCTGACCTTTAAAGAAGTGGTCTAACACCACTGTCTCCTCTTATTTTTGATGTGAGCCTAGCCCTTAACAGCTGAGCTATCTTTCCAGCTCTCAGCTGTGCTTCCAAACTGCACGCCCTTCAGCATCAGGATCATTTGAGAACTTTCTGGAAACCCAAATCCTCAGACCTCATGTCTACTACATCAGAACACTGCAGGTGATCCCCACAGACCACCGTCAAGAGACATAGATATGTCTGTCCAGCATGGGTACTTGGTTTTGTTTTACAGCGTTGGGGATTGAACTCTGTGGCCTTGAACATAGCCCCAGTCCTAGTTCTGATACTTAATATACTTAATATACAGCGTATATTCTGTACCTATGATAACTAGTGTACTCTTCAAAGATGTAGCAGGGCTCCCAGATGACCTGAACTCTGTCTGCTTGGTGGCCTGTTGTATTCCGGAATCTGCTCTGGACTTAGGCTTCTGGTTTCTGCAAATGGGTCTGGGATCTAATAGCCCAGGGGAACCTGGCCAAGTAGCCCCTCTCCCACCCTGCTCCCACCCCTTACCCCCCACCCCGTGCCTGCCACATGGCCATGCTGGCAGACTCTTATCTTCATGCAGACCTTCAAGGTTATATCCTAGTGGCAATAGCCACCTCAAAAAAGAAGAGAATCATGCTAGCTGTAAGGGTCCAAGACATTATTGAAAAAATGATTTATTTAAAATTCATTTCTCTGCCACCAGCTTCTCCAAGGAGAAGATCCCCTATAGGGACACCAGCTGAGAGGATGTGGCTTCTCTACAGGGGAACTTCTGTGTGCAGGAGGGCTGCTGGGAATTCTGGAACACATCTTCCTGGCTTAAAGTCAAACCCTGTATCTCTTCACAGTGGCATCCTTCAACTGTCCCAGCACAACAACCTGGGCTCTGTGGCTGGTGTTTAGGACTTTGCTTTCTGCAAAGTAGAGGCCAGCTTTGAGGCTGCAGAACAGATCCAGGTCACAGAAGGCCACTAGAAAGCTGGGCACAGAATCCAGAGTGGAAAAAGAGCCTACAGGAAACTGAGGAAGGGGCCAGACTGGCCTAAGACTCATGAGGGCCTCCTGTCGTTCTTCCAAGTCACAATGGTTTCAAGAGCTTCTCATGGCAGGTCAGGAAAGCTGGAGAGAGCAGATCCAGGCTCCAAGGATGTGGTACGTTCCCACCAAGCCAGAGCCATCTGAACCAAGGCTCATCTTCTCTGAAAACTGTGTCCCTGGAAATCTTAGGGGCTGGAATGAAGGTAACAGGAAGTTACTGGTGCAGGGAGAGAAGGAAGAGGGCAAGCTGGACTACCACATCTGTCATAAATCACTGGGAAAAGTTCACACAAAAACTCATTTTAGACCCAAGCCTTCAGGTCTGTTTTGGGAAAGTTGAGTAATCGTGTAATCCTGCCCACCAGGAGATGTTTCTGCCTGGTTCCAAGAGGGAGTGGGAAAGGCTCTGTGTTCTCTTAAAGGGGAAAAGCCACCTTGGTTCAATGCCATTTGACTCACTGGGGGCTTAGGTTAAAAGCTATGGGCACTTTATGCTGGGGACAAGAAATGGGCAAAGGCAGCTTCACACTCTCAAGGCAGGCCCGGCAGGAGGAGACCTGACCTGTCTGCTGTCCCATTCTTTAGGAATAGAATGAGCCCAGCCTGCCCTCTATAAGCGGCCGATTTCCCACTCAGATGACCCCACTGGCGACGAGGAGTACACTCACTTGGGTTATAGAGGGTTTTTATTTGGAGTAGAGGTTTCTCAACGCAGTGGCCCAACACACAAGCAAATAAATACACACTGACACGCACTGACACACACGGCGACTTCAGTCATTACATACAGCAACATACACACAGATGAAGTCCAGAAAAAAAATAGCCTGTACCCAAATCTCTGATGTCATTATCTTTTATCCTCTGTCATTTCATAGATGTGCTTACTTGACCCAGTGGCAGGAGGGGGGGGTAGAAGTTCAGAACAACTACAGAAAGAAGAAAGCCTTTCTCATCTCCAGGACAAAGACACAAATAAGGTCTAAACGTTCACACCTCAACAGTCACTCCTACCCAGAAAAGTCTGCTACTGTCACAGCCCCAGTAACTCCTTCCTGGTCCCTCATTTCCTTGAGGAATGGTAACTGCTAGGTAGACACTAGGTCAGCTTTCTGGATTGCCTTAGGCTAGCTTCTCTTTTCTCTTAGTCTCCTAAGTGATGGGACAGTTCCTAACCCCGCCCACCCCTCGTCCTTTGGAGCCCACCAGCAGGAAGGAAAACTAAGTTTGCAATAGCCATGAGCTATCTCTTTAAGAGAGTGGCCTGACAGTTTGTTTACCAGATTTGTTTGGGTCTCAGTGGGAGGAAGAATAAAGATAAAAAGCTGACTGGTGTGCTAGAACGAAAGGGGGCGGGGAGGATGCAGAAAAGGGAGATGAGAGAAGCAGGTCCAGAGGGAGAATTTATTTTTGCAGCATGGATTCCAGTTCCCGAGGGACAGTTTTCATTGAGTAAGTTAATCACCAAATGCGTAGGTTGGGTCAGACACAATTCCCAGAATCCAGCTGAAGGAGACCAGGGCTGTGCTGCCAGCGCCCTGATCTTTCAGGCGGAGGCAAATTGCAGTAGAGAGAGCCAGTGCAGCCGGATAACACTGGCATTGGAAGGAGGCCAGGGTTACCCAGGCATCGCATTGCGCTGGAAGATAAAAGCTTACACCTCCCCCGTCCCAGGGTTCTATTGATGGGCTTCCGGGCATCCAGGCACCCTGTAATTGTTTGCCCTTTTTGTAGTGGACACCTGTGCGCACAGGTTTGCAGGAGCCCTGAGCCGTCAGAGGCTAGAAAGATGCTTCAGGGAGTAAGGTCATGCCATTCGAAAGCATGCAAGGGGAGGCGGGTTTTAGGATACTCAGCTTTAGGTATGACAGTGAGTCTGTTTCTTGGGGATAGTGGGTACCATGGTTTGTGAGCAGGCAGAGAAATGACAGAATGAAATCTGCTTCTCCAGAGGCAGCCTACTCCAGGGGGTAGGTGCTTGGAACAATGGGAGGTGTGTCAGGGGCAAAGTAAACAGCCAGGCCAAGAGTTTGGGCAGGCCAAGGAAGGGGGAGGTGGGGGTAGCTTTCCTAGAGTTCAGAGTCCAAAGACAGGTGTTGACACTAAGCTCACAACACAGGGAGAGCTCCATACCCATTCCCTCTCTTTGCTCAGGGCTCCCTGGATGCATGGCTCCACTGTAAACCCGGGTCTGCTCACACTGACTCTGGGCAGGTTATCTTGTGCAAGGGTAGCAGCTGGACCAGGCTGTGGATGCTCTCTAATTTGGGGCAGACAGAGGTAGCTAGGTCCTTGCTGGAGAACAAGTGAACCAGGGTATTTTTTGGAGCTTTTCTTGTTAGGTTCTGAGGATGTGGGGGAGCTGCCCCACCCTGAAGCATCTCCTAGCAGGGCAGACTCTAGGCCTATCCCCTGGAATGGGCTGCCTCTGTCTCCACTGCCACACCTCACTAGAGAAGTCCCCTATCTAGGAAAAGTTTCAACTTGGACCATTCAGCTTCACACACCAGGAAACGGGGTGATTAATTTGCCTGGGACTTGGTTTTTGGGGTGGGAGCAGAGGACAGCTGCTAGATTTTAGCCATTTTGCAGGAAGCCTGTGCCACATGCATCTGCTCTGCTGATATGGAGTTGTCCACGTACGGACTTGTACAAAGGGCCAATGTAAAAACTGTCTGCTGGGCCATAGTGGGGGAAGACAATACCCAAGACTGGCCAGCCTCTCAGAAGAGCTCTTAACCTAATCCATGTCAGAGGAAAGAGGTTTAAAGGGGACACAGCATCCAGGGGCCAGCCACAGACCTTTGGGTCATTGTCTGGGGAAGAAAGAGTGAAGATAAACACTACTGGCAGAGCCAGAGTAGTGCCTGAAGGCCAGCACCTCAGAGGCTGAGGCCTGAGGATTAGGAGCTGAAGGCCAGGAGAGCCTAGACTACATGGTAAGTTCCAGTCTGGTCTCAAAAATCAAACACAGCAACAAAAGAAAACCCACCCTGGGCCAAACTCAAGTTCCAAGGGCTCCAGAGGCTGCCCCACTTGCTTGGCAGGAAGCAGGCTGAGAGGTCCCGGCTAGGGTCCCTCCCTCCTGCCTGCCTCTTTCAAGATGCCTGGTCAGACTGCCCCAGGCTCCATAAACCAATTTTCTGTGTCTCTGTCTCTCTGTGTCTCTGTGTCTCTGTCTCTGTCTCTGTCTCTCTCTCTCTCTCTCTCTCTCTCTCTCTCTCTCGGTGTGTGTGTGTGTGTGTGTGTGTGTGTGTGTGTGTGTGTGTGTGTGCGCAAGCGCGCATGAGAGCAGGCAGTGGAAGGGGGAGGGGGAAGAGCATCCGTTTGTCCAAATAGACCTCCTGAATGCTTTTAAAGTCCTACAGTTAAATGAGTAAATATTTTCCCTTTCAGATGAAAGGTACATTCACCCCTGCTTTTTAATTACTTTAATTAGAAAAGATTGCCTTAATCTTTTTCTTATCTACACTATTGTGGGAACTGCCAGAAAATGAAGTGCAAGGAAAACAGGTGGGGTTTGACCTTTGCTCTCGGCATCTTGAAGGTCCTCGCCAGCGGTAATTAAGAAGAATCAGGGGAAGTTCCTTGCAGAATCTAGGAAACAAAAACACACAAGAGAATGGTAGATACAAGGGCATGCTACACACACACACACACACACACACACACACACACACACTCACACCCTTTCCTACCCATATTTATGTATGTATGAATAGAAAGAATAAGAGACCCTGATATAACAAACTAGAAAGTTCTATCTGACTTTGGGGGCAGTGTTCCGGCTCCCAGCCTGAGTAGTTTAATGAGTTTCCCAGGGTGGCCCAAAATGATTAATTAAGCAGACAACCCCCACCCCCTCCCTTAACAACAGAAACCATAACGGTCTGTTTGGAGAGGAACAACGGGGCCCCTTGACTCCAGAGGCCGTTGAGGCCATGGCGTAAGAACCAGGAGCCCCAGATAAGGACAGTAGCAACGGCCTGGCCTGTAACAACCACCAAAGTTCCTTCTGCTCAAACCCTAGCTGGAAGATCTTGGTTGGCCTTCTGGGCTCCCCATATTTCACTTTGTTCTGGCCCCAGAGTACTCTTGGCAAGATATCTACTGGAACAGGCAGGGTTGTCTCTGACCTCTCTCCCTCTCAGAGGCCCTACCTATGACCATCCCTGGACTCATTGGTGGACATGAGGAGGTTCTGGTGTCCATCTGGGTTGGACTGGCATGGGACATGAAGGACAGGGACAGAAAGAAAGACAAAGAGTTACCCTTGTCTGTGTGTTCACTCTTTCTAGCTTCTGGAGCCTTCAGAGTCCAGTGTTGACCGGTCAGCGTCATAGCAAAGACATCAAGTACCCCAGGTGAGAATGGGTGACCAGCAGTGAAGACAGGCTAGATGCCAGGCCCACAGTGGGATCCCCATAGCTTGCTCTGGAAGCCCCGAGGAAGGTGTGCTCAGGGAAGCTTGATCCCTGGAGGCCAGATTTCCCAGAAACACCTCAGGGCTCCGCCTCTGTAATTCAGACAAGCTGTTCCTCAGACTATCTCACTAGGAAGGTGCCTCAAGACTTTAACTGGAGTGCTGAAGGCTGAATAGTCTTTCCCACAAAGACTTTGTGTTCCTTCCCAGACAGTTGAACCTCCCCGAGGCTTGAACACAAACAGAACTACCCTGCTGTGAGCTGACTGTGACACACACACACACACACACACACACACACACACACACACACACCCCGCTTGGGCACTGTGAGCAGGCCATTTTAGGCCTCTGAAGCCTAGAAGGCAGGGAGGAGGTGAAGGTGAGGAGTGGGCGGAGCCACCAGCAGTCTTTTCCTTTCTGAAGCTTCCAGGTGCTGGGGAGGGATTTCCAGCTTGTTTATGCAACTGTCTGTACCGCGTGCTTCTCTACAGGTGTTTGTCTAAGCTCGTGTTCCACCCATGTGTCTGATCATGCCCGCAGGCATGTACCTCTAAACTCCAGAAACCTGACTTCAGTCTCTACTTTGTGTGAGCACTCTCACCTCAAAACACTTACTAAAATAAACCTGCTGCAAACCCTTTAACAACCATCTACTCCCCCTTTCTTGTTCTCGGCACAGGCACCAACACCAGCAGGTCTCCACGGTCAATTTAGGAAGCTTGGGAAAATATTGCTTATAATTAAAAGTCTAAAAGGGCCTCAATTAGGGCAGTGTGAGCCCTGCCAGGCCTGGTCCCAAATCCCACTCGGCAGCATTCCTGTCCTGGCTGGGAAAGGCCTTTGATTTGCACCAAATGTTCAGTGGCTGGACTGCACTCTGGCCCTGCCCATCTTACCAGCTGCCCAGGGCACAGCCAGCCTGGACCCAAGACTTGTGACTCAACCCAAGACTTGGTCTTTGTCAGCATAGACCCCAGTTTTCCAGCCTCCAGAGTTAGCTCCACCAAGACCTTCCTACCTACTGGAGAGCCTGGGGCTGAGTCGACCTTCAGTGCCCCTCTTTGGCCAGAGGCCAGGCCTCCCAAGGATAGGCAGGGTACTACGGGAAGGTGGAGTTGAGAACTCCACAGGCAGAGAGCTCAGTTCTCCCTCTCCCACTCCCACCTCCATCTGAGAAGAGGCTGGCCCAGAGCTATAACCACCTATGCAGCAGAAGGTTCCTAACCTGGAGTACAAAGGGCTGGCTGGGGCTGAGCTGGTCAGAGGTTAAGCACCTGACCTCTTACCCTCTGGTACTGAGAATGTGTAGGTCAGCTAACACCAACCTCAGGAGCCCGGCTCTGCCCTCCAGTCTGTGAGGGTGAGGGAGCTGAGGGAAGAAACATGGGGCAGATGGTACTGCCTCTTCCAGGAATGAGGGCTCCAAGGGATGCTGGCATGGCTGGGTGGACAGAGGTTCTGAGTCAATTCGTCCTGAGAGCATGTTGTCCCTCCCCGTACATGGCCACAGAACCCACTGACATACTTAGACACGGACAAGAAAGTCCCCCTGTCCACATTCTATTAGCTTATGGTGATGCCATTGACAGTCCACCCTGCCACATTTGCTCTTGGGTCCCTCCAGGTGGACCCAACTGTCTTTGACAGTTCTCCAGCCTGGGCTATCTCTAGTGCCTCTCTGAGTAGGAGAAGAAACTGCAGGCCACAATTTGTCCCCAAACCCACCAGCCACATATGGCCAAGTAGGACAGAGTTGGAGGAGCCTCAGGAAGCTGGCCTTGGTGTCCATCCCTTCCGGTGGATCTCTGAAGAAGGCTGAGGCAGAGCCAGGCCCCAGCTGCCTGGGAGCTGGGAGTGGCAGGGGAAGGGTTACAAGCTAACTAGAAAAAACAATTACTAACGGGAAAGGCAGGCATTCCAGCCCTGCTTAGCTGGGCCGCCAGGGCCGTGGGTGGTTCTTGGATTATGCATTTCCTTGAAAACAAAAAGCCGAGTTCAGGGCAGTTCAGCTGTGCCCTGGATCTCACTCTGGGCCTTTGTTTCCAACCCCCTCAGAGCCCCTCGTGCCTGCACACACGCACACACGGTCCCGTTGGCCCCGCCAAACATCCACTGGGACAGCAACAACCTTAGTGCCACCAAAAGCCAGCAATCAGAGTGAGGGCAGGCTGCTAAGGGACTTTGAAAACAGAATGCAGAAGTGGCCAGTGGAATGTGTGTGCAGGGCCCTGGCCAGCTCTGTCTTCAGCAAGGCCTTGGACACAGTTTTCTTCATTCTCTCACCACAGCAATGTGGAGCCCCCTGCTTTGCACCAGGCCCAAAGCTTACACTTTCAGGGCTCATGGTCAGGGAACCCTGGTCTCTTTTCTGTTCTTTCCCTTGGTTGCCATGAGGGACAAGAAGAGTCCCTAAGCTGGCCAGACCAGCCTGACTACCCAAAACAACCTAAACCTATTTTTTTTTTTTAAAAAAAGGGCCAGTGAGTTGGCTTAGCAGGCAGTGGAGATGGTTGTGCAAGCCTGGTGACCTGAGATCAAGCTCTGGAGCCCACAAAACGGTGGAGGAGAGGTCCAGCTCCACAAAGCTGTTCTCTGACCAACGCGTATATGCTATGGCATGTGCACCCCCACACAGAAATCAACAACAACCAAAGATCTCAACAGATGCCTGGCAACCAGGCATGCCAGCCAGAGAACTCCACTGAATGGGACCTCAAAAGAAGTCTTGGAGGCGTGTCTGATGACAACCACTTAGACTCATCCATTGCCTTCTTTGTCAGAGGACATTCCTCAGGCACTGAGCCCTCACAGAGAACAGCTAGTCTTTTAGGAGGGAGCTGAAGAAGCCATGCAGTTGAGGAGTGTTCAGGGCTGATTGTAAACCTCCATGAGCTGGGAATGTCAGGGAGGCCTGGGCCTAAGAGTGGCTGGGCAGGATGGGTGCAGTCACAGGGCGCAGCATAAGAAAAGGACAGAGGGGAGTGACAATGGAAAAGCCTGGACTTACAGGGAGGTCCCTGGGCTTGTATCAGAGTGTGGGGGCAGAGCAGGGGACAGAGAGGAGGCAAGAAGAATATGGGGCCAGCTTGAAGAAGCCAATTTCTGCCTCCGAAGCCAGGGTGAAGACTCCTAATATGAGGAGACCCTTACTCAAGTCTCGGGAAGTCTCGAACACCCACAAACTCCAAGACACCGTTACTGGATGCAATTAGCAGAGGTTTATTAGGGAAGAGAGCTGGCAGCCAGCGTTCAAACTGCACACTCACGCAGGAGTACAGTTTGACCCCAAGTGGTGGGCTAAGGAGCTTTTTATAGTAAGGGGTAGGAAGGAATTTTTGAGCGGTTACACATGATTGGTTGTTTTATAAATTTTGAACTCAGCAAGCTGTAACACTGGAAAAGACCTCAAGGGGGGCGGGGGAAGGGGTAACCAAGATCAGTGGAAAGTTAGTTGGTTCTTGGAACTACCCAGATGTCTTGCATCTTTCTTTGTGGCCAGGAATATGTCTTCCTGCTTTGGGCCTACCCCACCCACAGGTGGATTTTCTTCCCTGAGGCTTGAGGAATGTATCCCGGGGCAGTGAAAGGCCTGGAATCTTACATTCAGTTCTGCTTTCTTGAAACTAGTGAGCCTGTATATATTTTATAAAATGGTCTTTATAATTTTTCATTCCACAAGGGGAACATGAGGTAGGAAGAGGGGAGCCTTCCGGGGCCTTGAGACAAGCCTGAGAAGCCTATGTTAGACAGCCTGCTTTGTTGAAAAGAGCAGCAAAGACTGCTGGGACAGTAAGACAGGACCAGTTAACCAGGCATGGTGGTACAGGCCTCTAATTCCAGGGAGGCTCAGGCAGGAACATCACAAGTGCAAGCCTTACATGAGCTACAAAGTGAAGTGGAGTCTGAGCAACTTAGTTAAGGTTCTAGATCAAAAAAATAAAAAGTACAAGCTAGGGAGATGTCTCAGTTGGTAAGGTGCTTATGGCAAAGGAATGAATGTTTGAGTTCAACTCCTGCATCCCTGTAAAAGCCAGCCATGTTAACCCCATCACTGGGGAGGCAGAAGCAGAAGCAGAAGCATCCCTAAGGCTTTCTGGCCCACCAGCCAAGCCAAATGAGTAAACTCCGAGTTCAGTGACTGTGATTCAAAAATAATAAGCAGATGAATTAATAAGGTGGAGAGTGATTGATGAAGCTACCTACTGTTGACCCCTGGCTGTCATACATGTGTGTGCAGCGCATACACTCAGAGAGACACACACACATACACACAAATACACACATATACAGACACATGCACATATACACACATACACACATACATACATACATACACACATATACACATATTCATATACACACACATACATATACACACATGCACATATACACACACGTATACATATACACATATCACACGCATATATACACTCGAATACACATGCACACACATGCATACACAAACACATGCACACACACACATTTTAAAAATAAACAAAGAGCTAGCAAACTAGCTCACTGACAGAACAATCGCCTGGCATGCGTGAGGCACTGGATTCCATTTCTGGAATTTAAAAAGAAAAAAAGAAAGAAAAGGAAGGAGAAAGACTGGGTAATATTAGAGATTATGCGAAGAAGATGAGGAGACAGATGTGAGCGAGAGTAGGGAGGCTTATGGTGAACTGACTTGAGGGAACGAGGACAAGGTCAAGGACAGATCCTAGAATTGTGATCTTTCCACTGAGCAGCAAATGACAGACGAGGGAAGGGAGAGCCGTCGGTTTCGACTGTATGTCCCATTGGATGTTAAAGATGGAAATCTTAAGAGAAAGATGCTGGAGAAAGAAGTGACATCGGTGTGAGGAGAGGGTGGAGAGAGTGGAGAAGGGGCAGAATGGGCAGGGCACAGAGCACACCCCAATTAGCCCTCACTGTCAGAAGTGGGGAGCGCTTGCACCAAACTTGCGGGGAGGGGGCTGGAGGGGGGAGCTGCGTTTGTCTGGGCCTGTAGTGGTGTTGCTTAAACATCAGATGTTAAGTGCAGAGACAAGACTGTCCTAAATCTGAAGAGAGTCAGGCCCAGCGTTGGCTCAAAGACACATTTGGGAGTCCTGGTAGAAAGGGCTGCAGCTGTCACATGGCCTCCCTTTGTCCTGGGAGCAGACCCCAGCACACTCTAACAGAGCAGCCATGTGTAAGAGGTGTTTTCTCCAGGGCTGTCATTCCAGTGCCAGTCTGGTCCGGATCAGATCAGGGTCTTGTTTCTTTCCCTGATGGGATCTCCAGAGGTGAGTGCTGAGTGACAGAGGCAAGCACCCCTGCCTATTCCTCTTCCTCTCCTTGTTTTAAAAAGACACCTATAAGTCCCCACTTTTTCCCTGCATTTTTTTTGTAGTGCTATACACTAGCCTGTCAAGCACAATGGCCGTGGTCCTTAGGAATCGGTCACCAAGTCATCCCATTCTCGACACATCCAGTAGCATTCGGATGACCTGGAGACTCCTACTTAGATCTCAGTGAGTCCTCCCATACACACTTTCATTCCTAATCCCATTCAGGGTCGAGTCCTGTCTCCAGAATTCCCTGAGAAAGTGCAGGGGGCAGGGCTGTAAAGAATCAGTAGAGCGAGCAGACATGACTGGGTTATCTCCTTTTACTCTCCTACTGTCTCCCCCAAGGCCAGTGGCCACCTACTAGTGGCCTGTTGTGTTCTGTAGGCCTGTGCCAGCCAATATCTCCTTTGAGGGCTTGCCCACCTGCTCTCATTTCAGTTTCTGATGGTCTTTCCCTTTGCTTCCCTCCTCAGACTGAACAACCATGGGCTGTTGCTTAAACATCAGAGACTCAAGCCTTGATCCTGTGAGCCAGCCTGCCCAGGTGGAATCATCACAACTGATTCTGACTGATGGGAGAGGGCATTGGTCACACAACACAGGGCCAGCAGTGGGCTGTGAAGCCCTGGGGAAGGCCATCTGGAGGCCTGGTGTTTAGGAAGAAATGGGCATGACAAGTTCAGTGTGTTCTTTGGTGGAGAGAGCAGAGGCTCAGAGGTCCAAGGAGATGGGGTAGCCAAGGATGGATCTGAGCTGCAGTCCTCCCTTTCAGGACAGTAGTCTTTCATCTTCTTCCTCCATCAGTTTATGCAGGACCAGAAAGGCCTACTGTGCTGGAAAAGGAAACCAGATAGGTCCCTGTTTACTCCTGTGGCGTGTCTTTGTTCAAGGCAGGAAGAACAAAGAACACCTCAGGCCAGGTTCCAGGTGTGCCTGATCTCCTCCTCTGGGCTCTGGGAATAGAGTTCAAAAGTCAGAGTGCCCTACTCCCAACCCAACTGCCACATCCACAAACCAGAAGACAGGAGCTCTCTGCCCAAAATGGAGTTCGCAGTCCCCTGGCTGACATTCCCAGCAGGCTGACTACCAATCCTCGTGTACTCAGCCACTTCCCCAAGGCAAGATTTGGTGTTAGGACAGAGAAGAAATGGATGCAGTGAACAGGACTGGGCTTAAATTGACTCACACCAAGCTGATCCGGGAGAGAGCTTTCCTTTAGTTCCAGACACACCTTTGTGCTTCCATAGAATGAGGATTTGAGATGAGAATTGTGGTTTTGAATTCTGCTCTCAGAGCCTACCTGCCTTACTGGGGAAAATAGAGCAGAGTCATAGCAGCAACCCTCTTTGAATCCCACATAGGAGGCTACTCCTTGCTGTTCCACCTACGCTCACTGTGCCGCTCTCCCTGAGGTCTGCCAGCTCCCATGGACCTCCTCTGCAGATTCTTCAAGGTGACCTCTGTTTGGAGATGAGGACAATGTGTCTGTCTGTTTTTCAAATATTTGGAGCCTGCTAAAGACCAACACATTTTAAAAAGTGTGTATAATTTGAGAGCAATTTGATCCATATGTTTCTGATTCCCTTGCACTCAAATCATCAAAATATTGATTTTTAAGAGCCATCTGATGTCTAAGGAACCTTTTTAATAAGCTTTTAAAGCTCTTTAAACCCGGAGCCTGGAGCCGGTGCCAGGGCCCCAGCTGTCCCAGGGCCAGAGCACGCCACCCCCTCCCCCAGGTCAGCGCCATTGGACCCGAGTCTCTCTTCTGCATGCCCAACCTCTGCCTGACCTTCCTGTCTCCTCCAAACTACCCAGGGGCCCCAGTGACTCCCACCCCTCTTTTCTCTTCATAGACCTCTCTTGTGCTTCACCAATGCAACTTTGAGACAGAGACCAAGAGGAACAGCCATGATATTTATTTACTTTTGAATCTGCATTGCATTTTATTGTAATATGCTTATGATGGATCCAACTAACCTGACCGATGAATGTTTAGGCCATGTCCCACTGTACATCTCTGTGTGTGTTTCCGATTACATTTTTGGACACATTTCTAGAAATGAAAACACCGGGTCCAAGGGGCCATACCTTCATGTCTTTTTATCAACAGCACCTTTCTTTGTTTGTTTGTTTGTTTTTCTGAGAGATTTGTACCGGTTTGTACTTCTACTGATCTCCCAGTACCCTAGTTGGCACTCAGTGTGTGTGGGGGGGTGTATTTGCACACTTGTGGTCCTTTATGGTATCCTTCAACCTTACTGCCATCCTTTGTCCCTTCCCTTGTCCATCTGACTAACTGGCCCATCCCTCAGGGTGTGGCATGTATTCCCTTAGCGCCAGCCCCCCTTCCCACTCATGAGATTTAGTGTCTATCTTTCTTGCTAAGACTTCAGCTCCAAGAAGGCAGAGACGGGTTAATCTGATTCTCAGAGCCTCAGAGGCCTTACATACTGCAGACTGTCATGAGCCATTGCTGAATCGAGAGGAGAAGAAGCGAGCAGCCTACATCGATTAGGGATGAGTGTGGATTGATCCTTGTCACCCACAGAGGGCACATCTGTGCCTTTGGGGATAATCAAAATGGTACTGAGGCTCAAAGGATAAGTTCTCTGGGAGATCCCTGAGATTTAGAGATGACAGTGTCAGTCTGGCTTCTGTGGCCATGCTGGTAGGTGTGACTGTTCTGGTGGGAAAGTCCCATGGCCACCAACCACAGATAGTTGTGTCATTTGCTGATGTTCATGTCACTAGCTTTGATTTGTTCTTTTTTCTTCTGATCTTTCCTCCTGAGGTCTTCAACCAGAGGACATGGTGCCTCTCCTCCATGGCTCTGCACTGGACCCAGGGCTTAGAGACAGGAGTGATATCCTTCCTCCCAGCACAGAAACCTTTAACAATCATGATTCCTCGGGTGACTGGGAGGGTCTTCTCATGGCTCTGCCTTAGACAAACCCATCTCTGGACACAGAGTCCTCCATTCCTGACACAGCCTAGACATCAGTGGTAGTTAAAAGATTTCAGATCCTCCAGAAGTGTCATAAAGCCTGGAACCCGAAGAGGAAGAAAGGTCCCAGGCTCGAGATGGCTTTGAATCCCAGAAGACCAGGAAGAGGTGACATCTCTGTTCTCTCCTCCAGTCCTGTCACCTGGGTTTCATACTTACAGATGGACTTAGTTCTGTCCCTAGCGTCCTGCTTTAAGTCAAATCCATTGACTTCAACTCCCAGATCACTTGCATCGTGCAAGCCCAGGCCAGGGACTCTGGTAAGACACTGCCCTAATAAGAGCATTGCTTTGGCTCAGAGTAAGAAGTTGACTGAGGTGCTGGCATGAAGTACCTCGAGACACACGGTACTCTGACCCCCTATGTACCCACCCAACACACATCCATTCCTCACACTTTACATACCTGTGACACTTTCTGTCCTTATGATTTGTTATGGGAGGGACTCTACAGCTATACCAAAGTATACACTATATACCGAAGTATATACTATATGAAGTATTCCTGGTTATGTATCTGCATGTATGCATATGTTCATGTATATTTGTGTGCATGCGATGGCATTTAGAACTTAAGTTCCTGGAGTACAAAGACCAGATTGTGTTTCCCCTGAGTCTCCTACAGCTCTTACACAGTTCTAGGCATACACATGAACGCAAATGTGGATAAACATGGAATATGCATGTGTAAACACATGAATGCATGCATGAATCACGAACATTAATAATTCACCTCTACCAGACTGTGTGCTCTGAGAAGAGGATTAGTCTGGAGTCTGGGAGTCTTATACTTGAAATGTCCCACTTGTGTCTAACCTAGCTGGGTCTTAGCCACTCGGTTTTTCCTATCCCAGAACTAGCCAGGCCCGACCCTGCTTAGCTTCTGAAACCAGACAAGATTACGCAGGTTCAGGGTGGTATGGCCACAGAGCCTACTCTGTTTCTTGATGCTCATCACAGTATAGAGAAGGGATCAGATCAAATGAATTGTTTTTTCCCCTCGATGCTGGAGACAGTTTGGTCTTGATTCCTTCACAAGGCCTGTTCCTCATCGCAGCCTGCTTAGTCTCTCCAGATGCAGAGCTCAACGGATTTCTGAAGCCCCCAATCCATTGTGGTGGGACCTTCTGCCCTCCTTCTTCATAGGGCTCGGGGCTGTTTTGCCAACATTCTCCAAGAACAGAGGACAAACACAGTGGCTTTTGCTAAAGCCCAGTGGGCAGGTCTCTGTGAGGACAGGGATTAAGTTTGTCTCTGTTGATCTACCCTCCAGTCCAGGCTGTCTGGGAACTGGCTTCAGGTTCTCTGGGGCTGATCCTCCAGCGTCTGTTTCTATTACCACTGCATTACCCGGGTGCCACGTTTAGCATTCCCCCTGGGGTACCTTTGCAATGCAGAACAGATCCAAAAAGAACAAAGCAAATATTGGCCCAGGCTGCTTCTAAGTAAATTACCTTTTTTCCCTACCAGACCCACTGTGGGAGGGAAAAGAGTCCCCTCTGACGTCCAGGCTGGGCACTCCTGCCAGACTGTTCCACAGCAGACCTGAAAGATCACTCTGAATAGTGACCAGGGGATCAGTCTCGCCAGCCCAGGCTGCCTTCCTCCCAGCCCTGGAGCCTGTCAGGCTTTGACAAGCTGACTGTGATGGGTGTGTGGGTTGATCTTCCGAGGATTATCTGGATTTAGGAGGGTTACTTAGGGGTCAATAGGTCTGGGAGGGCCAAAGCTAATTCCCCACAGCAGAGGTGGGCAAGGGGACTCTCTTTGTGAGTGACCCTTCTACCTTAAAATTGCTCTGTTACCTGGGACACCTAATGGCTCTCAACAGAGTCTTACCCTAGATCCCAAAATATCTGCTTTGGGCTTCTGGGTACCATTTCTTTTGAATATCATAGTACAATAATTCTAATCTTATATAGAGAGTAGACAATTTTTCAAGCAATTTATGCGATATTTGTACAAGATTTCTTTAAACTCCTTGCATTCTACAACACAAGAAAGATTAATGCTTCGATGTTCTGACAGAACAATATTTTATTTAAAAATCTTAATCAGGCCAGATACAGTGGTTGCATATCCTTAAATCCCAATTCCCAGGAGGGAGAAGAAGGCATATCTCTGTG
>JANHMN010000010.1:67531733-67557129 GCA_030674055.1 Rhabdomys pumilio | reverse complement strand
GGGGAGAGAGAGAGAGAGAGAGAGAGAGAGAGAGCACATGCGTCACCAATCAAAGGTTTGAGATTGTTCAGGGATTGATTTTCAAAATAAGACTGGCCTGTAGGTTGAAGATCTTGAAGTATTTGGCGCTCTCTGCTTCTAATGAGTCCAACTCTAGCATCTGAGATGACAGCCTTAGGAGCTGGGTACCAATTCATAGAGACCTAATGAAGGGAGTTTGTTTTGTTGCTCTAAGACCAAGGGCAGGACTTTGGACCAGAGAGACTGATGCACTTCTAAATGTTGAGAATACTGTTTGTTCTTTCTCCATTGCTTGACACTGGGGAGGGGAGGTGACGTGGACAGAGGATAATCTGAGCAGGCATCAGTGTCTTCTGGAGTGACCATGTTAACAAACGAAACACACCAGTCACTAGAGCAGCAGGCTGGGGGCTTTCCTGGCAGGAAACATGAAGCTGAATGGCTTTTTTTTTTTTTTTATGGCTTTGAGCAACAATAAGAACAAAAATCATCTTCAGCAAATCTGAAAATAAACATACAAACAAAAACAGAATAAGAGAACACAGGCATGTCCCACCATCGGGGTGGGGGTGGGGGGATGGTAGAAAGTGCAGTGAAGGTCTGCGGCTGGCCTCGAGACCTTCACTTCCTTCCGAACCCCACCATGGCTGTTTTGGCAAGGGGCTGCTGTTGGCAGGTGAGGTGTATTCTAGAGCAGGGTTCAATTAGCTTCAGCCTACAGGCCAACTCCGGCTCAGGCCCTCTTCGGTAAATAAGGTTTACTGGCTCACAGTCAGGGCTATTTTCTTGGGACTGCATGTCGTTACTTCACACCAAGGTGGCAGGCTTCAGTATTAGGACGGGAGCATATGGCCCACAATGCGGAAAATATTGAAAATCTGGCCCTTCCCAGAAAAAGGTGGGTAACCCTAGGTCTAATGCATTTCCAGATGGACAATTTCAGTCATATTAAAAGTACTCCCAAAGAAAGTCCTAGTAACTCTAGACTGTTCTTTGTACACTGCGCTATTTTGTGGGATGTCCCGGAAGCTCATTGGACAGACGGCCTGGACAAATCCATGAGCTTCAGGCTTGATGGGCGACCCTGTCTCAAGAAATAAAGGTGGTGAGTGATCCAGAAAAGACCCTCAACATCTATCTCTAGCTGCCATGTGCACAGGTACACACAAGGACATACAGGCAGCACACCACACCACACACATAGCACATTACACACACATACTGATAAACAAATAAATAGGAGAAAAATATTTTGAGGACATCTCTGTAGAGTCATACATTCTCCCTGGTGGCAGTGTAGGCTTTGATGAAGCTTTCTCTGAAGCTGACAACTAAAAACTTTTTTATTTCTTCCTTCCTGATTCCTGGCCGTCTCCACTTCAGTCCTCAGCAAAATGGATGTTTGCTTGTATGTTAGTCTCTTGTGGTGGTTTGAATAGGTATGGCTCCCATAGGCTCATAAATTTGGTCATCAAGGAGTGGCACTATTTAGAATAGGGGGTGTGACCTTGTTGGGTGGGCGTGGCCTCATTAGAGGAAGTGACTCATGGGGGTGGGCTTTGAGGACTGAGAAGCTCAAGCCAGTCCCAGTGGTGTTTGGCTCTCTCTCTCTCTCTCTCTCTCTCTCTCTCTCTCTCTCTCTCTCTCTCCCTCTCTCTCCCTCTTTTTCTCTCTCCTGCCTGCAGATCTGAATCCAGATGTAGAACACTCAGCTCCTTCTCCAGCACCATGAAAGCCTGCAAGCAGCCACGTTCCCTGACATTATGACAATGGATGAAACCTCTGAAACTGTAAGTCAGCCTTAATTAAATGTTTTCTTTTATAAGAGCTGCCGTGGTCATGGTGTCTCTTCACAACGATAGAAGACTGACTAAGACACCTCCCACACCAGCTCTAAGGAACATAACATCGGGATGGAGGAAAACTCGTAGTATTTTAGATGGTGGTCCTCAACAAAAGTGTATCTTCAGGAGGCCACAGACTAGCAAGACCTTCTCTTTGTCACTGGCTACCCTTGGTCCCATGTTAGTCCTCCTGCCTCTGCCTCATTAGTAAGTGTTGGGATCATGGTTAGGAGGGTGCTACTTCACCCGCGAGACTGGTGATTTCTCAAGGCAATGTTCCAAGCATAAAATGGACACACAAGTCTCAGGCCCTTCTGCTGTTGTGGCTGTTTAACTAATAGGCCTTGTTCTGCTTCTCCAGCATCGATCCATACAGTCAGCTGTCAGCTACTGGACCCAGTGGTGCAGGGGACTGATCTCTGTGTACCAGTCCCAGACACTGTTCTCACACCCTGTCATTTGAACCCCTGTTGTACTTTTTTTTATTGTGCTTTTCTACTTACCAGAGGTAGAAATTGCCCAGAATGTAGTAACCATAAAGTGTCAGAACCTAGCACCATTCTTCCCTTGGCATCCCATTGCCTCTCTGCAAATGTAGTCCAGGATCAGAGCGGCCCTCACTCCCAGGCATTCTACTTTCACTTGGTATATTTCTAGAGGTATATTTCTAGCATTCCTGCATCCAGAAGCCACACCTTCACAGAGATCTCTGCCCATTTCTCTTCCTTACTGGAAATAACAGTTAGAAGCTAAATCCATACCAACAGCCCACAGTCTTATGAAGGAAGCCATAATGAAATGAAAGCCAAGCCATAATGAGATGCCACTTCACAATCACTAAAGTGAATGGCTAAATAAAAGTACTGACAATACCACAGGAATCTGGGGCAACTAGAGCTCATACATACTGTTGGGTCATAAATTAGTATAAATGGCTTAGAAACTGCTTGTCTCTATCTACAAAAACTAAATAGATCCCTTCCCTGTCGATGCTATTCCATTCCCAATGCAAATAACCCACAAAATTGGGGACCTATTCCAAATGTTCGTGGTCTATCATTTGTCATCACTGAGAACTAGAAAAATTTTCAAATGCTAGTCAAAATAAAAGAGAAATTACAATTATTCTTAAAGTTCAATATTATACAATAATAGGAATGAAGAAACCACAACTCACACAGTGACCTGGAAGAATCTCATTCATGTAATAGTGAACAAATAAATTCATGCAAGACTATAGCATATGGTTTCATTTGTGTAAAGTGCCCCTCATCCAAAACTCTTGTGTTCAAGGAAATGGTTTCTCCAGGCAGAGAGACCCAAAGACTAGAAAGACTCCAGAAAGTGGCTTTTTTTCAGTCCCTATGGTCCCAGACATGTTGCTGTCAGGGTGGATTGTAAAGGAGCCGATCGATCGTATACTGGCCACTGAGGTTCAATGTTGGCCCTGAACTTTTCAGATCATAGAAAGCAAATCCGCAAGTCTGGATTTTAAGATCTGTTGCTATTTCCATGGCTTACTCACAGCACCCAGATTGCCAGAGCCAAGTGGCACGTACCCAGCATCCTCTCCGTGTATGACAGGAGTATACAGATACATGGACGTGCTTTCACCCCACAGGGAGCTTTCATTTTGAAGTGATTTCTCCATGACAAATGTTCAGTTTGAGGGGCACAGGTTGGAAAAGCCTAGAGCAGGGAAGGGTCTAAATAGGTGACTCAGCTGTGGAGATATGTCCCAAGAGATGAGGGTTTTTACCAGCAGAAGAACCAGAGATGTACTCATGTGGAGGGTGGGCACAGAGGATGAACTGGACCACATGTGGTTTGCAGCCTAATTTTGGAGGTGAGGTAAAGGGATATCAGCCTGTGTCTTATGCACTCAGGGAGAGTCTGGCAAGAAATTTATGGTCTAGCACAGGTATGATGGGTGATTGCTAAGGTGTCTGCAGTAGGCGATGATGGGAGGAGGTCATCCTCACTGGACTTACTCCTGCCTCCATTGCCTTGCTGATGCCAACCATTCTTTCTACCAGCATACACTTCTCACCTCTCTCATCTCTAATCAAGTCCTCTGTAAAATGTGACCTCTTCAATTCCAGCCACAAGACAACCTGTTTCCAACTAATCCGGAGTACAAAGAGTTTTATGGCCAGATTCTTGAAAAGGTCATGTTTTCTTGATTAAAAAATATAGATTTTGCTGATATAAACTTTTCCCTTTTCCCATTCTCTTGGCCTGGAACTCAAATGCGATGGCTGGAAGTGACAAAGCCATTTGTGACCATGAGAACAAAGTCAGGGACGGCAAAGGCAAACGTCTTAATTGTTCATCACTCTTAAGAGCTCATACACATAACCAGATCACCTACACTCAGGCGTCTCAGGCGTCAATGAGGTGAGGGACAACTTCACCTCAGGGACAACCCTTACCTGTTTGGGGCTTGAGTAACCAAAGATAACTCCCAGCTCATATGAATGGCAGCCTGGAATGCCTACTTCTTCTTGGCAACCATAAAAGCAAGACAAGACACACAAAAGTGTCAAAACAAATAATCAGAGAAACATCAAGTCCCAGTGATGTAAAAAAGTCCAGATCCATATCCAACCCAGGGTCTTCTTAATTAGCCGTTCTCCGTGTCAGCAGGCACTCTGCAATTCTCCATGCTCAGCCTTGTCCTCCTTGGGACTCTTATGAAACAAAGGATGGTTTTGGTAATGTTGGGGGGGGGAGAGTATCCATGGTTCTTGTAGTTTGTTCCCATTATAAACAAGAAGCACTTTGCAGCAAGCCCCCTTCTGACTTCCATTGACCCACTGGTCAGACATGCCTCTTCCTATCCAGCCACTGAGAAAGACCAGGATATCACCATGAGGGATGAATGGAGAGCCAACCGGGACTAGGGAAGACAGGCAGGGAGGGAGGCCTCCTATCCAAAGAAATCACAAGGGCCTACAGTGTGAAGTAGGTAAGAAAGGCCATTTGGACAGAAGGCAGGGGTGGGACAGAGGCTGAAGCCCACCCCAGAGTTTCTCAGAGAGGCAGCCCCAAGTCCGAAGGCCATGGAGCTTGATGTTAAAGAACGGAAGCTCCTGGTCCCGACCACCCCTGGGGTCTGTACTCCTGAAATGAGTGGCTTAGGCAGAATGAGGTCAGTGAGGAACAGACAAGTGACCAGATCTCTGAGGGTGGCTGGAGACAGGGCTTGTCCAAGGTGAGAAAGCTGCAGGGGTCATTGTGTACTCCATACCCACAACAATAGCGTGTTCATATGCATTTCCTGTTTGCAAAACTCTGGAAGTGATCATGCCCAGTCAGTGGAGTAAAACCATAAATGGTGTTAGGCCCACACACCACAGACAAAGGCATTTGTTCCAGAGAGCTGGGGCCTGCAGAGCCCAGTCAGGACCATCGGTTGCCAGTTCACCCTGAGTGCAGCGACACTCAGGAGGTTGCTCCGTTTATCTGTCTTCCTCAGAAATTTGCTGGCCAGATAACTGGCTTCTCAGTTCTTCAGCCTTACTCCCCTTGTCTGGACAGCGAGGTACTCAGCCTAGTCCTCTTCATGTTTACTGGAGTAACTCAGGGGGTCTGGGAAGCCCAACCCCTCTCAGTGTATCAGAGTGCTAATGAGGTCACCTCAGTTGAGGCTCAGCTGAGGCTTCATTCATAAGTTGACAGTTTATGGAGGACAAACTGTCCTCATCTCCAGACTATACCTGAAGGAGAGAAGACAGGGCCCCTGCACAGGCTGCCACCCAGTACCTGGCCACTGCTTCCTCATTGAGTGTAAGTCCAGGCTGGGACCCAGGCCAGGCACCTCCCCCACTCCCTGGAGGCAGGCGGCTGCTAATGGCTCTCCCCACAAGCTGGTTCATTAAAGATTTGTTCTGTGGAGTTGCAATCAAAATAAACAGACGGCCTGAAAGCCAGGGAACTAAAAACCAATTAAGAAGGAATAGAGACGGAGGGGGCGGGGGTAGGAGGGAAAAAAGGCCTGGGACTTCCAAAGACTCAGTTCCCATGGCAGCCAGCTTCCAAAATAGTCTGGGAATGAAACATAATGAAAACCACCATGGAGAGCAAAGCTCTCCTGGCAAGAGAGTCCTAACCTCGGGATTGGCTAAATCCCCCTGCCCACAGCTCCCAGAGGGCACCTGGTGACCTGGTGACCTGCCCCTCCCCCATACAATCGCCTTCTTTTCCAAAGTTGTGAATAGTGCTACTCCTCTGATGGACCCTCTGCTTAGGCTCCGATGCAAAGAAGCCACATCCAACCTCCACCTCATGGGTGGCCCGAGAAAGTGGAAAAAACGTGAGGGACTAGGCATGTGGCTGTCTGAAAGGTGACAGTCAGTGCACCAGGAAGCTTATAACACAAAAGGGCCCCAGTCTAGGTGCAGAAGTCTTCCTGAAGTGCCATTCATGAGATCTGAGATCTGAGTAGGAGCTGGTGCAGAGACAATCAGAAGTCCCCACAAGAGGACTTCTGATAGCACCAGGATAGCAAAGCCCCAGGAGTAGGAGAGTGGGAAAGATGGTGAGTGGGAGAAAGAAAACAAGCCTGGTGCTTGTAATCCCCAGCAAGGCTTAGGCAGGAGGATCATGTTTCAGGCCAGCCTGAGCTACATAGTGAGATCTTGTCTAGGTAGGAAGGTAGGTAGGCAGGTAGGTAGGTAGGTGATAGATAGATAGATAGATAGATAGATAGATAGATAGATAGATGATAGGCAAGCAAGATGAAAAATCAAAACCACTAAGCCAGCAGTTCAGTGTAGCTAGCAGACTGAAGTGGCCATGCTCTGTACCAAGCTTCATGCTTTCTCAGTACTGAGAGTCCAGAGCTGCTGGAGGTTCAGAGTCAGGAGCCCTGCATTGACCTATGCAGCAGACTTTCTGGGGGAGTCCAACTCCACACCCCTTTTCTCACCCTCACGCTGGGGAACTCTATTGTGAGTTTCCAGCAGTCTCTGGTCAGCCACAGCTTGCCAGGAGCATGGCCAGTTAACCATCTCCAGATCCACGTCTGCCCTCTGTTCTGTGTCATTGCTGCGGCAACAGGAAAGCAGAGATTCTGGCCAGTCCACTTGCAGATGCCAAGAAAGAGCGACTGCCAAAATAAAGTTAACCCTTCTCACCGCCCCACCCCCCACCAGCCTTCCAGGCTGCAGAGCTGAGAGCACTGTGGAGTCCCCATGCTCACAATCCCAGCATGAGGAAGCTGAGGCAGAAGGATCCCTACTAGTCTGAGGTAGCCTGAGCTGGAGAGACAGTAGCCAATGGGAGCTGCAGAGAGAGACCATGTCTGAAAACAACAGATCCTACTGTAGTTCTGTGCACCTGGGGACAGGCCGGGCTGCCTGCTTGTTTCTGGACTTCCAGGCCAGTGTGCTTTGGCCCATGTCCCTTTTGTTCAGCTGGGTGCCTCAGTGAGTTGGGGGGACATGGCTATGCTTTTGCCTTCTTGGGTCCGTCTCAGCACCCATAGGCTCCTGATGGTCGTGGGCTGGGTTTCTTGGGAAAACAGGCTGTTGCTTTGAGAGCAGCTTCCAGCAACTGAGCACGTCAACCCTCACACCACCTCTGCTGTCCTCCTTGCTCCCGTAGAAGCTCTCTGACCTGTTGCTCAGGTGGCAGGGTCTCTCTGGAGCAGGCCTTGCCTAGGGCAGTTGATCTTTTGTCCTGGGAGTCCAGAAACAAGCAGGCCGCCCATCCTGTCCCCAAGCAGGCCGTCCGTCCTGTACCTAGGTGCATAGAACTACGGTAGAGTTGGTTTGGGTTTTTGTTGTTGTCGTAGTTTGGTTGTTTTTTAATGAATTGATTTCTAAGGAGGAAGAGAGAGACACCACAGTGCAGCAATGGAAGTCAGGGGGCAAGCCATAGGCTCACGCCTTCCATCATGTGGATCTGGGGATTGAATTCCAGTCATCAGGCTTGGTGGTAGGCACCCTGACAGAGAGACGCCACAGCTTCTAGATGGTGAGGCTAGGACTGACGCTCCCATGAAATCCAACCACAATATCTTCTTTCTGTGACTTCATGCTAATGACTCTTCAATATAACAGCAGACTCCTTAGGGTCTATCCACCAACACCCAGGGCAAGGGCACTTACTACTGCTTTGGTCTCCTAGGTGTCAGCTTCTTCACCTGTAAGACAGGCTGAGGCCATCCTGGGCTAACTGCACAAAGATATGAGAACTGAAAGGGCTGCAGATGCAATCAGAGACATGGGTTGAAGAAGATGCTAGAAGCTACCCCCCTTCCCATCCCTTTGTCCTCTGCTCATCTCTCAACACCCCCTGCCCATACAGCCTCTTCCTGGGTGGCCACCCAGAGGAAGACTGCTATGGAGGCTTACTCACAACAAGCCTAATGTGGTGGTGACTGCTGGCCTTTTGGAAGGGATGTTTTGTTTTGATTTAAATTTTGGTTTTTTTTTTTTTTTTAAAGGCAAGTCTCACTCTGTATTTTAGACTCCTCTGAGACTCCCACTAAGTAGCACATGCTAGTCTCAAACTTGTAGCAATTCTCCTGCCTCAGCCTTCCAAGTGTTCAACTTACAGGCTTGAGCTTCCATGCCCAGCTCAGAAATTAAGATTGTAGCTCCTCTTGTACCCCTTTACAGCTGAAGGAAATGGGTCACAAGCAGAGGACTTACTGGGAGTCACTTGGTTTATAACAACCTGATTCCTCAGGGTGGCCTTACTCTAGGACCATTGCTCCTGGCCCTGGCCCCAGACACCAGAGGATGACTTTCAGTCCTTAAGACCCAACTAGGGCCAGTGTGAGGAACCTTCTGCATCCTGAGTGCACCCAAAATGCTAGGGCCATCCTGGGGTATGATGAGAGTAGAAAGACATGTCAAACCATGGGCAGCTTTGTCAGTTACCAAAGGCTGCCTGCCATGAGTGGGCAAAGCACTCAATGGCAGTCCCACTCAAGAGGAGGGGACACTCAGCCCTGAGGAGGTGACACTCGGTGAGTTGAGTGTAAACATGGACACTTCTTCTAACCTCCTTCACTCCTGCTAAGATTCGAGACAGGAAGAATGCATGTCTTATCTCACTGGCTTCAGGGAGATTCCAAGATGACTGGTGAGTGCTGGGAGCCTGCAAACCTGTTCTCATTAGTCACTAGTACACTCATTATTTGTTTGTGTTTCTAAGCAGCAGATCTACTGAACAGGCCAAACCTCCTTTCTCTCCTCACTCCTAGACAGAACTTTTGATGTGAATCTTGTCTGTTTACAGACCTAGACGTGAATCCAAGTCCAGGCTGGAGAATCAGCATCTTGCCTTGGTGAACAGAATACTGATGTCTACCTCTTGGGCAAGGTGTGGGCCCTGAGACCAGCCAAGCCAAGGGAAGCTGGTGTGGCAGGCAGTTTTTCTGCTCCAGCTAGAAAATGAACAGACACATCAGATCAATGGCCACGGGATACACTGTGTAGAGCACGTACACTGTGCTGGCCCTCACAGTTGTAGCTCTGACTCTAGACCTTTACACAGAAGCCCTGCGAAGAACTGGTTCTCTCTCTCTCTCTCTCTCTCTCTCTCTCTCTCTCTCTCTCCCCCTTTCTCTTCCTACTCTTCTTCCCCCTCCTCCTCTCCTCTCCTCTTTCTCTTTCCACTCTCCCTCTCCTTCTCCTTCTTTCCCTCCTCTCTCGCTTTTTTGTCACTCTCTTCTCTCCTGTCTTTCTTCCCTTTCTTCTCTCTTCTTCCCTTTCTCCATCCTTCCTTCCTCCACCTTCTTGCCATTTCCACCTTTGATCCCAGGGCAGAGGCAAGACAGGGAGGATGCTGGCCTTTGGGTACCTGCCTCCATTAAGCAGGAAAGACCCCTGGGAGGTCAGGAGCATGGACCAGCTATCTGCAAAGAATCAGGGACTAGGGAATGATGGGCAGAACAGCAATGGAACCATGTTGGACAACTGTATAGATATTGGGCTAAGAAAAGGCCAATGGCCTGGTGATTTAGAGTACCAATCAGAATGGGGAAGCCCTCTCAAGAAGGAATATTTGGTAACATCCTGCTTCTGAACATGACTAACACCAATCCTACCAACCCCTAAGTCAGGACTGGGCAAACAGGCCCACTGTCAGAATGTTCAATTGTACAACTGCAGGGAAATGAAGTTCTCCAATACCCAAGGAAAACAGGGACCTCACACAGACACAGCTGGGAAAGGAGCTGGTGATGGAAGGGCCCAGAACAGCACAGAGGAGAACTTGGTACCAGCAGACTTGGGTTCTGAACAACAAGAAGCTCAAGTTCTGGTGGGGGCGGGGGTCCACAGAATCATGTCCATCTCAGGGAAGTGGAGGCAGGAAGATCAGAAGTTCAAAGTCATTCTTAACTAGACAGTGAATTTAAAGCCAGCCTAGGCCCCCTCTCAAGGAAAAAAAGTTTCTTGATGTCCCTTTCTTTAAGGGAAAGATCCCTTTCCACCTGTCAATCAGAAGAAAAAGAACACATACTCTCTGAGAGTCTCACATGCCCCAAAAGATCACAAACTCCAAGATTCTCCCAGACCTCTTACATAGACAAAGGCGTGGGGGCTTTTTCTAGGGTCCTGGGCAATTATAGAGCCTTTCATTTGTGTCCAGTGTGAATGTAACTGCTTTCTGAGGGCAAATGACAGAGTTGCCACTAAATGTGCGAAGTGTATCTGCCTAAGGAGATACACACTGACTCTTAAGCCCATGTTCAATTGATAGACCCATGGATTGCTTCTGTCTGGACAAAATGTGCCTTTCTTCAGGGCTGTAGATAACTATGATCCCAGGAAACTGTCAGGCAAGCTGGTCTGGACAACCTAAGGCCAGGAGAAAGGCAGCTTTTTTAAGTCAAGCCAATATAGTAATGGGGACCAAGTAATGGACACAAGAGGTGCCCATGAAAACTACCTCAAAGACCAGCTAGGAACAAGCAAAGCCATTGATTCATGGATGGGCATGCTTCTCAGGAGCTTTTAAGAGTCATCTTTGAATATCATTTTCTCATGATCTTTTACAACTTTTTTAAAATTACATTTTATTTATTTTGTGTGTATGAGTATATTTTGTACTTTCACAAAGAAAGTTATGGCAAAGCAAAAGGCTAAATTTTCCACCAACTCTGTCCAAATCACCACAAATCTTGGACAATAACTTCCCAAGAAAAATGCTTGTCTGAAGCCTGGAATGTGGCACTCCCCTTGAATCCCAGCCATTGGAAGCAGACACAGGCGGTCTCCGAGAGTTCGAGGCCAGCCTGGTCTATATAGAGAGTTGCAGGACTGCCATGACTATATAAAGAGACCTTGTCTCAAACTTATACCCCATTAGCCCCAAAATGTCTGCCTGACTCAGCAGCCTGTGTTTCAGAGCGAGGAGGGGAGATTTGACAGTTTCCACATGGAGACAGACTTGATCCCAGCCCACCCTGAATACTCATCGGCAGAAGAGTTAAGCACTCAGTGTAGTTCACTGTCTGCTGTATCAACATGAGAAACTGAGCTTGGACCCCTGGCCTCAGGAAGAAGCTGACCGTGGAGGTGATGGACCCATCACCCCAGCACTGAGGCAGACAGGCAAGTCCCTAGAGTGTATCTCAGTCAAGACAGGCAATTGGTGAGCTCCAGGTTCAGTGAGAGACCTAGTCTCAAAAACTAGTGTGGAGAACAATAGAGGAAGGTACTTGATGTCAACCTCCAGCCTCCACAGTGTGTACTTATACCTCCACCTTCTCCCCGAAACACACATACAGGGATAAAAAAGCAAATGTGTAACGAATTTAGTGATGCTAAAACAGGGAGAAGAAAAGGCTCCTTGGTAGGATCAGCTTTGATGTGGTGTTGAAGGAGGCTGACAGTCAGCAGCTCCTCTGTACTTGAACCTAGGAGATGCAGTAACAAACAAGTTATGGTCCATGTCTTCCAGGAAAATCAGATTTTACAGATTTCAAATCATGAGATGGGCTGTGCTGACTACCAGTATAAAACTTCTGCAAGAGGACAGAAATAAATGACAGTCCTCGGAGGTGTAAAAAAAAAAAATGCAGTTACTTCCATCCAAAGAACACAGAGGCTCCATGAAAGCATTCTCCTCTTCTGGAAGATATGAGTCTTATCACCCAGGAGACGAATCTCTAGATGCGTGCTATAGGAAATGGGATGCATTAAGACGTTCAGTCCTGATCTCTCTGTAATGTTTAAAATGCAGAAATGTCTGTACATTACATTCGTCTTGTGAAATCCTGTTGCTAAGGTGTGCGTGTGGCTTGTATGTCGAAAGGCTGGTCCCCAGTAGAGTGACATGGAAAGTGATGGAATCTTTAAGGGGCAAAGCTTAGTAGGACTGGATCAGGTTGGGGAGATGCTACATCAGAAGAGATTTGGGTAGTCCTCAAGGCACGTTGAGTTAGTTCTAAGAAAAGATGATTATTTAAAACAAAGCAAAATTTTAAAAAATAGCATACAGAAAAATAACACTTGGGGCTAACCACCTGTAACTCCAACACAACTCACATGCACAGACAGACAGACATGCACGCACACACACATACACACATTTGAAAATAAATCCAACACCTCAAATCTGATCTTTGTTCCAGGTTCTGGCTCCTGTCTGACAATAAATATGAGATCGATCTCTCTCTCTCTCTCTCTCTCTCTCTCTCTCTCTCTCTCTCTCTCACTCCCTCCACCTCTCTCTCTCTTTCTCTCTCCTGCCACTATGATGGCATCTACCACAAAGCCACCACTAGAGCTGAATTGGTTCCAGCACTGTGCCCTCAAACCCCAAGATCTTTTAGCTTAACAAATGTCATCCTCAAACCTCAGAGATGTTGTTACAATAATGAGAAAGACTAATTAATACAGGTCTGCATAGTGTAAAATGAATGTATTAGAGCTATGTGGAAAACTCTAGAGAGACATTTTGGTCAACAACAACAACAGTTGCAAAAGGATAGTTACAATGATACTATTGGCGGAAACTTTAAAAGACACAAAATGAATTGCTGATTTTGTAGAAAGTGAACTAGTCCATGGACATAAAGATATCTGTTGAGTTCAGAACACTGTCTATGGGGACAAAGAATGATATAAGAAGAAGGTTGGTCCTGGTCCTAACTACGACTTACTTTGCATTTACTTATTTATTTTGTGTATATAGGGGTGGACAATGTCTAGAATTACAATGTCTGGTAATCATTAGAATTACCAGAGATATTCTAGAGCTGCATACTACAGGGGACATAGACTTCATACAATAATTTCAACAAAGTCAACTCAACAAACAGCAGCAACAACACAATAGACCCTTCAAGGAGACAAGAATCTGAGATCCAGAGTTACTATATTGTGCCACCTACACCTAGAGACTGTTGAAAGACAGAATCTTGAAAGCAACAAAATCACATGCATAGGACTTTCCACCAAGAATTCTATACCTAACAAGACTATCCTGCAAAGTGAAGATACACTTAAGATAATTCCAGATAACCTGGAATTATTCTATAAATAAATGGATAATTCTATAAATAGAATAGATATCGTAATGAATGTAACAGAGGCAATAAAGCCAGAGATTCTCAAACTGAATGTTTTAAATCTCCCTATAATACCCCTTACAAGAGATTCATGAAAATATATGGCCCCAAGAGGGGTGAAAAAAAGGTAAAATAATTTGTATCAGAAAAAATAACAAGCAAAAGAAAGCTGACATCATGCCTTGGTTTCTTCCCTTGAGGCTGTGATAAGAGATTCTGACCAAAGCAACTGAGAGGGAGCCATCTTTATTTTAGCTCCCATCTCACAATACAGACCTGGGGGGAGGAATCAAGGCAATGGAAGTGTGAAGCAGCTGTCACATCACATCAACAGTTAAGAAATAGAAATGCAGCTGGAGAAATGGCTCAGTGCTCAGGAGCACTGACTGCTCTTCCAGAGGACCTGAGTTCAATTCCCAGCAACCACATGGTGCCTCACAACCGTCTGTAATGGGATCCGATGCCCTCTTCTGGTGTGTCTGAAGACAGTGACAGTGTTCTCACATACATAAAATAATTCTTAAAATGAGAAAGAAATAAGAATGAATATTTTGCTGGTCTCAGCTCACTCTTTCCGTTTTATACAGTCCAACATCCTAGCCTGGAATAACCCCGACAGCCATACCCAAAGGCCCATTCCCAAGTGACTCTGGAGTCTGTCAAGTTGACAATTAGCACTGATCAGCACAAAGAGCAAGATCAACATTAAGATAAAACATATCTCAAGTAAAAAGTCCATTTAAAAATATAGCAGGATAATACATAATGGTGAAAGAAAATTTGCCATCTGTAACTCACATTTTCCTCTTTGGCCATTTGTAAAATGTCACTGTGTACTAGTTAATTTAAATTAAGTAAACGGAAAACACGGGTAAGCAAGAGAACAGAGATTAGTGAGCTAGAAAGCAAGCACAGCAAATATCAACAAAACTCAAAAGTTAACTCTTCAAACAATGATAAAGTGGCATCAGGCAGAGTAGCTCACGCCCATGATCCTGGATTCTGGAGGATAAAGCAAGATCAAGTAATCTAAGAGCAGGCTGGCTACAGGTCACAAAACAAGCAAAACCAAACACATACAGAAACAAAACCACACACAAGTCTCCAGCAAGCAGCATCGATGTAAAGGAGTAATGGACAAAGGACCATTTGTGGGCTGCTGAGCTGCACCAGCCCTGGTCCAGTCTTCAAAGGCATTTGTAATACCTCACTGGGATCCCAGCCTTCAGGAAGCTGAGACTAAAGAATCGTGGGTTCAAGACCATCCTGGGCTACCTAGTAAAACCTTGCCCCTAAAAACTATTAAAAAGAGAACCCTGGTGACTGGTAAGATGGTTGAGTGTATAAGTACTTAATGCCAAGCCTGACAACATGAGTTCAAACCCCAAGACCAATATAGTGAAAGGAAAGAACAGAACCCCACAAATTGTATTCTGACATCCAGACACATGTAGTGGCATATACATGCACACACATGCACACACGCACGCATGTACACATAGATTCATACGTAAAGAAAAAGAGAAAGAAGAAAGAAAAAGTGATTTTAACATGTTTTTTAACCCCTGTTGTGTTGTGTGTTCTTGTTCATATCACTATTGCTTTGAATGCTGTCAATAATAATCCTAACCAACACTAGGACAGAACTAGACTGGGTCAGACAGGATAGAGGACCATGAAGAGCAGTGGATGGAGCCTGGACCATGGTGATCAACAGAAGCGATTACAGGTTGACAGGTGAGGCCATAGTGTGGCCATACTGACAGCAGCTAACCACTGGAAGGGGCTGTTCTGCCATGCCTGCTCTCAGTGTCTCCTGGCTTCCCCCAGGATCCTTCCTAAGGGGCAGAACAACTGGCAGGTTGGGACTAAGGATAAGTGAGTAGTTTGTATACTCTTGTATACTCGTTATTCAGCTGAAAAATCCCAGAAAACCCAACTGAAACAAGTTCAGCAGTAGAGACGACGTGTATGTGCACTTAGCTTCGCTCACATGATGGTTCCAAAGACTTGTGACGTTGGTTGCATGTGGTCCTATAATGCACCTCTCTCAAAGAGCCGTGGATTCTATGGTGCGGGAGAAAATAGCTTCAGCAGCTCTTATTTCCCTTCCTCAAACCACCTTACCTAAGACAAAATGAAAGATCCCCAGTGCTCCCCTTGCAAATCCCGTGACCAATACTTTCTCTTTGGCCAATCTAGTCATGTGCTGGATCCAAGCCAGGACTGAGTCCAGCTACTTGGGTACCACCCTCAGAGCTACGATGAAGTTGAGTGGTTTGGTCAAATTACTGAGCCTCCTTCTTCTTATATATTAAAGAGGATATTACCAATATGTCATTTGTAATGTTTTCAGACAGTATAAATAAGATTCAATCTCTTAAGACAGTGACACACTCTGAGTTAACCAACAGCTACAGGCACTGACACTGATGATGGGGGCCTGTGTCCCACTCCTGGAGCGGGAAAGTAGGGCCATGGCCTCAGATTTGAAATGAATGTCAACTAGCACACCGATCACTCTGGGGCTAGCTCCTAAAAGATGAACAATCAAGATTAAAATACGATCTTCAGCCTTTAAAGGTAAACTGAGGCAGTGTGTCTATCATACAGGTAAAGGCACACGGCCCAGGGAAGTCTACAATAACCCTAAAGACGAAGAGGTATAAATGCCTCTGCTCAAACATGGCTGTCTTGGCAGGGAGAGAATCTCTCTCTACCTTGAATCCCTCCTCAGGGATCATGCTTGGTCCCCTGCCATAGGACTGGACCATTAAAGGGCCACAAGCAAATGAAGAAGAGTAGAAAGGCTTGTAAAGTCCCCTCTAGTTCAGTTTGTGGTGGATGATGGGGTCATACGTCCTGACAGGCCTTTACCCAGGGGGAAAAAATCTTTCTAATAGCCTTGAAGAATGCCTAATCTGACGGCTCAGTTAGCAGATTATTGGGCCTACCTTTGATCTTCACTAGGCATAATGAGTATGGCTCTGGGGCCAATCAACAGTCACTAATTACAAGAATAGCCAGCAACAGGGGGCCTTCCCAGAAATGGGGCCCTCTGCTTGCAGAATTGGAGGATGGGGGTGTTTATGAGTTAGTCAGACCCAGGAGGAGGCTATGGGTTTATCAGGTCACCAGGAGTAGCCCTGGGGTCACTCTGGGAAAGTACTATAAACTGGGCCTTCACATACCACACGTGACACTTGATATCACCCAGGGACTGGGCAGGGGAGTAATGGGCCCAGTCCCTGCCACAATAACCCAACAGTGAGAACACTGTTCTGACTCAGTAGTAACAAACATGTGGCACCAGGGGACAGGGAGCTGAGACCACCCTGACCTGCTGCTGGCCCAGTTGAGCACGGCAGGATCCTGCCACTGACTTACTGGGTCTCAGCTCCCTTTTCTCCCTCTTCTGAGCTCCCTGAGGACTAAGTGAGAGGTGAGAGGGTATTAAGCCCTGTGATTCATCGCCCTTAAGAGAGGGGGACCTAACCTGAAGTTTAACTGGTTATTGAACTGGGTTTTCAACAGGGATGTGTCCAGGAGGACAGAGAGAAACAGAGTCAGTTGTTCTGAGTCAGAGGGGCCAGAAGTCACGTGGGGTAGGGACACTTGCTCTAGACACAGAATAGAAAGAACTGCCTCCAGGCTGGAAATGTAGCTCAGTTGGTTGTGTGCTCGAGTTGCATGCTCAATCTTTTGGGTTTGGTCCTCAGTACTGCATAAGAGCTAGAGCCAGCAGTGCAAGGTACAACCCCAAGTGATGAGGTACATGTAGAAGGACTGGAAGTTCAAAGTCTTCCTCAGCTACATATCGGGTTTGAACGGAGCTACCTGAAACCAGGTCTCAAAATGAAACAGCTCACAGCAGCCTCTGCCACTCACAAAAGAGCCAGGAGACCTTGGCTAAGCCATGTGAGCTTCTCTGAGCTGTGACTTTATCTTCTGCATAAAGAAGGGGGGCTGTTGAAGAGCCTGCCTCTTCATCCAGGACGTAAAGCCTCCATCTGCCTCTTTAACCAGGACACAGACATCTGCTTTCAGAAAGATTTCAGCAGCAACCAAGGCCACCTTCGTGGAGCTCAGTACCAAAACCAACATCCCTATTGTGGGTCTGGGCACCTGGAAGTCTCCCCCAAACCAAGTCAAGGAAGCTGTGGAGGCAGCCATTGACGCTGGGTACCACCACATCGACTGTGCTTCTGCATATTGCAGTGAGAATGAGGTGAGAGAAACCAGCCAAGAGAAGATCAAAGAGAAGGCTGTGAGGCAGGAGGACCTCTTCATTGTCAACAAGCTGTGGTCTACCTGCTTTGAGAAAAAACTGCTAAAGGAAACCTTTCAGAAGACCCTCACGGATATGAAGCTGGACTGTTTGTATCTCTATATTATTCACTGGCCACAGGGACTTCAGCCGGGAAAGGAGTTATTCCCCAGAGATGATGAAGGCAACATCCTCACCAGTAAAACAACGTTCTTGGAAGCCTGGGAGAACATGGAGGAACTGGTGAAAGCTCTTCCAGATTCAGAGGCACCTGAACATGCCTGGACTGAAACATAAGCCAGTGACCAACCAGGTTGAATGCCACCCTTACCTTACCCAGAAAAAACCTGATCCAGTACTGTCACTCCGAGGACGACACCATCACAGCCTGCAGCCCCCTGGGCTCCCTAGACAGGCCTAGCACCAAGCCAGAGGACTCTTCACTATTAGAGGATCTCAAAATTAAAAAAGATTGTGCCAAGCACAAGAAAACCTCAGCCCAGGTTCTGATTTGGCTCCACATTTAGAGGAATGTGGTGGTGACCCCGAAGTCTGTGACGCCAGTACGTATACAGGAGAACATTCAGGTCTGTGGCTTCCAGTTGAGTGATGAGGAGATGGCCACTGTCCTTAGCTTCCTGCTGCCTGAGACAGTAAACGTGGAGAGTATCCCTATGACACAGAGTACCGAAGCTGAATCAGCTCACGAGGCTTCCTCTCTGCTGACGCACACTTCACTCCCAGAGCCCTGGTTTAGCCCAGCCTCCTGACACGGAGCTGTAGGCAAGGCTGTGTTTAAATCCCCTCGTTGAACCAGGGACAGACTGTTGCAAGCAAATGTGTGTTGCAGAAGTGACTGGACATCACTTTCACTAATTTGATCGGACCAAATGTTTGTCAAAAACCAGGAACTTTGGTAACATTTGAGGGCATATAGATAAAATAATAAAGAATTATAAGATTAACAAACAAAAAAGGAGGGGTTGTTCTCCCAGTGTCTTTACCGTATATGATGTATTTCATTATGTAGAGCACCAAAACACAGAGATACTTTAAAATTAATGGAACTTTTAGCGTATTTTAACCTAAAAAAATAATGATCATATTTATTATTTATGATCATATCTACAAACAAGTTTATATACTAAATATATACTTTGAGAAATAAAAACAATTACATCAATATATGTAATAGGATAAATCATTAGCTTTAATAATAAAATTATATTTTTTGCTTTTATTTTTATTTCTTTATTTATTCGTTCATTTATTGAGACAAGGTTTCTCTGTGTAGCCTTGGCTGTTCTAGGACTATTTCTGTAGGCCAGGGTGGCCTTGAATTCACAGAGATCTGCCTGTCTCTGCCTCCAAAGTGCTGGGATTAAAAGCAATTGCCATCACCTCCCGGATGGAATACAACTTTTTAAATAAGCCATTTTAATCCAGGTGGGGTGGCACTCCTCTATGATCTCAACCGTGCGGTAGGTGGGGGATAGAGGATCAGAAGCTCAAGGCAAACTTGGGCTACTTGGTAAGTTTTAGACCCGCAATGTACGTTCTTAACCTCTGAGCCATCCCTCGGTCCCCAAGTGTGTCTTTGGCGTAAGAGCAGATTGTCCCTCTACAAGTCTTTGCAGTCCGACACCATTCAGAGAACAGCAAGGCGAGGGTGAGGAACTAAAATGGAATGTCTTCTTTTGATGCTGGCTCTGTGGTGGGGAAACCTACCTCACTTTATAACTTGGAGGAAAAAATGTTTGATTTTGTTTTCTGGCAGGAGTGGTAGAGGCTGAGGTATTCTCACCAGGCACAAGCATCTCATCCTGTTTTGGTTTAAGTCTTCCATAACCTCATCAGACTCTGCACACACCCTGCTGCTCACATGCACCAAAACAGCTCGTGTTCCTTGAATAGAACCTGAGCCTCAGGGTAAACTTGGCTGCATCAGTTAGCATGTTCCTTTTCTCCCTAACAACTATAGAAACAGTAAAAAAATAAAGAAAGAAAGAAAGAAAAGAAAAGAAAAAAGAAAGAAAGAAGAAATAAAAAAGAAGAAAGAAAAGCTTTTGAAATGAGTATTTTTTGTTCTAGTTAAATTTTACTAGATTTATAACACATAAGCTGCTCTGAGTTTAGAAATTTAGGTTGTTTATTTATTTATTTTTTTTAAATTTGAGCTCAGAGTATAATGATTAAAAACAACAGGTATGTGATCGTTTAAAAGGAAGGAGTCAGCTGCCCAGGACCCGTGCCCCAGAAGCAGGGAGAGTCTTTGTGGGTTTGAGGCAATTCTACTTACTCTGCCCGATGACTTCCAGGATAGCTGGGGCTGCACAATGAGTCCTGTGTCAAAACTAAACAGAACAAAAGGAAGGAAGGAAGGAAGGAAGGAAGGAAGGAAGGAAGGAAGGAGAGAGACAGACAGACAGAGAGAGAGAGAGAGAGAGAGAAGAAAGAAGAATCCCACAGAACTGCATGTGGTGGTGCAGATTATGTCTTGTTACTTGGCAAAAAAATTGTTCATGTTCAAGAATTTGGTGCCAACCTGAAAAATGAAGGAAGAGCCCGACTCAAGGTAAGTAAACACACACACACACTCACACGCGTGTGCGCGCACACACACACACACATTCACACTGACGGGGGGGGGGGGGGGGAGGGGGGAGAAGGAGGGGGAGAGGGAAGGGAGGAAGAGGTTCTTCTTTTCTATGCTATGATTTCTGTCAAGAAAAACTGCAATGATGAAAACTGGACAAAGCAGGGATCCTTGAAAAAGAGGTTAGAGAGCCTGCTCCCCTTGACCACCCAGTGTGCTGGAGAACGTGAGAGCTAGAGAGGGTAAGGATGCTGAAGCTATTCAGGTTTGGTGGCAGTGGTTGTTGTTGTTGGTGGTGGTGGTGGTGGTGGTGGAGGCGGAGGTGGTCGTTGGTGGTGGTGGTGGTGGTGGAGGTGGAGGTGGTCGTCGTTGTTGTTGTTGGTGGTGGTGGTGGTTGTTGTTGGTGGTGGTGGTGGTGGTGGTAGTGGTGGTGGTGGTAGTGGAGGTGGAGATAGTGGTGGTGGTGGCAATGGTGGTGGTGGTGGAGGCGGTGGTAGTGTGTGTAGGTCTACTAGGCATTGCTGTATGTGGACTGTACTGAGCTCTGGAATACATGGGTCAGCTACACACCCATGGTCCCTGTCTTTCTGAAGCCTACAGTCTTATAGGAGACGTGCCATTAAAGAAACACTCATTGATAGGTCAACGGCGCTGTCTTGGGGATTTTTCCCCTGTAAATGTGATAAGCTTAAAGCAGAAAGGACTTAGTCTATTTCACCATCCAAGATGTAAGGACACAGAGAAACCACAGAACTGGACTACTCCATGGGTGGAAAGAAAGATTTATTTGGGAACTTCAACCTGCCATGGCTATCTCTGGGGCAAAGAGAATGGCAAAATGGTGGAGGAAAAGCCTTGTTGGTTTTATGAGGAACAGTTAGCAGTGAGAGGAAGTGTGTAAGTGAGAACAACCTGGGAACTCTCACGAGGGTCTCTGATTGTGTTATGGGTATGAGTTAATAGGGAACTAGATGCCTTACTGCCAGAGGTAGTCAGCTGTCAAGGCCGATAAGGGAATAGTGGCTCTTTCCGGCAAACAAACCCACTTCACGAGATTCGGAGGAAGCTGATTTTAGGCTTTTGTTTATCCACTAACAATCTTTCTTTATACCCAGAGTCCAGCCTGAGCTGAGCCCAGACTCTCATCTAGGACATTGTCAATGGTGCTGCCATTTTGGGGGCCCACCTTGGATCTAACATAGGGGAGGTTCTGGCAGCAGGAGCTTGAAGCAGCTGGCACATCTCCACACTCAGGAAGCAGAGAAGGAATGATTCATGTGCTTGGTTCTCTTCCACTTTATATGGCCCAGGATCCTCACCCAGGAAATGGCCTTTCCATAATTAAAATGGTTCTTCCCACACCAATTAATATAATCAAGGCACTCTCTCACAGACTTTCTTAGAGGCTAACCTTGAACTAGATAATCCCTCACAGGTGTGGCCAGAGGTTTGACAAGTGACACTAACCATCACAATTTCCAAGGTAGATTTAAGCCTTGGGGGGGGGGGGGGGCAGGGAGCTGGGGCTAAAACCAACACAATGGAGAAAAAGAACGGGAAATGACAAATACAACGACTAAGCCTAAAAGGTGAATGTCCTTTTAAATCTCCTCTCCATTGTTAGAAATCCCATCAATCCATTCTTTTCAGAAGACGCCACGCACCAGAAACAAGAAAAACAGTGACTAATAGTTAACCTGCTAACACGCTTTCTGCAATGTTCTTTCCTACACTTTGGCTCCATGTTCTCTCCGCTCTGTCACATGTCTGTGACTTCATGATCTCCCTTTTATAGATGAGAGTGGTCATCCCTCCTACACAGTCAGACAAAATTTGTGCCTTATTGTTGGGAACTTAGAAAACATTTTCTTGAATCTGTAGTTATGCTGTGTGAAATTTTAGGATGGATCTCACTTCGGTTAACGGTCACCAGAGGAACAAAACCAGTGAAAGAAACATGTAATTTGGTCTCAAAATCTGAAAATGGATGTGGACCATCAATGCTCCAAAGTCAGAGGATGGATTCCCAGATCAGGGAGCAAGTGCAGCCTTCCCCTGCCTTCTTGTTCTGTGCAGCTCACATGGATTGAATATCTTGCCACAGGGATGATGGCAGATATTCTCTCAGTCTTCCTACAGTGCTCATCTTTCAGAAACACCCAGACTGAGCAGACAATGACCGGCTTTGTATCAGTGTTTGAGTAATGTTGACTTTACACTGTAGTGTTTAAGTTGTAGGAAATGAAGCTAAAGGTAGCAATTACTCCAGCCATTTATTCCCTGGATAAAGGACCAGCTCTTAAAAACAGATGATTGCGTTTCACGTGGAATTATGACCTCATTGTTGACTTTATCTGGAGGTTAAACATGGCCTGAAAAGATGCATGTTGCCAGGCTGTGGTGGCGCGTGCCTGTAATCTCCGAACTTGGGATGCAGAGGCATGTGGATCTCTGAGTTTAAGACTGCCTGGTCTTTTTAGCCTGGGTTCTAGGACAGACAGAGCTACACAGAGAAACCCTCTCTGAAAAAAAAAATAAAAACAAAAACAAAAAGAAGCAGGAGGAGGAGAGGAAGAGGAAGAAAAAGGAAGGAAAGGAAGAGGAAGAAAAAAGGGAGAGGAGGAGGAGGAAGAAGAAGAGGAAGAGGAGGCAGCAGCATATTGGTACCAAGTTTACAGGGAGTGGGTTTGTGACGGTTAATTTTATTTCTACTTGACTGGACTTAGGGAGCCCCTAGTAGCTGGTAAGACATTCTTTTAGAGTGTGGCTGCCTTTAGCAGTTGTGTCCAGCATCCGTTTGGTTCCTGCCAACTGATCTTGTTGATTCTGGGTTTGCAAATGAAATGACTCATTTGCACTGACAGGTCAGGCTACAGAGAGGAACTGCCACAGGGTTCTTCTAGGGTGCTGGGGCTCCCTCAAAAGCCTATTTCTCAAAATATGGGTGAATGAACCCCTAGTGCAGATGAATCAGTCTTAAATGACAGAACCACTAAGCATTTTCATCTCCCTAAGCTTCCAAATCCCTTCTTCTACATTAAACCAGAGACGGTGAGCATTCCCAGTTTTCCCATTGTCTTAGGGTTTCTGTTGCTGTGATGAAACACCATGACCAAAACAACTTAGAGAGGAAAAGGTTTTCTTGGCTCATGCTCTGTATCACTGTTCATCACTGAAAAAAGTCAGGACAGGAACTGAATTAGGACAGGAACCTGGAGGCAGGAGCTGATGTGAAAGTCATGGAGGGGTGCTGCTTACTGGCTTTCATGGCTTGCTCAGCTGGGCTTTCTTGTAGAACCTAAGACCACTAGCTCAAAGACGGCACCACTCACAATGCGCTGGGCCCTCCTCTCAGTCACTAAGAAAATTCCTTAGAGTCCTGCCTAAAATCCAGCCTTATGAAGGTATTTTCTTAATCTGAGGTTCCCTCTCAGATTACTTTAGTGGTTGACATAAAACTGTTGGTGGGTCATCTTTTAATCCATATTTCAACTACCAACCAACCAATCAGCCAGCCAGCCAGCCAGCCTGTTGGCTGGAGCCCTTCCCAACTAGCTGCAGAGTCTTTCTTTGCTCAGTGAGCCTGTATTGTTTTGCTGGATGGAACTTTATGATATTGTATATTTCACACCTCTAATACCTTTCCATATTCATGTCCCTCAGATTTCTGTTTGGGTAGATTAGAAAACACAAGTCATTCTTTTGAATATGTCTCCCCGTGCATTGCTCTGGGTGTCACCAGCTCTTTAGGGACTTGAATGCAGTTACAGATCTAGAGGTATCACAACTGTTTCAGGAGGGGCCACTGTTTCCTTAGGCAAGGAGTCTTTGTCCCCACCACTGTGGTGGCAGTGGCAGGGACACTTCTAAGTCACACCTCATTCACAATGGGAAGCGATGAGCAAATGAACACTTGCGCTTGGTTTGCTCTCTCCGTTTTATTGAGGAGGGAGTCTCTCACAGTTAAAAAGGAGGGACAGAGAAAACTGACTCGGGACTCTGGAGGCTCAGAAGACTCTTGAACTTCCAGGTTCAAGCTGGAAAGTCAGAAAAGCTGGTGACACCATTAAGTCCAGATCCAAGGACCTGAGTACTAGGAGCACCAGGGCAGGAGATAAATGTCTCCATGCATATAGAGACAGAGCAAGCCTGTTCTCTCCTTGTCTTTGTGCTCTGTTCACGCACTTAACAGAACGATACCTGAATGTAGGCCATCTTCTTATCATCTTACCAAGTCAAGTGCTAGTCACTGGTAGCTCCTTCGAGACAGACCCCAAAGTATCTGAGCTGATGCACAAAATTATCCTGATGTTATGCAAATATCATGCAAATTTGGGGGTAAACTCTACCAAATTTTATAAAGGAACTGTTCAACTGAAGGAACTTTCCTCAGACTAGCTCCTGGCTCTGCACATTTCAGACCTTCTTTCTCTGTCATTCCCCACAGGCCTCCTGTACTGACTTACACCACATCACCACAAGAGGCAGGAACTCTCCAGGAAACCATTCCTCTGGAGTATCTCTAACTAACATGCTCAGAGGTGACCGAGGCCACGCATGGAACCGTACATGCATAGATAGCATCTGGCTTGATGTCATCCTGTCCCTCATACTCTGTGCAATTCTGGCTCAAGTTTTGGGGCGTTGGATCCCCCAAATGCTCCCAGTTCCCATACCACCTGACAGGAGGAAAAATGTGGCAGAGGGGAAGTTGGAGTAAAAAAGAAACAGTGGCTTTTAATAACTGTACCTGGAATAACACTTCTGCACATTTTACCAGAAAAAAAAGCAAGCCCTTGTGAAAGCATTGGTAGGACGTGCTCCCAAGCCTTGGAAGGAGGGGTGAGAGGCCAGCAAGCCTCCACAAGGGGCATAGTCCTTAGAGATGAAAGAGACCCAGAAAAGGGTAATTATGAAGGTGGGGACCTCAGAGCTGCAGCCGCTAGCACAATTATCTTAACAAGTTAAATTAGCCCCAGATAAACCTGTACCTAATAACTCTGGGCTGCTTGGACCTAGAGCTCGAATTTACAAGGAGGACTTCAAAGCCCCAGGCCGGGTTACCAGAGGTGATTATCACCACCCCCAACACACACACACACACACACACACACACACACACACACACACACACA
>JANHMN010000010.1:67499548-67530195 GCA_030674055.1 Rhabdomys pumilio | reverse complement strand
GTGTGTATATATATATATATATATATATATATATATATATATATATAATGAAGTGTGTGCATGTGTATGTGCACACACACATATGTGCACACATGCACATGTATAGGTCAGAGGACAATTTTCAGGAACTGGTTCTCTGGAATGGTTCTCATGGTTTCAGGAATGGGTCCCAGAGATTGAACCCAGGTCAGCAGGCTAGTGATATTTCCCTGAACTATGATATATTCTAAGAAACGAACAACCATGAACCAGACAGTAGAAAAAAGATGTTCAGTTCGCATCCAGGAACTCTGTATTCATAGCTGTTATAGCTTGAATCCAGACCTTGCCATCTCCACATGGTGCTGTCTAGCGGACTGAGCTGATGTCCGACCACAACCTCCACCCAGGATTAATGGGAGCAGTGAGAGGGGCATGGGGGGGGTGAAATTCCTGACCCTGGGTCTTAGGCTGGCTAAGGTCTTGCTCTGCCTCTTTGAGGCACTAAGAACCAGAGACCTGCCCCTCCCTCAGCCTTAGTGTCTCTGTTCCAAGACAGTACCAATTCTAAGTTGTTGATTAATTCATAAAGAATATTCCAAAAATACCATCTGGGAGTCAAGACCCTGGGTTCAAGATCTGGGGTGAGGAGAAGTTAGAAAGGAGAATGGCCAGAGCAGCTCTGGCTGAGAAGGGGACAGGCTCAAGCCTCCAGAATAGTAGAGCTACGAGCCCCAAGCCAGCCAGAGCTGACTGGACTGACCAGGGCTTCACTGATCTTCCGCTCAGGAAAACCCCATTTTGCCCTTAGCCAGTGAAAGAAAGAAAACAGGAAACACATGTTCTTAAAGGAAGGCTGAGCACCTAGACTCAAGATGCTTCCAGCGAGTCTGTGCCCCACACAGGGGTTTCTTACCCCACCTGGGGATCTGTCCAGATCAGCCCTTGAGAGAGATACATTTGTCAAACTTATACAAAAACAACAATACTGCAGGCAGGATATTTATGTTCTTACTAATTCCTGTGCAACCTTGAGCAAGGAACTCAGCCTCTCTGGGCCTGTGTTTCCTGTCTCTGAAAAAATAGAGGTGACCGTTGCTTTTCTCTGTTTCGTATGCCTCGCTGGCTTTGCAACTATAAAGTATCACACACATAGAAACAAGCGGGAATGCCAGCAAGTCTTCCCATGCTCCCCACCCCTTCCTGCAAGTTCTAAGTTCCAGGATGCTTCCTCCAATTGCCTTAAAGGAGTGACTCACCTACGATGGCCCCTCTCACATTCATTCTTTGCTTCTCCTCTGTCAGAGGCCTGGCATCCTCCTTCTCGGGTGTCTGGTCACCCTGCCACAAACTCAAAAGCACCTTGAGGTCTGGCAGCCTGGTAGGTCTTCGTGTCCCTCTTTTGGCAGCAGGTGTGTAAGAAGCCCTGGCTAGAGGAACAGGGCCTGGGTGAGAGAGAGCATGTTGTGACGTGCCTGAGACCCACGCACACGTCTTCCTTTGATCCAGTCCTGACTGATGGAGACTTTTGGATTTGACCAGCACAGTTGCAGAGCCCAGGTAACCGAGCCCAGAGGAGAGCAACCTGAAGTGGTGCTCTGATGTGTCTTGGAGCTGTCTGTGGCAGGAAAGAGGACTGAGGAAGCCTTTGCTGACCCTGCTCTCAGCTGCCCACAGCTCCACAGCCCTGGCCACAGGTCTGCCCCTCCCTGTGCTACGTCTCTGGGGCAGGTGCCTAGGTAGATTCTAGGGACTCTTAGAAGAGACTTGGGAGGCACTCAGGATATCTAAAGTTTTAAGAGTATGGTGTGTATATGCTCATTGAGAGTGTCCACCTGTGCCATCCATTTCCCCTCAGGAGCATCCATGCTTTTTCCTCTTAAAGCCTGGCCTGGGACCAATAACTTACCAAGCAGCTTAAAGAGCTAAGAATGGCTGGGCAGTGGTGGTATGTGCCTTTAATGCCAGCACTCAGGAGGCAGAGGCAGGTGGATTTCTGTGAATTTGAGAGCATCCTGGTCTACAGAGCATGTTCCAGGAGAGCCAGGGCTACACAGAGAAATTCTGTCTCAAACAAACAAACAAACAAACAAACAGGGTGAGGTAAGAGGCCTCCTGGGGAGGAAGCATCTCAGGCTATGGGTTCGACTCTATGTACAAAATGGAGCCTCTGAAAGCATAAAGATGGTGTGAGCCTGGTCCTCACCACGGGAACCTAATCTAAATGGTAGATGACAGCATCCAGGCTGAGAAGGCAAGCCGAGCTTGCACATCCTGTCTCCCTCTCTTGTCTGCCCACTGGATACAGAGGACTCTGAGCCCATGAGGAGAGCAGAGCCATCAAGTTCAAGAGTCTGGGCGCCCGAGTCAGCACATGAATAGCCTCCTACTGTAAGCCAGGAGCCCACAGCAGACAGTTCAGTGAGAACTGGCCTCTGTGGTGCTCAGCCAGGGAAATTTGAGGATCTGTTTGTTTTACCAGCAAACATTACCATGAGACGATTACTTAATGGGGGCAAGACTGCAGGGAAAAATGGCCCGACACTTCTAGTATCTTCTGGCCTGCCCCCCACATGGTTTTTGACTGCGGTTAGGCTCCCTCTCCCAGCCCTGATGCCATAAGTATGCTATGTCAGAAACGCAGATGAATGTGTCGGTATCCTTTCATGATGTCAGCATGTGCTGAATAACAAGAAATTCACAAGGTACAGCTGTTTCACTGGCAGGATGTCAGCAAGTAGCCTTGCTTGCCTTGATAGATCTAGCCAAGGCAAACACCAGTTCCTTTTACTATAATATTAACTGCTAATATTAACTCTCAGATCATACATCACACAAATACATGGGGACACACACACACAGAGTTAAAAAAAAAAAGGCCACAGAAGTGTTCAAGAGATTTTAAAAGAGACCAGAGAGGCATGAAAACATAACAAAAAGAGTCTCCATAGGGGAAGACAGTGGACCAAGATGGGAGGATTGCTGAGTGAACACTGGAGTCCTGCTGCTGACAGGTCACAGCTTTGAGCAGAGTTCCAGAAAACGGAGTCCAAATGCAGAGACAGTACAGGACTGTAGAGGCTGAAGGAGCAAGAGGTTTGGATGTATGGACAGACAGAAGGCCCAGAGAGACAAACGGAAGATAGGCAGGCGACAAACCATGTAGGCTTGTGGGAACCATAACATCAACGTTAAAATCAACATCAGCGTCAACAGTAGGAACCAAAGTAAGCGGCCCCTGGAAGAGCTGGGAGTTCTGTCTTTCAGGTCCTTGACACATCCTGTGCACGAGCTGGGTGACGGGGTCATGGCTATTGTAGAGTTAAGTGTCCTCCTATCCGGGGTCCTTTAATGGAGTTGTGCCTTTCCGGTTTGGTTTTCTTGACGTGATTTGAATATGCCATTTGCTCTTGTAGTCTCTATTTGTTCTAGGGTGGCACCCAAAGAGAAGTTGTTCGTCACTCTTTATCAGGTGGTTGATTGGTTCAATGACGGTGCAGTCACGTGTCCTCCTCCTCCAATCTCAGAATGGAGTCAAAAGCTGCTCACGAGGTGGAGTTTCTTGGGTCAAGGAATAGTCTGAAACCACTATTCTATACAATAGAGAGTGAGTTATGGCGGACACTTGTCAGATCATGTGTCATGGTGGGCCCCAGTAGGGGGAAGCTCTAAGCCTGAGCACTGGGTACCTTTGTCCTTGCTTTACTCATTTTCCTCTTCCCATCCTAATCTCACCCAGGCTGGCCATTCCAACCTGTCTAGGAGGCTCCTGTTGAAGCCTGTCTAGATCCCAGCTGTTGGCAGCATTCTTCTATGGCCTCTCCTCTCTGCTTCGGGGCTCCCTAGGACCCCAATCCCTCTTTTTCCCTTTCCGGGTACTACTCCTTCCTTTCTCAGAGACCACTGAGCTCTGTGATACTCCAGAGGCCAGATGAGGCCTGCCTGTAGAACAGGCTCACAATGATGCAATGCCCCCATGCTACAGCCATCTGTGCTCGTCCATTTGACAAGGAGCAAGCTTGTGGTATAGATACTGGACCACTAACCTGCCTCTGTACCTAGTGTTATGATGCCATTTTACAGATAAGAAGATCCAGGAATCCAAGAGTGAAGCCTGTGCTCCGACATCACTATGTCACATTGCCTAGAAGCCACAGATGTTCAGTAAATGTGTTCAGCAAAACAGATGTGGCAGATTCACTCCCAGGGGCAAACAAAACCCCCTAGCGTGAGGGGGCTCTGTGGTATTCTGAAGACTGGGGGAGGGTCACATGATCTCACAGGCCTGGATTACCTACCAAGGTCCTCAGGAGTGTGTGTGGTATGTGTGTATGTGTACTTATATGCATGTGCCTGTCCTACATAGGCCTGGCAAGGGAAGTATAAGGAGAGATTTGTAGTGCTAACTAATAGAAAGAAGACACAAATATAAGAGATAAACTGTCTTAGGGTTTTACTGCTGTGAAGAGACACCATGACAACTCTCATAAAGGACATTTAATTAGGGTTGGTTTACAGTTTGAGATCCAGTTCATTATCATCATGGTGGGACGCATCAGGCAGACGTAGTACTATAGAAGCCTAGCATTCTACATCTGCAGGCAACCAGAAGACTGTATTCCACACTGGGCAGAGTCTGACCATAGAAGACCACAAAGCCCACCCCCTCAGTGACACTTCTTCCAACAAGGCCATACCTTCTAATAGTGCCACCCCCTATGGCCAAGCATTCAAACCATCGTGTGTGTGTGTGTGTGTGTGTGTGTGTGTGTGTGTGTGTGTAAAACTTTTTTTAGAAACTTAGACAATTTTTTAAAGATTTTATTTTATTTGTATGAGTACACTATAACTGTCAGACCAGAAAAGGGCATCAGACCCCATTACAGGTTGTTGTGAGCCACCATGTGGTTGCTGGGAATTGAACTCAAGACCTTTGGAAGAGCAGTCAGTGCTCTTAACCGCTGAGCCATCTCTCCAGCCCTATAACTTTAAATTTTCTAGTAACTTCATTTAAAATGGTAAAAGAAAAATAAAACAAATGAAGAAATATGATAAGTTAATCCATCTCAACATTTGGAAGGCAGAGGCAGGTGGATCTCTGTGAGTTTGAGGCCAGCCTGGTCTACAGAGTAAGTTACAGGATAGCCAAAGCTACACAGAGAAATCCTGTCTCACAAACAAACAATAACAACAAAAACATCCCCAAAGCAAAAACAAAAATAAAACAAAAACAAAACACCCTAATATTTTCTATTTGAGCGATTCTATAAGAAATGCTATCATTTTAAACAAGCAGCTAAAATAAAACAGAGGAAAGAAGAAAGAGCTTTTTTGTTTGTTATACTAAACCCACAAAGTCCAATGTGTATTCTCCATGAATGACAGCTCAGTCAGAGCAGTACATCTCAAGGACTCAAGAGCCACAAGTGACTCCTTGCCACTCGCCACTCTTTTGTACAGCTCAGTTCTGGTCCAGGCAGCTGAGGTCAGGCCGAGCCTGAGACTGTGTTCTGGAAGTCTCAACATGGTGCCTCCTGATGCTCAGGAAAGCTCAAATGGTCAGGCCTTGCTTAGCAAAGCAAGATGCAAGTCTGTAAGTAGCAGGCACGGAAATCCACGCTACATAAACACAAACTGCTATGTGTTAGACCCAGGGAAAGCAGCAGGCAGGTTTAATCTGCGGCAAACCCAGCATGTGTTTGTACTTTTTTATTTACAGTAGGCCCTATGAGGAGGAGGCCTGTAAACAGCTCAAGGAGCGCCAAGTGGCCCAGCGGTCTCCACACAGCTGCACCTCGTTCTCCAGACCCTCAGGTTACAAGCAAGCCCAGATTCAACCAGAAAGATTTCACGACCAAGGAGCATGTCCCAGCAAATGTGAGGGGGAGGTGGGAATTGGAGCAAAGAGCCAGGCCAGGAAATTGTTGCCAGCTGTGGTATGTGAGCGCCAGAGACGGTAGACTACTTGAGGCCTGCCCTATGTCATCTGAGTCTACACACAGGAGAGGCAGCCCCAAAACTTAAGCTTAGCCAGTCAGCTGAAATTGGCCCATGGGAGGCCAGGCCATCATTGCCAGGGGTAAGATCTGAGTAGAAACATGGAGCCCTTCCTCACTCAGCAGGACACCTAACTTTTAAAGCTTTGTAGCATCACCTTGAAATCCTTCATTTTTGTAGGCTTACATTTTCATTTCACACCGAGCCCTGCAAACTGTGCACCCAGTCAAGGGTAGAGGCAGACTCAGGCAACAATTAGCCCTTCCTGCCCAGGATTCCTTCAGGGGAAGGGCCGGGTATACTATTCCCTGCAAGTCACTCAGGAGAGCGGAGCCCTGGAGAATAGCACTCGGATGTTGTGGGGTTTCCAAGGTTCAGCTTGCAGTGATCATTAGATTGTTTAAAGGAAAATACCACAACAACTTCCTACCAGAGTTTGTCTTTACACTTAAAAAAACAAAATGAAACAAACAAACAAAACCACTAATTTTTAACCTACCAAAGAATATGCATCTTTCTTCTGGCCTCTGGGACGTTACCTTTGTGTTTGCTCTCCTGCATGCCCTCAGCCGCCCCACAGGGAGAAGAAGAAATATGGGAGGAGAGGAAGCAGCATGCTTCTGTGACCTCAGGTCAGACCAAAATCTCTTCTTCATGATGTTTATAGGGAGCCCTGGAGGTGACACCACATACCTGGCAACCAACAGAGCCACAAGAACCAAAATTTTGCCCAAGAAGGATGTTGAATCTGATCACTGAATTGCAGGACCATAGCCCTAGGCTAAGGTAGAGGAAGACAGAAAGGAGTGGAGGGGCTCCTACCTGAACTGTTTGCATCCAGGACACTAAAGCTACCTTGTGACTCATGGCCCTCAGCCAATGGCATGTGAGAGCACACGACAGACGCCTTGTTCCAACAGACATTGGTAAAAGCTGTTGCGTCAGAGCTGAAACCTACTGTTCACAGCTAGATGAGTGGAGTCACAAGATTGGTACCACTGGGAGAGCAGCGACCCGTGTTGTACTCGTTGCTGTGTCGCTGGCTCATAGACAAGTGTCTGTCATGTAGCAAGACCTCAATACACTTTATCAAATTAACTGAATAAGATGAACCTTGGCTTCTGCCTCAGTGGGCTCCTCCCCACACCAAGAATGTGATAGGTTTGCCCAGCTAGACATGCAGCCCTACTCTTAAGACCGCACCCTCTAGCTATGTGGTCAGCCTTCCTGACCTCCATACCTGCTCCTTACACAGGCTAAGAGAGTAATCTGTGGCATTCCATTTCATAACGTGGCTTGCATTTGAGAATCCTGCAACAGTCCAAGCAGACAGTGATCCTCATGGTAATTGCTGCAAGACACGTTCTTTTTCATTTTTGTGAAAGCAGGGAATACGGCCGTCAGTGAAGCACTTCCCATGCAAGCATAGGCATCTGAGGTTGATCCCCAGCACCCATGAAAAATCCAGGCACGGCAACAAGCCGAAGTGAATATAGGCCAGGCCAGCCTTTAGTCTAACTGAAGACTGAATTCCAAGCTCAGTGACAGAGAGAACTTGTCTAAAAATCAGAGTGGATGAAGGTAAAAAGAGTTTGTATTGTGGGGTTTGGGCAGTGGGAGGAGAGACAGGGGTTATGTGATCAAGATACCCTGGATATATGTATGTAATTGTCAAACAATAAATGGTACTATTAAAAACCAAGGTGGGGAGCTATCTGAGAAAGACGCCGGATGTGGACCTCTGGCCTCCACATGTACCACCACACACATGTGCACACACATACACGTGTACACAAAGAGGAAGACATTGATGGAATATTCACCTAAGAAATCATGCCTGCCTTATCAGAACCGGAGGCTGCCAATCTAACTGTCAGTGGCCACAGAAGGACGCTGGGTTGGGAGCCACACCCACTGTTTTGTGTCCAGACAAGCCTGCACACAGTGTAGCAGACAGCACAGAGCTAGAGCTGGGAAGAGATACCTGCTGAACTCTATATTTAAAGTCTAACCTTGGGAAGCTGTCAACAGACCCTGGAACTTCCTGGGCTGAGGGCCCTAGCAAGACAGGGTGTTGCTGGCTATGAACCATGTTGGACTCAGAGTGCTTAGAATATGAGAAGCCTCAGAAGAATAAGTATAGACTGAACAGGGCTGGGAGCCTGGGCTAGATCATGGAGGGGAATTTCCACCCCCCCAAAAGGATGGAAATTAATACCAGGCATCTAGTTATATTCTGTGAGATTGCCATGGATATGTCAGTTGTACCTGTCTGGAGACTTGAAATAGAGGTTACAATCTACTCAATGAATCTCCTTTTGCTGTTATTACTGAGTTCTAAACACAAAGACACCTCCCCTACCACAAACCTGACACAGGCAAGACAGTGGGCTGGCCTATCTTAAGTGAAGACTCCAAGCTCACAGTTACCACCAGGATGGCTGGGGTTAAATTAGCCCTGTGACTATCTGGAGCAGTACGGGTGTGTCACAGGGCTGAGTTGTTTCCTCTCCCAAATGGATCTCTCCACTCCATATTTCTGGACAAAGGTAAACACATGCTGCTCAATGGAGAAAAGACAAGTCTTGGTCTAGACTAAGCATACCAACATCATACCTGGGCTAGTGAGATGGTGGCCAACCATGTAAAAGCACTCGCCATGAAAGCCTAAATAATTATTTAAGTTTGATCACTGGAAACTTTATAAAGGTGAAAGGACAGAACCAACTCCACAAAGTTGTTCTCTGACCTCCACAAGCACCTTGTGGCACAGCTGCACCTACAAACTTACACAATAATGATAGATTTTAGGGCCTAAAGAGATGGTTCAGTGGTTAAGAGAAATTGCTGTCCATCCAGAGGACATGAGTTCAGTTCTCAGCACCCACCTCAGGTCGTTCACAACTGCTTGTAACTCAAACTCCAGAGGAATTTGATCCATCTGGCCTCCTCCAGCACTTTCACACACTTTCAACCCCTGCCATGAAACACACACACACACACACACACACACACACAAACACCCCAAAAAATTACAAAAATGAACATTTTTAAAAGTTTTTTGTTGTGAGATATTTGACCACACTGTGAACCCCAAGATTGTGTTATTTACTGAAAACAACCTTTTCTACTGTGGTGTGGCTCAGCTCTTAGCACACGCCTTTAATCCCAAACAATAAAGGTAAAGTTAGTTTGTAGACAGAAGCACCCATGTTTGAAAGTGACTTCTAATTAAGGGGCAGACAAAGTGACAAATCAGAGAAAGATTTGCCAGAATGAATCAGAGATAGGATACTCCCTACTCTTGTAAGGAGGGAGAAGAAAGGGAAGTTACTTCAGAGAGCAGTTCAGAGAAAGAGGCAATTTTACTGGGAGAATTTTACAGAGACAGATTGCAGAAAGAACAAGCTAGACACAGGTGAAGACAGAACAAGCTAGAGAGTGAGAAGGAGCCAGAAGATTAGAACAGATTGCCAGAGTTAGTTTGAGGCCAAGCAGAGCAGAAAGCCAGAGGCCGAGAGAGACTAGGTTAGCAAACTGAGGCAGGAAACCTGAAAGACAACAATTACATCTGGGGAGTAAAAGTAGCATTTCTAGTTTTCAATTTATCGTATCTGGAAGCCCTAAGCAACACTTATTTCTACAGCTGGAGTCTGGAAGTCTGAGATTAGGGTGCCTGGCAGGGCTCTGGTGAGGAACGTCTTCCAGGCTGCATATTGTTTATGTCCGGTTATGTGCTTACATGGTAGATGTCCAGCTGTGTCATTTTTCAAGGGCTTGGAAGGTATTTGTAAGGGCTCCAGCCTCCTAACCTAATCACCCCTCAGCACCTTCTAGAACCATCCCTTTAGCAGTTAGGTTCCTGCTTCATCACTTCTGTGTGCTTCCGGGATTTCCCCTTCTGTCACCTCTGTGCCAGGCTGTCTGTCTCTGCAGTCCACGGCACAGAGAATGCCTAACCCAGAAAAAAAGAACTCGTTCCTGCCATCTCTGCTGATGACTGGTTGTGTGGTCTCAGACACAACCCTTGCTCTTGTGAGCCTCAGTTTCTTCGTTTGATAGCGATGAATTGGTCCTTGTCTTTCTATCTCTGTCAGTTCATGGAGGGATCAAGTAAGTTGTCTTATATAAAAAAGGCTTTGACTTGGGAGGCAGAGACAGAAAGGTCATCATGAGTTCAAGACTAGGTAGCAAGTCTCGGTCAAAGCTACAGAGTGTAATCCTAGCTGGAATAATAGGTAGGTAGGTAGATGGATGATAGATAGATAGATAGATAGATAGATAGATAGATAGAGATAATGTCTTTAGAAAACAACCATGTCCTTTGAAAATAGCTGTGAGGTGAAGAGTGGCTTGTTTTTGTAGCTAAAGCTCCTTCCTCCACAGCACAGGAAATTGGGCAAGGAGACAGCAGGCAGCCCCTCACTCTTGATCCTCCAACTTCTGGCTGTGGCTGGGAGCCACAGAGTCTTCCAGGCTTCTCCATGGTGACAGGAAACATGGCTGCTTCTTATTAACTACCTGGTCTAAGCCAGTCAGCCCACACGAGTCTTGTCAGGGTTCTCTGAGCCATAGCTTCTAAGCAAATCCTTGTCCCTCTTTCTCTACTCTTTCTCTTCTGTAAGGACTGGCCTTCAGCTCGACTTCCAGATTAGAGATATGCTTATGAATTCAAGGGTGAACCCAGTGTGTACCGGGAGTGAGAAGTCCGTACTACATTTAAGACTCAGACACACTTGTTACGTCAGCCCTACCTAGCACATGCTGACTGGTGATGATGCTCTGTCCACTTCCTCCAGTCTCTGAGCTGAGTCTCCTCACTTGCTTGTAGCCCAGGATCTGGAATTCCTGGTCTGCTTCTACTTCCTGTGTGGAGGCCTCCCTTCCCCATAGGCCCTCCTGGGCATCAGACTCGCAGTATGGGATCTCTGCCTCAGGCTCCTCTGCAGCCAGGCCCTCTGCTTAAAGTTCCTAAGCACATCTTCAGAGAATTCCCAAACTCCTGCCCTCCCTCACATGGATGGTCTGCATGCCACTCACTCCCGCAGACAGTGGAGCAACTAGAGGAAACCAAATTCAGACACTTCCTCTGTCCTCCCTTCCTTTGTGATGAGGTCCTACAGGTATGTACAGGAGTGACCTCAAGGGGAATTCTTTCTTACAGCTCCCATGAGATATAAAGCAAGTCCTCTCAGCCAAACCTGCACCTCTCCTCCTGACAAGGTCTGGGCCTGTGGGGAAAGAAGCCAACTCCTCTCAAGCCAGACTTCCCTGGTCTTGAAAGATGCCTCTAACTGCCATCTTTGTTGTCCCTCCCACCTGGGGCATGGGATGCTCTCTCACCTTCCAGGTCTCACCTGGATTCTCTGTCCACAAGGCATAGATTTCCACACCTTCATTTTACAAGCGAGTTGTGAGCATCAGTTTGAAGCCCAAGTCACTGCCTTCCCTTTCCTCTCAGCAGGAAGTGTGAAGGCTCATCCTCCAGGCTGCAAGAAAGCATGATTAAAAAATAGTGTTTTAAAAATCCATTTAAATGGTTATGGTGGAAATTTTTATATGTTTTCAATCGAAAGTCTTTAGCTTTTAAATTTTTAATAAATAGTACTTTTCTAAAAAAAAAAAAAAAATCAATTCAAAGCCAAAGATGGTGGCACACATCTGTGATTCCAGCGCTTGAAAGGCTGAGGCAGGAGAATTTCAAGTTTCAGGCTAATCTGGGCTACACAGTGAGAGCCTTTCAAAAAGAGAGATTGAAAGGTTAAGGAGTAGATTTTCCAGTTCATTCCCCCCTTACACCGCTGGTGAGGAGAGACGTGAAGTGGGGGAAGGGCTCCAGTCAGAGCATCATTGACAAGCCATGTCCTCCTGAAGTGAAGTACTTAAGCCATGGCAGAGTCAGCTTTCCACAGAGCAAGCAAATGGGTGTGGGGAGCTGGTGGGAGCAGCTCTGCAGTCCCAGGCTCTCATAGAAGACCTTGGGCAGACGGCTTCCACAGCCTTCCATCCTTGTGTCTGTCTTTGTACCCCACTGGTAGCCTGGATCTTTTGCAAACAGAAACAACACTTGGTCATATTCCGCTTTCCCCTCTTCCTCTACCCCAAGCCTTCCCAGTTTGGATCCAGATCACCAAAAGGAAAATGCAGAAACTCTAGTAACCATGTAGGCCTTGAAATGAGTTTGCCAGTGAGAAGAGCTACCCCTGTGGCTCTTCCGGTGTTGTGTTGGGATGGGGAGAGTTTAGGGTTTTATTTATAATTAGTATGAGGCTGGTAAAGTGAGCATGCAGAGGTTAGAGGACTGGAGTCAGGTCCCAAGGGTGTGTTCAGAAAGTATGTTTGCCCTCTGAACTGTCTCACTGGCTCTATTTAAGACAGTTTCTCATGTATCCCAGGCTGGCCTTGTACTCTCTATATAGCCCTTGAATTTCCAACCCTCTGATCAATACCTCCTGTGTGGTGGGATTACAGATATGTATCAATATACTCAGTTTTATGGAGTACTGGGGATCGAACTCAGGGATCCGTTCACCTAGGCAAGCAGTCTACCAGTGAGCTACATTCCAAGCCTTTAAATCACTATTGCTTTGCCTTGAGACAGGGTTTCACTATGTAGGTTCTAGTAGTGCATTCTAGTGAGTTAGAATTCTCTATGTACACTAGGCTTGCCTTGAACTGAGAGAAATAGACCTGCCTCTCCCTTCCAAGTGCTGAGATCGAAGGCATGCACCACCACTCCCAGAGAAATCCCTGTTTTAATTCTGTATCATCAATTTGCATTTTATAAGCATACGTAATTATTCAGAACCTTACCTATGAGTTAATTCCTAAGAGTCCAGAAGCGCCAAAGTCAGTACCTCTTCTTACACAGAGGGAGTGTGCATGGTCCCGTTACTTAGCCTATTCTAAGTGTTAACAGTAGCCCTGACAGTGGTCTGATCACTGCACGATGATTCCCAGGAGCTCCTCATATGCACACGATATCTTACATGCCTTGTAATGACCTGCTCACGCAGGCTACTGCTGTTGCCTGTCTTACACATGATGGGAAGAAGCCAAGGGAGTGCACACGGCCACCCAAAGATGTGATGAGAATTTGGACTTCAACTTAAATGAAGGGTTTTGTTCCGCTTTACTTCTACGATGTCATTGGCCATCAAACTTTGGCTCTTTACTTTCTAGTTAAAGCCTGAATTTTGATGAATTCCCAACACAGTGTGACCCATAGAATAGAATGCAAGATATCCTATAATTGGAAATTTTCTAGAAGTCACGCTCAAAAGTAAAAAGAAACTGATGAAATCAACTCAATCAATAAGTTTACCTAACTCAAGCTATAGTTTCTACATGAAATGGTGGTGAACAATAATAAGGGATTTTCTATTGTTCTTGCCTTGATTTCCCCTATGTTAAAAGGCACTGTAGGCAGGTGTGGTGCACTCTCCAGTAATCCCAGAAACTGGGAGGCTGGAATAGGGGGAGCCTAAGGTTGAGGCAATCAAGCCTGGGCTACACATCAAGACTTTGTTGGAAACAAGGGAGGAGAGGAGAGAGGAGAAGGAAAAACAGAGATGCAGTTGAAAACAGGAGCAGAGAAAGCAGGATGCAGTTGAGAGTCCCCATCTCTCCTGGTACCAACAATGGTCACTTAGAATCAGCCAAAATCACTGACAAGGGAGAAGAAAGAGACCATAGAATTTATACACTTTTTTTCAGGGCGCATCCCCCTCACCAAACGAGGTACAAACAGAAAGGGGCTTGAGATGTTTCTCAGTGCCCACGCTAAGGAAGTCCAGCAGACAGGCCACCCTAGAGCTGGCTTTAGGAGTCATTAATTTAGATCACCATTTAATGGCCAGTTCTCCACTTTTGGACCCTGTCCAGTCAGTTTTCAACTTAGACCAGGCCACTGGGACCACCATGTCAATGAAGTATAAACCAAGAGCTGTATTTGAAAGCTGAGGTGCCCCTGCTGGTAGTCTGCTCAAACACCCCAGGGGAGACCTCCATCCCTGAAGCTTTCATTTAATGGTGAGCACGAGAAAGAGACTACTCCACGATAAAGACAGAAGTTCCAAATAGCAATGGCAGTCATGACTAAGGCCATGTCACTGAACCTTGGACACACATCTCTACCAGGACCACACGTGTTACAGATGATCAAACACATGCATGACAAGAGATCTCTATATTGAAAGCTCAGCTCTGCTGGCTGAAGATGAAACTCTAACATTTTTGCAATTTAAGATTTGATCATTTTATTTATCTTCATTATCTTTTTGTTCTGGGCGTGGAAGCCTGAGGTGTTGTAGGTGCTAAGCAAGTGTGATAGCGCTGAACTGCTTTCCCTAGCTCACTTCACTTTCTAATAGGCGCTCACCAAGTTGCTCCGGATGGCTTTGAACTCACTCTGTAGCCCAAGCAGGTCCAAGCAGGCCCAAGCTTCCAACCCACCCCACAAGTAGCTGGCCAACCAAGCTTCATTTCTACACATTCTTGCAAAACAACAAACCCAGAACTGTCTGTCTCTGGGCCAGTGACCACCACCAACTCCAGTTTAAGACTATGTGTGATTAGAGCATCACGAAGCAGTACTGCCATCTGGTGGCAGCCTTGGTCACAAGCCTGTTCCCCGGAAGGACAGGATCAGCTTCTAGGAATGTGTTTTTCAAAATGTGCTCTCTGGTCACGGAGTTTGTTAAAAATGCACATTGCTGATCTCTCTAGAACCAAAGTCTCCATGGCAGTCACCAAAAATCCACACTTAATTGAATGCCCCAAGTGTTCTTCATGCACGGTAAACTTGAGAAAACCATCAATCTAAAGGATTGTCTAACTGATGCAAACTGAGAAAATTCAGAGGCAGTAAATGTTGGAGCACTTATTTTCCCTAACGCTGAGCAGAGAGAAGATTGCTATTCTGTGGGTCTGATGGGCGCCATGGAGCTGTTTTATGTCGAAAGAACACCCTGTGCATAGTACATACAAAGCCAAAAGGAACCTGAATCCCATTTTCCAGTCTCTCTCTAGTCTCTGTCTCTTTCTGTTTCTCTGTCTCTCTGTCTCTGTCTGTCTGTCTCTCTCTGTCTCTCTGTCTCTTTGTGTCTGTTTGTCTCTGACTCTCTGTCTCTGTCTGTCTGTCTGTCTCTGTCTCTGTCTCTGTCTGTCTCTGTCTCTGTCTGTCTGTCTCTGTCTGTCTGTCTCTGTCTGTCTGTCTCTGTTTCTCTGTCTCTGTCTGTCTCTGTCTCTCTGTCTCTCTCTGTTTCTCTGTCTCTGTCTCTTTCTTTCTCTCTAACGAAATCCTGAGACCCTGCCATCGGGTACCTGTAGCTCCCCTCCCTTGTCACACCAGCCCAACTCTGTCCCCTTCACATCTGGATCCAGCCAGCTGAACTGCTTCAAAGGCCTCTCCACCTCTGCCACTTCACAAGCGTCACAGCACCTGACACCAGTCAAAGTAACAGCTTGTCTCACATCACCTTCTCAAAGGGCTCTTTGGGGAGCCTTTTAGGCTAAACTAGGTACTCCCACTTTTTGAGCCCCCAAAATTCTTTATATGCAACCACATTGCCTGCTCCACACACCCTACTCACACACAACTGTAAACTCTCCACACACCCTACTCACACACAACTGTAAACTCTCCACAGACAGAGCTGTGTCTCCAAGATTTCCAACCTGGCAGAACTTCTACCGTGTAGCTAGCAGGCTTCGCTCAGTATTTGCAGAGTGAATATGTGTTTTCAAAAGCAACAAAAAATCTGATTTTTTTTTTCAATGATAACGTGGTAAGACTGGGAGGGTGCGGGTGGGGAAAGAGCAGAAGTAGAGCAACATGGGAATGTCCTCACCACCTCCCAGGAAAGGAGTGATTTCCCCAGAGGACAGAGGCCTGTCACATCTTGCCCAGCTAATCTGACAGAAGCCAGCTGCAGTGGTTGTCCTGCCCTGGGGAAGGCGTGCTGAGGCTGGGAACCACTTGCCACTGTTTGCCCCTGGGGACAGGGGCACAGGGGGAGGGTAATTGACTTGTCTCCCAAACTTATTTATTAATTCCTAGCTGCGCCATTTGATGTGGTTTCTAGGAGGCACGAGTTGAAATCTGTTCGCTGCTTTTTACCACCTATCCCCAATCCCATGTAGCAATGGTCCCTAGGGAGCCTGGTAAACCTCAGAGCCAGCTCACCAGTGAGACTCCAGGCAGGCAGGGTCTAGACATGGTGTCTACCACACAGAAGGGATGAGCTCCTGTGAAGGCCTCAGCCCCAGAGGCTGCAGATTCTGATACTATTAAGAGTGAATAGATACCTCAGCAGGACGCTCAGAGGCCTGGATCTCCATAGGACGCGTAACTGTAGCCACTTTATTGGGTTCTTATACCTACCATCTTTCTCCTCCCCAATTCCTTCCACCCCCAACACTGGTAGACGAGAGAAGCTTAGGAGGGGAAAGGGGCATGGATCTCTTTAGACTGCTTCCTGTTGATTAGGGGCATTGAGTTTCTAGGAGCAAGTCCAGTCTTCATTCTCAAGATATCTTCAACCAGCAATCTAAACAGCAAAACAGCAAATAGCAAAGCAGCAACAGGAACCAGCAGCAGCAGGGGAGGGAGTGGGGGGAAGAGAGGGTGGGCAGCAACTGCCACGGGCTCTCCGGCATTTCTATAACCTGTCAAGTCCCCAGAATTCCAAACCTAAACTATCTTTCAGCTGTAGAATCATGTCCCTGCCAGAGCATGAGACAAATTCTAGTCAGCTGCTGTGGACACTCTGAAGTAGCTCCATGTTCCACACCTGGGAACAAACAAAAACATATTCATATAACTGGATTTAAAAAAAACAACAAAATTCTCACTACCGGGATGTCTCTAAGATGAAGCCCTCAGCTATGGGAAGAAGGAATCAGTGACTAGGTAGGAAGCCCCAGTGAACCAGGAATGATGGAGCAGATGTGTTATCCCAGCACTGGGAGGTAGAAGCAGGAAGATCAGGAGCTCAAAGTCATTCTTGACTACATAGAAAGCTCAAGGTCAGCCTGGGCTACGGGACACCCTATCTTAAGCTCGAGAGTGTGCTTGCCCCTGCATGCACGCAGGCATGCACTCACACATGCACGCAGGCATGAATGCACGCACCAAGAAGGGAGCCGAGGCTCTAACTCCATGCAGAGTGCTCTCCAGCATCCACTGAGCCCTGGCTCAGTCACCAGCACAGCATAAACTGGGCATAATGGGCACCCTGGGCTACATGAGACTTTGTCATGGTGACAGTCAGAGGCTAGGAAGCCATTGTGAGAAGTGAGGGGTACTGGCTTACCTGTTTGGATGGCTCACCTGGTCACAGGCATCATAGGTCATTCCAAGTGAACAACAGCGTTTATGTCTGAATGCCAGGCTGATGCCATGGCTTTTTGTTCCTTCCTTCAAGATCTGCACATTTCTGCCTGTTTCCCGAAGCTGTATAAATGGGTTTGTAATTAGGGAAACAAAGTAAAGAGAGGGTGGAGGTTGTGACCTAGACATGGGGCAGGTCTGTAAACTTGCATCCTCCTGACACACAGCAGTGAACACACGTGGACAAGTGTGGCAGTGACAGCCTGAGTGCAGTGTGCTCTGTGCACACCGTTGACTGTGGGAGGTAAGGACTTCACTCCGCAGCTTTCTTATTTTCCTAACCCTTCTCTCAGACTCTCCTTTCAGAAACTAAAACTTCCCACTTTTCTTTGAGGACTTTCCCTCCACCAAGTTCTGTTTTCTGCTTCTCTCTCTATGTCTAAAGACTCAGATGTTCTCAGCCCACACCAGGACGTGTCCTTTAGTTCCACTGACCCTGTAATGGAATCCTGAAAGTCTTTCACCCCTATGTACACATTCATGAGCATACACAAACACATGTACACACACACACACACCAGACTTTGTGAGCCCCTCTTGGAAAGTCTTATCAACTTCCATTCCTACACATCTCTGCTCATGGGTACACCAGGGTCGAACCAAGAGCTCCTTTCTCTGTGTGTCCTTTACCTTTGTCACGGACTCGGACCTACGCTGGGGGAGCCAACAAGGTCCTTGTCTCAAGAGCAAAACTTAAGGGCACATCTCAGACCTCAACAGTCAATTAAAATATTTGAAGCAATGTTTTTAAAATTCAAGATTAACTCCAGATATGCAAGATGAATGAAATGTCAAAACTTTAAAGAAAAGCTCCAAGAGACTGACTTCTCCGATGCCTTAGGCACAGTTGAGTACGGCTTAGCACAGTCACCAGAGTGAACCCATTCCTGTAACCGGGAAGGAGTTTCTCAGCAGGACTCAGACAATGCAGGAACACGTGGCTCTGAGCCCTGAGTCTAGCGAGTCTGTGCCTGTCCTTCTGTTCAATGACACTAGGACGTGAGGAACTCAGGGTCCTCAGCAGCTCGTGGGACACAGCTTTGAAATAGCCAGAACTCAGAAGAGGGCCAGGTCTGGAGAGAGTTCAGAGCCAGGCAGTCCAGGCTCCACAGTACTGGTGCAGACACAGAGGCAAGCCTGTCATGAATGGACAGGGGTCTGAGTGAAGGGCTGTGGAGCTTGAGGAGTCAGGAGCTGACAACACCGTGGTGGATTTTTTTTTCTCCTTGCAGCTTTTGGACCTGTTCAGACAGGTCAGCTCATCTACCCACTCAAGGTCGTGTCAGATACCAATGCTGCTTCTATTAGCTCCTCAGACAAATAGGACACCTCAAGGAAGGACACCTGGCCTGTGAGCCCTGGAGACAAAGCAGGCTGTTACACCGTAGGCCTCTGGCCAAGGGATCGCACAGCCTAGTGCTTGTGACTGACTAGGATTCCTGAGTGTAGGACTGGGGATCCCGCCTTACATGTATTTTAGCTTCACAATCCTGCTTATTCAGCAAGTAGGGATCGTGTCAGGACCCGATCCCTACCAGGGAGGATTATGTTTGCCTAGTGTCAGGCCAGGAAGGACATGTGGGGCTGCTCATTCTGACCAGGGGAGACAGATATCTCTTTCCATCTCCCTGCCCCAGGAGCCTCAGAGGGTGGTTCCAGGCCAATGTCATCTCCACGAGAGATTCTTACTCCCTTTTCTCATGCTCCCAGAAGTATTGAACTTAGAATGGTTAGAAGAGGCTGTAGTCCAGTTTGCAGCTGCCACTTGTTCCTGAGGAGGGACACTGTGCAACCATGGCCTCAGTTTTGATGGAGAAACACTGTATGTATGTGTGTATGTATGTATGTATGTATGTATGTATGTATGTATGTATAGACATACATATATGTGTGTATATGTATGTGGACACATATGCATGCATGTGTATATGTATGTAGACACATATGCATGTGTGTATGTATGTGAAGGCATATATATGTGTGTTTGTATATATATGTGGGCTCATATGCGTGTGTGCTTGCATGTGCAGGCATATACATGCATGTATATGTATGTGAACACATATGCATGTGTGTATGTATAAATAGGCATATATATGTGTGTGTATATGTGGACACACATGCATATATGTAGGAATGTATGTATGTGCAGGCATATGCATATGTGCACTCCTAAGCACACTGTACACACACTGAATGGAATAGCCTTGGTGACTGTGTACTAGTCCACAAGGACATCCACACACTTGCAGTCAAGGGCTTCCTTCCTCTCTGCCTCTCCCCAGTGAATTGACATCCACTACTAATAACAGATCCTGGACTTCGTTATGTGAACTATTCAAAGACTAACTACAGAGACCAGATGCCATGGCAGGGCTGTGAAAGGCTGAAGTCTGGGCTGCCTTGGGGCCTGGTCTCCTCTTTCTCACTGTTGGTACACTGGGCTGTGAGAGAGGAAAGATATCAGACTGACACAGGATTCACAGGTCAGGGGACTCCAAACACAGAGCCGAGATCTGGAGCAAACAAACCAGCAGAGACAAAAGGTAACATGGTTCTACCACTCTGCTCCTGAAGCCACGACCCCACTCACAGCCCAGGCTTCCTCACTTTGAACACCAGTCCTGCCTGTGGCCTGTCACAAAGCCCAGCTGTCTTCAGGGGACACCCCCGCCACACACACTCAGACACACAGAGACACACAGACACACAGACAGACATGCACAGACACACAGACACACAGATATGCACATACACACACATACACACACAGAGATAGACACACACATAACCCCCACACACAGACACACACAGAGACACACACACACATACACACACAGAGATAGACACACACATACCCCACACACACACACACACAGACACAGACACACACACACACACACACACGCACACACACACACACACACACACGCGCACACGCACACGCACGCCCTTTCCTACGAGCAGTTGCCTCTTGCCTGCTAGCACCCCAGCTAACCTCAGAGCTTAGGTTGTGGCCAGGCAATCCATCTCCCCTTTGCTTCTTGTTTCACATTTGCAGGGCTGGGCACCTTGGCACAGACATTGTCACCCACTTAGCCCACCCCAGCCCTGGGGGTTGTGTCTCTCTTCGGAAGGGTGTGACCCTAGCCCCCTGTTGAAGGCATCAGCCTCTGGCTGGGTGGCTCTAAGTCTAAGGCCTCTAAGTCAGGCTGGGGCCTGCTCAGCTGGGCGGGAACCTTACACATTCCTTCGGAATTAAACCAGGCCCCGCTGGCTCCAGGCTCCCCAGGAAGATGATCATCCGGTTTGCCTTTGAGTTGCTTTTCTGCTTCCCCAGGCTGTTAGCCCACATGGTTCCAAAAGACAGTTCTTCAGTCTCCCAGGGCAGTGGCCTCAATAGCCACAGGGAAGGGTGAAAGGTCACATCTGTGGTCATTTGGCCTGAGTCAAGGGCAGAGCCTCTGCCCTCTGGTGCCTCCTGCTTCATGTCTCCCCATCACGTGTCTAACACACTTACACACATATGCGTGAACGTATGGCGACACACACAGAGAGAGACATGCACAATCACACAGAAACACAGATGCAACTGGCTGAGAACAAGATATTCACGTAAATGCACAAAGTTGTTCCCACATGGATATGTAAGCATACATGCGTGCATAGAAGCACACACATACACAAGCAAACACACACCCTATCATAGCAGTTGAAGGGAAGTGCTCATGACAAGGACCACAAAACCATACGTTCATGACCAACCTATATCTCTACTGCAGTCACATAACCCCCTTCATGAAACTTAGTCCCCAAAACAAAGATTAAACATGTGACCCTGCTTAGAGTCAGTTCCTGTGACTACCCACAGACACATGGTTCACTTCAAGCCAGACCAGAGCCCTGGACAGTCATTTAAGCCTCTGTGGGCCCAAAAGCATGGTGTTAATGTAGGAAAAGACAGTTCTCTCTAACCTGCCTTAGTCCCTTTGCCAGAGATGAGCAGATGGTACCAACAGGGTGCTTTACTGCCACCTACAGGAAATCAGCCATAAGAAATACTCAAATTGCCCACTATTGGGTCTAACAGAAGTCTAAAACCATAACAATTTCAAAGGATAAAAGCGTCTGTGGTTGGAAGGCTGGGGAGAAGCTCAGTCGATAATGTCCTTGCTCTGCGTGCACAGGAGTCTACGCTGGCACCTGTGTGTGACTTTGGGCTTGTGCAGCAGAGACAGGAGCTCCCTGGGGCTTGTTGGTCTATCAGTTCCGTCAAATCAGGGCACTCTGGGTTTGCTAAGAGATCTTGTCTTTAAAAATAAAGTGGAGATTGATTAAGAAAGATACCCAATATTGACCTCGAGTCTTCACATGTATAAGTACACAGGCAGAGAGAGACAGAGAGAAAGAGATACACACACACACACACACACACACACACACACACACACACAAAGTGCCGTGATGTAAATAACTCCTCTTAGCTGTGACAGTGTTGTACAACCCTATGACCACCCTGTGTATGACCCCCATAGCCCCCGTCATGGGCTGAACTGGGTACTCTCAAACTCCCCTGTCGAGGCCCAAGCCCCCAGAGCCTATAAATACAACCATATTTGGAGACATGAGTGTGGAGGAGGCCCATTAAGATGGGTTTGCTAGGGGGCCCTAACCCTGTGTGACTAGTGTCCTTATAAGGAGAGAAGAGGGGAGCACAGAGAGGCCAGGGGCTCAGTGTAGAGAGGGCCACCGAGGAAAATGATGGCCAGCCAAGGAGGGAGGCTAGAGAAGCCCCTGACCCTGACAGATTGATCTTGGGCTTCCAGCTTCCACTCTTTTGAAAAAATACATTAATACATTTCTATAGTCTAAGCCACGGAGTTGGTGGCATTAGCAACGCAAAGCCAGGAGTGACCAGTCCTGGAAAACCACTAAGCAGCACCCAGAGCTCTGAATACCTGGGCCGAGCTGCTGTGAGCTCCCCATCATCTTCCTTCATAGGAACAAAGATGTAAACCCCCAGCACAGCCTGCTCCTGGGTCAAAGGCCACCTTGCAGCACCCAGGAGGCCACTAGGCAAGGCAGACGAGGTCAGGTCAGCGTAGAGAGAAGGTGGGCCCCTTAAGCCTGGGCTACCTCATTGGCTGGCACTGAGCCCAGCAAGTCTCTAGGTGCTAAAGAAGGGCTTGGCAGAGCCTTCTTGTCAAAAACCCATGTCCACTCAGGGCAGGCTCAAATTAGCCTGCCCCGCTGAGCTCAGCTGGTTGCAATTGCTGCCCCTCGTGCTAGGATTTCACTTTCGACACTGATTTATGGGAAACACAAGGGTTGCCTAAAATTCACTTGAATTCCTGCTTAGTGAAGCAATGGTTCAGCGAGGCGAAGAAGGAACGAGCCCAGCCCTGCCATCTCACAGGGGTGGGGAGAAGAAGGTGGAGCGTCCCCATAGAGGTAGCTACGCCCAGTGGTCAGAACCACTGGGGTGGGCCATCCACTCCAGCCTCAAGGGCTGCAAGGGCTCTTTGGAAAAATGACATCTTCATGCAATCAGATTCTCAGCAGCACTGAAAATGAACGAGCCAGAGTTACACATGTCAGCAGGCATGACGCGTCTTACTCACATGCGGGAAGGAAGATCTAATTGCAGAACACATACTACAGTGTCACAATTTATTCAAGATTCCAAAGTATGCTAAACAACCCCAGAAATGCCTTTTAAAAATTTATACATGAGGCTTGAGAGATGGTTCAATGGTTAAGAACACTGGGTGCTCTCCCAGAAGTCCTGAGTCCATTTCTCCACAACCACATGGTGGCTCATAACTATCTGAATGGGGTCTGATGCCCTCTTCTGGCATGCACACAGAACACTCATACATAAACAGATAGATAAATAAATAAATATTTAAAAACTTACACATGAGGAGGGGGATAAGAGATGGTAACAGGAGTGAGTATGGTCAAAATGTTTTATATATGTATGAAATGTCATAATGAAGCCCATTATTAGGTATAATTAATATATTTTAATAACTTTACTATCATGTAAGCCAGGTAACAGTTGCATGCTGTGCCTAAAATCCCAGCACTTAGATGATGAAAGTAGAAGATGCAGGAGTTTAAGGCCAGCCTTGGCTATATAACAAATCTGAGGCTAGCCTGAGCTACAAGAGATCTTTCTCAAAATAGCAACAGCTAAAACTTGCATGTAGCTTTAGAAAAGAATAAAGCATGACAACGAGAAACCCCAAATGTAGGCTAAAGGTTACTCTGGCAGGGGGCGGGGCAGAAGAGATGTGCACTGAGGAGCTGCACATAAGGGCGGTGGTTGCATCATAATTCTGTTTCTGAAACTGTTTCATAGCTCCATAGGTGTTCATCATATCTCTCTGTGTATGTTGTCTTATTGTTGTTGTTCTTATATTTACCCTTGTTCTGGTCTGCATTGTGTAATAACTATGTTAAAAGGAGGCCTGAAGGCAAAGAGATGAAGTAAAGCTTTCAGCCTCGGAAATGGGCATGGCCAGGCCTACAATCCTGCAGGAGGTTCGAGACCAGCCTGGGCTACATAGCAAGACCATGCTTTAAAGAAGACGGAAAGGGAGCTGGAGAGGAAGAGGAGGAGGAAGGTTATTTCTGTCGTTTCACATCTCATAGTCCCAGCTCCAAAGCCCAGAACAATGTCCCAGGTGGCTCCATGGCATTAGGTACAACACCACGGACAGAGTGAACATTCAGCTGAGCCTCAGAGTTTCACTTTTATCCTATTGCACCAAGGGGTGGGGGAAGATCTGCAAGCCACAGAGTGAACTTCTGTATAATGGGTTAGCAGAAAAGCCTTCCCTGTGCTCAAAGCTAGAGAGAAAACAGACTGGGGGCTCCCAACCAAGGCCTCAGAGCTCTGCGATCTCCTTACAGTCCTATTCTTCCAGGCTGCTCAACTCCCACAGGCCCTAGGACCCGACCTGCACACCACTCCAAGAAGAACATACCCCTGTATTGCTGTGTTAGCCTACTGGGTAGGCCGGGACCGAAGCTGTAACAGTACAGATCCAGTTACCCCAAATGACCCAAAATGTGGCCACCCCCTGGCTCTTCATCAAGTCCCCCAGGAATTGAGTCTGGCTCTGGATCCCACTGACCTCCAGTCTCCCAGCAAAACTTGCAACCTGTCTTGATAGAGTTACATCTCACTCTCCAGCACCCAGCTTGTCTGGTTCTTATCTACAAACAAGGCTAGCTTCTGGAAGCCAGAGTCGCATCTTATTATTCATTTGACAGACACAATAAATAGCTCTGATGTACTATATGCCTTGTAAGATGCTGGGGACTTGGTGATGGAGCAACAGTGTTTGGTCTTAATCAGATTGAATCACAGAGCTGGAGTGACGGAAGGCTAGAGTCATCAGCAGAGAACTCAGAGACTGGGTGCAGGCCAAAGACGATGCAGTCAGACCCAGCTACATACAGCAGGAACAAAACACAGGGTGACATCACTTCCAGAGGTCACATTAATAAGCTACAGAGCCAAGAGAATCCCAGAAATCACAGGGACCCGAGACCAAGTTGAATGCTCACCCTGAGCATGGCATCCACTGGCAGGCAGGCCTTGGGAGGTCATTCTCAGCCTCTGAATACCTACTGGTGGCAAAGGCAGACCTCTGGGAGCTGTGTCCCACTCTAGCTGGAGGCCATGCACTGAAGATAAGCTGGGGTCACATTAACAGTGACAAATCTCAAGCCAAAATTTTCACTTCCCTTCTTCACCCATAAAGGGTGAAATTTGGAAATCTGAGGATAGTCTCTTAACAGGCAGTGACTTCCGGAACACCCCCAAACACCCTGAGAAGCATGAGGCCCCCTCAGTTGCACAAACCATAACCCTGGGATCTGATCCTGACATACCCTCTCCTCACACTCCACCATCGGTTTAGGCCCAACCCGTGGTTCTCAGCCTGTGGGTCCAGATTCCTTTTTTGGGGGGCTCACATGCTAGATATCCACACTCTGATTCACAACAGTAGGAAAATGACAGGTATGAAGTGGTGTCATGGTTGGGGGTCACCACAGCGTGAGGAGCTGTGTTAAAGAATCACAGCACTAGAACCACTGAGAACATCAGTGATGCTCTCCCAACCTCAGTGAGAAGCAAGGCTCCCTGACTGAGCTGTCTACTGTCTGCCCTTCAGCTCCAGGATCCCCAGAGGCTGGGTCTAGATGGAATTCCACAGCACATGCTAAGAGAAATAAGGGGGTCTAAAGAGAAGAGCAGTTTGGGTGGCAGCTGACTCTCGGGAAATGGGCTGTGTTTTCAGCTTTCAGCACAAGGTCTCACTGTCAAGACTCCCACCCGAGAATGGTTAAGTGAGTCTGGGGCTCAGTGCACAGTCCAATGCACATCTCAGACGGCGGCTCTGCCCCATTTCACAATAGCACGAGAGCCCAGCCCCAACCAGTCTGAGACTGTTTTGTTTGGCCTGAAGCATGTTTGACATGAGTCCTGTTGCCAACATGTAACATGAGGAGAGATCACGTAAAAATCCAGATTTGAAATGAGAAGAATGGCTTCCCACTCCCTCACCCTCCAAGGAAGAAGCCTCAATTCCAACCACTCCTCACTGGCAAGCCCCTCCCCGACATGCCTTCCCACTGAGGGCCCTTTATCTCCTACCATCTACCCTGGCTCTCCTTTCAACACATTACTCTCCCGGCTTCTGGGGGCTTTGGAATTTGTGAATTGTCATTTTAGGGTCTGAGAATGATTTTGTCTGTGGAAAGTGTGGTCTATAAGTTCTGCTGGCCCACTCTCTCCCCGGGGGACAGCATTCTAGTGGGGAGATATGAGCAGCCATGAGGAAGGCAAGCTTGGGTGGAGAAGCACACTTACAGCTGTGACTTAGTGCAGAAGCAAGGAAAGGCCCTTAGCCAGACTGAGAGCAGCCCTGGGTAAGATATGCAAGGGAGGTCAGAGATGAACCTTGGGAAGGCTGTAGGGTGGAGTTTGGACCTCAACACGAGGGGCAGACTTTTTTATTCTAAAGTGAGCTGATTCCTGAAACACGAGACTGTCCTTCAGCCCCTTTCCCTTCCCCAGACTCAAAGCTTCCTCCATCCCTGTACATAGAAAGGAGAAGAGCAGCCAAGGTCTAGGCCAGGTCTCAAAGACTTCAAAATGGAAGGACTGAGAGGCTCCCTCCCCATACCGTACATCTACTGCTCTGTGAGCATAAGTCTATGTTGACTTAACCGTTGTCTACCATCGTAGTTTAACAAAATCTCCTTGAAGAGCAGCCCAAGATGGAGATAATTCAAACTATCTTCCTGCCCATTGGGGCAGAAGAGTCATGATTTGGTGTGAGAAAGACTGAAAGAAGAAGGCTGTCATATCTCAGCAAGTGAGCGCCAGCTCCCTCAGGCTTTGATGTCACTCTCCTAACGCACTACAACTACTCATTTTGAAATGACAAGAAAGGATCTACCATGGGATGGGCCTCTGTGCACTGTGGGCTTAAGTACCTGGGGTCTTCCCTAGTAGCGGGAACTCTACCCAGAATCACTTCCTCTCCTGCCGAGCAAGCACAGTGTGGTTCGTTGGCTGGCATGTGTTAGAGGAGAAGTCGAGATGGAGTTAAGGACCACGGAGGCCCCCAGGCTCTTGTGCCCCCCAACATGGGGCTCCTCTCTGCATCTGGCTGACTCCTCACCCCTCCCTCCCTCATCAGCTGATTTCCTTTCCCCCTGAAATTTGGTTCTAGAGCTGGAGATGTCTTCTTTCTCACTGCCTCCTAACAAGTCCTCAGAGCACCCTTTCCCTACAGAAGGCGGACTCCCAACAGAAAAAAAAAAAAAAAAAAAAAAAACACTGGGAATCATCAGATTAACCTACGCAAAAAGAAGCCCTGCATAGGATGTCTGCCTTCAAATTTTTATAGTTATGGTCCTGGACCGACCAGGGCTAATGCTCTTTTTGCCCTAAAGCCAAGCATCCTCCCTTTTAACCCTTGCTCTCGCCTTCCTCACCCTCCCTAAGCTACCTCCTCCAGGCCCTTTGACTGCCAACAGCCTACTTTCCCAACTTTGATTTATGACGACCAGAAGGATAGCAAAGCTAGAGCTAACCCCACCCCCAACACCATTTTAAAATCATTCAACATTCTGGGCAGAGCTTTTCTATTGAATGGCAACACAAACGTACACTCCCTCACGAAGTTGCAGACAGACACATACCCTCGTAGCCAGAGATAACAATGAGGGTTCAGCCTTCCTCACACCTGCCGCCCACCCTAGCGTGCTCTCTCATATGCTGGGCACTTTGGGCACATGCCTTGCACTGTGAGCCATTTGGGCCTTCTTTTGAGGAAAAACACTCGGCTCCCAAGAAGGTTCCTGACAGGGCTGTTTTTTTCCAGAGCCGCTGGATAAATTGCTTTTGTGCAAAAATAAACACAAGTGAACTGCATTAGCTGAGCAAGTGACACATTAGTTACAGATGCAGGGCCTGTCAGAACATTGAGGGAACAGCTTTTATTGGGGAAAGGCTGAGAGACTCATAAATAACCAGTTGGCAATCTCACATAAACATTTGTGCGTTCACATAAACACCGCCTACCACAAACGGGGCCTGGCTGCCAGCAGGCCTTGGAAGAGCTCTTTCTGCCCGTCCTCAGAGAATAAGGATGAGGCTGGAGGTGGCGAAGGGTCACAAGCCCCCTTTCTCCCATAGTTCCCTACTTCTTGGCCCCACACCCAGTGCTCTGTGGGGTGGAAGGACAGATCCAAGTTCTAAATCCTAAGTGTCTGCCAAAGAAAGAGGGTCAGTGCCCAGCCCCAATGGAACAACTGCTCCATTTTCCTGCCTCCACAGAGAGCTCACATTTACCAGCCCAGAAAGGAGAGAATAGGATCCCCTGTTCACTGGGGGCTGGCCTGCTCAATGAAGCCAAGTGAAGGGGTTGAAAGGAGCCCGAGAACCTTCTCAATACAACCCTACTGGTTCCCATCAGAGTTTCTGGGAAAGTGGGATGAAGCCAGTATCCCCCTCAGCACCACAGACGGAGCCTACAAAGGATGGCACCAGCCTCATTCCATCCCAAGATCCAGGGTGCCTGGGCTTCCTCCTATCGGCTCTCGAGAATGTCCTTGCATTGGCCCTGAACCTCCTTTCTTTCCTCTGAGACCAGTGCTTCAGACCACGTCTGTTTGAAGCCACAAAGAAGGGCAAGGCAGGCCATGTGGATTTGACCAACCAGACCATTCTCGCTGCTATCCTTTCTGTGCCAAGCCTGGTCCCCTCACACTCCACCCATTTCCCAAGCAAATGCCCTCTGAAAAGGCCCCAATGCCCTTATTTGCACTGAGGTGAATTGTGGCCTTCATTTGACACCATCTCCCTCCCAAATGGACCAAGTATGAAAGAGCAAGACTCTGTGCCAGCAGCTGGCACTCAAACTTTTTGAATCAGCTAAAGGGGGAAATAAGAATTTGGGATATTTCGGTCCCCCCTCCCACCCTATTTTGGGATTCTTTTAGGAAAAAGAGTATAAAGACAAAAGAGACTGCCCATGTGCCTCAAGGTATTTCACAACAAAGACTGGCCCTGGCTGGAGCCACTGTACTCTAATCCCATTTTTCCTTCTATACGGTTCCCCTCTCTGCCCACCATGGACTCAGTGGTCCAGCCAATCTCAATTTAATACCCATCTTGATCCCAATGTTAGACTTTCCGTTTTAAGAGGACCGTCTCCTTCTGAAGGTCCCCACCCAACCTTGAAAACTGCCTTCTCCTACAGTTTAGCCTCTCTCTCTCTCTCTCTCTCTCTCTCTCTCTCTCTCTCTCTCTCTCTGGAGAATGCTTGAGTGTCTTATTTGTAACTTTCCTTCTTGCCCTGTGTTGTTTCTGTACAGAAGAGTCCCCTTATATTCTTTGCAGCTTCCAAACTCTCAAATCTGAGACATTCCTCTCTCAGGCACCTCTTCCTCCAAAACACTCATCCAGTGCCTAGGAATGGTACTTGTGCCGAATCAGTGTTGGGAGATGGTGATACAGTCTGGAGTCATGATTCTGACATGGTGGGATAAAGTGGGGAGGGAGATGGTAGCCATGATGGAAACTGGCCCATAACCTTCCCCTAGGCAATTTCCTCTTTGGGGCTTTCATTTTGTAGCTGAATAACTCTGCTTTTGAAGAAAAATTAAGATGCCAGGCAGGTACCAACAGCCAAGTACCATGGCTCTATTGACTAAGGCTCTGCCATCTAGGCTCTTTATTGCTGTGAACAAACAGAATGCTTTCTGGGAAGACAGAAAACACAAGTCCTCGATGGGGTTGTGAAAGGTTCTTTAACCAAGACAGTCCTCAGGAGGGGACACGGTGCAGCCATAATTTACTGTGCTTGATATTTTCACGTCCTGTCTTATTTTTATAGACACTGTTTCATAGGCTGCAGCTTAAACACAGATGGAAAAGATTCTGGCTTTATAATAAGTGATAGATTATGGTGGGCCCACCCTGCTGCTCTGTGCTGTGAATGAATAAACACGTACGATCGTGGCCTTAGGTGGGGCTCCATAATATGTGTAGATTGTGACTTAATAATTCTACACTCATCTCTTCTTCCTTCTGGCCAGGCCCTCTGGATGTTCCCAGGGGAGGGTGTGATGACTATGATGGTGACAAGAAGAAGAAAGGACAGACAAGCTATGAACTGTGTTCTGGGTTCTGCCTGGGTTGGCTCTTCTTTGAGTCTTCAATGTAGCATGGCATAGCTGAGCAGGAAGGAGGAGGACACGTGGTATTGTCTACATGACGATGGTGTAGGATGCCTTGCCCTTTAGAGGAAGCTCGGGATCTGGGATAGTTAGGTAATAACGTCTAACTCCCTCTAATGTTGCCTGAGGTACTCTCCCTTCGTGCTGTGGCACAGAGAGTTTTGTCTCAATGAACATCTTTAAAATCATGGTTGAGGAGCTGGGAGACAGCTCAATGGGTGAAGTGCTTGCTTTGTAAGCACGAGGACTGGACTCCAACACAGAAGCTGTGCTTAGTGGCATGGAGGCAGGGACAGGAAGATCCCTGGGACATGGCGTGCTCTCCAGTTGGCCTAGCCTACTTGGTCTGTTCCAGGTTGATGAGAAACCTGTCTCAAAAAAAAAGGCAAATGGTGTCTAATGAATGAAGCTAGGGTTTCTGTTTACCTCTGCCACATGAACACAGGCATGCTCACACACAGCACGACTGAACCACACACACACAGGCATGCTCACACACAGCATGACTGAA